>CM020216.1:57709089-58909089 GCA_009819775.1 Phoenicopterus ruber ruber
CAAAGCAGTATCAAGTTGTTCAAAACGTTAGCTTTCACCCCTAGGCTTGAGCGGGAACGGCACGAAGGTGGCAGCTTACTTTTAGAATTAGGAGCTGTCCAAGAGCAGCAGCTCGGAGGCGATGCCTCGGAGGGCAACTCGGAGGATGGACACAAGAGTTCTTGCAGCAGAAGGCGCGTGCGAACTCAGGCTCTGGTTTCGTGCCCTTTGCTATGCTGACCTCTGGGGAAACTTTTCTGCACCACTCTTTGCCAAAGCATTCGTCTAGAGAGCTACCGTGCTTTAAAGCAGCCCCTGCCCTTCTTCTGCCAGGGACCAGGCCTTGCTGTGAAATCCAAAGTAGGCCTTCAATGAAGCTGCAGGCTGTTTGCTGCCCCCTCGGTGTCCAGAGCACTTGAGTGAGGCAAGGGCTTGGTCCATCGCAGCAGGCCTCAGGCAGCAGAGGAAATGCGTGCTGAGTTAAGAAAGGACGTGATTCTTTGCCTATTGTGAACTAGGAAGGTAAAAACGGGAAGAGGACTCTGCGCTCTGGTTTGTGG
Organism: Phoenicopterus ruber ruber; assembly: GCA_009819775.1. Classification (NCBI taxonomy): domain Eukaryota; kingdom Metazoa; phylum Chordata; class Aves; order Phoenicopteriformes; family Phoenicopteridae; genus Phoenicopterus; species Phoenicopterus ruber. The sequence goes on from CM020216.1 coordinate 57,709,629, forward strand.
AGGGCGGCATGTACCTGCAAGTGTTCAAGCCAGCTGGGATGGGGCTTTGAGCAAGCTGGTCTAGTGGAAGGTGTCCTGCCCATGGCACGGGGGTGGAACTACGTGATCTTTAAGGTCCCTTCCAACCCAAACCATTCCAGGATTCCATGCCAATGTGCTGACAGTTGCAGACTAGGAGCATTTTCTTCTAGATGCAAAAGGCTGAAGAGGACTCCTATTGGCTAATGAGGACCATAGTAGAGCACTGAACTTCTTCTCTCTCAGTAGCCTGCTTCAGGCTCCTAGCTCCCTTTTGAGCTCAAGCAGAAGATCTCAACACCATCCCAGCGTGGCAAGTTGCCTAGAGTAGACTATTGGAAAAGCCAGAACCCTGACAGCAATTAGGTAGCTATGGAAGCATACCATGGGAAAGGGCCTGATTTTTCACTGACTTCAGGCTCCTCCCAAGGATGCTGGGCGGAGGGGGGAGGGCGGGGCTGCGCATGGGGGGCCCCGTCACCCCATGTCACAGTGCCCCCCCCGGCAACGCAGCAGTCACAATGCCCGGGGCAGGATAACAGGAGCGTCCTCCCGTGTCCCGCTGCCAGAGCTGGCCTGGCGGCAGCCCGAAGACATCCGAGAGGCAGTCTTGAGGAGCCGCGGAACGACTTGGGGGGGCTGAGGGAGGAAGACCAGAGGCTGCACGAGGCTGCTGGAGATGAGAAGAACCACCGGCTCCTGCGGGCAGCTCCAAGACATCCGAGAGGCAGTCCTTGAGGAGCCGCTGGAACGACTTGGTGGAGGCTGCGGGAGGAAGACTGGAGGCTGGACGAGGCTGCTGGAGGTTCTCCGCTGCAGGACCAGCTCCTGGCAGGGCCCCCTTCAAAGCCCATCTGATGGATGGAAATTCTGCTTCAGCCTTTGGGGAACAGGCGCAAGCCCCTAGGGAGATGAGGGAAGGGAGAGGAACCACCAACGCCTGGAGACGCCCGAGCCTATCAGGCCTTTGCAGCTGCATAGCAGTGCAAGAGCAAGGCAATGCCTTCTTGAGGAGCACTGCAGAGCTCGCCGTCCTCATCCCCCGTGAGCCAGGGGCAGCAGCCGTAAGAAATGGGAGGCAGCAGAGATGTTGCCAGGGGTCCCAGGCTTTGGAGCACCCACTGCTGCCCTGGCAGGCACAGGAAGGATTCTCGCCCCCAAGGTGCATCAGGCCGGGGGCATTGGGCCACTCTGGGAAGCCCCGGAGGTGGCTTCAGGCTGAGGGAGAATAGGGCTTGGGCATCTCCTGGCAGGCGGAACAGCCTGTGGGACCAGGGGGCCGGTCTTGCTCACATGCTCAGGGAATAGCCGATCGCCAGCGCTGGGGTCAGGAAGGAATTTTTGCCCCGGGGCACATTGGCACTGCTCCCCGGGGTTTTTTTGCCTTCCTCTGCAGCATTGAGCAGGACCACTTGTCAGGGCTCCTCTGCCCTTTTGCCTAGGTTGCTGCCTGCTGCTCATGCACCACGAAGACGGCCTCTCGTGTCCTGCAGCTGGGGGAGGCAGGCTTTTTTTCCCCCCGGGGGGCTAGCAAGCATCTCCGGGGGTTTTTTGCCTGCCTCTGCAGCACTGAGCACGGCCCCTTGCCAGGGCTCCTTTGGGCCATTTTGGCTAGGTGCCGCCTGCTCCTGCTCCACGAAGGGGCCCTCGTGCCCCGCAGCCGGGGGGAGGAAGCTTTCGAGACTCCCAGGGCGGGCCCCCAGGGGGGCCCCCACGGGTTGCTTCTTGTCCTCCGTCGCATTGAGCACAGCCCCTTGTCTCTTGGAGCTTGGTCAGCGTCTGCGCTGATTGTGGCCCTTTCTCCCATCAAACTTCCAAAATGCAAGCTCCCTTCATGCCAGCTGTGGGAATTTTCTCCCCGCTCAGCCGGCCCGCGCAGGGCTGGATCTGCTGGTCGCGACTGCGTGGAGCTGGACTCCAGCAGGCGACTGAGGGCTGAAAGCCCCCTTAACACACCTCTCAGGCTCCACCCGTCAGGCTTTGCTGTCATCAACTGTAGGAAACAGGGAAAGCTCATGGTCAGCTCTCTTGAATTTAGGCTGCAGAAGACCATCCTTCAAGAAACACAGGTTTCCTTGGCCACATGGTATTCCGCGTTTCATGGTGTCCATGAGGCAGAAAAAGCTCTGTCTCATGGGAGAGTTCTATGGCCCCCACCCCCCAGCAGCTCAAGCTCTGACAGCAGAGACATCCCCTCCATCAACAAACCACAGGGGAAAAACTGCAGGGTCAAAGAGGCCACACCACGTCAGGTGGAGCGCCAGGAGTTTCTGCTCCACTGGGGAAACACTGCAGTAGGCAAATGTGCTGCAGGCAGGAGGAGATCACAGGGTGACTAGGAGTCACCAATGCCACCCAGGCAAATGCATTCTTGTGTGTCAGGCAAGGAAGGCAAGCGTTGTGCAAAGCCCTGCTGGGAACTCCCCTGGACCACTACGGACCCTTCTCATTCCTCGCCTTCAAGACAGACAATCCCCTCTGGGACGAAGGCAGACAGGACGAAGCAGTTGACTACAGGCATGGAGGGCCTGCAGAAGAAGACCATGTCTGCAAGGAGCAAGACAGAGGCTCAGAGGGCTGCCGTCACTCTTGCACCTCCCAGGCGCCACTCGTGCCCAGCTCTCGCTGCCTCTCTGGCCATTGCAAGCTCGTAGCAGGAGCCAGCTCTGCTCTTCCCTTGGCTCCATCTCCCCACTGCTCTTGCTTGTGCAAAACAGCTGCTGCTTGAAGGGCTCCAGGCCCTGCACCACCAGGAGCTGCCACTTGGCAGCTCTCCCGCGGGCAATGCAAGCGCCGGGCAGGCACCAGAGCGCTTTTCCTGCATCACTGGCCAAGAAGCACAGCGGCGCAGCAGGTTTCGGAAGGCAAAATGTCTGCTGGTCACCGCAACGTGTCATACTTTGGGAAATGCCCCATGGTACCACACACCTCTTCTTCCTCTTCTTCTTCTTCTCTTCTTCTTTTTTCTTCTTTTCTTCTTCTTCTTCTTTTTGTGTGTGGTGGGTCCTCATCCTCATTCTTCACGTTCTCCCTCTTCAGGAAACAGGGACTGCTTGGCCTGTATTCCTGCTGCTGCTTTCTGCAGCTCTGGCTTGCCTTTGCCAGACTGCAAAGGACGTTGTTTTCAAACTAACCTGAAAAACGCATCAGCCTGTTCCTGGCTAAACCTGCACATTGTGTTACTGCTTGTGAGCATCGGCTCTGAAAGATATTCAGAATATAAAATAAATAAAATAAAATAAATAAAATAAAATAAATATAAAATGAAATGAAATGAAATAAAATAAAACAAAATAATATTCTGTTTCCACTTGTAACCTTTGTGATATGTGACCTTGAAAGTGGTTTTGGAGATGAAAAACCTCCTGGCCTTTCAGGCAAATAACAGTCCCATCGTATTCAACTCATGCTGAGTGGGGAATGGAATGGAATGGAATGGAATGGAATGGAATGGAATGGAATAGTATATTTCTGCTCTGTTTTGCCTGGGTTCTGCCCGACGAGCTCTGACCCAGGCCTGAGGGCTCCAGCCAGGAGAGCAGCTCTCTGCAGGGCAGGTCGCTGGCCCACCCAGGAGACAGGGGCAGAGAGCGCACACCGAAACATGGCTCAGGCAGGGGGACTGAAGGCCCCAGGCTGAGCTGAGACACGTCCCCTGGGCCCTTGGCAGGAGACCCTGGGGGCGGGGTCCCAGGGGAGGCCGGCCCCAGCCGTGGAGGTCCAGGAGCACCCCCAGGACCCTGCAGAAGTAGACTTGCACTGCTCATCTCTTCTCCTGTAGACCTTGATGGGTGGCCACTTGGGAGACAAGAGGACTGGCCAGAGGGACCTTCGCTCTGAGCGAGTACTGTTATTCTCAGGCTCTTCCCTTGGAGCATCTTTTTCCATGGGAAACAGATCAGGCATTTTGAAAAAGGAGTAGGTGGAGCAAAATCAAATCCCCAGGGAACGGAACAAGTATTGGTCACCTCCGAAAGATTTGCAGCCATTCAGTGGAGGAGCACGTCCTGCTTGAGACCGACGGCTTGGTCTTTGAGCCTCGCTAGGGTCAGAGATGTGGGGCGTTGCCATCCCGTGGAAAGCCAGCTCAAGTGGATGAACACAGAAGACTTTCAAAAATCCGCACTTCACACTTGCTTTTTGCAAATTTATTCGGATGGTGCAGGGATCTGGAGACGATGCACAGCTCCCCCGCCATCAGCTGGTACCTGGCTCCTGCCCACAACGTGCCAGAGCCAATGCCTAGGCTGGGCCAGGAGTGCCCTTTCAATGCCTTCTGCTAGTGCAGGGCTGGAAGCAATGTCCTCAGAGATTTCCTCAGCGTGTCCTGCTAGGGAAAGGAGGGGAGGAAAAAGGCAAGGCAAGGCAAGGCAAGGCAAGGCAAGGGAAAGTTTTTGTTTGGTTTTTTTTTTAAATGGGTTTTGTTCATGAGAAAAAGTAGGCTGTTACCCGCTTTTATGATTGGAAAATCCGAGATAAAGCAGTGAGACAGCCTGTTGCACATCCTACAGGATGTCTGCTGCAAATGTTTGGCACCTCTGAAAAGTTAAGCCCCATCACTTCCCAGGCAGAAGTCTCTACTTTAGGTGGAGGGTCAGCATATCACCTTCCCAAGCAGTATCAAGTTGTTCAAAACGTTCGCTTTCACCCTAGGCTTGAGCGGGGAACGGCACGAAGGTTGCAGCTTACTTTTAGAATTAGGAGCTGTCCCAAGAGCAGCAGCTCGGAGGCGATGCCTAGGAGGGCACTCGGAGGATGACACAAGAGTTCTTGCAGCAGAAGTGCTCGTGCGAACTCAGGCTCTGGTTTCGTGCCTTTGCTATGCTGACCTCTGGGGAAACTTTTCTGCACCACTCTTTGCCAAAGCATTCGTCTAGAGAGCTACCGTGCTTTAAAGCAGCCCCTGCCCTTCTTCTGCCAGGGACCAGGCCCTTGCTGTGAATCCAAAGTAGGCCTTCACATGAAGCTGCAGGGTTTGCTGCCCCCTCGGCTGCTTCCAGAGCACTTGAGTGAGGCAAGGGCTTGGTCCATCGCAGCAGGCCTCAGGCAGCAGAGGAAATGCGTGCTGAGTTAAGAAAGGACGTGATTCTTCTGCCTATTTGTGAACTAGGAAGGTAAAACGGGAAGAGGACTCTGCGCTCTGAGTTTGTGGAGGGCGGCATGTACCTGCAAGTGTTCAAGGCCAGCTGGGATGGGGCTTTGAGCAAGCTGGTCTAGTGGAAGGTGTCCTGCCCATGGCACGGGGGTGGAAACTACGTGATCTTTAAGGTCCCTTCCAACCCAAACCATTCCAGGATTCCATGCCAATGTGCTGACAGTTGCAGACTAGGAGCATTTTCTTCTAGATGCAAAAGGCTGAAGAGGACTCCTATTGGCTAATGAGGACCATAGTAGAGCACTGAACTTCTTCTCTCTCCAGTAGCCTGCTTCAGGCTCCTAGCTCCCTTTTGAGCTCAAGCAGAAGATCTCAACACCATCCCAGCGTGGCAAGTTGCCTAGAGTAGACTATTGGAAAAGCCAGAACCCTGACAGCAATTAGGTAGCTATGGAAGCATACCATGGGAAAGGGCCTGATTTTCACTGACTTCAGGCTCCTCCCAAGGATGCTGGGCGGAGGGGCGGCGGGCGGGCTGCGCATGGGGGGCCCCGTCCCCCATGTCACAGTGCCCCCACCCGGCAACGCAGCAGTCACAATGCCCCGGGCAGGATAACAGGGAGCGTCCTCCCGTGTCCCGCTGCCAGAGCTGGCCTGGCGGCAGCCGAAGACATCCGAGAGGCAGTCCTTGAGGAGCCGCTGGAACGACTTGGCGGGGGAGGGAGGAAGACCAGAGGCTGCACGAGGCTGCTGGAGATGAGAAGAACCACCGGCTCCTGCGGGCAGCTCCAAGACATCCGAGAGGCAGTCCTTGAGGAGCCGCTGGAACGACTTGGTGGAGGCTGAGGGAGGAGGAAGACTGGAGGCTGGACGAGGCTGCTGGAGGTTCTCCGCTGCAGGACCAGCTCCTGGCAGGGCCCCCTTCAAAGCCCATCTGATGAAGGATGGATGGAGGATGGATGGATGGAAATCCTGCTTCAGCCTTTGGAGAAGAGATGCCAGCTCCTCGGGAGATGAGAAGAACCACCAACACCCGGAGGGTGCCCGAGGCAATCATCAGACCTTTGCAGCTGGATGGCAGTGGCAAGAGCAAGGGAAATGCCTTTGGAGGAGCACAGCAGAGCTCGCCGTCCTCACGCCCTTGCGGAGCCAGGGGCAGCAGCCATAAGAAATGGGAGGCACGCAGAGATGTTGGCAGGGGGGCCAGCGCTTTGGAGCAGCCACTGGTGCCCTCCCAAGCACAGAAAGGATTCTTGCCCCCAAGGTGCATCAGGCCGGGGGCATTTGGCCCACTCTGGGAAGCCCCTCAGGTGCAGGTTGAGGGGAGAATAGGGCTTGGGCATCTGCTGGGAGGCGTGCCCAGGCTGTGGGAGGAGGAGGCAGGTCTTGCTCACATGCTCAGGGAATAGCCGATCGCCAGCGCTGGGGTCAGGAAGGAATTTTTGCCCCCGGGGCACATTGGCACTGCTCCCCGGGGTTGTTTTTGCCTTCCTCTGCAGCATTGAGCAGGACCACTTGTCAGGGCTCCTCTGCTCCCTTTAGCCTAGCTTGCTGCCTGCTGCTCATGCACCACGAAGATGGCCTCTCGTGTCCCTGCAGCTGGGGGAGGAAGGCTTTTTTTTTCCCCCCCGGGGGGCTAGCAAGTGCCTCCGGGGGTTTTTTGCCTGCCTCTGCAGCACTCAGCAGCACGGCCCCTTGCCAGGGCTCCTTTGGGCCCTTTTGCCTAGGGGCCTGCTGCTCCTGCTCCACGAAGGTGGCCCCTCGTGCCCCGCAGGCGGGGGGAGGAAGCTTTTCGAGAGTGCCAGGCCGGGCCCCAGGGGGGCCCCGCCGCCCGGCTTCTTGTCCTCTGTCGCACTGAGCACAGCCCCTTGTCTCTTGGAGCTTGGTCAGCGTCTGCGCTGATTTGGCCCTTTCTCCCATCAAACTTCCAAAATGCAAGCTCCCTTCATGCCAGCTGTGGGAATTTTCTCCCCGCTCAGCCGGCCCGCGCAGGGCTGGATCTGCTGGGCGACTGCGTGGAGCTGGACTCCAGCAGGCGACTGAGGGCTGAAAGCCCCCTTAACACACCTCTCAGGCTCCACCCGTCAGGCTTTGCTGTCATCAACTGTAGGAAACAGGGAAGCTCATGGTCAGCTCTCTTGAATTTAGGCTGCAGAAGACCATCCTTCAAGAAACACAGGTTTCCTTGGCCACATGGTATTCCGCGTTTCATGGTGTCCATGAGGCAGAAAAAGCTCTGTCTCATGGGAGAGTTCTATGGCCCCCACCCCCCAGCAGCTCAAGCTCTGACAGCAGAGACATCCCCTCCATCAACAAACCACAGGGGAAGAACTGCAGGGTCAAAAGAGGTCACACCACGTCAGGTGGAGCGCCAGGAGTTTCTGCTCCACTGGGGAAACACTGCAGTAGGCAAATGTTGCTGCAGGCAGGAGGAGATCACAGGGTGACTAGGAGTCACCAATGCCACCCAGGCAAATGCATTTGTGTGTCAGGCAAGGAAGGCAAGCGTTGTGCAAAGCCCTGCTGGGAACTCCCCTGGAACACTACGGACCCTTCTCATTCCTCGCCTTCAGACAGACAAATCCCCTGGGACGAAGGCAGACAAGGACGAAGCAGTTGACTACAGGCATGGAGGGCCTGCAGAAGAAGACCATGTCTGCAAGGAGCAAGACAGAGGCTCAGAGGGCTGCCGTCACTCTTGCACCTCCCAGGCGCCACTCGTGCCCCAGCTCTCGCTGCCTCTCTGGCCATTGCAAGCTCGTAGCAGGAGCCAGCTCTGCTCTTCCCTTGGCTCCATCTCCCACCTGCTCTTGCTTGTGCAAAACAGCTGCTGCTTGAAGGGCTCCAGGCTCCCTGCACCACCAGGAGCTGCCACTTGGCAGCTCTCCCGGCGGGCAATGCAAGCGCCGGGCAGGCACCAGAGCGCTTTTCCTGCATCACTGGCCAAGAAGCACAGCGGCGCAGCAGGTTTCGGAAGGCAAAATGTCTGCTGGTCACCGCAACGTGTCATACTTTGGGAAATGCCCCATGGTACCACACACCTCTCTTCCTCTTCTTCTTCTTCTTCTTCTTCTTCTTTCTTCTTCTTCTTCTTCTTCTTCTTTTGTGTGTGGTGGGTCCTCATCCTCATTCTTACGTTCTCCCTCTTCAGGAAACAGGGACTGCTTGGCCTGTATTCCTGCTGCTGCTTTCTGCAGCTCTCTGGCTTGCCTTTGCCAGACTGCAAAGGACGTTGTTTTCAAACTAACCTGAAAAACGCATCAGCCTGTTCCTGGCTAAACCTGCACATTGTGTTACTGCTTGTGAGCATCGGCTCTGAAAGATATTCAGAATATAAAATAAAATAAAATAAAATAAAATAAAATAAAATAAAATATAAAATGAAATGAAATGAAATAAAATAAAACAAATAATATCTGTTTCCACTTGTAACCTTTGTGATATGTGACCTTGAAAGTGGTTTTGGAGATGAAAACCTCCTGGCCTTTCAGGCAAATAACAGTCCATCGTATTCAACTCATGCTGAGTGTGGGCAATGGAATGGAATGGAATGGAATGGGGAATGGAATGGAATAGGATATTTCTGCTCTGTTTTGCCTGGAGTTCTGCCCCGACGAGGACCCAGGCCTGAGGGCTCCAGCCAGGAGAGCAGCTCTCTGCAGGGCAGGTCGCTGGCCCCCAGGAGACAGGGGCAGAGACGCGCACACCGACAACATGGCTCAGGCAGGGACTGAAGGCCCCAGGCTGAGTGAGACACGTCCCCTGGGCCCTTGGCAGGAGACCCTGGGGCGGGGGTCCAGGGGAGGCCGGCCCCAGCCGTGGAGGTCCAGGAGCACCCCCAGGACCCTGCAGAAGTAGACTTGCACTGCTCATCTCTTCTCCTGTAGACCTTGATGGGTGGCACTTGGGAGACAAGAGGACTGGCCAGAGGGACCTTCGCTCTGAGCGAGTACTGTTATTCTCGGGCTCTTCCCTTGGAGCATCTTTTTCCATGGGAAACAGATCAGGCATTTTGAAAAAGGAGTAGGTGGAGCAAAATCAAATCCCCAGGGAACGGAACAAGTATTGGTCACCTCCGAAAGATTTGCAACCATTCAGTGGAGGAGCACGTCCTGCTTGAGACCGACGGCTTGGTCTTTGAGCCTCGCTAGGTCAGAGATGTGGGGCATTGCCATCCCGTGGAAAGCCAGCTCAAGTGGATGAACACAGAAGACTTTCAAAAATCCGCACTTCACACTTGCTTTTTGCAAATTTATTCGGATGGTGCAGGGATCTGGAGACGATGCACAGCTCTCCCCGCCATCAGCTGGTACCTGGCTCCTGCCCACAACGTGCCAGAGCCAATGCCTAGGCTGGGCCAGGAGTGCCCTTTCAATGCCTTCTGCTAGTGCAGGGCTGGGAAGCAATGTCCTCAGAGATTTCCTCAGCGTGTCCTGCTAGGAAAGGAGGAGGGAGGAAAAAGGCAAGCAAGGCAAGGCAAGGCAAGGCAAGGGAAAGTTTTTGTTTGGTTTTTTTTTTTAAATGGGTTTTGTTCATGAGAAAAAGTAGGCTGTTACCCGCTTTTTGATTGGAAAATCCGAGATAAAGCAGTGAGACAGCCTGTTGCACATCCTACAGGATGTCTGCTGCAAATGTTTGGCACCTCTGAAAAGTTAAGCCCCATCATTCCAGGCAGAAGTCTCTACTTTAGGGGGGGTCACATATCACCTTCCCAAGCAGTATCAAGTTGTTCAAAACGTTCGCTTTCACCCCTAGGCTTGAGCGGGGAACGGCACGAAGGGTTGCAGCTTACTTTTAGAATTAGGAGCTGTCCCAAGAGCAGCAGCTCGGAGGCGATGCCTAGAGGGCACTCGGAGGATGACACAAGAGTTCTTGCAGCAGAAGTGCTCGTGCGAACTCAGGCTCTGGTTTCGTGCCCTTTGCTATGCTGACCTCTGGGGAAACTTTTCTGCACCACTCTTTGCCAAAGCATTCGTCTAGAGAGCTACCGTGCTTTAAAGCAGCCCCTGCCCTTCTTCTGCCAGGGACCAGGCCCTTGCTGTGAAATCCAAAGTAGGCCTTCACATGAAGCTGCAGGCTGTTTGCTGCCCCCTCGGCTGCTTCCAGAGCACTTGAGTGAGGCAAGGGCTTGGTCCATCGCAGCAGGCCTCAGGCAGCAGAGGAAATGCGTGCTGAGTTAAGAAAGGACGTGATTCTTCTGCCTATTTGTGAACTAGGAAGGTAAAAACGGGAAGAGGACTCTGCGCTCTGAGTTTGTGGAGGGCGGCATGTACCTGCAAGTGTTCAAGGCCAGCTGGGATGGGGCTTTGAGCAAGCTGGTCTAGTGGAAGGTGTCCCTGCCCATGGCACGGGGGTGGAACTACGTGATCTTTAAGGTCCCTTCCAACCCAAACCATTCCAGGATTCCATGCCAATTTGCTGACAGTTGCAGACTAGGAGCATTTTTCTTCTAGATGCAAAAGGCTGAAGAGGACTCCTATTGGCTAATGAGGACCATAGTAGAGCACTGAACTTCTTCTCTCTCCAGTAGCCTGCTTCAGGCTCCTAGCTCCCTTTTGAGCTCAAGCAGAAGATCTCAACACCATCCCAGCGTGGCAAGTTGCCTAGAGTAGACTATTGGAAAAGCCAGAACCCTGACAGCAATTAGGTAGCTATGGAAGCATACCATGGGAAAGGGCCTGATTTTTCACTGACTTCAGGCTCCTCCCAAGGATGCTGGGCGGAGGGGCGGCGGGCGGGGCTGCGCATGGGGGGCCCCGTCCCCCATGTCACAGTCCCCCACCCGGCAACGCAGCAGTCACAATGCCCCGGGCAGGATAACAGGGAGCGTCCTCCCGTGTCCCGCTGCCAGAGCTGGCTGGCGGCAGCCCGAAGACATCCGAGAGGCAGTCCTGAGGAGCCGCTGGAACGACTTGGCGGGGCTGAGGGAGGAAGACCAGAGGCTGCACGAGGCTGCTGAGATGAGAAGAACCACCGGCTCCTGCGGGCAGCTCCAAGACATCCGAGAGGCAGTCCTTGAGGAGCCGCTGGAACGACTTGGTGGAGGCTGAGGGAGGAAGACTGGAGGCTGGACGAGGCTGCTGGAGGTTCTCCGCTGCAGGACCAGCTCCTGGCAGGGCCCCCTTCAAAGCCCATCTGATGGATGGAAATTCTGCTTCAGCCTTTGGGGAACAGGCGCAAGCCCCTCGGGAGATGAGGGAAGGGAGAGGAACCACCAACGCCTGGAGACGCCCGAGCCTATCAGGCCTTGCAGCTGCATAGCAGTGGCAAGAGCAAGGCAATGCCTTCTTGAGGAGCACTGCAGAGCTCGCCGTCCTCATCCCCCGTGGAGCCAGGGGCAGCAGCCGTAAGAAATGGGAGGCAGCAGAGATGTTGCCAGGGGTCCCAGGGCTTTGGAGCACCCACTGCTGCCCTGGCAGGCACAGGAAGGATTCTCGCCCCAAGGTGCATCAGGCCGGGGGCATTGGGCCACTCTGGAAGCCCCGGAGGTGGCTTCAGGCTGAGGGAGAATAGGGCTTGGGCATCTCCTGGCAGGGGGAACAGCCTGTGGGACCAGGGGGCCGGTCTTGCTCACATGCTCAGGGAATAGCCGATCGCCAGCGCTGGGGTCAGGAAGGAATTTTGCCCCGGGGCACATTGGCACTGCCCCGGGGGTTTTTTGCCTTCCTCTGCAGCATTGAGCAGGACCACTTGTCAGGGCCTCTGCTCCCTTTTGCCTAGGTTGCTGCCTGCTGCTCATGCACCACGAAGACGGCCTCTCGTGTCCTGCAGCTGGGGGAGGCAGGCTTTTTTTCCCCCCCGGGGGGCTAGCAAGCATCTCCGGGGGTTTTTTGCCTGCCTCTGCAGCACTGAGCACGGCCCCTTGCCAGGCTCCTTGGGCCATTTTGGCTAGGTGCGCCGCCTGCTCCTGCTCCACGAAGGTGGCCCTCGTGCCCCGCAGCCGGGGGGAGGAAGCTTTCGAGACTCCCAGGGCGGGCCCCAGGGGGGCCCCCACGGGTTGCTTCTTGTCCTCCGTCGCATTGAGCACAGCCCCTTGTCTCTTGGAGCTTGGTCAGCGTCTGCGCTGATTTGGCCCTTCTCCCATCAAACTTCCAAAATGCAAGCTCCCTTCATGCCAGCTGTGGGAATTTTCTCCCGCTCAGCCGGCCCGCGCAGGGGATCTGCTGGTCGCGACTGCGTGGAGCTGGACTCCAGCAGGCGACTGAGGGCTGAAAGCCCCCTTAACACACCTCTCAGGCTCCACCCGTCAGGCTTTGCTGTCATCAACTGTAGGAAACAGGGAAGCTCATGGTCAGCTCTCTTGAATTTAGGCTGCAGAAGACCATCCTTCAAGAAACACAGGTTTCCTTGGCCACATGGTATTCTGCGTTTCATGGTGTCCATGAGGCAGAAAAAGCTCTGTCTCATGGGAGAGTTCTATGGCCCCCACCCCCCCAGCAGCTCAAGCTCTGACAGCAGAGACATCCCCTCCATCAACAAAACCACAGGGGAAGAACTGCAGGGTCAAAAGAGGTCACCACGTCAGGTGGAGCGCCAGGAGTTTCTGCTCCACTGGGAAACACTGCAGTAGGCAAATGTTGCTGCAGGCAGGAGGAGATCACAGGGTGACTAGGAGTCACCAATGCCACCCAGGCAAATGCATTCTTGTGTGTCAGGCAAGGAAGGCAAGCGTTGTGCAAAGCCCTGCTGGGAACTCCCCTGGACCACTACGGACCCTTCTCATTCCTCGCCTTCAAGACAGACAAATCCCCTCTGGGACGAAGGCAGACAAGGACGAAGCAGTTGACTACAGGCATGGAGGGCCTGCAGAAGAAGACCATGTCTGCAAGGAGCAAGACAGAGGCTCAGAGGGCTGCCGTCACTCTTGCACCTCCCAGGCGCCACTCGTGCCCCAGCTCTCGCTGCCTCTCTGGCCATTGCAAGCTCGTAGCAGGAGCCAGCTCTGCTCTTCCCTTGGCTCCATCTCCCACCTGCTCTTGCTTGTGCAAAACAGCTGCTGCTTGAAGGGCTCCAGGCTCCCTGCACCACCAGGAGCTGCCACTTGGCAGCTCTCCGGCGGGCAATGCAAGCGCCGGGCAGGCACCAGAGCGCTTTTCCTGCATCACTGGCCAAGAAGCACAGCGGCGCAGCAGGTTTCGGAAGGCAAAATGTCTGCTGGTCACCGCAACGTGTCATACTTTGGGAAATGCCCCATGGTACCACACACTCTTTCCTTTCTTCTTTTCTTCTTTCTTCTTCTTCTCTCTTCTTCTTCTTTTCTTCTTCTTTTGTGGTGGTGGGTCCTCATCTCATCTTCTTTCCCTCTTCAGGAAACAGGGACTGCTTGGCCTGTATTCCTGCTGCTGCTTTCTGCAGCTCTCTGGCTTGCCTTTGCCAGACTGCAAAGGACGTTGTTTTCAAACTAACCTGAAAAACGCATCAGCCTGTTCCTGGCTAAACCTGCACATTGTGTTACTGCTTGTGAGCATCGGCTCTGAAAGATATTCAGAATAAAATAAAATAAAATAAATAAAATAAAATAAAATAAAATAAAATAAAACAAACAAACTTAACCAAACCAAACTAAACTAAACTAAAATATAAAATGAATGAAATGAAATGAAATGAAAAAAAAAACAATAATATTCTGTTTCCACTTGTAACCTTTGTGATATGTGACCTTGAAAGTGGTTTTGGAGATGGAAACAAAAGTCAGTATATGTAGACCTCAGACTAGTTTTTTGAAATGGTTAGAAGACATGTGAATGCATACCGTAGTTCAGAGTGTAAAAATGTCTTCTAAGACTTCCTCGCTTAACCAAAAAAACCCCAAGCCTCCCAGGATAATGAGATAATTAAATTCAGGCCAGGTATTAGAGACACCACAGAAATTTTAACTTCTAGCTCTCTGTGTGCTTGGGGGAATGATATTGTTTTTGTAAGAGAAAAAGCAGGTTGATACTGGAAGACTGTAATCAAAACTTGAAAGAACGCTAGGTAAATGTTAGTGCTCAGGAGAAAACCAAAACCAGACACCTTTCTGCACACCCCCCCCCGCCAAAAAATAACCGAACAAAAAAAAAACCAACCTTAAGGAAAAAATCCCTACCAGGTCAACAAACAAGCCCGGAGGAATTCTGCTGAAAAATCAAGATCCTCAAGCTACTGAAACTCATCCTATGTCTCTTTATCTTGATGAATTGACAGTTTGTCTTGCACCAGAAGGATGTTGCTAAGATCTTCACACATCATGGTGAGAAAGACAGGACACAGAAACTTTAAAAAAGGAAGGAAGGAAGTACGACAAAAACCTTAACAAAAAAAGAAGTGGTAACATTGCCCATGAAGCATGTAGCACAGCCTCCTCCTTAGTGCATGACCAGCTCAGCATCTATTTGTATCAATTGTATTACATTAAAGATGGTGGACAGTCACTCAGAACAGACTCTTGGGAGCCTTAATGAGCTTTTGCAGATCCAACAAAGTATTTGAGTAAAAAACAGAATACGAGTTGAGGTTTTAAAAACATTTTAAAATTACCTAAGTGTTAGCCCATGTTCCCTCCAGGGGATGGCTGGCTGCTAAGGAAGTCCTTTTCTAAGGGCTCATTTTCTAGAGCTGGCATCCAAATACTTTTGGAGCTGACGGCATTTTGGCTGCACCTTTCCAAGTGTGTTTTTCTCCAGTGTTTACCACTGTTTAATGTGCTGACCATATGATAATACCTTGCAAGATAAAGATACCTGCAAACACCATTCCTATGGCATAAGGTTTCAGCTTGTTGTGGAAAAACCAAGACCTGACTTCTTTAGAGCACTGGTTCCCATGGCACCGCAGGTGCCACTGAAAAACATATCTTCTAACCTAATCTGGTGGTCCTTTCCCTCCTCTTTACTTTTCCCCATTAAGCCTTTTGGAAACAAGTTGTAATGCATCTTAAATTTTCTGGCTGTTCGGGAAGCCCAATTGGCACTATGCCATCAATGTCTTCAACGCTTCTGAAGGATTTCATTCCCTGAAAGGAATCTGTTTCAGGTCTGCTTTGATATCAGGAACCTATGGATTTCTATAGGTTTTCACTGTCAAATCCTATGTCGCCATCGCCTGACAGCTGAGAGCTGCCACACTGACATGACTGCTGTTGGCAAATCCTTCTACAACCTGGTGTAGCCAATTTGCAGGCAGAGTAAACTCGCTGTCATTAGCAGCTTAGCTTCTAGTTAAGAAGCTTCTCTGACAAGTCATGAGCTCGCTCCACATGCGAAAATGCCAGCGCTCCACTGCTAATCACACAACTCTCTCACATAATATATTCTTGCTCCAGCAATGCTAGTGAATGCTTGGGAGTAAATTGGAAATTGCACCCTGTGTTGAATTGTCCAGATCTGTCCTGTGTAATTATCCACGGCCTCTACAACTGCCTCTATGATGTAGGGTTGTTGGCTTTTTGGGTTTTGTTTTTGGGGTTTTTTTTGATGTGCCAGAAGCCTGATGGTGTACTTGTTTTGCTGAGTGTGCTTCTGTGTGTGCCACAACACACACTGGAGAACCTCTTTGTATTCACTTACACAATGAGCAGCAAAGGGTATCAGCAAAGCCGAGAACAGCCTCCAGGCCGCTATGGAAAGATAAGCTATTCCACAATAGCCACAGATGAAGTCTGGGAAGTACGGCACTTAACACAGTGGGGAAGATATGAGGTATGCTGCCACCGACCCCTAAAGCTGCACAGAATTTTCATGATGCACAGCACGTTCAGAAATAAACACAGTTTGACAAAGTATAAATGCATCGTTGCCTAGGCCAGTAATCCTTCTTGGACAGTGACCTTCTCCTGAAAAGGCAGGTGGGCCAGCATACCAGGATCTTTCCTTCACCATCCTACGAGACATCGTTAAAGAAGAGAAAAAATGAATGCAGTTGTTCTCCACGCGGCACGCATCTTAAGAGAAAACCTGAAGGAAAGTGCATGTGTGTGTGTGTGCATAACTAGACAAATATGTAATGAATGCTTTGATGACAACATTTGTAAGAAATGTGAGTTGGAACAGAGAGATGAAGGGTGGAGTAAAATAAGACACTTGTAAAAGGAGGCTTCGCTGGAAGTGGATGAGGTACGGACCTGGACCAGGAGGAATACTTTTGCTGGGGTTTAGAAAAGAGGAACTATTGAGGGATTCAAGGAGTTGAAATACAACAGTGGAAAAGCGGTGGGGTTTTTTTTGTTTTATTTTTAAGTCACGTTTTTACATAGAAACATAACTAGTACGTTTGTAAGCTAGCTAACAAAATTAGATAGCAAGGTGGCCAGAAGACTATTAAATCCCTAAGGAAAGACAACAAATTCTGCTTTTAAAGCACTTAGGATGACGTTCAAGATGGTATGGCAAATATACCTAATGAAACAAAATCAGCTCAGAAGCTGAGTTGAAGTATAGGCAGCAGAGTGGCAGCTCCAGTCATGAAATTCAATTAAAATCATGAAAAAGCAAAAGGTAGCGAGGGGCAGAAAAGGGAATAAAGAAGGCTTGAGATTCATTGGAGTCTGAAATCAGAAGTCGAGAAGTTTGGAAGAAAACCTGAAATACCCTAAATTGAAGTTAGTTTAAGTAGTGTAAGACGAGCAAAAAAATATTTATTTTTCAGGAAGCAATGAAATTGCTTTACTGTTCAGAATTAAGCATGGCTTGTAATAGGAGTGATTTCCTCCCAGGTTCTAGTTCAGCAAGTTCTTACAACCCTGAGTTAATAACCAGGACCTACATAAAATAAACCAGGAAAAATCACCTGGCCGCTGGCTTTTCTACACTGCCCCTTCTGGAGCCCCCTTTCAAGTTGGCCCAGCTATTACTCTCGCATTGCATTGGCATTTTTGTTTTTTCCTCTAGGACTATTTTGACCAAAGCAAGTCAAAATAACAGGTGTCCTGAGTAATATTAACACTACAAAAAATTAGGCATGCATTCATTATTATAGGAGACACAATAGGTCTGACTGAACCCTTAATGCCTTGCGTGGCCATTCTCCGCTCTCACAGCTGACGCCGTGCAGCTGAAGAACCACCGTAAGGCAGGCAAAGTGGCATGCGGCCCTGCCCTGAGGCTGGGTGAGCCCAGGGTACCGCTCTGCTTCGCAGGGTTAAGAAAAGGAAACAAAGTAAGATTCACGTTAAGGCTGTTCCTTAGGATCAATCCTGAATCGCTTTTATCACTGTGGAATATCCTGAGTGTTTCAGCCAATATTGGTTGGATGGAGAAACCAGTTTTATCCTGTTCCTGGTTCCAATGTCAGACTGGAGAATAGTACCCATCTAGAAATAGCTTTCACCGTGTAGAAATCAGCCTTTAGTTCAGTACTCATTTCTGAAACAGTTTAAACGATGATCATGATATGTTCACTGGATTTGCTTTGGTGATTGGGAACTAATAGTAGTTAGTACAGTAGGTAACAGGGAAGGGCGAAAGGGCATCACTTCCACTAGAGTGACCAGGCCACTTTATATGAATACTGTAAATTAACAAGTGTGTAACTCCCATGATCTTGCTAAGCAAAAAAACCTCTTTATTATACTATGTGTAGGATACTGTTTAGTTTTACCTGGTTTGCAATATGCAAATTCTTAATTTTGTGAAGAAATTATGGTGTTGCTCTGTGGAACAAAGCAGCACGAGAGGAGACCTACTCACATGAGATTCTCTGCGTTATATCAACTTTTTAAAGTAAGCAAAGGATACAGAGATGGTAATCCTAAATCTGCCTTGTCCTCTTGCTGTTAACAGCAAAGAGACTGAACATATACTAGTCAGAATTGCTTTACTAATACCATGTACCAGCACTTAAATTCGCTTAGACTTAACGGCAGGGTTGCGTGACAGTAGTGCATTGGTTTCTGTGAGGAAAATGAGAGTGGTTTATCGCATGCTTTGTCGGCAGCTAGTGCAGGATTTAACACTCACCCACCCTGCTCATAACCTCCGGACGGATATTCATACAAAAGGAACTGCAGTGATCTGCCTCCCTCACCCCTCAGTCCTGTATTCCTGCAATCCCTTGAAACAGTTCCTCGGACTGAATAAAGGCATGCTTTTCTTTCTCCTCTGGAAAAGAGAGGAGAGCTGTCGGGAGAGCTCCAGCAGAGAGGAACTTGCGGAGTCGACCCCAGTCCTGTGTCTGTGGGCTAGAACGGCCACCAAAGCAGACTTTCAAACTGAGAACAAGCATTGCAGAGAAGCTGGGACTTCAGACAACTTCAGCAAACTTGGTATCTCACAAGTATTTTATTAGGTCTCTTCTTATTGCTGCTCTGAATCACTGAGAAAACAACGTACTCCAACACACATTCACTTTTAACGCGCCTAGCAACTCTGCTGATCATGAACGACAGCAATGACCAAGTGGTTTTGTTTAACAGAAAGGAACCCTTTCTTGGCGGTCTGTTTACATCTTCTTGCATGCATCACTAAACCTTGCCTTTAACCCACTGCCTTTATCTAAGAGAAAAATTAGTTTTGTCCTTCACCTGTGAGTTGTGGGTTTCTTCACTTCCCTTTCAGGCTCCAGACACTTGAGAGAGGGGCCTGAAAATGAAATGTGTAATTGTTCTCTCATCTCACTTAACCATGCTGTAAATTCAGGTGAGCTGATAGCCTATAGGTGAATTGGCTCGACTGAAAATTACAAATGTATTGCCCAAGTTGCCTTACTTTACTAGAATATTATAAACACTAAATTTCAGTTAATTTCACTTGAGGGAGAAATTTATAAATGACATTTAGTGGTCCCACTATGCTTACACAAGCCAGCAGGTGAATACTTTGGCTCTTTCTTTGAAATGTCTTCATCCATCACTTCTCAACCTGCAGATCTCCAGATGCTGTGCATTTCTGCTCGCTGCAGTTCTGCTCTGGCCCCGGAGGCCTCAGAGGGACGTACCCTTCCTGTTATCACCGTGTGGTATCGTGTAAGGCGAGGCGGGCACGAGCTCTGCATATTTGCTCGTGTTGCGCTTGAGTAGAGGAAAACAGACTTGCTACCCAATGGAATTAAAACTCTGTTATTAAATTACATCCTTCATATGAAAATCACTAATTGGACATGAACTTATGCTTTAGCTAGCTAGTGGAGAGTTTAGAGCTACTTCTTATCAGGTGTGGCGGAAGCCTTTCTGTACATTTGTAGCTGAAATAAATCCTTTTCTTCTAATACAATTCACATTAAAGGAAATTTCAATAGTTTTTCTCTGCTCAATTTGTCTTCTCGGGTGACCTGTGTTACATCTTTCCGTGTAGAATTAAACAAAAAACTCTTAAATACCTTGTTTTGTAAAAATGCTTAAAACTACGGTTGTTCTCATTTCTTCACATAATGAATAAATCCCCCTGCAGACTTGGTACTCTGTCCACCACAGCATTTGCTTGTAGGTTTTCCAGAGTGCCAATTCTTGGAGCTTTATAGGCTTTCACCGCTTTCAATGCTGATTTCAACCACAGAAAGCTCTTAGGACAGTAACACTGCAAATTGGGGAAAGGTGGAAAGCTTGAGCTTGTGTGTTTTCCTGCCACTTTCTTACAGCTTCGACAAGGAATTTACATTCTACTATAGCATTTTTAATCAAAAGCCACTGGGAAAACATCTACGCACGTTGTATGGTAAGCCAGAACGAGCTTCCTGCTACACTGCTGCTCCACATGGCCTGAATGGGGCAGGTGTGGGGCCACAATAAAGTATTTTTTGGTTTGAGTATATATTTATAAATATATACATATAGAGATTACATGGGTATGTATAAAGACAAATAAAGTACACATGGCCTGAGCGTCAGAAATGTTAACCAGAGCTCTCCTGTGGCACCACCCATGGCTGGGCTGCCGTGCCCGCACACCACGAGCACACACCGCCCGCTACCCCTCCGCTGCCAAGAGACACGGGGCTACCGAGGCCCTAGGCCGCCCCTCCGCCGCGTACCCCAGGGAGGAACGCCCCAAGATCCGCGGTCCTTCAACGGAGAAAGACGGCCTGCTGCTCGGGACACGCCTCACCCACCGCCCCCCTTCATTCTTCATTCTTCATTCTTCATTCCCCATTCCCCATTCCCCATTCCCCAGCCCAGCCACCCGCGGCCTGCCGCGGTGCCTTCCCCGAGCGCCTCCGCCGCCCCAGCTCCAGCCTCCGGGGGCGCACAGAAAGGGGGAAGCCCCAATGGGACGAGCAGCCCTCAACCACAGCTCCGCTCCCCTCAGCGCCGCCACGCCCCTCTGCCGGAAGCGACCTTTGACCCCCGCGCCCGGAAGCGTCCCTTCCCTCCGCCCGCGGGGCGAGCGCGGCGCCGTTACCGCGAGAGGGGTGATCTCGCGAGAGCCGCCCGGGAGTGGGGGGAAGGGCAAGATCTCGCGAGAGCGTGGCCGCTCTCCCGGCTCCGGGCATGCGGGCGAGGGTGGCAGCCCCGCGCGCGATTGGCGGGGCGTGGCCCCCCCCTCCCTCCGCCGCCCGGCCCCGCGCATGCGCCGCGCGCCGCCGGGCCGTGTCCCCGGTGCGTGTGTATGCGTGTGTCACCCGCGCGCAGCGCGGAGGCCGCGCGCGCGTTCCTGGCCGCCGACGACTCGGGACCGGGCACCTGGGACCCGCCGGGCAGGGTAAGCGGGCTCGGGTCCAGCGCAGGGCCGCGCGCCGCCTCGGACACCCCGCCCGGAGGCGGCCCGGCACGGCCTGACCCCGCCGCCCGGCCGCGGAGCGGGTGCGGGAGGAGGCGGCGGCCCCGCGGCCCGCGCCCGGCGTCCGCACCCCCGCGCAGCGCCGCCCGGCGCCGGACGAGGCAGCCGCGGCCCGGGATGGAGTGAGGAGGCCGCCGCCAGGAGATACTTCCGCGTTGCGGGAGGCCGCGCCGGGCCCGCGGGAGGCTCCCGCCGCTCCGCCGCCGCCGCGCCGGCCAGCGCCCCGCCCCCATCCCCGGCCCGAACGCGGGCGGCGTGACCCTCTATGTGGTGGCGCGGCCCCATGTGAGGCGGCGCGGCCGGGCGGGCTGCGAGGCGGGCCGTGCCCCGGCGGCCGGCCGGGGAGCGAGGGAGCGAGCGAGGCCCCGGTGCCGGCCGGCGGGTGTCCCCGTGTGTCTGCGCGGCGCCGGGTCTCCATGGCGGCGGCAGCGCCCTGAGGGCGGCGGCGGCGGATTCCCTAGGCCGCGTCCTCGTCCTCGGCTGTGAGTGAGCTCGATGCCGAGCACCTCGGACGCGGCGGCCGGCGGGAGCGGGGGAAGCCGGGGCTGGGGGAGCGGCGGCGGCAGCAGCTCGGCGGTGGAGGCGGCGGCCGACAAGAAGCGGCTGCATCACCGGAGACGGAAGCGCTTCGCGGCCCAGCCGCAGCCTCCCCCCCCCGCCGCCGGCCCCTCACCCGCTGCTCTTCCCGCTCCTGCAGCCGCCCCTCCTGCAGCCCCCGCTCCTGCAGCCGCCGCTGCCGCCGCAGTCCCCTGCTCTTCCTGGCGGCCACCGGCGCCTCCTCCTGCTGCGGGGACGGGGGGGAGCGGAAGCGGCCGCGGGGCAAGCGGCGCTCGGGCTCCCCGGCACAAGCGGCGGCGGTGGCCCGCGGGGGCGGCGGCGGCGGCGGCGGGACCCAGGAGGCGGAGAAGCGGCGCGGTTAGCGGGGGGCCTGAGCACGCTGGTGGAGGAGTACGACGACGTGAGCTCCCAGTCCGAAGGGTGGTGGGCGGCGGCGCGGCCGGCGGCGGCGGCGCGGGCAGCGGCGGCGGGAGAGCCCGGCCTCCTCTCGGGCGGTGGCGGCGGGACCCAGCGCCAGAGGGGCGAGGCGGAGCGGAGCGGCCGGTCCCGCCGGGAGCACCGCGGCAGCCAGCGGCCGCTCCAAGGAGCGGCACCGGGAGCACCGCCGTCGGGGGGGGAGGAGAAGGCGCAGCAGGAGGGGGCGTCGGCGGGCCGCGGGGGAGCCGAGGCCTCCTCGTCCTCCTCCAAGTCCCCGCAGCCGCCACAATCACACCGGGGGCCAGGACCGGGAGGACTCAAGAGCAGCAGCGGCGGCGGCAGCAGCGGACGGCCGCAGGAAGGGCTCCCTCGCCTCGCCCGGCAGCGGCAGGAAAGAGCGGCGAGAGCAAAGCACACCGGAGCCGGACTCTAAAGCGGCCAAGGAGCCGCCGTCGGCCTTACAAGGACCCGCCGAAGGCCTACCGAGATGACAAGCCCGAGCCCAAGGCCTACCGGCGGCAGCGCTCGTCCCCCAGCCCCGGCCGGGATGACAGCCCTCCGGCTGCACCGCTCCTCGCAGAGCCAGCGGAGCCGCAAGTCGCTCAGCCCGGTGGGCGGCCCGCTCGCCCTCAGCCCTTACAGCCGCCGCCCAGCTCCCCAGCTACAGCCGGCACAGCTCCTACGAGCGCGGCGGGGACGTGTCGCCCAGCCCCTACAGCAGTTGGCGCCGGTCGCGGAGCCCCTACAGCCCCGTTATCCGGTGAGTCCGGGCCCGGGGGGAGGAGGAGGGAGGGAAGGAGGGACGGGGCTGGGGCTGGGGCTCGGCGTGGGGAGGAGGGGAGTCACGGCTGGGGCTGGGCTGGAGGGCAGGCCGGAGAGGCTTGCATCTAGCAACAAAAGCCCTCCCTCTTGCTGCCAGAAAGCTGGGGTGGGGGGAAGGGGAGCGGGACACATACAAAGATCTTCCTGTCCTGTCTCGGGGAGAAAGGGAGATGCGGGTGCCTGTAACGCTCCTGCAGCTAGTTTCTCTCCGTGGGAGACCACCTAGCTGGAAAAAGGCTTTTGAGATATTAAAGGGCATGAGAACATTTTCAGATGAGAGTGATTGAGTGAAGATGCTTCTCAGAGGACAGGTTTTGTGAAGGACCAATTTTGATTTTTAAATCTTTACTTATGAAGTACAGAGATTCTCAGGTACATAAAAAAGTATCCTGTTCCGCTGTATATAAGGATGCATGTTAAATATATTTGTGTTCTGTTTAATTCCCGCTAATCTAAAGAGCAAACAAACTGACAGGCAATTTGTGTTAGAAGTGTTTCTTATTCTTTTTAGAGGTCTATAGAAAGACTTAGACTTTCTGTTTTGCTAGGAAAAATGAGCCAATGTCAAGTTTTGTTAAATTGTCTTTCGTGCTTTACACAACCTATGAAAATATATGTAAGCTCTTTTCCCAGTAAGCTTATATACGTGTATATATTTGACATGTGCTTGCAAATCATTTTCTTACTGTTAGTTAGCGGGAACTCAGAATGTAAAGGTCAGTGTTGCTGTGACTTTTTGAATTTTATACAGAGAGGAAATGTGGGCTGTATCTCGCTACTCAGATACAACCAGTTTTGCAGAATTAAAGCTCTTCAAAATACTTAAACTTGCAGCAAAACCGTTGAGAATTTAAAGTATTTGCTTAGTATGTATTTATAACTGAAGATTTTTATTTCCCATATTGGAATCTTACTGTTGCCTCATTGTTTATGGGCTTCCTTAAATTCACATCTGGACTTCAATTTTAAATGTATCAGGTGATTTGCCATTCCACTGGCAAGAATTTTGTTTACAAGGCATTACCCGGTGGGTTGTCTGAGAACTGTTCTCTGGTGTTTCTAATGAGCACTTTGCCTCGGTTACCATTTGGGGTGTCCCGCTGTGTATCCAGCGAGGATGCTGAAGCCGTTCCTGTGTTTCACTGGCTGTTGGTAAGGCCTGCTGTCCTGGGTGTGCATCAAATGCCGTTTAAAGAGCGAAGTAACAAAACTCTGTCCTACTTTGTTCAGAGGGATAGAACAAAGATGCCTTTGGAAAAAAATAGTGATTGTTTTAAGGTACAGTTGTATGGAATAATTCTGTAAACAATAGGGTGTTTCAAGCAGAAGACACTGTGAGTGCTCTGAAAAACAGCACATTGTCATCGTCGTTGTTCTGTGAGAGCCTGTTACAAGTGGTTAAGGATACTCTTTCAAGACGATTTGAATAATAGAATAGCAGGAATATTATGTGCATAGTTTGACTTAAACACTCTAGGAATCAGGTTATTTTTCTGTAGATGCGTATATCCTGGAATAAGAAAGCTAATAATGACGAGCAAATTATGTATGCTAGGTTTGCACTTAAGAATAGTTGTATTAGATTGACAGTCCAGTTAGTTTGGGATCCTGCCTTATGCACTGGCTGATAGGGCTGTAGTAGAAGGTACAGGAGATCTTGCACAGGGGGCAGTTACAGAACAAAGTTTTGTAGGAGTGCTGTGTTTCTTTTTTTCTGTTGGTAGTGGGCCTGTGATTCTCCTGGTTTTCGTATTTTCTCTATGGTAAGCGTGTAAATCTTCCTTGAGCTGCAGATCTATTTCCAGGAGTTAGCTTTGTGACTTCATGCCTGCCTTCCTCCAGTTAAAATGTAATTTACATCCCATCTTTAACTGCGTATAGATAAATTACTTTGTTAACAAATACAGATTGTCAGGTTTACTGGAGAGGGACTGGAATGGCTGAGTGAAAAGAAGAGGTTGCTATAGGTAGAAAGCAAGGTCAGTCTGCCCTAATGTGGAATTCGTTGTAAAAATGTCATTTTCACAGAAAACGAAAGAAACCAAAAGTGTGAAGATAAGCTCAGTGGTTCATAATGTTTTCCTGGTGTGGAGAAATGCAAGCTAGTGTTTCTTTGTTTCCATACAGCTATTACGCATTATGTGTATTGTGGTGGCGGAGGGGAAATAAAGATGGAAGGTATTTATATGATTGTTTTAGCCATTCAAAACTGTGTCGTAATTGCTTTTTTTACTTGATTCTGTGATACTGCGCCCAAAACACTGAAATTTTTTTGCTGTGCTGGTTAGATAATGGTATAGTGGCCTTAGACTTGATAGAATATTATGGTTTCATGAAGGCAAGAGCTTCTTGCAGCACCTGTCGTCTTCATCTGGATGATTTAAAGACTTAATTCTGGGCTTGTATCCAGCTATAATGGTGTCAAGACAGTAAGAACTTTGTATGTGACTGAGCATTCCAGGCTGAAAGTCTTTTTGCTCTTTTCATTATATATCTCATGTATGTGTCTTCTGTAATGTTATATAAATTATCTAGTTATTTTGGTGTGTAGAAAATGAGGATGAAGTGGTTCTAGTACGCTTGGAAAGCTTGTGTGTCTAGAGTGCTGATTTTTTCATCTAGGTCTCTGAGCTGCTTAGGGAGAAACTTCTAGTAAACAGTTGAAGAGAAACAAGTGAGGTCAGCTTCACTCGTTTGAATCCCCGGGTTTCTCAAGCTGCAGAAACAGTGCAATTACTGTGAGTTAAGAGTTTTGAATTGCAGTAGTGACTCTGACTACTGTCTTTCGTGATGTTGCCTGGAGGTAGGTTCTGAAGAGAAGCAAAGACTCGAGATACGCGTTCCACACTTGGAAAATTCTCTTTGAATGGTAGACTAATTGCCTTTTCCATTATAATAGCAGTAAATGCCTGTGTTTTGGGCAAATTGATTGTTTGAACTGTTTTCACTTGTTGGACAGAACTTCTTTACTTGCTGCTGGTAGATTTGTATTACTGTATTTTCTTGTGGATAGTAACACAGCTGTTCTGGAGTAGTGCGTGCACATTTTCAAAATGGTAATTCTTCCATAATACCAAAAGTATGAGGTATTATATCTCTACTGATAAGCTGACTGGATTTTTTAAAAAATTCACAAGAAAAAAGAGGGAGGAGAAAGAAAAAGAAGAAAACCCCATGGTTGACAGAATAAGCAGACACAGTCTCTCTGTGAAAACTACTTTAGGATGAAGTTGTAGGAAGAGAAGAACTATTTTTCATAACTTCAGTTAGGTCATATGCTATGTGATCACACATTTAATTCAGTTAGCTGTATAGATGAGTAATCACATTTTTCCCAATTTGGATACACCTACCCATCTGCCTAGATAAAAGTAAGTGGGTGGGGCACTACTAGCATAGTACTACTGTGTGTGGATATTGCTTATAGGAAAAATACAAGATTTCTTTTCTTCTTGGTACTATGGAGCCATTTCATTCTCTAGCTGTAGCTAGTCTGTAGTAGCAAGGCTCGGCAGAATATGGATCACTTAGGTGCAAAACCAAAACAAGCATAGGGAAAATGGTAAAACTACATATTCAGCTAATAATGCCTACTTCATGGAGAAGATGTGGTTTCATACACTGATATAAAAATATCTTTGAATCCAGTAATTCTGCTACTTTTGGACTTAAAGGAGTAAGAGAGATTTTCAGACATTTTTTCCCCTTGTTTAGTGAAAATAGGTTTTTACATAAAGCTCTCTAATCTTGTTTAGTAAAACTGTACTTTGCAGAATTTAAAATGTGAAACTAAGTTTTCACTGTTTGGAATGGCTAATTTTTCCAGTGTGCTTTGAGGCTCTCACTCTAGTACGTATTCTGAATTATTAAGATTTGTTTTGTTACTTGGGAGTGGACTTTGCCTTTTGCCCAACCATGTTGATGTGCCTTTCCTTTTCCTCGTTGCACTGCTTCTTTCCTTACTATGGAAAGGGACTCCATTTGAAAAAATTGACTGTGTTTAGAACATAGCATTTGAATCGATTTGACTTTTTGCTGGTTGATTTCTGTGTAGGCAGAGTTCTCATCTGAGAACATGGGGTTATAAAGCAGATTTAAGAAACAAATAAAATTCATGGTCAGAATTTTTCAGTATTCCTATGCTGTTTATATTGGAGACCCTTTTAAAGATTTACAGTTTGAATCAGTAAGGCAAGTTATGTAGTCTTGATGCACAAAGCAGATGAGTAGGTGGTTGGTTGCAGAGCTGCTTAGGATATAACCTTGAACTAAGGGCTAAAGAAAATAAATAAAATTAATTAATAAGGTATCAAGTGAGAGAGCACTATTACTGTTATGGCTTAAAGCAATTAATTATATGTTTGCCTGCTAGTGCAACGTGGAAAAGCTATACTACGAACTAGAATGTTTTGTCAGGGTGGTTGATGTTACTGAGTGATTATAAATGTCCTGGAAGATCTGCGGTGAAGCCAATTGATTAAATTTAGGTCTCCCTTTTCAAATACACTGTGACCTTACCATGCAGGGGAAGATGGCAGTGCTTGCTTAGTAGTGCAGCATTCACTGGTATTTAATAGAAGAGCCAGGCTACAGTGGGTGTTGTTTTAACCTCCTTTGGTCTGTTGGGTTTCTTGTTTTTCCACTCTTATTCTCATGAATGCCTTTGTGTTGTGTCTTGTCAAAAAGTTACTGACAAAATCAGTTCCTTTGTTCAACTCTGTAGACCCTGATATATTCCGAGTATAATATTGTTTGCACTTAGGTAATACACGTAGCTGGCTACTAGCACGTTGGATTTAGCTTGCTCTTAAAGCAGTTAAGAAGAAAAGAGGTTTTCAAGTTTACAAACATGAGAAGATAACGCATGACTGTTCTGATTTGTCAATAAAATGTAATGTTTTTTTGTACTAAAATAAAGGGAGAATTGGAATGGGAAAGAAAGAAGCACCTAGAAAATGGCAAGAAAAAACGTGTCAGCTGAGTGAGACCTGTTTCCTGGAAATCTGACATGTGTAACACTGTTCTTTTTCTTTCCTCTGTGCTTTTAAATATCAAGATAGTAAAATGTAACACTTTAAGATACTATTTGGAATTCTTTCATTCTGTGCTTGAGAATGTAAGTGATATTACATCAGTAGACTTTTTTGTTAAATTCATTAATAAATCTACTGTTTGGTAATTGATAGGTTAACCACTGAAATGCAATAGAGTGTTGCCTTGCGAGAAGGAGGATCACTGTAACAGTTTTGAAACTTGTAACTAATAACACTTTGGTATCTTAAGTTAATTTTTATACAGTGGGTAAGTACATTGTATTAATTAAGCAGAGAAAAACAAATACTGATTTGCTTTATGAAATCTAGGCTGCTAGGCAAAAAAATATTGAAAAGAAAAATCTGTGATCATGGAATCACAGAATGGTAGGGGTTGGAAGGGACCTCTGGAGATCATCTAGTCCAACCCCCCTGCTAGAGCAGGGTCACCTAGAGCAGGCTGCACAGGACTGAGTCCAGGCGGGTTTTGAATATCTCCAGAGAAGGAGACTCCACAACCTCCCTGGGCAGCCTGTTCCAGGGCTCTGTCACCCTCACAGTGAAGAAGTTTTTCCTCATGTTCAGGCAGAACTTCCTGTGTTCCAGTTTGTGCCTGTTGCCCCTTGTCCTGTCACTGGGCACCACTGAAAAGAGTCTGGCCTCATCCTCTGGACACCTGCCCTTGAGATATTTGTAAGCATTGATGAGGTCCCCTCTCAGTCTTCTCTTCCTCAGGCTAGACAGCCCCAGCTCCCTCAGCCTTTCCCCATAGGAGAGATGCTCCAGTCCCTTAATCATCTTTGTAGCCCTCCGCTGGACTCTTTCCAGTAGTTCCTCGTCTTTCTTGAACGGGGGAGCCCAGAACTGGACGCAGTACTCCAGATGGGGCCTCACCAGGGCAGTGTAGAGGGGGAGGATAACCTCCTTCGACCTGCTGGCCACACTCTTCTTAATGCACCCCAGGCTGCCGTTGGCCTTCCTGGCTGCAAGGGCACATTGCTGGCTCATGGTGAATTTGTCATCCACCAGGACTCCCAGGTCCTTCTCTGCAGAGCTGCTTTCCAGGGAGGTCAACCCCTAACCTGTACCGGTGCATGGGTTATTCCTCCCCAGGTGCAGGACCCTGCACTTGCCCGTGTTGAACCTCATGAGGTTCCTCTCCGCCCAGCGCTCCAGCCTGTCCAGGTCTCGCTGAATGGCAGCACAGCCTTCCAGTGTATCAACCAGGCCTCCAGTTTTGTATCATCAGCAAACTTGCTGAGGGTACACTCTGTCCCTTCATCCAGGTCATGATGAATAAATTGAACAAGACTGGGCCCAGTACCGACCCCTGGGAGCACCACTCCGATGAGGACCTCTGGCTGCTGATCACCACCCTCTGAGCTCTGCCATTCAGCCAGTTCTCAATCCACCTCACCATCCACTCGTCTAACCCGCACTTCCTGAGCTTACCTATGAGGATGTTGTGGGAGACAGTGTCAAATGCCTTGCTGCAGTCAAGTGACTGATACCAGTCAAGTGGTGATACCTCAACCAACATTTTTTTTTAATTATTATTTCTTGCAGAGGGGGAGGGAGGCATTCTTTTGTTCTGAAAAATGGAGGAAAGCAGTGCTGAGTTTTGGTTTCGGGGTGACTTCCTTATTGGTGCTTTCTTCCTCTATCAGTTTCTTTAAATCTGCCTCTTCTCATACATGTTTGTAGATAATGTCTTGAACTATTTTTTTCTTGGTTTATTTTATAGCTACACATAATATTATGTAATTAGTTCAATTTCCCTTTGCAGCTAATCTAGTTGTGCTCCTCGTCTCCTTTGTTGCTGTCTCTGGGGAAGAAAAAAAGCAGCTTTATGTAAAGAACTTCTTAGTTCTAATGCAGGCTAGTCCTACTGATACTTATGGTTTTTAGGCAATGATGTTGGTTTTTTTTTTTCCTCCCCCCCCCAAAAAAATCCATATGAAATCTGTATATGGTTCAGAAGTGATTTTATGAATGTCATGAAGTCTGGCAGTTACCCTCTCTGTAGGGACATAGACCTGTGTGAAGTGAATTCAAGACGCTGGTAGAAGATTGTTAATGGCCTAAGCATGGCAAAGGTACTTGTAAATGAGGCAGAACTGGGTGCAAATAGGAAGAAGCATCGGAAGAAACTTAACTGGAACAGGGGCTTCTTAGTAGTCTCTCCCCATGTGTGTCACCAGCAGATGCTGGTGCTTTTGGTTTGGGAGGTTTGGATGTGGCCCTTAGGTTTAGTACATTTCCTGATCTTGCAGGGGGAAAAAAGTTTGGATTGTTTTGTTGGACTCGTTTGCCATTTGCAAACACAGTTGTGTGCAGGTATAGCCACTGTTCTTTTGTTCCCGTTCACTGTGTTAAATCAAACTCCTACTTAAATGGCTAGAGGCAAATGAATGTCAGATAAGGCATTTTATATATATGTGTGTGTATGCATGCATGCACACACATTTAATAGAAATCTCTTGGAAGATGTAGAGAGTACTGTGTATTTCAGATGTGTCTCCTGGTGTTTTTTTCAGGGTCCCCGGTAAAATGTTAGTGTCCTGTTAAATGGCAGACACTGGCTATTGTGTGAGCCCATTTCTGCACTGCTGTGGCTTCATCTGTTACGTCAAATGAGCGTTAGCTCTGAACGGAGTGAATGGCTGGTTTTATTAGGTATAAGGCAATATTTCTCCACTCTGAGTTCTGTATACGCTTCTGAGGAAAAGCTTGTAAATGTCGATAGTTTTTGGGTTTGTGCCATTTTTATAGATGGAAACTTGTACGTAGGTTTTGTTTAGCCTGGAAGGTTCTCTGGGACTTTGAACTAATGCTGATGAAAGAAAGTGATAGCTGAATATTTGAAAAGATCATTAAGCTTATGGAAACACCAGATTTTATCATTGTAACTTGAATAACTAGCACTTTAACAAAGCTGCCTTTTACTTAAGATTCAGCATTTGTCTGTTTAGTTGAAAGCGTTAATGTTTTTGCTGTAACTCTCTTGGGTCTAGCACAGTGGACGAGGTACAGCAAGGGGTTCTTGCAAAGGTCTTTGGGATGCCAAAGGAAGTTCTAGTTTATTATTAGCAGAGACATGCACTATGTAATGCAACATAATTTTTTTTCTGCTGACATAAAACTAAATAATGAAAAAACTTGTGGAAAAATTAAGCTAGTGCAGAGATTATACTTAGTCAACATATTTCATAACTAGGCTACTATCATTTTGATCTGCTCTTAAGGGCTGTAGTATGTACTGGAACTGAAACTTAAGTATTTGTGTGCGTTGTATATTTGCTGTCTCCCACATGGATGCAATTCTGACATGAGAAAGTTATGCTGTTGTCATTTGGGGTGTGAAACCTGGGGTGGAGAATGGTATTTTTTTTGCTGAGCTTGCATAAATCTATGTTCACATCCCAGACTCTCTTGACTAATGCATACATCAACCACTGTCAATGCGTGGCTTCCTTACATGCTTGCTTTTGAAGAAGATATAAAGATTTAGGTTATTTTTTAGCCGAGCTTTTCAAAACTGCCTCTTCCCCACCAAGTTATGGTAGCTGATCAGGTGAGCATTTGCAGTCAGTAATTTGAACAGATTTTCTCATTTCATCCTTAGTAGTGATTTAAATGAACCTGTTCTATTTTGAACCATGGTGGAACGGAAACAGGCTTATGATCAGGCATGGTGTCTCAGCAGCTATAGTGTTTTAAGCTGCTACTGCTCTTCTCTAGTGCATATGGAATTATGTCCATATTTCTTTTTGTGACATAGATTATATTAGATGCATTCCAAAAAACCCCCCAAACAAAGTCAAAACCAAAAAAACACCACCCCCAACCCCCACCCTCTCACCCCCCCAAAAAACCCCCAGAAATTGTGCTTATGAAAAAAAATATGACTGATTTTGAGACCTTTAGGACGTGTTTTAAATTTTAAAAAGATAATACAGTTAAGGCAGGTTGCAATGAGGTCCTTGGGATGGAGGCTGTGTTCTGCAGGTGACTGGAGGAAGTGTCAGTTTAAAATAGCTGGTCTAGGAACAAAACGTGCAAGCAAATGTTTTCCAAGACAGGTCAGTGACATCCTCGCAAATGATGCACCATTTATAGAAGTCAGTTTAGGACTAATGGAGCTTATTAGCTTGTGCTTGATGCTGGAGAATATAATTATACATTATACAGTTCTACAGTTGGTGCAGATCTGTAGCAGTATACCTCTGCTGAGATAATAATTCCTCTCAGAAAGTGAGATAACAGTGTGAGGAGAGCTCTGGCCTAGAATTTGAAGTGTATGTATTGTCTGGGTAGTCTCAACCTTCCTTTTTCTTCCTACTGCTCCATCATAACTATGTACAGAAAAGTACAGAGCTTTGTACTTTTTTACTTTTACTGCAGTTGGCCAGGCCTCTGAAAATTTTCTATGGATTCAGTACTTAGATTTCCAAAGTAACAATGAGAAAAATAACATTAGTGACATTTTCATAATGGAGCCAAAGCGAGTTTTCAAGGGAATTTTTCTGACCGATACTATATTTGTATTTGTTTTTTAATGGACATGGAGATAATATCTCTTTACCGAAGCGAAACAAACTTTAAATTTTGTTTGAAAATTCAGAGAACAGAATTGTGCAGCTTTTTTTTTATTAAAGTGTAAAAAACTTCCTTTTTATTATTTTTTAATTATTATTACTATAATTTTTACCTCCTGTCTTTGTTATTCTGCTGTGCCAGAGTGCCAAAAAATTCTATAAAACCTGCTTCCTGGTGTAGAATTGAATTGTGTTAGTTTCCACGAGTGTCCTCATGTGGGGTGGGTTGGTTGGTTTGTTTTGGTTTTGTGGGGTGTTTTTTTTTGCTTTCAAGGGTCTCTAGCCATTTGGATCAATTTCAGTTTTACCTATAGAATTTTGAAGCTTGTGCTATAGTATACAGTGTGCACACCTACACATTGTTTTGAACCACTCCTGCATAATCTTGGTTTATCTCAATGCCTTTTATATTGCTTTAGAAAGAAGAATGAAAAGAGTCCTGTTTATAATGCAGGAAAAAAGTATAAATTTGGAATTAGTAAATACTGCACACAAATAGAAACATTATTGTACTATATTAATATTTGTTCAGTTGAAGCATTGAAATGTAATTTCTTGTGTTGATAATGAAACTGAATTAATTTAATTGTTACTGAAATTACATTTGACATAGTGGTGGATAGTCCTGACCATAATGGTTGTAGCTGGCTTTTCTTTTTTGTTGTTGTTTTAAAGTTTTGGCAGCCTCCATACACTGGTGCTATCTTCTGAACTCTGAATGTCTTGTATCTCCAAGGAGTCTTATTTTTGCCATTGCGTGATACTTTTTTCTTTGTCCAGCTAATAAATACGTTTTTTTTATCCTGATTATACTTTTTCCTCCCTTTCAAGTGATATACTCAAGACAAATAGATTTCAATCAAACTTTAATCAAGAGAACACTTGTAAATGTGGCAAATACCCTTGCTATTCTTAGATGGTAAAATGGATTATAAACCCCTACATGTCATTTCATTTATTTCATAATGTTTCTGTGTGGTAACAGTGGATTCAGCTACTTTACTTGTTCTCATGCCCTTCACCTCAGTTATGTTTTTTTCCCTTTTGTTTTTTAATAAAGAACTGAATCAAAACTACTAAGCAAATCAGGATATCCCTTTGAAAAATTGAATGAAAAATAATTCATGTTAAATGGTATTTTTGCACAGTAAAAGTTTGCTTTTCTAAATGGTTAAGATATCCCCCCCCCCCTTCTAGCTTGTTTTCCTGCTATGATTTTGGAGATGGCTTAGATTCCCCTACACCCCAACACCCCCTCTTTCTATTAGTCTCTTTATTCTGATGCAGGCATAGCATAGGTATAGGCCTACTTGTGGATTATGTTTGCTTATCAGTAGCTATAACAAGTATTGGGTACTTCTGTTTTTGGGGGGGGCAAAAGTATACAGTTAAATTTCGAAAAAGGAAAGCTAAGGTTTATTGCTGTCTTTCAGTGGATTACATTTGCAACCTTTAGTATTCAGTATTTTTTTCAACTAACTTATTTTAATGACAATTGTGAAAATGAAACTTAAGAAGTTGCTACAATTACTGCTTCAGTGTTGCATTTAGATTTTTCTTGTCGTGTTGTAACATTAATTTCATTTTGTTGAATTCTGGTTATGTAGCCAGCTGAATTTTTCTGAAATACTGCGTATACTAAAGGTGCTTGCACAAGTTGCATAGGATCAGATTTTCTTTAAAGGAGAAAAATATCTCTGATAAGTAGTGAGGAAAAAGGAACGTGTCTGTCCTATAGGTATACTGTATTTTGCAGTTCTTTAATGGGAGAAACTACATAGAAGACAGCTTTAACATTTTTTAGCAACCTGTTTAGATATTGAATCTTGATTTATTAACTGTAGATTATTTTTTTTTTAAATGCACGATCTTTCCTGTTTCATAGACTTTTGCTTATAAGCATGGTGATAATGGTTGGTTTAAAAAAGTAGTTTGTCAAAAAAGCAGATACACTGAGAAAGCAGCAAGACTAAATTTTAACTGGATAAATCTTTACTTTTTTGAAACAGGAGATCAGCAAAATCTCGAAGCAGAAGTCCATATTCATCAAGGCACTCAAGGTCTCGTAGCAGACACAGATTGTCTAGATCCAGAAGTCGTCATTCAAGTATTTCTCCTAGTACATTGACTCTGAAGAGCAGCCTGGCTGCTGAGCTGAACAAAAACAAAAAGCAAGAGCTGCTGAGGCAGCCAAAGCCAGTGCAAAGCTTCCAATACTTCAACACCTACTAAGGGAAACACTGACACTGCTGTAAGTGCACCTCAAGTGAACAATGTAAAGGACCTGAAGAAAATAAAAACTGAGCATACACCTTCTCCTACAAGCAGTGCAAATTTGAAAAATGACAAGGCGAAAGCAAAGGTCTCGCTTCCTGAAACTAAAGGGGAAAATAATTTAATTGCAGACAAAATTACTAAACAGAAACCTACAGCAGTAAAAGAGAATAAATTAACTGTTGTAAAACAGCCACCGGTCACTGTAAAAGAGGAAAAGCAAACCGAGTACACCAAGTGTAGTAACCAAGGAGAAGGATCGAATTGTTGCACTACCAACCTCCACACTGCCACCCTTGCCTTTGCCTCCCACGCTGCCTGAAGATAAAGAAACTGATAGGTGAGTTGTGACATAGATTGCTTTTTGGAGTTGTCTGTCCTTTTTATTATTGTTGCTGTTATTGTCTGTTGTGTTGGGGTTTTTTTTATTGCTATCATTAGTATTTCCTTTGGAAAATAAATATAATCCCATTTGCTGGATCAGGCTGATGCATTAGGTAGTTTGTTCTTGCTCTTCAGTTGTTAACATGGCGATTATTAGTGAACTGAAAGAATTTGATCTTAAAAATAATTTAGCTGGTTCTTGAAAAGAGAAGGATTTAGTCTAGGAGGAATCTTTCAGTAAAAGTACACTAAAGAGATGATTTAAAATTGCTAGTACATAATAGCTTTGGGACTAACGAAAGGATGCGTTCAAGGATTCAAGATAGCAAATTCAGTGCAAACGTGTACATACTAATGGGGAACAGTTGAATTTGGTAGCAATACGTGAAAATTCTTTAATTAGCTGGGGTTTGAGGTAAAGAGTCTCTTCCCTTTAGAAGGCCACTGTTTTTATAGCTGTGCATTATTTTAGCATAATTTATCTCAGAGGTCAGTATTATTTTGAGTATGTATAACAGAAGTGAGGTTCATGGCTTGTCATTTGTGTCAACTTTTGAAGTGTAAAAATTGGTCTGTAGTGAAGAAATTCATGTCTGTATTCCAAGTGTCATCTGAGTTTAGACTGCATTAAGTCTCTTCATAGTCCTAACAGAGAATACATGCTGTGATTTGTATTAGAAGATTATGCTCTCGAGCTGTCATTTACTATTTTTCTTTTGGTTTGATGATCAAGTTGAGAAAGTTACTTTGGTTTTTACTCGTGGTGTTACATGCCTCTCACATGTATACAAGAAATCAACTTCTCACAATAAGTAAAATAGAATATCTTAGCATTGAAGTAATAACTAATTTGTGTGATATATCTTTGTAAAAATCAATCTGTAAAAGAAAAATTCAAAACCTTACGAAGTACTTATTTGTATTCTATATCTGTGAAACTAGCCTGTCTTCTCTTGTTTTTTGAGAAGTATGTAGTGTTTCTTTGATTAGTAAAGTAGTTATACCTTAAATGTTTCACTTCCGTTTGCTAGTAATTTAATGCTGTGTTAAACATTAGGATGCACAGGAGGCCTTGGCAAATAAATACAACCTACCAAGGCATTAGACAGATTTTTTTTTTGTAGTAGCAGTAAAAGAGAAATCTTGTTCTTGCCCTTCAGCTCTCTAGAAAATGTCATTCCAGTTGTTCAGAATCACATCTGGCTGGCGAATGTACAATTGCATTTAAATTTATGACAACGCCATCCTCTCTAGGTAAACGGGATTTCTGACACTGTTATTTGAGAGGAAGATTTACTGTTTTAACTAAAAACTAGGCTAACTAGTTTAACTAAATATATGACTGGCTTTGCAGTGTTAATTGCAATAATATGAAATGAGATTAATCTTGAAGCTGGCTAATTGCTTCTCATTATTAGTGTTTTTAATGTAATACCTGTTTTAAGTATAGCTAAACTGCACAGAGGAGTTAAGCTACAATTAAATGGTTCTATCAGTGCTGGGCTCATTCTCCTTTCAAAAAAAAAAGCCTAATGCTTGCAAACAGCTGCATTAGAAAGATTAATGACAAGTAATAGAATGTCATTTACGCTTTGCTTAGCTTTGCCTATAGGATGTTATAAACTGCAGATCAGAATGGTTGTGATTACAAGTCATAAAGCTTAAGTCATCAAAGAAAAATGATCAATGTTTTTAGCAGGGGGGGAGGAGGACAAAAGTTGTTGGGCTCAGAGTTACTATGGGGAAATCATGCCAACAAAGAAAGCTTGATGCTGTGCAGAACTGGCTGGTTCCTAATGTCGTATCAGTTGTGAAGTTCAGTAAGAATCTGATAAACCCACAAACAAACTACCTAAAGGAACAGCAGTGTTTCAAACCACTGTTTAGGTTAGCTGAAAGGGAAAACTGTTCTGGTGGTCAAAGATGTATGGTTTAACAGACCTGAAAAAAATGGCTGCTCTTGACTGCCTCTGTTTTCATGTACCACTTTTAAAATCTGTTTCAGAACCTTTCATATGTACTTTCTATTGTACTTTCGCTAATATTGAAAGTTTGGGAGCAAAATTGTGAGAGAAATACAAATATATGAACTTCAAATTAAGAGTTTTTCTTTACCATGATAATCCCATGCACTGTCCAAAGGTGGTTTATTCTTTATAGCATGCTAACCATTATATTTGTGATGAGGGCAGTGTGTGCTTCCTTGAGGTGTTGCTTTAAATTCAGGCAGTGGCAGCTTGAGAAGTGGTAGAAGACATTCAAGTGTTCTGTTTTCATGGGGAAGCATCGATATAACGCGAAACACTGGAATGCTTTATTTAAATATATAGAGATTGCTAATTGCAATTAATGTAAGAAAGAACATATGCATTCTCCATGATGGAAGACAGCAAGGTCTTTCCATTTACAGAAGTTCTTGCTTTATCTATGAAACTAAGTAGGGAAGAAGTTGCAGAAAAGGTTCCCAGAGAAGGATGCGGACAGTAGATTGGATGCAGCTATCTTGGAAAATGTCTCCTCAAAGCATGACAGAAAGTTTCATGATGCAATGGCAAAGTTTGAAATTTAAAGAGAGAATACTATATGAGAGTCCTGTGGGGAAGAAATAGTTATGCAATTATATAAAGTTTAGAGATGGTCCTGGCTTTAAAATTTCTGGATATGCAGTAGCTGCACAAATCTAGCTAAACTAAAGGAAGTTCTGGTAAAATGGAACTATGTGTTTAAAAAAATCCTGCAGCAAGTATGATATTTTTCAGAATTTCCTATTAGAATGGGAAGAGCATCTCCAGAATTATCGCATGTAGTAATTGTTAAATGAATACATTACTGTACATGTGTTTGGGGGATTTTTCTCACAACAGAGATTGACTGTCAGTATCTGTTATCTAATTATAGTTGATGATTAGAAAATGGTCAGATATTAGTAACGCATGGCAGAAAAACATTTAGTCTTTTTTCATCTGATTTTTTTTTTTCACTTGATTTGCATGCTGATCACTAGAAACGTGTTGAATCTGGAGTGTTTCAGCAAATGTATGAGATTGGAATCTGTAAATGAGGTGATGTGGACTGCCTCGTAATGCCCTGCAGTGTTACTGTAACCGCGAAGCTTATTATCTCTGGAGACCAACTTTATAGAGAACTGGATTAGGATAATCTTCTTTTTATATGAGAAGTCAGTCAGAGTGCAGATTTTACCACTACACTTCTGATGGCTGGCAGCACCTGAGCTCTAAATATTCTTAATAGCCTAGGCCATAAGCTTGAGAAAAAGCTTGTGTGGTAGAAGAAGTCTGGCCTGGTAAGGCTTGCTGTGTCATCTAACCTCAGCTTTCACCAGAAAGATCTGATTTCATAGTTTCTGTAGAATTTTGGTAGTTAGCTGCGCATCTTCCAGAGAGCCATTTGTGAGCCATTTGTAAGCATAAATCAAAGTCCTGCACATTCTAAGAGCAGAGATTTCAAATGTTGATGCATTGACAGCCTAGAATGTATTTTAAAAAAACAATTCCAATAGGTTTTCCTTTATGTATGTTAATATCATTCTACTGTGTTCAACTTACTAGCAAAATTGTATCCTTTTTAATAGCTTGCGAGAGATCTTTCAGTGAAGTCAGTTAAAGAAGCAGAGAAGAAACTTCGCCATCTGCTTGCGGACTTGCCACTTCCACTGAGTTGCCTGGAGGAGCTGACTTATCCAAAAGTCCTGAAGAAAAGAAACCAGCAGTTCAGTCACACAGCAAGAGAAGACCAAAGTAAGTTTATTAGACTTTTTTTTTTAAAGCTATCAGGCAAGTAGAAGTGATAATAGTTTCTTTAAAATATATTATTTTCAAAAGAATTCTGCTTTTAAATTACTTTTTTAATATTAATGAGGCTTGAATCAAACTGCATGGTTTATTGCCACTTAATGGTAGTAAGCTAGCTATCTAATAATGTCTCATAAATATTTAGTGTTGAGGTTTTTTTTTCAAGGTTAAGACAATCCGTAGATATATTAGCTGTATCCTTAGAAATGCTTGTTATTTCTAGAATATGTGGACCACGACATGGTGAAACAAAAGAAAAAGAAATAGACTGGGGAAAGCGCTGTGTGGATAAATTTGATATCATTGGTATTATTGGTGAAGGCACTTATGGGCAAGTTTACAAAGCCAGAGATAAAGACACAGGTGAGTTCAAAAAAGTAAATGTAATCCTGCAATTCTAAAGTGAACAGGATGTTTTGGTTTGTTTTATATTGAGTAAAATTTGTGGTATTCTGCCCTCTAATGTTTAGAAAGTTTTAGTTGTCGGTTTGTTTGTTTAGTTTTAAATCTAGCATTTGTCTAAATCAGAAATTATCTTTTGCTGCCTTGGAAAGTCATTTATTCTGTAAAGTGGTGGCTGAAAGCAAGCTGGGTAGTCTTAATTCTAATTCTTATTTCTTAAGTTTTGACGCTCTGTACACATTTGAGCTAGTGAAGAAGAGAGGGCAAATACTCTGGGGAAACAAAATGGCACTCTAGAGAGGTTGACGAAGAATAATGAGGTTTGTAAAGGGATGTAAGAGTGAAAGAAGCTATGCATGAAATTTAGCCATTTTTCTTCATACTCCCATAGTCACTAGCTGATAGTAGGAAGAGAATCTGCCTCTGTGCAACACAGCCCTGAAGTGCTGCATATTGGGTATTTTTCTTGCACTATAAGTGACTTTACAACAGTGACATAATTTTTAAATTTCATGTTAACCTATTGCTCAAATAAGCAAGCAGTCACCACTATTGATGTGTAAGAATGTTGTCACTACTTCTAATAGATAATGCATTGGAATTGATTCTTCATATGTGCTGTATGTTGCTTGATCATTTCATGTTCAATTAGTAGTTCTTTCTGTGACTGCTTGCCCTTCGGGCTTATTTGTGCATGCTTTGAATGCTGGATAATTTTCTACTTCAGCAGTAACTGAATCACATAGGCTCACATACCAGCCTCAGTTCCTTCTTTCTGATCTCCAGAAGAATGAGCAGTGTAATTACAATTCCTTCTTCATTCTTCACCTGTGCTTGTCTCAGTTTGCAACTTTAGTTCTTAAGTTGAACTGTCACAGATTTATTTTTTACCTCCTACCGTGGGAACCATTGCAAGTCATTGTTACGAGCTTCTTCCGCTCGCCTGGAATTCTGTTCTTCACACATTTAACTTTTTGATCCTGTCATAACCATATTGCCTCTTTGACAAGCTTCAGGTTATTTGTGTGTGGCAGTTATTTCTTAACCTCCAGTAGAAGTTGTTGCTGTCGGTATTGAATGGGTCCATACAGTTATAGCAAACCTTCATTAGCTTTGGATTCAAATCCTGCACGAAGAATGGCATTATGGCCTTTGAGATACCTTATAACAAGCTGTGCAATGGGCTTTCAAAGCAAGTGGATGTTGTGTCATACTGGAATGTGATCTATTGTGTATGTATCATATACATGGTGTAGGGTAAGTCCCTTTTCAGAACTAACAAAGATATCTGTGCTATCAATAAACTTCCCAGACACAGCAGTAAACTTCCAAGAACAAAATGGTTGAGCTGGCATACAGTCTTTAGGTATCTTTCATCATGAGTAGATCATGCTCCTGCCGTTTTGCAGAATCTAGCTTCATCCAGCCCAGCCTGCAGTAAAATAATAAGGAAGATTTCTCCTCACTGTAAACAAGGCAGTGACACTTCTGATTGTAGAAAGTGTACTGATGAATTTGAGAACTGTAGTTATTTGCCTCATATCTTGAACTACATAGTATTTCTGGCTAGATATATGCATTCTGACCTGTGGTGATGTAGTAATAAGAAATCCAGAGCAGACGTAGGCCTCTGTTTCTAAAGCTGCTGTTGATAATCACTCTTATATGGGGGTTATTGGTAGACCTGATGTGGAGTATCAGGACACAGGTGGGTGAGGTATGCAGGAGGAAGAAGACAGGCCTTACAATGGGGAGCTGAAAATTCTCATTTATGGTTTTGCTTCTCCATGTGATTGTTCCCAACAATGGTTAATTCTTTTTCCATTCAGCGTAGTGTTTGGTGCAAGCATCAAAATGTTAACTGTTTAGTCCATTCAGAAATAGTAACAAATGGGAAGGGTTTTAAAACAAACCAACCAACCCAATACTAAGCCCATAGTTTGGTTGCTAATCTTAATATTTTTTATTTACATTTTCTCTTAGGGAAATGGTGGCACTAAAGAAAGTACGTCTGGATAATGAAAGGAAGGGTTTCCAATTACAGCTATTCGGGAGATTAAGATTCTTCGACAGCTTAATCACCAAAGCATTATCAACATGAAGGAAATAGTGACAGATAAGGAAGATGCTTTGGACTTCAAGAAGGACAAAGGTACGTACACTAACACAGGGGTAGCTCTTTCTGGTCCTGTTCTTAATACGGTAGTCTGCTATGCTGGATTTGAAGTTAAGCTTCATTAAAAAATACGTTTGCAAATTGTGATGCTTGACAAGGGATTTTAATTTTGATTTAATTACTAGTAGAAGTCCTTTATTTAACTCAGCTATGCCTTTTGCTCATAGAACATTTTTGCAAATACTGTGTGGGATGAAAAAATGTATACTGATTCCCAGTTTTGCTGGAGAGGAACAGACGTTTGACTCCTTGACACTCAAGGATTAGGGAGGCCAGCAACAATAGGAAGCTCTTAATTGTGACCTTTTTTAGCCTTTGTTTTCCTTGTAGTATTTTTCATATCATTTAGAGTACTGTAGGATCACAGTTGAAGAGATGTTTTTCATTGTAGGTCTTGTTTTTATTTTAATTGTGCTTCAGTTACTTTTTTCCTAATTGGACATGTGTGTCTTGAAGGCTAGAAGACGGATAAATGAAAAAAATGAAAAGCCAGGTTTGTGTGGTGGTGTTTTTCCACAAATAGAAGGCATGCAGATTTTTGCTTTTTTGGTTCCTTCAGTGTTAAGTCTGGCTGTTTGAGTTACTGCAACCTCCCTTTGCCTACAGAATCAAGCAACCAGAATAGAAATCATGCAGTGTTGTTGTTGCTTGGTACTTTTGATATTGGAGTGGTCGTTTTGTCTTAGGAGGCCATTTCCCTTTTAGGTCCAAGTCATAAACTATTGTTTTGTTGTATTTTATCGTCCTGTGGGCAATTTTATATATGGTTTCGCTGAGGAGGGTGTTCGGAATGTGGTACCTGTGCTTCTTCCTGCTCTCCCTCCCTGAGTTTCTATACAGCATGCCAGCACCAGTGTGGGTAGAAACCACTGTGTGTACTGCATAACCAGCAGAAACACCAGGTGATGATGTGATGAGTCAGAAGATGGCTGTCAAAATTAAGCAGCAATTAGTTTGGGGTTTTTTCCTAGCATCTTTAGAAAGTATAATACCTGAAGGGTATACAGCACTGATACGCTTTTTATTGTGTTTAAAAGTAGGAAGCATCTAGCAAAAGAGTTTCTCTAGATATGTGCAGGTTCAGTGGTCATCACCACTCTGAACCCTGACAGTCTGCAGCAGCCAGTTTAGGCTTTTCATGTGAATCTTGTACTGAGTTTAATTAGGTCTAACCTACTTGGCTAATGAGACCACGCTGAGCCTTGACTTATACTTAATGACTCATTAATTAATTTTCTCCCTTTCTGTTTGGTGCCATGTCTAGGATTGAATTGTAAATTTTTTTTGTTGTACTTCAAACTGCGTGTCTCATTAATTTCAATGGGTTTTTTTTTGTCCAGGTCTGTATTGTGCTTTTGATATTGCTTTCAATTTAATTTCTCATTCTTATTTAACAGCTTATTAAAACAATTACATTTTCAGAAAATTTGCAAGGGAAGGGGCTTCTCTGGAGACGCTTAGAATAAAATTAGTTTCTGCTAGTCTTTTGACAGCATTAGCATGATAATGAGGACTGTGTATTATGATTTGTCTGTGAAAAGATGGAAGTTGTTTTTAAGGCACTGCATTCTGTATTTCTCTAATGAGTGGTTTATTGTGAGGTGGGGATTTATAGCTGAGACATTGTGGCCAAATTGTAGTCTACGCAGGGAACAAATGCAAGTGGGAGGAAGTTTGGTCATTTTCACAGTAAACCATTGTGACACCAAAGTAGGTGCTTTGACTTAAGAAGGAACCATTGTAAAGTGGTAGTGATTCTTATTCAAGAAGAGCTTACAGTAGAAGCAAAGTGTTTTGCCTTCTGACGAACATGCTTATGCTTAACGTATGTTATACGCTTATCTTAGCTTTGGAATATAACTCTTACAAAACCCCTGCTGAAGTCTCATTTGTAAAGTAGAGAATGAGAACATTTCTGTCAGCACACGTTTCCTCTAGTTAATATGAGTAAAGTTAATTTTGTATCTAAGGCTGACTGTCATATCCTGACTATTACTGTATGCTTATTCACTTAAGGTGGGATTTGGGTTTTTTTGGTTGAATCTCAGTAATTTAAAATGCAGCAGATTTAGTTTTCTGACAACTATGTAAATGTTGGGCATGCTTTGTACAGTACTTGTTTTAAGGATGCTTTTTAAGATAGTAACATTGGCTTTGCAAACCAGCAATGGCTTGGCTTGTACAACTTTGTCCTGATACTTTGAGCTGTTACATGTTTTTAAGTGACATAATCCTATGTCTTCCAAGCTTTTGAGTATCTGTCTTGTCTCAGTATTTTCAACAGCATTTTACTTTTAAAGAAAATGGAAGAAAATTGTATCGGTGTTTTATCCTGGCCAGCTTGGGTTATAAATTTAACAATAGGAACAGCTTTAATAGATAGGATTGGTTTTATTCTTTCTAGACCAACCATTAGAAAAAGAAATGTAACTCATTGGAACAGCCTGTTA
Source organism: Phoenicopterus ruber ruber (assembly GCA_009819775.1). Lineage (NCBI taxonomy): Eukaryota > Metazoa > Chordata > Aves > Phoenicopteriformes > Phoenicopteridae > Phoenicopterus > Phoenicopterus ruber. The sequence goes on from CM020216.1 coordinate 57,753,357, forward strand.
CAAATGTTGTAAGTATTTCCATGGTGGAAGTACAGCACTTCAGCTCATTTGTTTGTATAGGTTAGGCACATACACAGCTGAGTGGGTGATACAAGGGTCTGCTGTACTGAAGATCTGAAGTTTTTAACTTTGAGGTCTTCATTATGCATGAGACATGCTTGATGATAAAGTTGGAGAACTGCTTTACTGATTACTAATGGTAATGTTGATTCTGAGCATGGTCCTGCCAGGTAAACGTATATATTGGGTGTGATAAGAAGGAGTACCCATTTTGTATGTTTTCTCCTGTGGCTTTTCTCCCCTGCCTATCATTCAGAGGGAGATAGGTGAACGCACAAGCTTGGGGATGGGAACACATGACTCGTATTCTGTCTTGTGTGTATGTCTGCATAACAGCCTGACTTAACAGTATGTTCAGCAGTTTTTGTTTTTTTGTTTTTTAAAACCTCCTCTGCTTCTCTCAGGACATAAAGCCTCATTTGACTGATAGCACCAATGAGCTATAGTTTCCATTCAGTATTTTCCTAAAGTCTCAGAACTGTGGTTATTTTTGTTGAAACGTTTTCTTCTAGTGAGCTAGTGCAGGAGCAATTGTGTCAGTCTTTGACAGTAGTAGAAGCAGCCTGACACTGTTGGTGCTTATGACCAAGTCTGCTGGCAGCTAAACTTTCCTGTGCTTTTCCTTTTTTGTTTGCTTGGTGGGCAGTTCAAAGTAATTGGAGTTCACGTTCATGAACTTCAGTTCATGGCCTTTTGGACCAGAGTTTTGAGCAGGAGGATTGTATGTTGCAGAAGCTCTTACTCTTCTCCTAGCATTTTTTTTTTGTCTGAGAAAGTTTATGTGACCGTTCCCTATGCAACAGTAATTGAAGAAAACAATATTTAAAACAGAAGTTGAAACAAAGAGCTATTTCCTAGGTATATTCAAATTTATACACCTCATAACTTAGTTGAGCCTCTTCGTCAATTATAAAGTGAATCATTGGGAAAAAAGCCCTTCTTACTCTGATGTGCTTTTGTGAGCTCTGGTTTGTTTTCTCAGTGAGTCTCTCATTTATATGACTTCAGTGTCTCTCTTTTTTTCTTTGGACACCTGAGACGGTCCTTCAGTTCTTAGTTGCCTCTTTATCAGCTAGGAGCTGTGGCAAGTGCCCAACAGTCTACCTATGGGACTGCCAGGATCTCTTTTACTAACCACATGGAGAGTGCCCTGCCTTAGCTTTTGTTGCTCTGAGTGTAAAACCAGTCGGTGTACTGACTGACATCTCTTCCTCCTTTTGACTGGAAGAGGCATTTCCAATTGCTAACCCAAGGGAGAGTGTAAAACTTTGTATGGGAGACTCTAATAAAAAGATCTGGTTAACATCGCAGCTTGTGGTTTTTTTTTTTCCTTTTTCTGTGTGTGGATTATCTGTTTTGGATTGTGTGTGGTTTGTTTCTATAATTGATTTTAAGATCTAAGTTTACTTTAGATTAAATTTTGAATTGATTTGCAGTACAAATTAACAAACCTTTTTAGGCATGAAGTCAGTATTTATCCCGACAGTAGTGCAGTGCACTGTCAAAAGGACACTCTGACTCTGTGGTACACTGTTGTATGACTAGCAGGTTACTTTCTCACAGCCATCAGGGGGTACTTCGTCTGTCTGAAAGCTTCTGGTTTGGAAGGAGTCTGATGACTGCATGATTGCTGTCACAGAGAGTACTTCACTACAGGATTCTTTCTCTACTTGTATTGTAGCTAGCTTTATCCGTGTTCCTGGGAAGTTGACTAAAACCAAACTGATCTGAATTTCAGAACCTCTGATGATTATACAGCTCGCCCTTGGTGCTCCTGAAATAGCTGATAGAACTTCTACCCAAATAGTTTTCATGCTACAGCTACCTTATCAGGAATAGTGTGACTGCTTGAGTGGAGCTTCCCACTTGTGTGTGCTGTAATGGGCTCTGGTCTGGAATGAGTGCAGGACTAATTGCGTGGCTTTTCAACTTGATCCATATTACAGCAAATGAGAAAAAATCCCTGATTATTAATCCAAGATTTCTGATATGTTTGGTTTACTTTTCCTCTGCTTTAAGTTTTTTTTGTTTAGTTTCTTATTTCCCCGTAGTATGTGATGAACAAGGACAGTATTTACTCCAGGGCTTCCGTATGCCCTTGGCTGGTATGCCTATTTCAGAACATGTTTCTATGTACCTGCAGTTTGGGTTGGATTTGTTTCAAGGGGAGAATGCCAATTGGACTGGAAGGGAGAGAATAACACTGTCATCAAATAAAAACTTAATATTGAGTGAAAATGTAAAAAAGGGGGGGGAATTCTGGTTTTATTTAGGCTAAATTTGTCTTAAACAAAGTTTTGTGATAACTAAATGGAAAAATGAGTATAGCAGTGATGCTTTCTTTAGTCTTTAAGGTGATAATTCAGTAGCTATGCCTTATTTGGTGTTTCTCAAATTAGGAAATAGGTTTGTAAAACATGAGCAGAAAGAAAAGATGAATGTCTGTTTAAGGGACTTCAAGGAATTTAAATGTAAGGAACTTCAAGGAATTGCTGGACAATTTCTTCTTTAGTTTTTCAAGCTCTGTTTGATAAAATTCTGTTTAAAACTGTCTTGGAATACAGTGTATCATGAGTACCAGAAGAGAAATGTTAAGGAATGGAAGAGTAAATATAGTCCAATTATCTCTAATCAAGGGGGAGGAGGATCTATATATTGCATAGAAGCAGCTGAAGAGGTTTATTAGCAAAACTAAATCTGATAGAGTCTCATTCTGAACGACGACTACAGAACAAAATGTCGAAAACCTGCTCAACAACTCAGGATTGTACCTACCATGCACTGAATGAGGCAAGGTTCCTTTTGGTTTTTTAAGCATTTTTGTATTTTAAGATGCTATTGTAATGCATATATACAAAGATTGAATTAAAATTTGCACATAATAAGGTACTCTGGTCTCCAGTTCCTCTGATCTGTATCTAATCAGATATTTTGAGAAACCTCAAACATTTTCCCTATGAAATTACATTTGGAAAATATTTGCTTAAAAGCTGTCATCTATGTAGGCTTTTTGCTGCCTGCCCCCCCCACCCCCAAGCATTTGTATCTTACTTTGGGAACAAATGCGTAACTTGATGTCCTCCGTTGTTGGATCGTGTGATTTGATGACAGTCCAAAAAAATCCAGTGCCCGCCTGTGTCACAAAATGCAAAGTATGTTTTGACAGGTTTTCTGGCCCCTCAAAAGTCCTTTGTATATTACAGATCATCAGTGCCATGTTTTGTTGACTTACCCGTTTTGTATGCGTAGCTTTACAACATTATACCCCAGCTCATTTTGTGTTTTGGTTAAGAAAACTGCTACTGTAGAGCTCCATGACTTGAAATATAGGAACAGGAGGAGGAGATGTGTTAATCCTTTAATTATTCTAAACTGGTATCTCAGTTTCTGACCCTTATCAATCTTAACTGACAAAATGGTGGAAAAGATGAATTTTTCTAAGTGCAAACAAAAAGAGTAAGGTGAGGATGTTTCCTTCCATGTGAGTCTCCTTTATTTATTGCATACCTCCCTAATAGATTCAGCTGCTATCTCTTATACATATTCAGAAGCAGGCAATATTACTACTGTTCAGCTGTTCCAGCTGCTGCTCCATTAACATGCAGTGACATTAAGGTTTCTTACCATCTCAGTGGATGAAGGAATGGAGATGAGCTGCATGGTATTAGCAAAGGAAATGGGGCCACCAAGACATAAACCAGCTATGTGCTCTGTTGCAGCGTGGGGAAATGGACTGTAGGCTGCCCCCCACCCCGCAGGTACTGACTGGAAGTGCAGGTCTTTAACATAATGGCAGTAAGATGAGTAATGTTAAAGTCAAATAAGTAATTCTGGGTTCATTTGAATTGCATGCACTTTATTTTAACAGAGCTTTCGGTTGTTTTATGACACTTCTTCCAGAAATGTGGATGTTGGGCAAGCTAGCATGAAACAAAGGGTCATTTTAAAATGTAATCTCCCAGTTATGAACGTCTTGGCCTCATAAAGGAAAGAAGATTATTTTATATTGTATTTTCCTCTTGAGAAATGGATATTTGTGTGGCATTTGTTTTGATTAAACTAAAGGATGCTGTAAACTCGAACTCGGACTATGGTGTAATAAGCAGACTTCTGCATGTGCATAGTTCACTTGTGAAGTCTTCCATGACTGTTTTCTTCTTCCTGAATATCTATAGCTTCTTTCCCTGTTATGAAGGATCAGATCCTCTGATCTGATGAAAACAAATGGAGATTTGAAATGATCAAGTGGATAATGTAACTGGTTTGTTGACTGAAAGTGTAGACCTCTATCAGAAAAGGCACCACGTTTGTCTAGAAATAAACTAACCGAAGTTTCACTTCAGTTTGTTTGATACCTTTTTTGCAGCTACAATCACTTCCAGATATAGTTTGAGTAAGACTGAAAGTCAGGTTTAATGGCTAGACTGCCAAGGCTAGTAGACTAGTTTGGGTAGTTCTCATAACCAATGAAAAGATTCAGCTTTCACAGTTTTTCTTTTTAAAACAATTCTAACATTGTATAATATGTAGTTAGTAAATAGGTAGTAATACATGAGTGTAATGGATCCGTGCATTTGCTCTTGCTATGATATGGAAGGAACATTTAGCATTATACTGTTCCAGTGTATGTTTCTAATGAGAGTTGCGGAGAATATAAATAATTGGATGTCATCTCCCAGATACTACTCTGTTTTATTTATGAATTGTCTCCAATGTTGTCAGCTTTCCTTCTTGCATGAGGGTACCAGTTGTGATTGCTGGTTATAAATAGTGGTGAAAAATCCGGGAGCTAGTGGCAGAGCAGGAAATTGCTCAAGGCATGGAGCCTACTTTGCATATAAACAAGAAGACTGTGTTCAGCTGTTCTCACTAAACAGGTCTGCAGTCCCAGTGACCCTTCCCAGTCTTTCTCCTTGTCATATACATACAGAACGTAGCCTGCTGCTGGGACAAAGTTAACTGTCCTTTGTATTCCAGAGCAAGAAGATACCAAGATCATTGATACTCAGTTTTGTTGAGCTGACATCCTCTGAAGGGCACATCTAGATTATTCTGGCACTGCAGCATTAATATCAGGTGCTTGGCATTTTAAAATATGTCATGGTTCTACTTCAGCAGTTGTCAGTGAGGTAGACTAACACCAAGTTGCCAGCTATTGTGTTTTAAAAGACCAAGATTAGGAGCTCTATGCTTTTACCATGCTGAACTGCATGGTGAACTTGGTTATGCAATATTAACACAATAGACTTTGGTTTTTAAGCCTCTTAATACTACCTCTTTCCTTTTGAAGTGGTGGGATCGGATTGTACCTGCTTGATATCCTCTGCTCTACCTCCTATGTGCACACCAACAGGGATATTTATGACCAGTATTTTGCTTCCTCCGCATGACATACAGCAGGACAAAAGGACCTAAATTAAAATTATTATGAACCCTCGGTTGTCTTATGCAATGGCCTATGGTTTAGCTGCTCTACATTGATCTTTGTTACAGTTAACACTTACGTATGAGTAATCTTTTTATGTTTGATAAATAGCAGATGGATTTAGCACTCTTCTTCCCTTTTCAGCTACTGTGCAAGAAACAAGTCAGTTCATTAGAATTTGGCCATATGTGTGTGTACATTCTGGCAAGCTGATTTCTCATTATTGCTCCAAGACTTTCACTAGCTTCTGAATTGGAACTTCTTAGGACCTGGAACCTGTAATGAGTTCTTGTTGGGCAGAAGCTATTGTACTTTTAGAGTGGGGCTTTTGAAATCTCTTTGGGGGAGGCTTTTGAAATTAGAAGGTAGACAGACTCACTTGACTCTGGTTTCTGCATTGCCACCAGTGCTCTGCAGGGACTGCACTGTCTTCTCTGCCTCAGAGTTAAGAAGCAGGGGAAGATTTAAGTACTAAAAAGTAAATCGTGCTGGAGGTGGTTGTGCTAGAGATTGGTTATTGCTGCTTCTGAAGCACTCAGCACTTTTCCTCTTTAAGAATACTTACATGTATCAAAGAGCCTTAGTTTTAATAGCTTTATTTGTGGAATTACACAGGCTAACATGAGATGAGACCAGATTCTGTTATGCTTAATATATGTATGTGGCAACTTGGAATATGAACTTTGTCTTTGCAGAGCTGCTGTTGCTAGTAGGTTAGTTCTGCTTTTTCATTTTGTCTTGTCTTATAGGTATTTCTAATCTGAGAAGGGCAGGCTTATTTCTGACCCAATTCCACACTGTAGGCTTAAAAAAAAATCAGTCACCAAATCATGACAGGTGAACTAATGCTGTACATATTTTGTTTCTAGATTTCTCCACAAACTGTACATAGGAAATATTAACCCAGTTAATTTTTCTTTAAATAAAATGGATGGAGATGGAGAGCCATAGGGAGAGTACATGTCTATCTAGATTAAAGCACCATGTGCTAGAATTACACTTCTTTTTGCAAACGTTTGACTAGAATAATTGTTTACATGGAAAAGCAGTATTATGAAAACATTTTACTGCCACTATACCTTCATTGCTGTTATTGGACGTGAGTACAGTTACAAATATTGTAGAAATGTGAATAGTTGTGTGAAAAATACTTCACTTTCAAAGTTAGCGAGCAGCAATGCTTTGATGGTTGTTAAATCAATTTCTCTCTGTTCTCCTACCCTTTCCCTTCTTTTCCTAGGTGCATTTTACCTGGTATTTGAATATAGGACCATGACTTGATGCGGACTGCTGGAATCTGGTTTTGGTTCCTCTTAATGAAAATCATATTAAATCATTTATGAGACAGCTGATGAAGAGCTTGGCTATTGCCATAAGAAGAATTTTTTGCCCAGAGATATCAATGTTCAAACTATTCTACTCAAATAATAGGTATGGTAATTACTTCAAGTATGTCAAACAATTGTATGTTAACATCTTAAATCTTTCTTTAATCTTCACAGTTCATCTGCTTTTTAAGTCTATTAGCAAACTTCTTTTAGATGCCTAGTTCTTTAAAATCGATTGTAAAAATTACTAGTCTGGTAATGTTACTGCTTAACACTGGATCTGCAATGTTTGTTAAACTTACCTGTGTTAAAACAGCAGGATTAAAACTTGAATCTTTTAGGTCAGACGTATGGGGGAAATTATCTGAGTTCAATATATTAAAACAGAATTTTAGGAAATAAGCGTTTGATGTGTGTTCTTTTGTAATCCTCATTTCAAGATGAAGTGTGGCTAGGCTGGTTCTTTGTGACACAATTCTGAGGTCCTCGTCTTCATCATTCAGGATTAATGCTTAAAGAATATTGGATCCAGGCACTGTTCAAACATGCTTTGGCTTTCAGTTACAGCCATAATCAAATGGGGACGAACGAAGTTTGTTTCTTGGCTTTTTTAGCCACTTGTAATTACAATCATATAGTAACATTTTGTTCAGTGTGCAACAGCAAGCAAATAAAAAGCCTGGTGTGAAGACAGCAGATAACTTCAGTACAGAGCTGTTGTTCATCAGATCGTGGCAGTACCTAAACCAGGGAGCAACTCTAAGAGCAAGGTTTATAACGACAAAAAAAGAGTATCTTTACAGAGCAGGTAGTCACCTTCTGGGATTTGTTGTCACAGGAGGTTTTCGGGGTAGTGTCAGGAGATTCACAAAGGGATGAACTTCATTGGACAGGCTCATTAACACCTGCTGAAGGGAATAGACAGGAATACCTGTTTAGCATCCTAACTCCCTGATTGTGGATGGTGGTTAAGTACAAGTAAGATGAGCTCCTAAGTGAGCAGGTTCACCTGTTCTCCCCAAAATCTCCTTAGCTGCTGTTGGAGACAGAATACTGGGCAAAATGGATCAAGGATCTGTTTGGTAGGACCTAGTTTTGTTACAGCTTTCTCCAAATTAAATTTTCCATCTTTTCCTCCTTTTTTTCTTATAATGAACTAACGGTAGATCCCATCAGAGTCTTGCCAGATTATGATACAGACTGTTAAACAGATGTACACATGCCCTCCACATCACTCACCTGGTCTTGCCTGCCTGCTAATCTCCAGTGCTGGTACTGTCTCTGTGCACCTTTGGGAACTCAGAAGCTGAGGTGTAACTTGACAGTGGAGAAGACTGCATTATGGTAGAGGTGGAGCTTTGTGTTGTACTGTGCTCTCTCTAATCCAAGATAACGGAGTTTTTTCCCCTAGGATATTTTTTGAGCATCCTTAGACATTTCCACTGGAAGAAGAAAAAGGTGATAGGTGATCTGAATAATTTTAAGCCAATGATTCTAAAATCCCATTACTAGTTACAGCCTGAAGCTAAACGCATGGATTATGTATCTTTCAGATATGCAATTTAAATGTTTTTGCTTAAAAAATTATTGATCTTCCACAAATACGCTCTCTGAGGAATAAACATATAAATTTGAGGGGAACGTTTCTTTGTTTATGGGAGTTCTGCAAGTGTTACAGCAATTTCAAGCACACTTCTGAGGGGAAGAATGGAATGGAAACTATAACCTGTATATTTTATTATCACAACATGGTCATTTTTACACATATCAGCAAACTCTTGCTCTAATTTGATAAAATAATTATATTTGAAAGTGACATTTGCATGTATTTAAAAGTGATGGAAGTTTTAAAAGCTCATATGTACAGAAAAACAAAAACCCCATGTAACATTCCACATTCATTTCATGTATTAGAGAAGCTTGCAGCTGTCTGGCTGATTAAACAGAAAGCTTTTACAGATGGTGGGGACTTCTGGTCATTGAGCCGTGCCTTTTAGCCGTGGAAACTGCCAGGCAAGAGCTCTGTATCTTCTCCTCTTCCTCTCATATATGGGAAAACTCAAGAAGGGGTTAGAGGCTATGTCATTCAGCAAGTTGGCTGCTAGCAAAAATAGAAGCCCCTATGTGGTTGGTCACCCCTGATTTAAAGGCTGTATTTAAACTTTACAAGAGCGAACAGGACTTGGACGGCTTCCTAGAAGGAAGTTATGACTGCTGACAGTGTTTGTTGTACAATGCTTATGCTAGCAGTGAGGCATGAGAAAATGGCAGTTTCCTCCGTCAGTTTTTTTCCTGTAGAGTTATGATTTGAATACTTTTATGGTATACACCTAAATTTTGACTAACATCTGGTGCTGTAAATGCCATTTGATGAGTATACCCTAATTTGCTTACTTGTCTTTGCTATTCAGTAAGTTAGTGTATTTGTTACTGAAGAGACGCATAGATTGTAAGGCATGCCTCCTCATTAATGTGGTTTGGTGAAGATCAGTTGCAGCTGTCTCAAAATCTCAACCTTCACCTGATTTTTGGGGAGGAAATCTAACAGGATTAACTGCTAAATAATTTCTTTGCTTTTTCCACCAGAGGGCAGATAAGCTTGCAGATTTTGGGCTTGCTCGGCTGTACAACTCTGAAGAAAGGTAAGATACACTTATACTGTGAAAAAGCATTTGGAAGTTTAATCTTGTTGCATAACATGAGGGCCAGAAGACTGTTTTGTTTAGAGGAGATGTTATTGTACTGTAATACAAGTAATTGCTTAGGAAATGGAAAGAAGTGCATGTTGTCTTACACTGCATAAAAACACAGAACTCTCTTTGTGCAAGTGTATTGCTTTTCCAAGCGTTCTGGATAAATAACTGTAGAGAGTGGCCGTGTATTGATTGGAAATGAAGAGTTGCAGTCCTAAGTAGGTTGCGGTCAATATGTAGGTTTTTACTATTAGTTTCTGGTCCTGTAAACCTAAAGTACATTCTTTCTGTTGATATACCTAGGAGAAGTTTATTTAGGGAAGGGAATTTTCTTCCTGACACAAATTAGTATACAGTTTTCTTTTCAAAAAGCATTACTTTTGTGTAAGATTTAACCTTACATTTGACAGAGGTTCATTGTATATCTTTAGGCAGTCAGTGCTGTTGAATCTGCTGGAAACAGAGATACAAGTTTAAATAAAAGTTATTCTGAAACTTCTTGTGACTTGTGCTTCTGTTGTTCTTGGCTTCATTATGCTTGTACTCCAGGAAACAGCTGTGCACAGTTTTTATGATAAGAACTTCAAATTTATATTGTAATGTCATGTGTGTGTCACGTGGAACTGGATTTCAAACTTCAGGCCTGAATGTTCATTACACTAGTATGTACATCGGGTGGTTAGATACAGAGCATATTAGCTACTGAGCTTAGTTTGATTTCTGCATGCCTAACTTGGGAATAATATCCATAATGTAGCTTTAGAGTTTTTGTTTTCTCACAGAGCCTCCGCGCTTGTTGTTGAACATGATTTAGCATTAGTTTTCACTGTCTTCTGAACTGTTATCTTCAGGAACATATGCTTTAAGTACAGTTATGAAAACTGTTGAGTATAGTAGCAGGGTAAGATAATCTTAAGCAGCTGCTGGGTAATTAATTTTTTGTTTTGGATTGTACTTATAATAAAAGGGATTGATGTCATCCTACCTTATTTTAACGTGCACCAAACTGACCTAATTTTTTTTCTCTGGTTTTACCATGGGGTTTTTTTATGTCTGTTTTTAAATTAATTTAAATGTTGCTTGTAAAACTGTTTGTTAAGAATTGAACGATTGAAAGTTTAGTGTCTTTATAGTGCAAATACAGATTTTACTATACATCAACAGCAACATTATTACACCATTATGCATAAATGAAACCAAGATTAAAATGTAATGTGCTAGCTAATAGAATTGCCAGTTGAACTTGGGAGGATAATTAGAATCTCATTAGTAGATTTTTGACAATACTTTTGTCATTCATTTTCCTTCTGAGTAGTTTCTGACCTGCCGTAACAGATGTAATTATGTATACCAACAAGTGTATAATAGCTGCTGCTTTAAATTCATGTATTTTACATTTGGTTTACTGTTGTTTAGAATTCTATACTTTTCAAAAAGGTACAGATATAGTAGGAGCATAATAGGAAGGAAATAAAAATTTAATTTTAAGTAAATTCCCATTGATTGTTGTAGTTGTGCTCCTTTAAAGGTTATTCTGGTGGATTTAATATGTTTGGAGTAGGAGATATGACAGATTGTGTAAGAAAACATCTGTTCAAATAAAAAGCACCGTATACTGATATATATGAGTGGTGTATCTGTAGAGAAAGTCCATACCATGTAAACATTCATAGAGGAATACTTGTTTCAGAGATAATATGATAAATGATGGGATTGTTTCCAAAAATATACTACATTTTAAAAATGAATTGGGGAGTTTCTTAATGAAAAAAAAGACTGGGGCGATTTTGCAGAAACGATGCCTGTCCCACTGAGTATGTTATAAGAGCTTGTTAGACTTTATGCTACGGTTGTTCAAATGCCGCACTTAATGTTGCTCTGCTTTCTATTTGGAGTTACCTGGTGTTGGTATGAGTGAATTATTAAAACTGAAAGAATTTTGGGATCACTTTAAGACACTCTGGTTGAAACAAAACCAAAATCTAACATCTGTTTTCTGCTTTCAGTTCTGAACTGTTAGTGCTGTATTGCGACCTGTCCACAAAAAAGTGTGTCTAAGATAGTGGAAATCCTTGCCTTAGCGTGAGGGTGGAAAGGATTATTCCCAGTGACCAAAACTTCTGGTTAGAGCTGTAGAGAATTAAAGATGTTTGGAAATGTAGGAAGACATTGGAAGCATTCCAGGCTTTGGAATCAAAATTGTTGAAGGATGTAGTTCAAGAAAAAGGCTTTGTCTCTTTTGCTCCTTCTTACAGAGGGGGAAAGTGACTTTTTTTTCTTCTTTTCAAAATGCTTGTATAGGTCTTATATTCAATATTCTAATAATCAATAGTTGCCCAGAAGTTACTGGTTTTATGCAAGCAGGTCCTTCTCGTGAAATGACTAGCAATGTAATAAATATACAGTATTGCTATCTGAACAATAATTGAGATACATGATTCACATAGCATCGAGATGGCTATGTGATTATTATTTATATCTTCAATCTGTCCTCTGATAGCCTTGGTCAAATGGTTGCATTTGCTTTTGTGCAGTTGCAGCTTTGCAGGACTAAAATTAGGAAAAGGGAGTAGAAGACTGTACTAGTCTTAAACAGCACCACAGAAGTAAAGTCCTCAAAGTATCACTTTCTCAGAAATGAGATCGTAGTAAAATGATAGTACTCTCTTTTTCCTCCCCCAACAGCCGACCATATACCAACAAAGTTATTACATTATGGTATCGGCCTCCTGAACTTCTGCTTGGAGAAGAAAGATACACGCCAGCTATTGATGTCTGGAGCTGTGGGTAAGAGTTTGGTACAGAAGCATAGCAAGCATAAAAACAAGCCAAAAATAAATCGTAAATGTTTCTATCAATCTATATTGAAAGCTATAATGATGGGATTGTGCAAAACTGTTTTACAGCTGCATCCTGGGTGAACTTTTTACAAAAAAGCCAATATTTCAAGCAAATCAGGAACTTGCTCAACTGGAACTTATAAGGTAACTTGCAAGCACTACCACATAGTAGGTGCCTCAGAAATGGTCAAGTTTCTTTTGTTAGTGTTAAAATCGGAGATAATGCCTGCAAACATTTACAAGTACTCAGTTATCGCCCTGAGTGAGATGTTAGAGGTTTTGAGGGGCCTGTAAAGCCAGTGGCTTTTGCTTGGACATGGAGAAGGGCTTTTTGTGAGTATTCTGTGGTCCTAGCAATGTACAGTTGAATAGTAAGAGGGGTTTTTTTTGTAGAGCAGCTGGAGTTGCCTATTACTGAAGTTTAAAGAGAGAGTAGTCAAAATGCCCATTATTTTTAAGATGACATTACAACTTCCTTGCAGCAAATCAAAATGAAAACATGGACAATAATAAGGACAAGGGGATTTGGGAGGAGTAGGTACTTGGCATGCTACTGGCCTTGAGTTCTTGTTTCAAGCCTTCCACATACACACCTGGCTTTATTATTTTTGTGGGAATAATTCTGTTCCCTTACAAACTGCCAGATGCTTTATGGAGGTAAAAATTCTGTTTCTTTCCTTATCAGTAAATCATAGAATGATATGTATATACTCAGTGGAACCAGAGCATCTTTTTTTTTCCCTTTATTCAGCAAGCAAAAATTGCTCTTGATTCTGATATCATATTGACCTCGTAAGTGAGGAGAGGTCCTCTTCCTAGAAACAAGGGGAAAAAGAGGGTGAGTCCTACAGAACTTACAGAACCTGAAACAGTAAATGGTCAACATTATTTTAAAAATTAAATGAATAAAAATATTATGAAGTTATATATTGAGATATTTTTCAAAACAGATTAAACAGTAGCGTGTTTCTGTGTAATATGTTATTAGCTGGCCTGGAAAAAATGAAGTTTTTAGGAGGTGTGAAGCATATCAGTGGTTATTCTCAGTGTAAGGAGAACTAAACTCGGGAGTTGGGAAATTTTTGCTTTTGAGCACTAGATGGCATTGAAACACATCACAGTGCAGTCATTTGAAGTTTTTTCTCTTTGTGTTGTACCTCTGGTACAGCAAACTAAAATTTTGTAATTTCCTTCTCCTGCTGGAAGTTCCTGTTTGTAGCTCATTTTTTCCTCTTCACTGATGCTATGCATTTTTGGCTGTTTAATGTAATATATTAATTTTATCAACATCTCTACCACCATCATGTTACAGTCAACAATTCTACATTTATCTTTTCTAACTTTAATGTTCAAAGATAGAGTTGAAGTAAACTCTGATAGGAAAAGATAGATCTACTATTTTTCTTTTCCTCCTGAAAGTTACATACCCAACCAGCGTAAGGTCAGATTGGTTTGCATAGCATTCGGCGCATAACTAATAGATCATTAGGTCTCTTACACCAGCTGTTCAAATCTAATAAATGCGAGGCGTGAACTAGGGAAATGTGTTTGCAAAATGTCCTTTTATGACTGCCTGTATGAGAGTTTGAAGCCTTGCATGTACAGTAAAATGCTGCTTTAGTTTTGCTCAGAAGCGTGGTATAGGTCAGCCTGTGCTTGAACAAATGGGTGGGGATGGAGGGGGAGGACTAAGACTATGGACAACTGATATCTGTCCATTTGTGGAGATAGATAAGGCTTGAGACATAAAACTCATAACTGAAGTAAAAATATACAGGTTTTCTAGTGGTTGGATCTTGCTTCTACCCTTAGGCCTTACTGAGATTTTTTTTTTTTTTTTACCTCTTATGTCTTCAGTGTCAACTAAATTCTTAGTGAAAAGTGCTTTTTCAGCCATTTGGTGTATCTTTCTTCACTGGCATTGGGAGCTAAGGACATAAAAGTTAATTAGCACTCTAAACCTCAGCTGTCCACTTCTCCAAGTCAAACACCTGGAGTACTGTCCAGACATAGTTGGTTAAGTTTTTCAAAACGTTTGTGTGGAGGATGCCTGGGGTGGGGTGAGGCAGAAACAGTGGACGACTTAAAGTAAGTTTAGTCTGTGCAGGATTATTACCTTTCGTAGACAATTCACCATTATTTAATGGTGTTGGGCACTGGACAGTAGAGAAATTTTAGCTAAAAGAACCCGAATGTTAAAAATTATTTTTGTATTCACTGTATGTGCAAGAATAAAATGACAGCTGTGCTCACTTGTGGTCTTGGATCTCATACCCTTTTTTTCCCTTCTTTTTGGTACAGCCGAATTTGCGGGAGTCCTTGTCCAGCAGTGTGGCCTGATGTTATAAAATTAGCTTATTTCAACACAATGAAACCAAAGAAGCAGTATCGTCGAAAACTGAGAGAAGAGTTTGCTTTGTAAGGATGAAGAATTAGTTTAGTCAACTGTAATAGCATTAAGTTTTCCTGGAGACTTTATGAACTTCACTATTTTCTGGAGAATGAACATAGATGAAGTGTAAAGAGAAAGGGCTTTAGGTTCTTATCCTTCCCATGATACCCACAGAGCTTCTATTAACCCTTATTTAATAGGAGCTTCAAGAAGAAGGAAGAAAGCCCTAAAATTTCAGCCACCTGTCAGCTTTCACCTAAGGAAACATTTGTTTTCCATGATTGGTACACCTGCTTGTTGTCCCTGTCCAAAAAACAGCTCAGAGTACTTAATTGTTTTTTATTAGGACAACTGGCTAGAGCTAAATATGTAGTCTGGTTAACATTACAGTCTTTTGGGTCATAAATTCATTCAACACAGAGGAGTTATCTGAACCATGTTTTCTAAAGTACTACCATTGGACTAGTTTTGTGCAAATATCACACGTGAAAGTTATGGAAAACAGCTGTAAGCTTATTGTAAAGGGTTTTGTTCCCCTCCTTCAGTTACTGTGGGTTTCAGGAGAAATGTATCATCCTGTTTGTACTAATGAGACATATCTTTAAAGCAATAGAATTATTGTCCGTGGACCAATCAAAACTCAACTCCCGGGTGCTAAATTCCAAAGTGTAAAGTAACAATATAGTCTTGGCTTTAAAGGTGTTTGTGTTTTTTTTTTTTGTAAGGACAATGTTTCAAGCAATTAAACCACACAAAGTAAAGAAAGCTTGGGTTATATGCTTGCACAGGTAATAAAAGGTGAAGTTTACCTCTTACTACCAAGCTCAAGTTGTGAGTGGATTTTGTTAGGATGTAAGTTATCTGAGGACTTAATGATCAGTTATTTTGGAAGGGATGTGTTTATTAAAATTTTGCGCAGAAGTGTGTGATTCAAAGTAAAAATGTGATGCTTTTCTCCATTTTGCTCTTTTGTAGCATCCCACCAGCTGCATTAGATTTATTCGATTATATGCTTGCTCTGGATCCCAGCAAGCGCTGCACAGCCGAACAAGCTCTTCAGTGCGAGTTTCTGCGAGATGTGGAACCATCTAAAATGCCTCCTCCAGAGTAAGTCACTTCCTTTGGTAATGGTCCTTACTTCTACAGAATGGGAACGTGCACTGATTTCATTAAGCTTGTTGTGTTTCAGTTAAAGTAGCTTGTGACAGAACAAGAATGTGATACATACAGTTGTTTAATGGTGATTCTGCACTAAAATGGTTGTGCAGCTGAGTGACTCTTAGATCATGATAGCAGTGGTTATGGGGAGCTGAGAACTGTTTGATTTGTTATTCCTAGAACTAGTTACTGAGTTAGTGCCTTTAAAAAAAAGAAACCTCTTATATGAATGTCTCTAATGTCGAAAAACCATCATTTCCCTTTTATCTCTGTTTATCAGTGTCTACTTTTTCCAAGGGTTTTGAGGTCCTCCATGAATCTGAATTGCCTTCTTTGATGGTAGAATGACACTGAGTGTAGAATTCTGCAAAGGTACCCGAGAGTTAAAGTGAAATACCATAAATTTTTTTCCCGTGCCAGATGAGATTCTTGATTTTACAGGCAGGAGAAGTGAAACACTTTGTTCAGGGTTTTTTCTGTTGGTTTCTTTGAGAGGAAGTGTATTGCAATGTGCAGTAGGTTTTTGCAGTGACTTAATTGTCATTTTAATCAGTACAAATCATATTGGAACAGGCCCTGAGGAAAACAATGAAAAGGTATTACAGAATCTGCAGGTTTCATCCTTCCCTCAAGATAGCTGTCAGAACATAGAATGTTTAATATTGTTTGAGTAAATTGTAACTTCAACGCAGCCTGTACTGACTTCTTTTTAATTAGTTACCAACTGGGAAAAATGTTTGAGTTTTATCTAAGAATTTTGTTAAAAATGTTTCAAGACTTATCTGTTACATACACACGGTCGTTACTAATGCTCCTGATACATGAGGCTGAGAGGTTTCATTGCCTGAATATGACTACGTATATCACTGTCTGAGTATCAGTAATCAGCAATCTTAGGCTATTCACTAAAATCTCAGAACCACTTGTACAGCATGTTGCTTATAGGCATTTTAAAGTAAGTGAATGGGAAGATTTTTTTTTTTTTTTTCTGGGGGCTTGGTAGTGCATCCATTCTAGAAGCTGATATATAGAAATTCAAGACAAACTAGTCGTTGATGTCCTTTAAAAATTAAGAGGAACCACACTCACTTCTGACAGAGCGTGCCCAGGAAAGTGTTGACTGTTCTCTTGAAAGACTTAAGTTCTGGTTTGGGAAGAAACAGCTGTTCATTCAAAGAAAGTGACTGTGCTGATTGCAAGGACTGTCGGATACTTCTCACAATGAGTTCTTGCTTGCTTCCGGTTGTTTTTGACTAAATACTTGGCAGGTCTTTGACCTGGTATGCAGAGGGAGAGAATAAAGGAAGCAGTTGTCATAATTGCCTTTCCAGTGGCTCTTGTCATCTGTCACCTAATTTTTCCATGTTCCTGGGTGAGGGAACTGCTCAGACAGTTATTAATAAGTAACAGGAAAACAGAAGGCACTGTTTTTACTGCCTGTCTCAGTATTTCTGTTCGCTATGGGATGGGTCTCTGTGTTCCTCAGGAAATCAGAATTGGAATACCTGCAGGGAACAGTAATGAAAGGACAGAACTGGTGGCAGACAACTTCCTTGGGAGACTTTTGCCTCAGCTTTTATCTGTCTTAAAGGAATATGGGATATCCCTTGTTCTTCCTAGTATCTTAACTTTGCTAGTGTCAAGTGCTATTTGTTCCTGCAACATATTCCTGCAACTTTTTAAACTTTTTTCTTTCTTTTTTTTCCCTGCTTTCTTGGTTGTCTGTGTTGTACAACTACAAATATTAGATAGCTGTCTGTTACTGTGGACAAATATTTGAATTCATGAGGCAGTAGTACTTTTACAAGCAGACAAACAGAATTGGTCACCTGGACCCTGAAAAAAACACTTTCATATTGATAACTCTGTTATCTGTTACTCTGCAAATTCTATTTTATAGCAAGTGTGCAGCATTGATTTTGAAGTCTTGAATTACACAAATAATTAGGCTTTTCATAAGTATGAATGCAAGAAAGTCACATTGTTTCTCATCTTAAGATACATGTTCCCCTTTTCTGCCAGAGGGACCTGTGCTTCTGAAATAGGCAATCAGTGAAGAGGTTTGAGCCAGAAAAAGCAGATCTGAGGTTTTGCTGGTTTGGGTGTTTTCTGATGTATTTCCAGGTTCCAGTAGGTTCATCTTTCAAAAGTTGTATTATGTATAATTTGAGCATTTATTTTACCAACATGGTTAAAAAAATTTAAAATTTAAAAAAAAAAAATCTAGGATAAAACTGATTATCTCTAATCATTCCTTGCAGCCTTCCTTTGTGGCAGGATTGCCATGAGCTGTGGAGTAAGAAACGCAGAAGACAGAAGCAGATGGGCATGACTGATGACTCAACAGCAACTAAAGTCCCTAGGAAGGATCTGTCTCTAGGCATGGATGAGAGCAGAACCAACACCCCACAAGGCATGCAAACTTCTTCCCAACTCAAAACTCAGGGCAACTCTAGTGTAGCACTTGGTCAGTAATATTTTCGGTTCTTACAATTACCTTCTACTTGGATTGCACCTCTAGAAATTTTAGATGTTATTTTCACAGTACTGACGTCTCCTGGATTCTTGAGGGAGGAACAGTATTGTAAGTTAAATCTTTGTTACAAAAGATTTACCTTTGCTTTTGGGAAGTAGGTGTTCCTTTTAAGTTTTACCTAATTTTTCAGGCTGGTTAGAGCAACTACCTTGCTCTGTATTTTGAGGGGATTTTCTCTCTTGCGCATCTATAATTCTTCTGTAATCCCACAAGCCAGCTGCTGCTCTAAGTTCCTTACAATCTCCATAGATTGGAGGAGCTTTATTGGTATTGATAAACTGATGAGAAGGCAGATTTTAGGACAGTCGTCATTTCAAATGAAACAGATTCCCTCTGCATGTTATGTTAGTCTTCAGCTTTCCAAGCTGCTGGGGCTGAACCAAGTTGTGAAACAAATAAACACCAACACTCCCCCATCCCCACCCCACCCCCTCCCCCCCGAAAAAAACCCTGGTATAACAAGTAGCAGCTACCTGTGTAGATTGTACAGCTATTAATTCTGAAACTTAACTGAAGTGTCTTGCTTGGAGACCAATTTTATGAATATAATATAAAGAGTAAAGTAATGGTTTCCTATATGGACACCATTTGAGATACTCAGCAGTTCATTAATAGTTCCCTCATAATATGTGGAAATATACAGAGTAACAATACCAAATGAATACCTGATAAGTTTAATTTAGACCATTTTTGATTGTGCAAAGTGACCATAAATCCTATGGCACTGATACAGGAGTTCAGCTGAAGAAAAACAGTAAATGCCTTCACAGGGCCTTAAAATTCTTTAATACTAACCATTGTGAATCAACTCTTCATTTAACAATAGAGCAGAGCTCCAAATACTCTGTGCAAAGATACATAGAAAATAGTTCTTCTGATCGTATTTTATTGCAATTTATTGCCTCTTGCTCCTGTTTCTCACTGTAAGCCAGCTGTGAGCTTCTGCCACTCTGTATGTTTAGGCTAAAGTTTTGGCAGCATTTTCAAGCATGACTTTCTGTAGCCTTTAAAATTTTTTCCCCTGCAAATGCAAACTGTATAGAAGTTTAAAAAGTCCAAAGGATATTAGTTATTTTCTTTGTGCCTTTATAACAGGTAGCCCGATGAGAGGCTACTATGTTTATTAGTCATTAATACTAACCAAGCAAAATAAACTAAACCAATAGAGGAGGAATCATTCAGACCTATATTGCTGTTTGACCATATGTATATAGAAAAATATATCTAGGTAGAAAAGAAGGTAATTTAAATTTCAGTGGAGCTTAGACAGTTCAGCATAAAGGTGTTTTCTGCATTAAACAAAACATTTCTGGAAGCCATAATGCACCTTAGATGACACAATCAATAAGGCACACTAAAGAACTCCCTGTACAAATGCATGCTTTAAACTGTTGCATTTGTTTCTGAGCACCTCAAAAGAAGAGGTTGAAAACACCTTGGATCAATTGCTAATGTTCTGATTCATGAATGGGACCCCGGGTTATTGCATCTTACAATTTAACAGGAGCTATGTAGTGCTCAATAATTCTGTTCTGATAGAAACTGCCACATTTCCCAGAATACAGTTTGCCCTTGGAATGGACTTGAAACTAACCAAAGAGTATGGAATAGGTAGATTAGTTTCCCTACTTGGCATTTTTCTGCTGAATTTTCACTGAGAGTCTGAGAGAAGTTTGAGCATTGAGCATACCATCCTCAGATGTTACAAAATCAACCATTAAGCATGACATCTGAGTGAGAGCCAGCAGTACAAGGCATTAGAAATGATGGGGTTTTTCTGTATTGCCAAATAAAAGGTGTTTTTTTTATTTTTAGATTTCTATAACTATATAAAATCATTGAAGTCCCTGGATCCTGCCTGAGTAGGTTCCAAATGCTTGTATCCTGGTGCACATCCACAAGTAGGGTAGCGGGTTGTGGGTTTTGCAGCACTTTCCAGCTGTGCTGCTCTTGCCTTGCAAGGCAAATACTTAATATTTTTGTGTGTGTGACCATTTTTTCAGGCACGGCTTTGAATCTGCTATGAATTAATATATTGGTGAATTAGCAGAATGGCAGGGATGGAAGAGGACAGAATGTGTTCATGTTGATCTGGGTTAAAAAAGTTCAGGGCTCTGCCAGCATAGTCACACACGCTCATTTTTTAATTTTTAACTACTTTGTTCTCTAAGTCATCTACTCATAGGGCATGTTGAAATCCATGCTGCTTCACTTCTCCTTTCAAAATAAACTACCACAATGGGTGTCTGAAACTAAGAAACTACTCTGATATTCTGACTTCCTTATTCATATTCCCCTGCATCATCGTAATCTCCTCTTATTTGTGGCAAGTAAACTCCATCTCATTGAAGAAATTGTGTATCATCACAAACCTGCATTTTCCTGCTACTCATTGATTGGCTTCTTGTCCTTCAAACTCAGTACTTGCTTTTGCATTTATACCACTAGCTTCTGGGTCACCTAGAGCCTGGTCACTCGAGCAGGTGTTACAATCCAGATGCTGAATTAGAATGGGCCAGAATATGACTGGAAATGCGTTTTGCAGATGGCCACTATTTAACAGAGGGATGTGATGCGTCAAAGATAGGAAATTTTGCGGGGATTGGAAATCTTACAGCTGCCTACAGCAGGTGGCCTTAAGCCCCAGCTTAGTTGTATTGTGGAAAAATTGAGCTGCAGCTTGATGTTTCTCATCTGTCCAAGTGTGTGTGCGCATGCCTTGGAAGTCACTTTCCTTATATTGGATCTTACTATTCCATTTCCTATAGATACTCCCCCAAAAGCAGTTAATATGTAAAGCATTCCATTTCTGTGTTGTCCAAACCCTTGCTTTGCCAGTTGTGTCAGCCATGCTAGATTAGTCTTACTTTTGAGTTTCTGAAATGTGCCAGTTCTAAATAATACTTAAAAACACCTTTTTTGTCTTTAGCGAAAACAAGCACTGGACAGCAGTTAAACCAGAATGAAGTGGCAATCCTGCTAAACCTGCTACAGTCTAAAACAAGTGTTAGTTTGGCACAGTTTGCCCAAGTGTTGAATATTAAGGTAAACCCAGAGACTCAGCAGCAACTAAATAAAATAAATCTTCCTGCTGGAATTTTGTCAGCAGGTGAAAAACAGTCAGAACAGCAGCAGCAGCCGCCGCCGCCTCCGCCACCACCGCCGGAACAGGAGCTTCTAAAACAGCCGACCGTCACGCAGCCTCCTGTACCGCCTGCTCAGCTGAGTCAGCCTAAAGTTGAGACTGATGCTGCCCAGGCAGCTGTACAGAGTGCATTTGCTGTTCTGTTGTCTCAGTTAATAAAGGCTCAGCAAACAAAACAAAAAGATTTTGTGTTGGAGGAGAAGGAAAACGGATCAGGAAATGAAATGTCATTACAACTCAGGCAGCCTCCAGAGCCCACCACTCCCGTGTCTGTCAGCCGGGACGACGTGGAATCTCCGGCACCTGGCTACCCACATCTGATCAAGTCATTATATACGTCTGCAGGTACTGAAGGTCTTTATTGCTAGCCAGCAGATACCTTGAGCAGTGGAGAGACGTAATAGTTTGGGGATAAAGAGTTAACATGTTAACTGTATGAGCCTGTGTGAGTATAGGAGAGATTATTAAATTGATTTTGTCACGTTTTACGTCTGGATCATAGAATTTGTGTCTTCCTGTAACAGGTGCCATGCAGATAGAGCAAAAGATGATCCCTGCTCTAAGAGGTACACAAGTGCCAGTAGTATTTCTGATTAAACAGTTCCATTGATCATTATTCTGGGGGTTTGGAGTTTTCTTAGTGGTGTTTGCGGTGGAGAAGACAGTCTTCTCTAGCAAATTCATAGATGGAATTTGCTAATTTTGACTGTGTGCTTAGGTAAAGCCTATTTTGGGGAGAGGTTATTTTATTTTTGTTTTTAATGCTGACAAGAACAATTTCTTAGTGTCAAATTCTGTAAGTGGTTACCCATAACAGTCACTAACACACGTGGTTGAAGGTTTCCATTGGGGTATAGTAGTGGCTTCCTTAGTCTTCTCAAAGTTTAGAGCTCTGTTGTTGATGGTTTTGGATTGCTATTTCAGTTTCGTTATATGGTGGTTTATATATTACTCTGTGGTGTTTGCAGGTGTTCAAAGAAATATTCAGAAGTGGTTTGGGGATGTTTCTTGCGGGTTTTTTGGGTGGTGGTTTTTTTTGTTCATGGTTTTTTTTAACCTTAAGTTTTGCTGTTCCTTGATAGGGTGGCCTTTTGTCCCCCGAGACTTTTATCCCTATTTGCAAATCTTTTCTGATCCCTCTTTGAATTTTCTAGTGTATATGTGTTGGTTGAGATTTGGTTTAGGTTTGGTTTTGTTTTGTTTTAAGGAACTTGTACCCTTTTTCTTTAACTGCTTGCCTGGTAATCTTACTTTGAGGAGAAACCTGCATCACTCTCCTGAGGCAAATGAGCTGTTGCCTTCTCCAAAATAATCTGTCTGACTACTAATAAATTTAAATAATAAATTAATGAGAATTGAAGTAACAAACCTCTGTATTGTTCCAGGAAAGAGTCCTTTCCTTTCTGGTATTGCTATTGCGTATTTTTATTGTTTTGTTTGTTCCAGGAAAGAGTCCTTTCTTTTCTGGTATTGCTATTGTATATTTTTATTCCAAAGCTTTTCTTTTTCATCTGCTTAGGTCAAGAGGATTTGGTTAGGCAGTCTGAGATGAGGCTTCTAAACCGAACACCCGAACAAGAACGCCCTCGGATCTTGCCTCCAGACCAGCGTCCCCCAGAGCCACCGGAGCCTCCGCCTCTCACTGATGAAGACCTTGATTATCGGACAGAGAACCAGCATTTGCCTATAACTAACTCTTCAGGAACAGATCCTCACGCAGGAGTGAAAGCAGCTCTTCTGCAGCTGCTTGCTCAGCATCAAGCTCAGGCAACAACGGAGGAGCCAGTACAACCGAGCGTGGATTATCAGGCTAGAGACTCCTACGTAACAGGCCCAGACTACAAGGATAACTTTGGATCGTCTTCGTTCTCATCTGCCCATTATGGCAGTAGCGATGGAATAGGAAGTGGATCATCAGGAGCATTAGAAAGGAGGAGCTTCCTTGGAAACTCGGATATTCAGTCTCTGGATAACTACAGTACTGCTTCATCTCACTCTGGTGGTGCCCCTCCTCCGTCGGCCTTTTCAGAATCCTTTCCCAGCTCAGTAACTGGTTATGGAGACATTTACCTCAACACTGGCCCCATGCTATTTAGTGGAGATAAAGACCATAGGTTTGAATACAGCCACGGCCCGATTCCGGTTCTGGGGAGCAGCGGCGACGCTTCCGCAGGGCCAGAGAGTACGCACTCTTTGCCCGCAAAGATGCATAACTATAGCTACGGAAGTAACTTACAGGAAAACCCCAGTGGCATCAGCCACATGCATGGACAGACTTGGACTTCTCCTGCCCAAGGACCTGGCTATTCCCAAGGATACAGGGGACACATTAGTACATCTGCAGTGAGAGGGCGAGGCAGAGGATTACCATATTGAGTATCTGTTTTTCCTCAGGCACATCATTTTTATCTGGAAAAACTTTTTTTTTTTCCCCTAGCTGCAATTTAAAGCAGCAGTTCAACAGACTTGAATAATGTTAATTCAACAGCTTTATTTTTATGTGGAAAAGGGTCTTGCATACAGTAGGAAAAATTAAAAATGCTTAAAACTCATGCTGTCTGAAAACTAGATAAATTGATTGTACATGTTCACAAACTCTAGTTCTGAATTTTATTTTGTATTTTGGCAGTTTTAAGTGGATGCTAAATTTAGGGACATCAGCTTTTTATGGCACTCTTTCAGATCTTCTGAACTATGCACATTTGTGCTTTTTTTGTAAGTTTGGACCAACTTTTATGTAAAAAAAATTTTACAACAATCAAAGCAGGGCACTGATTTATTTGGTATTTTTCTTTTTACAGAACTACCTTTAGTCAAAGGTCACTGTCAGTCTTTGCACTGCTTTCAGTGTTATTGTGGAAGGTGTACTTTGTGCTCATTTCAGATAATAAAACACAACCTTTCTCTTGATGCAAAATTTTATAAATATTTGGTCAATGTTATTTTTTTTTCTTTCAAGAAAAAAAAAAAAGAATGGATGTTCTGGTAAAATGTTCTCTCCATCTCCCAGGCTTGTTTATATAAAAACTGTTTTACTTGAATGGTAAGTGCCTTAACATGTAAGCTTAAGGTCTGCAAAAATTTGGAAGTACTTTATAGATCGATATGAAAATAATACCTAAACCTAGGTAGTTAACATGAAAATTCAGATAATAATAGGCAACTCAAATAGGTCATAACCTTGTGCTGTTTACTTCAGGTGGGCCAGTTATTTAGACCTAATCTTATCTTGATGAAAACATGATTTCCAAATTGAACTTCATGAGAAACGATGAAAGTGAGGAGAAGAATGAAGAGTGTAGTTTTTCCTCAGCTCCCTCTTGGAGCTGTAGTGTTTTAGTTCCTCTGCCAAATAAACTATATTTTATATGTCCTTACCAAGTGACGAAATAGTTTTTTCTCTTAAATGTCAACAGCAGTAGTTACTTTACTTTGTGTGAAAAGCTGACACGGTCATCTTTTTACCACAAATACTGCATTATAGGAAGTAACCAAAGGAGAAATGACCAGTATTTAAAGCAACAGTGAAACGTTTGACACTAGTCTAATTCTGTGTAAACTTGTGATTGTGCCAATTAATCGATTATATATCTGCTATTCCACAGAACATTTTAATATTGGAATCTAGTCTCTCTGAACAACTGATAAAATGACTGTAGTTAAAACTCTTACCAAGAGCCACTCCTCATATTAATTACAACTTCCAGCATGTTTTTTTTTTCCTTTGACAACAAGTGGTCTCTCTCCTGCAGAGAGGAGGTATGGTTATATTTTGCATGTACGTAAAAAGAATGTTTTAAAGCCCATATTGGAAACAATTTTCCAACTGATTATCCAGTTGACAAATCGGTACCTTATGTAACTGAGTGTTTAATTATTACTTTTTAAAAAGTAAAATTTCTACTTACACTATTACAAATGTAGTCTTGTCAGTGACTTTTTGGATTTTCAGAATAGAATCCAAAGTTGTTGGTGTTTTGTTTTGTTTTAGTTGAAAATCCTGGTTCGTATATGGCTAACTACCACCACATTGTAGAGCACGGAGAAACTCACTTCGCTAACTACGTAGCGTTTGAGGATCTGGCAAATGAGAAATGGAGAGAGAGTCATGCTGCTTACGATGTCCCTGTAAGTCTGGCACTTGCCTTCACTAGACACAGTAGAAAATCCTGTGATCTGAAAATAAAAGCGGCTGGTCAGAAACAGATACTTATGACCTGAATAGCCTGTGCTTAAGAAAACCAAAAGCTTCACGTTCATGTGTGAATGACAGTGCATTGTATAGTTTTCCTTGAGTAAGGACGCCCGTCTAGCATTTTTCTGCTAGTAAAATTTTAAAGGCAAAAATCATTAGCATCATTTAGATATGGACAGTGTCAGCTGAGGCTTTTTGTTTACTAATCTTAAAAAAAACAATCCCACAGTGATACACACAGATTGCTTTCTTTCAGAATCAAGCAAAAGACTTTCAAGCTCTTAGGCAGTTGCTTTCGCTAAAAATGTGCAGTCTGGTGTTACTCTCCTGCACTTCAAATGTAACTGCAGGTGATAGCTGGCTAACAAAGCAGGTAAGTTCAAATGGAAGGTAGATCTCAGAGAGCTAAATGATTTGACTTCCAATACAAAAACGCAAGGAAGACGTTGCGTCTCCTACTGCTTCCCTTTTGGAGGTAAATTTTCAAGTCATTTAGTTCACCTCATTTGATGCAGAGCAGTCAGTCCCCTCTGCATGTGTAAATGGCAGTGCAGTTTCCTTACGGGCTGGCGGTACTCTGACGTTGCATCGCTCCGCCAAAATGGATTTCAGTCTTCGGCCATGGGAAAAAAAAAAAACAAACCACGACCCAGCACGAGTAATCCTGACCGTGAGGAGAGAGAGAGAAGGAGATGCAATAGGCAGTTGACTGTCAGATGAATCAGAAACAAAACTCTGGCACGCTGTGGCAGATGCATACTGCACAATGACTTTTCCCCAAATTCAGTTTAAAGATTACTAGCCTGTGACTTTGAACACTATATTTGCCTGGGAAAACAGTGTTGGGATAATTTGGAGGGAAAGTTACCATATTTCCATATATGATGACTCTGAAGAGATACCTTCTCTGCAACCCGGGGGATCTTCTTGGCTCTTTTCGCTGACAGCCTTTCCTCCTGCGCAGGTAGAGGCTGCGCACGGGCTGCGTGTGCGTAAGGAGCTCTGCCCTCCCGCTGCAGGGCAGCCCTGGGGGTGCGTGGCAGGAGGGTTTCTCCCCACGGCCGCGCTCCCCTGGCCCTAGAGTTGCGTCTGGGCAGGTTAGCAGCCAGGGAACTGGCCGGATCTCAGGACTGTAGATCCACGTTCATTTGTACCGGAACCTGTGTATTATTTATCAACATTTCTTTTGAATTAAATCACATGACCAGGTGCTTATGTCAGTTCAGAATTTTACCCTTTTGAACACATTTCACTCGGCGGAGTGAGTCTGTACTAGTTTGGCATTTTACATCATATGGCTGTTGCATTTTTGATGCAGTAGTAGACATTCTGAAAACCGCATTATTTTTCTGTGGAGCCGTGGCTTTTGTTACTTTCCCTCTGCCCCCCCGCCCATTCCTTTGGGTTTACATTTTCTGTGCTGCAATTCCAGTGTGCTACAGAGACCTGGACACTACATCAAAAAGTAAGTGTTGTGTGTTTGTATTTCTAAATAAACATAGCAAAATACTGTAATCATGGACTATCAAGTAGCAAGTACTTCATTATTTATATTAAGTCGTCTTTAGCCATACCAAGAGGAAGACAGCGAGCACGACTGGACTGCTATGACCATGATTTAAAACGCTTAGACTATTACAATACTTAAAATCAGCCAAAGGAAAAGGAAACAGCTTTTATCATGGATCGCTAGTTGTTACCTTTAACAGAAGGACCAGTGTTAGGGAAGAGGTGTAAAAATACATGTATCCTTAAATGTTAATATAATTTCTTGGAAAAATAATTTTAAAATGGCAAACTTCTATATTTTCTTATGTTTCCATAAAACATGGTCTATGTTAAATTTTCTCCATACCACGGTAGTGTAAGGTGCTTTCTAGAAGCAGAGGCAATCAGTGCTGTAATGTAAGTTCTTACGGTTTTGAGCGCTCTTCTCCTTTTGCTTGGTGCAGGAGGCAGTTTCAATTTTGGTGAAGTTTACAGTTGGATGAGTTAAATAGATAATTGTGCAGTAAAAACTGAAGTACTGAAGTAACGTAGGATACCTCTTGACTGCGGGCAAATTAGATCTCAGACCATGAGTTCTGTTTCCAAGAGAGAAAAATCTCAGATGTATTTCTTGCATTCTTCTTTTTGTTAATGAAACACACAAGTGTTTTACGTACAACATTTATCCAGTCTGTTCTGTTTTTTACATGGGGAAATTTTGGCTGTTTCCCTTCTTGGTAGTTTTGGGATGTTCTATATAGGCGGAAGTGTGTCATGAAATTAAGGAATCGCCAGAAAACTGATTTGAATTCTGTATTTAAAATTGAAATGACCTTGGGTTGACTTAATCAAACTAACTTTTGCTTATCAGGGTGAAGAATACTTTATTGCAGGAGTTATTTCAAGACAACCTAATTTAAAATAATCGAACTGTTATGCTTCAGCTTGCTTACTCTTTGTTATTTTAAGCCATTTGTATATAAAATGTATTGTGCGGCCTGTAAATAAAATACATGAAAACTTGAAGTCTTTCATTCTTTTCCCTCTCTGGTTGTCAAATGACATTTCAAAAGAACGTTGGGTTAAACCAAGTTGGGTTTTTTGGTTTTTTTTTTAGCATCCAAATGAATATAATTTTCAGTGTGTTAAAATTCTGCATGTTATTAAAAGAATACTTATTCACAGGCAAACGGCAGCAAGCGGCAGCACGAGCGCTTGTTGCTGGAGCCGAGGCGCGGGGCGGCGTGCCAGCGGGCGCTGGCGGCGCAGCAGAAGCAGGCGGCGTGCTGGGACGTGGTTGGGGGAGCCGGGCCCCTCCGGTGCTGAGGAGGTGCTGCTGTTCCAGCACCTGCTGCCTGAGCTTTTCAGGACGGTAGGCTATGTGTAACGTGACGGTTTTTATTAGCACTGTCGAAGCGGGGGTGCAGTTAATATTCCCCACTACTGTCTCTTTTAAAGAGGATGGTGTGTGGGTTGGAAGACCAGAGTCAGGTATTTTCGGTGTCTGGCTATGCGTGTACGCTGCTGATGAAACAAAGTAAATCAAGCGTGGCTTCAGCAACTGCGCGGTGACTGCCTGAGGCTTCTTTGCTTTCTTCCTCTATCAGCTACTCTAATGAAAAAGTTTGCCTCTTTCAACAAATGCTATGCCTCCATCCAAAAACCAGACGCTTGCCCTATCTTTAGTACTCTTAAACTCCAAGTCGGGCAGACTGCTGCTGTCATCACTTCAATATCTTGTCGTTGATAAAGTGAGATGATGTGTGGTGAAGGAGCAATAGTACGCGGGCCAGCAGCAGTTACATAGGTGTCCTTTGACAACGGGCTGCCAAAATGCGTAGCTGTAGCCCAACGCATCTCTCACTTCGGAGACAATACTTCGGTGGCAGCTACAATGAGAGCCTGGATTTTTCTTCTGATGACCAATTTGGACTGTATTACATAGGATGTTGACTTGCACGTAGTAGATCGACAGATGCTTGAAACAATTTCTAGTTGTCTGCTCCGTTTTTCTCATGAAAGCTGCTGTTGCAAGGAGTAACGTGACTTGAAGTGGGCTCTGGTTTATGTTGGAGTATGGACCTGTAATGGTTTGAGAACGGTGCTGCATCCCATTCCTTCAGCTGTTAGTGCCATACGGCCACCAAGCTGTCCGAAAGGGTACCAGTAATAGTTCCAGTGGGATCTGCATGTGAATCAATATCCTCAGCTGCAAATAAAATAGCATCAAGTGAAAGAGGAGAGATGCAAATAACTGCAGAACAACAGCCTGTATCAACACAGAGCAAGGAATGCATCTGTGATATTGGTGGCAAGAGAGGAAACAAACCATCTCATGTCACAGCCATGAATTATTGCCCGTTAGCTTTGAAAGAACCATGCAATTTTGCAGAAACTTCTGTTAAATTAGCTGAACTGGGATTAGGTTGCTTCTATTTTTAAGGAATGCCTGTAAGCCCTCACAGGCCATCCGGATGAAGGGGATTACAGCTACCAAACTCCCCCGTCACGTGGAAGAAAATGTAAGTCAGAGCTCTTGGCAGCGACAACAAACAAGGAGAGACCGACCTTCGTTTGACAAATGAGTGGAACTGTTTCTTTTCCCAGTCAACTGCATTTGCTTCCATGGAGCTTGAGGGTTGTGCTTTTAAAGCCACTTGCTCATTATGGCTGCTTATTCTGGGCTTTTTTTATTGCCCGCGGAGAAAACTCGCAGTCAGTGTGATTTAACTCAGGAGGAACTTTTGAGTCTGAGCCTATGGTAATGTTTTCTTTTTCTTCAGGTATAGCAGCCCTTGCTAACAGGCAATACTCGGATCGCTTTTCACAGCATGGCTTCGATTCCGCTTCCGCAATTCCTCTGTGGGTACTTTGGGCGTACTATTGATACGGCAAATTCTCATAACGTGATGAATGTGTCTTTAATAGGACTTTTTGCAAAGAGGCTTTGTGAAGATTTTTTTTCAATATTAGAAAATACAGCGTAGAAGAGGCATAACTGGGTAGAAGAGGGAATACTTGAGTGTAGGCTTTACAGAAACCATCCTGGGAGCTTCTGGTACTCGCAAGCAGATCTGACAGCTGCGTGCTGCCCTTAAGGTAAATTGGGGGAATTAATTGGTTTCTGCTGTGAGTATTTGACTTGTGCAGATGTGTGTCTCTGCTATACTCCCTCCTACATGCTAGAGTATGGCAGTCGTTGCTAGAGGACATAGCTGGAAGCGAGTGTTTAATGTGCAGGTCTAGCACAGATAGGTGCCTTTTTTCTTTCCTCCTGCAAGTTCTTTTCGGACCTGTTTTACAAATGGGTAAAACATGTTAGCAGGCTCTGACATGGGGGAAAAACACTGTTTCTCCTGCCTTTCAAATGTTTTGTGAGGACCTTGGTTTTGCTCAGGTGGCAGCGGTAGGGCAGGACTGTTGTCTGCTTGCCCTGCCATGGTGGCCCCTCTGAGCATTGGTGCCACAAGAGCCGATGCTGGTTTCCCTCATTGCTCCGTGTCGGGGTTGCCCTGAGCAAGGAACGGGCTATACAGAGAATTAGACAGAAGCCTGACTTAGAGGATTTTCCCTGAACAAGGAGCAAGGGAGAGATTGTTACTTACGTGTCCAGCAAGGGTGCTTTTACCTTCATTCTCCTCCATCCTCACCGGTCGCAAAAAGGATCTACGGGAGTGGTTTCAAGGCAGGACCTGGTTTTGTTTGGGTTTTTTCTGTTTTTCCTTACTGGTATTATCCTTCAGGGAGCTTTTGGATGTTAGAAACCACCATGAGACTTTCTCATGTCTGCTGAAGCACTGAGTGTTGCTGCTCCCGGACTCCATGGCACACCCCATCTGCTTTCTTTGCTAGCAGCTCTCATGTGGGCAACATGTAGGACAACTTTCAGGGGCTGGGACAGGAGGTTTCCCTCCTCTCTTCTCTCACAGCTGAACTTCAGTAGCTCATGTTACAACTTCCAAGCTCAAAGACTAGTGGCAGGAGAATGCCTCTTGCACAGGTCTTATTTTTTTGTTTGAGGAGGCGGCAAGGCTTCACACGCTGCAGACTTCACTGACACGGCTGTCTCCCGGGCTGCTTCTCTAGGTTAAGAAGAATAAATGCCTCAGCCAAAAAATGCCATCAGTTTCAATGAATGGCCAGAATCTGAATCACCAGTGGCCCAGCCCTGTGATAAGGTCTCCTGCTGTGCTGCGGCTGCTTGTCCAAGCCTAATTCCCTTCTGTTTCACTAAGATACGTGAGTAGCTGTGTTGATACTCTGGAAATACTCCAGGCTTTTCTTTTTTCCCTTGCTATTGTTTCAAATTCTTTGATGTACCAGGATATGGGGAAGAAAGCGTATACAACAGGTCGTGGAGCTGTACGCAAGCTCTCTCCTTTGATCCATCCCTGATGAAGATCTCGCGGAGCGAGAACAGGAGAAGCAACCAACCTCACCTGTCCGGCTGAACTCGGCTTTGAGGGGCAACACGCTTGCTGGTGTGATCCGCTTTTATTTCTGGCTGGGTAGCTGTGCTTAACACTGAAAAGCTCAGAGTATCTTTCAGGTAAAATGCGAGGGAAGCATCTTCCTACCACACTTGTGAAGCTAAAGGTTCCCCATGCTCTTACCTGAAGAAGGCCAGAATCATTGACCACTATATTTTCTACACATTTTTCACTGTGACCCACTTCGGCCTCTACACAGACAAAGCACCATTCATCCAACAACAATCTCTGTCATATTCCCCGCCCCCCCCCTTGCCAAACTGAGCCCTAACCTGCTTTAAAAATCCCTCCTTGTAGGCAGAATAAATCTTGCATTTCAATGTGAGAAAACCAGTAGCTGAGAATTTGAAACAAACTGGAAATGGGGTTTTCCTGAGCTACAAAACGTGGTCTTCACATTTCCATTAGCAGCGCTTCTACCTCGGAAGGGCAAGCCAAGGGTGCAGGAGCCCTCTGCTCCCTGCCGTCGCTGGGAACTCGCTCTCTCCAGGTGGTGCCTGCTGCAGGCTGTGACCTCCCAGTGCCTGTTATGGGGCGCATGAATGCCGTTAAGTGTCTTTAGCGGGTTTTTTGGGGCATGGACACCCAACCGTAAAATGACAAAAGCCAACCAGAGCACAGCGGTTTTGTTCATCTCCCCCGCTCTGAGCCCGCGGCTGCGCGTGACAGCCCCGGTCTCGGCAGGACAGCGCTGCGGCCGCTGCCTCCTCCGTGCCCTTCTGGCTCACGGGGGTTCGTGCAGGGCCGGTGCCCATTTGGGCTCCAAGGAGGAGGTCGGAGCGGCAGGGTACGGCGAGGAGGCAGCGCTCTGCTGCAGCAGGGGCCTGGAAGTGCTCAGAGACGTGGTGGCACTGCGGCGTCCTGCTGCATTGCAAAGAGCTTGGTTTTGGTCTGAGTTTCCTTCATGGAGCATCTGGAGCGTTTGGATCCAAGTGTTGGGATGGGGTTCATTTCCGGTCGGAAGCATCGTTTGTCTCCTGGAATAGTTGAAATAGTGTCACTGGTTCAATGACAAGATCGTTTTCAGTGACCTGCTGGTCATCTGGAGCGTGTAACCACGCAGTGTCCACCGGGCTATATCGTTCCTCACCCCCTCCATAAGAAGGGAATGCCTGCCTCTCGTCAGCACAGCTGGTAAACACATCACGACCCTTCTTTTCGCATTACCTTGGAGGGGAGGGGTTTAGAAAAATGCTGTTATTTTTCATATGGGGAGCTGGGAGGAAGGGGCTTGTCTGAGGTCACACATACGGGCGTCTCGTGTTTGTCTCGCCTGGGTTACAGCAGCGCGTGCAGAGATGAGCGTGCAGATGGTCCAGGTTTTGCAATGCCAGACTAGTATTTGTCTCTAAATTGTAAGCTCCAAGACAAGGTACACTGGAGGTCCTCTACTTTGAAAAATTGGAGGCAGCTCTGAATTTTTCAGAGGAAATCGTTTTCCAATAGTTGTTATTCCCACAGAACGATGTTTATGGTGTAAAACCCCCAAATATTGCTGTGTAGCATCTTTAAAGCCAGCATTACCGATGCTACCTTTTGTATGTTACTTTTATTATTCCTTCTGGAAAAATTGTTTTTGGATGCTCCAGTATTTGCTGTTCCCTTCACCAAGCCAATGGATGTTGCTTGTTTCCAGTATACAGGACAGGGCACCAAGGCTTAGGTTAGACGAGGTTTTTTCTTGTTCTATCCTGGACAAGTTGCTTAGCCTCTATGTGCCTTGTTGCTCGTCCATAAAATACAAATAAATAGTTGTACCCCATCCCTCAGGACCAACATCAGAATAAAAGCATCGCCTAAGTTTCTCAAAAGTGCTGGTAAGCGCTAAAGATCATTAGGAAAATGCTGACCTTCTTCCTTCACTGAACAACTTTCTGATCTACACCCCTGCAAAGCAACGTACGATTGAGAGATCAGGACTTCCACTTTGCAGCTGACCCCATGGCAAAAAATACGTGGAAGTTACAGAAGAGGAGGCGGCGGCCATCCCCGGCTTTCCTGTGCTGGAGTTTAAAAGGAAAACACATCCCCACACTGGGAAACAAAGGATGCAGAGCACAGCGCACAAAACCAGCAGCCAAAGTTACCCGTGTGCAGGCCCGCAACCTTCCCCACCCCACAAATACTCTTGAAAACTCGTGTCATCTCCGGGCTGGGGTCCTTGCCCTCAAGACACGGAAGGCAGCGGGCCATCGGACCGCGCAGGCACCTTCCTGCTTTCTACTCTGCTACTGCAGAACAAGGATTAATTGTGACCTTTTATTTTAAGGCCTTTTTTAGTGAAAATCGTTCGGGGGGAGGGAGAGGAGGGATAGACTAAGAACTACAGAAGACATGGGAAATGAACAGAAATCTATTAATGATGTATATGAGAAGTGGGGTAGTAAATAATAGTTAAAAACTTATCTGCAGATGGTCTGGTGATTCCACATCAGGAAAGTATTACTCTAAACCTGGCAGACTTTATTAGAAGCTATGTACATTTTTCTCCCCAGATTGCTTCTCGTTATGGATTGCAGATCCTGCTCTGAGACTTCCAAGCAAGCACATACAATTATGCAAGATAGTGAAAGAAGACATGCAGGTAGTAGTAATATTTTTTATTTGCAAACTGTACTTGCAATTACAATATTGCCTTTTGGGAACAATGTCAAAAAAACCCCCCACCAAATCCCACAGAATTTTGCAGACCTGTTCTATCAGAAATTCAACCCTATTTCAGCTTCTAGCATCAGATAAACAGGAGATGGCTTTCTCTTTCAACTGTTCTCCTGGGAGACTCCAGTTTGGGTTTGGGTTTTTTTTGGTTGGTTGGTTGTTTTTTGTTTGGTTTTTTTGTTTGTTTCTTTAAGTACAACATTTAAGTCCTAACTCTAAGGATGCAAATTCTTTATTGACATCCATGGAAACCTTCTGCGTGCTTTATTGAAACACCTGTCATTTGTTGCTGCCTTGCAGCCTCTCGACGACTCTCTTTCATTTCTCACCTCCTGTATGACGGTTTCAGCGTTACGGAGCTTTTGTATTTTAAAAATTATTACATTCTGTACTTCATTATGGGAGGCAGTAAATCAAAGCATCACTTTGCATCTGAAATCCAGTGCTTTATCGGTTTATGTAAAATGTAGATATATGGCTAGATACAGTGCGATGAAAACAAGGTGCTCTTGACTTTGCAGAAAGGATAAACATGAAATGCAGAAAGGATATGCTAAAATGAAGTCTGTGACAGAAAATTAATTTTAACTATATCTCTTGCTATTCTAGCGTGCTCAGAATATAGGCACACATGTATGCAATTTATATGAAATTATAATTTCATACAATTAATTTAAACATGGATTCATATGTATGAAATTTATGTGAAAAAAATTAAAAGGAGCCATACCTTGTCACAGTATGTAGTTCGTAGGCTGCTAAGCAAATAAATGATTCTTTTCAATTGCTTCTTTGAAGCAACAGTTGTTTAAAAGCATCTGTTATTCTCTTTGAAGTGATGAATGAAAAAAAAGTTTGAGAAAATGTCAACATTTTAATGAAAACTTAATTTTCACCAAAATCTTTTGATGAAACTGGCATGACTACCTAAAACATATGTTTTTTCTTGAATATGTATTTCTATTGAGTTCTAAGAATATCTGATTACTTGAGACACAGTCCCAATGTGAGGCATCCTCCTATCTTGGTTAAAATATCTTTCTGTCTAAATATTTCATCCGTATGATGTTTGTGGTGGCAAGAGCAGAAGGGAAGTAACCAGCATCCAACAGAATTAAATTCAGTCATTGTGTAGTCCGTAACGAAGTAAGAAAGCTAGTAGCTTAAATATTAGGTGAGATCATCAATTGTCTCCATAGAATTTGGAAGAAAAATGTAATGAGAACGAGAGGGATCAGTTATATTGACTGAGAATAAAAATTTCTGAAGCCTTCTCCTGACAGCAAAAGAGGCTGCAGGTAACAGGAAAAGGTCAGGATTTCATCCACAGAGCATCAAGCGAAGATGCTTCACTGACGCTCAGTTTGAGGGAATCTGTTTCTAGTTGTGCCATCTAGTTGTGCCGTTCATTTTAAGTGCCACCACTGTCCAAACCAGCTTCCCCTGTTGGCAAAGGGGGTGACTGACCAACTCTCTACAGAATGCAGAGACAACAATTTGACAAGACAAAATCAACATGAGCGACATCCAAGCACGTGCTTTGCTGCGCAGAAACTGTTTAATAGGACACCGGCTCAACCTCTCTTCCAACAGAGCATCATTTGGTTGCACGACGCTTTGACAAGTTGCGTAACTCCGTTGGAGGATTTCACAGGACAGGAGAGAAAACACATCAACAGCAGCATTATTAAATTCATAAGCACGTAAACAGACCCAACAAATCGGATGAGATCTTTTATCGGTAGGATTTTTGTAAAGTGGGTGCTCCAAAGTGTACCGGGGGAAGCTGTCAGCTCCTATTTTTCTTCAGAGCAGTTCTAAAACTTTTCCTAAGTGGGAAGGAAAAAGCTGCTCAAGCTGACATTAAACGCTCTGTAGTTAGTTAGTCAGAAAAAGCAGGAAATCAGGCTTGTAACACTTGTCTTGCACACCCTGTGTTTTGCAAAACATCATCTACATCATGCAATATATTGTGTATTGTTGGAATATTAAATTCAACACTTCCACAGCTTGACCACTACTAGCAATGCATTAACATTTTTAGGCTTGATTTTCTGTAGCTTTCTAAACATAAGATCCATGAAAAGACTCGTAATTTTATGCTGATCGTTTTATGCTCTAGAAAGATTATGCCACTTAAAGCTCCCATCCAAAAAAAAAATCCCCAACCAAAAAAAATCTTGGAAGACCTGAAACCTCAACTCTGGAAGTGAATTTTTGGATTGTTTTGAAGCACGAGAAGTTTATTACAATACACTTTAGCATACTGTCACGTTTTGCTTTCTGATTCATTAATCCGAAAAGCTGAACCACATTTGTCCCCAGGAGATGAGTGAGCAGGTGCTTCACCAGCTTAGGCATTTATCAGTTATTAACATATACTGATCATTAAAAAAAAAAAAAGCCTCGTTAAATTAATGGCTAGTAGAGCTAAAGACTGGTTTACTCCGTGATAATTGCTTGAGAATCTTCCACTGGAAGGGGCTACAGTTTTGCTTACAGCATCAATCATTTCCATATGCTGTGAAATTCAATAGTACAAGTATTCCTCTCTGTTTCTTAGGAGACTGTGACCTCCACTGCTATAGTGTTGTGCATGAAAACTTAGACTGTTACCTTAGTTTGAAATTATTCCTGCTGTCATTGCAGATTTTAGGTCAGATAAAGGATGAAATCCAAACCCCCTGTTAACTTCAGCAGGGATTTCCATTTAATTCTCCAGACACAGAATTTCCCTTTTGAATAAAATTTTGCCCCCCCCCCCCCTTTTTTTTTGATAAAACTACCTTCCATTAAAAAAAAATTATGTATAATTTGGCATACTTATTTTGGCCACAGAAGACTTGAAATGCAGCTCTCCTTGAGAGCCGTGAACCACACAAATGTGTGGATTATCAAAGAAATCACAGAGATTCTCAATTGTTCCAAGTCCTTGCATGCTAACAACATAAGAAGTGGATTTCTTTTGTTAAGAGCAATGTTTCTGAGCCTATTTGTATTCTTTACAGCAAACTTGAACAGTGCTCAAGAAAATGAAAGTGGGTTTGCAGACTTATATCAGAATCTGGAACATTTAATGAATAGCTACAGCACAGAGAGAGATGCTCACAGAAATAATCAGCTACCATTTATCGTTAGTGTATGTTGGAAAGCACGGCTGCCCTTCTGCTGGCATCCCTCCTCCCAGGAAAGTCATGCATTTGAAACTTGCTCTGAAAATTTTATTGATTAATCAGCTTTAGGGAATGGAATGGGGATGCAGAAAACACTGGGTTCTCTTCTGTCATTTAATTGTAATAAGGCTTAACCAAGACACCTCCTCTTGCTATTCTTTAATTCTCCCATTTGTAAAATGATGGAATAGTATTATCCTCTCAAAAGGTTGATGTGACACTTGATTAAACGTAATTAATGTGTTGGTTTAACCTTATATTAAAAGTAATGTTCACATCTGTAAGGTGAAATTCTGTTTAGAGGAATACAGGGATTAAAGCTATTTCTAGAACTGTGCACTATTGTTCTCCTCTTTGCTCAGATCTCGCACACTGGCCTGTCTGGAGCAACAGGGAGGCAAAATAATTGGAGATGAGCCCTGATTTCTAAATCTGATAAAAAGGGGTTGTTTGCACCTCCTAACGGAAACACAAGAGATGGAGAGTTGTAGACTTCCACTGAAATACCACCCTTTGTCTTGAAATCAGCGTGATTTATTTTTTTCCGGGTAGTAACTCTAGTTGAATGGTCTTCATACCATAAGCGTTTATTGTGCTTCACAATTTCCGTACGTGCTTAGCTGATTTAGGTATAGCAAATCTGGAGAATTTTGGTAATTTGGGTTTGGTCCTATATTCTAAAAGAATGAGTTGTATCATCAGCTTCAAAGGAGGATTATACAAATGCATAGTCAACAGGCCCATGCAAGAGCACTGACAAAGAGTAGACAGACAGACGTGCCCCAGCATCCAATTTAGTGGGGGACTTGGTAATGCTAGGTTAATGGTTGGACCCGATGATCTTGGAGGTCTCTTCCAACCAGAACAATTCTATGATTCTATGATTCCTCACCCAGTCGTGGATGCTTGGGAGCATGAAGGGCCAGCAGAAGGTGGCCTGGGAGATGCTCTCCCTCAGCAGCACCTGCCTCTGCCACGGGGCAGCTGAGCGCTAGATGGTGACTGGTCTGACCCCCCTGTGGGATGCTTCTCATCCTTACGAATTTGAAAGGACGGACAAAGTGACAGCAAGCAGATGTCTGTGTTTACGTGGCTCCAGGACAGTCCTGGCCGGCTCAGCCTCGCTCTGGAGAGGAGAGGGAAATTCCAAGAAAAAGCTGTGAATTGTTTTAACTCTTTCTGCTCACGAGACACCAAATGCAAACGCTGCTTTGCAAGGCCTAAATGTAACGAAGGCACCGAAGATGTGGTAGCTAATGATTAAAATTTAGGAGGACTAGTATGTGGAGTGTTACGATGTTTGTGTTCGGGGTATTCAAGGATTTTTTATTTTAGGTGCTATTTTAACCATTGCACTAAGAGATGAGGAACGGAGACGAACACGGCGCACGTAACAATATTTTAATGCAGTGAAATGTAAGATTGCACATAAAAGATCAATGAAGTTGGTCACATTTATAAGACATAAAAAGCTGGAATGAGATGATAGTGAAAAGGACTGCTACCTTCCAGTATGATGCTGAACGTAAGGGTTAATAGGATACATAAGCAGAGGAATATTAATCAGTAGGACTTTAGTATGTAATTTTAATGATTTTAAAGTAAACCATTACTTTAAAACTTACTAGAAAAGCTTCAGAAAACAGAGAAACAATCCAGTCCTAGAAAAAATGTCCTCATGTGACTTTAATGGCTGTATTTAATTGTTGCAGAGAATGTTCAAATGTTATTTGATCACCTCCCTTGAACAGAAATTTGATACATGACTCTGTAATACAATATGAAAATGTGAAATGTAATGTTGATGGAAGCTAATGTTAGCCAAAGCCAGATGAGATAGAAAGCAGCTTTTTAAGTGACAGCAGTTAGGCTTGGTATCGACTTCAATTGACAGGTGTTGGCATGTCTGCCATCTGAAATCTTTAAATATTGGGTATCTATGTTCCGGTTTAAACGAAGTTGTTGGTTTGATGAGGGAGTTGCCAGGTGAGATTGAGACCTAACATTGTGCAGGATATCAGGATAGATACTTCTTTCTGGCACTGACTGATGGACACTGAGATTTGGGATTTGACAAAATCTATATGTATAGTTTATTAGGAAAAAAACAATTTTCACATGCTGCTTTAGTTTGTGGAATCCACATTTTACCGAAAAGGTCTGTATTCCATACCTCTAAACAAACTAGCGTCATTGAACCCACTCTTTGGGACTCAGTACGTATAGATTTTGCTCAGAACTTTAAAAACTATTTTTCTTTACCTCTTTGAAAGATGCTTAAAATTTGGAATTAGTAAAAAATAAATAATAAAATAAAAAATCCAACAGGACAAAGATAATGAAGCAGGAATCTGAAAAGAATTTGCAGGAAGAAAAAAGGAGGAAGATGCAGACAGGTTACAGATGGACGTACCTTTGCAGATCGCTTTGCAATTGATGTTGCAACAGCAATATTATTACTAATAGGGAGGTTACTGACAGCTTCTGTCCTCAGATTCATTGTTCGAAAAGCTCACTTGAGCTAGCTTTCTTGTTTCAGACATCAACAATTCAGTTTGAAACACACTGTGAACTATTCAAGTTCTAATATGTTTGATTTGAAAGCACTTGCAGTATGTGCTTTGTCAGGAGAACGAGGGGAATACCGGTACTCAGCTCAGGATGGAAAAATCTTCTTGTGATACAGACAGCTCTGAAGAAGACAACTTATGGATGGCTTAAGTCACAGACGAGCAGAAGTGGTGTAAGAGAGAAGTACCTGGCTCAAATGGTGTCAGCCAAAGAGACAATATGGGATAGTGGGTGGAAAGGGAGTCCAGAGCAAAGTGAAGGCCTGGCCACAAAGCACGTTGTGGAGCCTGTGAAGAAACAGAATCAAGAAGTGAATGCAGGTCTTAATCTCTTTTTTGAGCTTTCTACTCTTTCGTGTCACTTATGGAGAGACTTGTAGCACATTCTGGACGCCTGCCCATGCTCTGTGCCGATGCTTTGTGATACTGCAAACAACTGAAAAAGGCTCATGTTCAACTCCAAGGGGAACAGCGTGCTTTTGAAGGTGCAGACCCCTTCACTGGAGTCTCCTTGCCAGGAGGTGCCGGAGGGGGAAGTCTGCTGTACTGATGAGCCTCCCCAGGCCCTTACAGTAACACCAGGAATTGGATTATTTGTTTTGGGATACTGACATAGCAACAGACTACTCGCTGGTAAAGGTGTACACTTTGATTAGATGTGTTTCTGCTGTTTTTCTCTGATACATCAATACAGTTAGAACGACACCAGAGCCTTGCTTTTTCCTTCTGCTCACTGGAAAGGTTACAAGACAGAGCAGTTGCTCCGTAGCAGATCTTCTGGCTGTTTAAAAGATTCTGAAGTAGAATTTAGCACTGAAGTAACTGGGGCTGGACTGAAGGTGAACTATCTTTTTAAATTGACAGTAAATGATTAAATATACTGAACAGGAAAGGTCCCTATGCACACAGACCTTTTATTTTTGCTGCTCGTAAAACTTGCTTCTCTCCGAAATTCACATCTGCTTTCTTGTCATTTGTGGACTGAAAAACAGTAATACGTTCTGTGGCTGCTGAAGGGAGCGTACCTGATTTTATGCTTTCCTGAGGTAGTGTTCCTCCCTCCAACTTGGTGTACTATCAACAAGGACATGCTGAGTGGAAATATGAGTATTTAAGAGATGGCTGTGTTGGGAAGCTACCAGAAATAACTGGGATCAAGATGAGAGTTTTCCCATGCCCTCTTCTGTTGTCTTCTCAGAGTGACTTTGCCTCTGTCTTTGCAATGTTCAGCACAGATCTGAGCACCACTTATCTGCATGTTCAGAAGAGAACTTTTTATTAATCTAGAGAGAAAAGGGTGGCTGCTATGGTAGGGGCATGACCGCCTCCTACAGTTCCCACGGCACACCTGACAACGAGCCCACCACCCAACCAACACAGGCTCATTTAGATGAGTCGGGAGGATTTGTGTGCACTTTACTTGTTGACGTAGTTCCATCATCTCCAGCAATGTAAACCAACAGGACCTTCAGTGGACTGGGTATGTTGGGTGGCACAGAGTCCACCAAACCCGCCAACAAATTGTTGGTAGCAGAGCCCTGAAGGGTGGATCAAGCCTATTCCAATGGGAGGGGCAGAAAAGGCAGGCACAAAGGAAGTTTCCATGGAAAATCTATGCGGAAAAACTTTAACATATAGCTGGTCTACAGACAGTTCTGAGAAAAAACACAAAAAAAGAGGCAATAGAAGGCTCACCAGAGAGAAAAAATTATGGTAGGACTACCTAAGTTATCTCCTCTGGATGGAGTCAAGAGGAGCGGGGTGGGTAAAAAAAACCAACCTGCTTTTGGTAGGTCCCTTTAAACTGTTTGCCTGAAATATAAAGTACACAAAGCCTTGTGGATGTGTTTATTAACGTAGTAGAATCTACTATTTTCAAGCTCTAAGAAGAGAAATGATAGAGATGTGGTTAACGAAAAGAGAGTTCCGTCACCTGCTTACTGGGGGAAGCTAATAGCAGAGAGAAATCAAACCGGGTTATTACCAGTTGTGTATTCACAAAGTATAGAACATAACTATGTCTTCCTCACCTCACAGCAGTGAGGATGATAGGCTACAGGAGAGTCAATGTATAAAACATCCAGCAATTATTCTGAGAGGAAATTAAATAGTGTCAGAAAAATGCAACCAGATGCAATAGATGATACTCTGAAAACAGGGATTTAAAGGTTCTTTGCGCAAGCTTTCTACGTACTTGGAACTTTATTTTAGAAACTATTCTAAGTACAGGAACACTGCTGGTAGTGTAAGCTGTCTTCAGCTTCAACAGGGACGCAATTTGGCAGTTCATTCGCTTGAAAACAGTTATAGCAGTTTCTCAACCTGTTGCCCGTGGTGCACATACTGCTTTCTTAACATCTGGAAACGAACAACCAAATCATTTTTCTCGGTGTAATTTAATTGTCATAGCAACCAGGAGGCTATTAAAAATTTACAGACAAGGGAAATAGCTTTAGGAAAGTGGAGTGGCAAGTAATCAATAGATGGACCCTTGGTGCCTTCTTACAGTTACAACCCAAGTCGTACAGTTGGACCATTTGCAGGTGTTAATTCTCCCTTTCATCTTTTTGATGATCCCAGAGATTTTCAAATGCACAGTTTTATCTTAGCTTAAAAAAAAAAAAATTATGATGAAATGAGACTTATGCAAAGATGCTCGACTTCACAGACAAGTGGTAAAGATACTTATTCTCTCCTGCAGACTCAACTGTAGGAATAGTAACAGGTTAATTCCCAACATCTGTTAAGGGAATACGGCTCAAAGCCTTATTTTACATTAACCTAAAAATCTTCATTAAGCCACAGGAGGTAGTGGTTTGATTTTAAAAGTGCTGTGCAACTACTACTTACAATCCAATTACTGTTGATACTACTCCCCAGTTGGCAATCGGTGTTTTTTAAACTTATGTTTGCGCTGTTATTTGTGGTTTAGGCTGTGTAGTCATCCACAGAAGTTGTCAATTAGCTTGATTCCGCTTCCCTTGTTTCAGCATTAGCTTGTGTGGTGCTTGAAAAGGGAATGATTTGCATCAGCAGGAAAGAGGTTTTGTTCTTCCATTTATTAGTATTTATACTAATCGTTGCATCAACATCACGTTCAGCAATTTGAACTCTTCGGAATTTCCTCATGCAAACTTCAAAGATTTAAACCCAAAGCAAACACTTGTTGACTCTACACTAACAGCTTTTAACTATCTTGACTACACAGCAATTAGATTGTGGCAAAATACACATGGATACCAGGTGGTTTAAGCATATTTTAATACAGCATCAGGCAGCATGATTACTGCAGCCCATAAAAGCAGGGTAGTGCACACAGATTTTTGGTGCGGTCCATTTCAAAATAATTGTGTTAAAAATTTCAGCTTGACGTGATATCAAATTCTTTGCCTCCTAAGATGCTGTCACTAATGAATAAATGAAAGAACAATTTAAATTCTCTTATCCTTGACCCCAGTAACACAGTGGCTCACTGTAGGCTTAGAAAATGAAAAAATCCCTTGATGTGTGTTTAAATGTGTGTGAGGGAAGGGGGTCTTACTTGTTTTGTCCTTGTTAAAACCCCATTCTAGCTGCAATCTGGCAACGGGCTAATGCAGGCTGCACTGAACTGCAGTGATGTCCCTACTGATGTAGTCCCTCTGGCACTGTGCAGACCACAATTTCCATCCCAGCACCTCAACTGCAAAAGCTCTGACCCAGCACGATGGGCAAACTGCGCTGGCCCCTTCTGGAAAATGTAAGCTCTTTCATGCGAGAAAGGAAGGAGCCTCAGATTCTTTTGAACTACATTATGCAACCGCCACCACTACTTCAATTAAGATTGACATTTGAATGAAATTAATTAAACTTATTTTCTTTTGTAGAGAAAAAGAAGTGTAAATTTAATACATCCTCTACAATCCTGTTGCTGTTACCTGGAAAAAATGAATACTCAGAATTAAGCAATTTTGGGAACTAATTTTAATATTTGAAAATTACTTCTCTGGTAGAAGCTGAAGGTATAACTTTTTTACTGCCAAAAAGTACTGACACTTGAAATCAAAATGCAGGAATACTTTAAAAATTTAAGAAATAAATACATGCTAATCTAGTGTCAAAAGCTTTCCACATCCAGTGAATAGTACAACCTACAGTTTTGTGAAATTGAGTATGTTCAATATTCTATGTAAAACAGACTTTTCGCTTTTGTCAGAGAACAGGTCAAATGGTGATTTGATGGCTTTGACTGAAGTTCATGTCATGGGAAGCCTTGAAGTTATGGGTAACAAGTCAGTGCTTCTCCAGAAGACAAACAAGAACAAGACAGGTCTCGTAGTTTGTGAGGCTGCGTAAGAATTCTTCTTTTGTGTGTAAGGTAACTTTTGAGCAATACCTTTTTCTGTCTTATTAGGGAGTGGGATGGTATTTTTTCAGCTCTTTGTTAAAAACCCCTTCTACCTGCAATCTGGAAATGGGCTAATACAGGTTATGCTGAATTGTAACGATGTCCCTACTCACGCAGTCCATCTTGCGCTGTGCAGACCATAGTTTCCAGCTCAGCATCTCAACTGCTTTATTTTTTTGCTTCATTTTTGTCCTGTTAAAGGGGGACAGAGAAGCTCTTATTTTAATAGCAGTAATGTCAGCAGTATTAAAAATTTTATTCTGAAACTATACTGGTATGATCCCTTTTAGCCACACAGATTAATTTCCTGTGTACAAATGTTTATAGTTCAGAAAAGGAATGTGCAGCAGCCACAGAGCAGTGAACAA
The DNA here is from genome assembly GCA_009819775.1 of Phoenicopterus ruber ruber. Lineage (NCBI taxonomy): Eukaryota > Metazoa > Chordata > Aves > Phoenicopteriformes > Phoenicopteridae > Phoenicopterus > Phoenicopterus ruber. Next base: position 57,798,263 of record CM020216.1, read on the forward strand.
AGGGCATTGGAATTCACCTGTGATTTTACTGCAGAAGAAGAGAATGCCTAACAGTTTTAGGAGTTAAACTACAAGTTAGAATTTATAACGCTGGTAAAACTTAAAATCCAGGATGTGCACTAAGCAAACCACCGATAGGGTTTGAAATGCTGCAACCCACATAGAGCTGGTGAGACAAAATGGGTGACTGTGTGGCTCAAAACACCTCCTGGGCCCCGCTGCACTGCAATGGCAAGAAACGAGGGGTAACCCCTAGGAGAGAAAGGGTAGTTGGATGACCCTGTTCTGGCACCCAGCATCTGCCCAACTGTTTCTATCCCAGTAGTCAAAGGTTTCCCAGTGTCATCAAGGAAGCGATGAGGATGAGATAAAGCTCTTTTAGCCAGATCTAAAACATTTTAAAGGGAAGGCCTAGATTTGAGGTCCAACCCTCAAGAGCTAGTAAGTTTGCAAAGGTAAATCCAGAAGCCCAGGTTCAGAAAGTGTTCTTAAACTCTAAGTCAGCAAAGCACATATTTTAGTGAAAATGGCAGAAAATAAGACTGATTCAATTTATGCCTAGTGGGACATTCAGATGAAAAGTTACTGTAGGCAAAAAATTTGATTGTAAACTAACGACTGAATGCTGGAACTACACTACTGTTAAGTGTTAACACAACTTGGCGATTTCTTTCCTTTCTTGTGGTGTAAGAAGTTGTTTGAGCTATCTCAAATAATAAAAAAGTTTATCTAGTTACCTATGTCAATTAGTACACAAGCTTCTGAAAGCCTGAGACATGAAAATCATTACATCATTCTTCAGCAATCCGTGGACACAATCCTCCCTTTTCTCCCCTTCTCAAGGAAAATGGGAGGAAGGCAAACACCAAGATTTAGGGAAAGGAGAACAAAGTCTTTACTCTTGAGAATGCAGAAAAATGTTGTAAAACCAGGTTTAATTCCTTGCAAGACAGTATTGGCTTATGTATAAAAGCACTTGTATGAATTTGCATTCAGAGCAATTACTAAACAGAGCAGTTTATTGCAGAGTTGGTAAAAAGCACTGACAGACAAATGGATGATACAATTTTCAAAGTGTAATATTAGATACTTACATATCTTGGTTGCATGAGTAAATCCTCTGACATCAGTGAGATTACTCAGAAGCATAACTTGAAACCCAAACAGACTATAAAAACTTTTCTTCAGAAGGGAGCTGAATAGCTACTTGTAGACTTTCCATATCATGCATGTATCAAATGCTCCCCCTCAGATGTCTAATTAGCACATTTATATAAAGCGAAGAGCACATAAAAATATCCTTAACAGGAAAAGAAAAACAGACTGCAAAAGTATTTACCCATTCTGTTGACCAGAAGCATTTCCCCTGCAAAGTGTTCCCAGTTTTGACGTGAGAAAAATGCTACATCTCAATGCCTTATTGCTAATTCTAAAGAGAAGTAGCTTGACATGAATTTTTAAAATCCTGCTAACATTCTAAATTGTTTTACAATTTCAATGTAAAATAGTGTGTACAGAGTGCCAGAGAAGAATGAATATTCCGTATTATAAAGTTGCAGTGAAAACCCAAACCTGAACTCTCTCTGAAGTATTACAGTACACAACTTGGGATCACTCCCCACCCGATGTGTTGCCATGTTACACAGAATTGTACTCAGCTGATTTAAGTTATCTTACTATGACATGAGCACAATGTAGTAGCAATGCAGTTCCCTGTTAAACACAGTAGCAAACAGCAACAAATGAAATTAAATTTTTGCTAGAAGAGAGTTCGTCATGAGGTATACAACTCCTTTACAACAACTGAATGGAAAGTCAGACGGACTTGAAGGAAAACACAACAGAATGGAAAAGTAGTACATCAATCCGAACTTCTGAAAAAGGAGCTAAATGACTTACCTTAAAATCTAAGAAGTCTGTTGAAGAAAGAACAATGCCCATGTCCTTAGTGTGTTCATTACAGAAGAATCCCTTCGTTAACAAGACACAGGCACTATTTTGTTTCATGGGCTCATGAAGAATGGATGTATCTGTGCTGTACTTTTTATCATCAAATGCTATTTCCAGAACCATACTGTTACTATGAAGTGGCTTCATTAACAAATGAGGAAGTGATATATCCTTTCTCCATTAGAAACATGTGGGGACAAGGAGTGTTTGCCATATGGGAAAAAGGAGAAAAATCGGTGAGGAAGTAAGTGCTTAAGCTTCCTGGATATCATAGCAAAAAAGGCAAAGCTTAAATTGGCTTTAAGTACATTATATTTCTGGTTCTGAACATGTGTTCATGCATTTTACAGCTATTCAACAATGACATTTTGAAATTTTACTGTAATTGCAAAATTTCTCCTAGAAGCCAGAAAGGTGAATAATTTTTAAGTTTTTGGTGTGGTATGATGAGGTTAGTAAGTTTATTACATCTACATTTTAATTCCTTGCTGATTCTTGACCAAATTATTGGAGTCTTTAGCAGTATGATGTACTTATAATTGTTGGGTCATATCCTGACGTGCACTGGAGCAGCAGCTTAACAGATGGCATTGTGGAAGGCCTGTATTGATCAAACAATGCTTCAAGATTATTTCCTGAATTCTCTTTCTGAAACATTTGCCTTCGCTGATGTCTGACACCCGGTTCCAGGAGTTAACAGTTATTACCAGAGGAGACTGGCTTTGATCCCTGGGTCAACTGCAAAGCCAAAGTGGAAAAATGCATCTTTGCGATGTGCAAGGGCAGCTGATATTGGCTACGGTATAAGCAGTCCCACCTCTAACAGTCTCTCTTCTGTCATGAATCCTTTTCCTTTCCTTTCTCCTTTCCAAACCCAGTTTCTTCTCATGTCTAACCAGGAACACGTCATAGCTTTAGTCTCTTAAATAAAATCACATCTGTTTCCTCAAGATCACCAAACATTGCAAAAAGTAAACTGCATTGAATTACAAAGGAAATAGTAACAAAAAAAGTGACTTGGTTAAGCACCCTGTAACTTTTTTTGGTGAGCTTTACAGCACCTGACAAGGTTAAAAAAAAAAGGAAAGAAAACTTTTTACTTCATTTTTCACAATGACATTGATTAATTGATTTATAAATTCTAAAGACTACCTACAACTTGTCAAGTCATCTCAGTTTTGCTGGTTCGCATTACAGATAATGATACCGATAGCTGCCACTTAAGGCACAGTTTTGATTCTGGTATGAAGATTTAACCATTCTTGATATCAAGCAGGCATTATATTCTCAGTTCTCTGAGCAGCCTTTTTGGATATAATACTAAAACAATAAGGTCAATTGGGGGAAGACACAAGTGATAAACTTTAGATTATGGTCATGAAAATGTAAGAGACTCAGCTAGCACATTTTAACATTAACCCCCCTTCCAGTTTGAAGTTGCTCCTGAAGGCGGTATTAACCCAAGACCTTTTATGCTGAAAGAGATAAAGAAGTATATAGGACTATTCTACCTCAGCAAAAGACAAATTACTAAGAACAGTCTAATGCAATCCGCTGTGCTTTTCTACCTAACCATGCTTCAGGACTACAAAAATATGTTTTCTGTGAAGTATGCAAGAAGCTTAAAACGAAACATATGTTTTGAAAACTGAACTAATGCTTTTATTTTTAACTAAGTTTTCATCCTCTACCTACTGCTACCAAGATCAACAAACAAATAATGGTACATTCAACAAAAATGTAGGTATCTACTGCAGGCTTAACATGGCATGTTAAGAGCATGCCTGCAGCTGGAACTACTTCTTATTTATTCTAGATTACAATATTCACTACTAGATTTAAGAATGCATCTTCCATGTATAGATAAGCTCTAAAAAAACCTCACTGTTTTCAGTATAAAAATATAGCATGCACACACGCACACAAAACAAGACTTCTCTAGGCAAAGATGCCTGCCATAGGTAAAAATAAAAAATAACTTAAAAAAAAATTGAGAAATCTTGTATAGATTAAAAAAAGATGCTATGCATGTACTAATGTCAACTGTATAACGAACTTTCATTCATTCTATGCTATTCTAACAGGTGGATCCAGAAAGTACATTTGCATTTATTTAATCTTGATGTTTTATGTGCTCGTTAGACTTAAATTGCCACTGAACAGACTTGTTACTATAATCCAGAAATATCTAATTTTGTTCCAAATAAGATTTTTTTTTTTTTAAAAATACAAAAGCAAATGATTACAGAATTATGTTTAGGACTCAAGAGCTGGTTCAACAAATTAAAATTTCCAAAGACAATACATTTGTTTCCTGAGATGGCTAAAAGTCACGTTTCAACTTCATGTTACACTACAATTAACAAAAAATACTATGCACAAAATCAGAGGTTAACTACAGCATACAAGCACATTTACAGAAGTCACCTAATTTCACTAGTACTATTTGTGTTAATGTGTACACCTTAACAAAAGTCCTAAAATAATCTTTATACATTACAAAACAAGGATTTACAAAACTTTATTTTATTTCCAAGTTACTTCATTCTAAAAATGTTGAAACATAAAAAAATACCATTTCCTAAAGGAGTTTACAATAAAAGGCTAACAATCTGGCATGGAAGAGGTAAATATATGGAAATCTGTTTTAACAGTCACAAATCAGTCGCTGGTGATTAAAGAACACTTTGTTCTTCAAAGCTGGTAGGCACTTCCACGTAGCCAGAAATGTAAGTTTTCCTACCACTCCTTTTCCCTCCCATACATAAAAATATCCAATGCAATAAAAAAAAAGTAGGATAAAAGGGTGGACATGTGATCAAATAAAAGCATTATCTAAGGTCTTGATTATCGTTCATCTTGCGTTAAGTGTAAAGACTTTGTCCCAAAGTTTTCCTGACAAGATGGAGTTATTTGGCCTTTAAAAGTGTTAGCTGAAATACCTCCCTTTTTTACCAGTATATGTTGTTTGCTCACTGCTGTATTGTTGGTTTATGTCTGTAACAGAAACTGGCTCTAGGCCAGCCCATGGGTCCTCAAGCATTGAAGGTCTGTAATAGTTTTCCACATCATTAGACACTCTTTTCTCTCTGCCATGCGCTGTACCAAATGGAGTAGATGTCCTGGGTGATCCCTTTGGAAGAAAACCATCAGGTAAAGAAACATTTAATAGACTACTTCAAACTCAAAAAAAAAAAAAAAGCTTCCTTCTAACATAGCAGAGCTTTGAAACTGATTATTAATGATAATTAATAATTACTACTCCTCACCTGCATCTTCCTCAGAAAATATTAATTTTATTATACTGTTAATTATGAGTGATGATTTACCAGGATAAGAAAAAAACCTCAGTCTTCTCCAAAATACTCGTTTACGTCACTCTGGCACATAACTACAGAAAAACTCCTCATGCTATTTTTCATAAATTACCTAAGTCAATGACACGTCTAACTCAAAAGCTGAACCACAAAGCGGGGAGTTAAGAGGCTGAGGAAGAGTTGATAATGTTTACAAGAGCAGAAGTCAGATATTAAGTACTTATAGATTGAATGCAGCTTTGTACAAAGCAAATAGCTACAAATGACCCAAAGAACTTACTGGGAAAAACATCCTGTTGTAACCAAATTAGTGTTCTGTGAAATTTGAGAACAGATGACTTTCTTTGATATACAACCTGGATGGTGATCAGTGATTAGGCAGATATGGCATAAAAGTAAAACCTTTTCCATGGAGCTTTTGATATTTGATTTTTTTTTAAAGATCAAGGATCATCACAATTGCTTCTTCCACAAACCTGCTACAGGTCTGCAACTTGAAGAGAGCTATGACATAAAGGAAATCACTATAACCTTTTTCTCCTGTTAACATCATCCATTGTTCTTTTCCTCAGATTCACTTCCCTAAAAAGTGAGGTTTTGTCTAAAGCTATATTCATTTAAATTCATTTGTTTTAACCAAAGTTAAACAACCTATACTACAGATACACAATAGTTAGTCTCCAAACACGCCTCTTGCATTCTGCATGGTTAGAAGAACAGGATGTCTTGAGGCTGATTATCAGCCTCTGACTTTGTAAAGGAGGGTAAAAGCACTGATTAAGGGTTGCTTCCCCACCTCCCCCGACTTTTTGGACCAGCAGTGATGGTATTTGAATTTGACTAATAAGCCCTACGGAATCTATGTAAATAGATCATATGAAACAATTTCTCGGTAAAACTGAGAAACGGTGCCATATACTGAAGGCCCCTATGCTCAGCCAGAAGAACAGATTCCACTGAAAACTGCTGAGTCTTAAACCTATTTCCGAAAGTGTGCGGTGGCGGGAGGTGCACGTGTGGTCCCAGTAAGTACTCTTCTAGAACTCCTAAAGCTTGATGATAATGGATACGCAACCAAATGTGGGAACATCCATGCCTTATTTACAAGGCATTTGTTTCTAATGATTCACCATAGTACAATCAGGTTATGCAGCTAAGGTGATGAGCTTAAAACAGAAAAATTACTAAAAGGTAGAGAATTACTTTATGAAGTATCGTATCACAACCATGAGGAAAAGGTCAGAGAATCACCTCAGAATACAGCTAAAAACTTTCTAAGGGACAAGGAGTTTCCTAGAGCAAGTCAACATGTACTAGCAAAAGTGACATTAATGTTCTTTAAGCACTCACATTTAGTAGTAAAGCAGTAGTACACAGTGCATTCTATCTTCAAAATAATAATAAAAAAAAACTCTTTAAAAACACCGTGTTTCATGGAGACCCTGTAACTTTGACACTGTAAAACAGTGAGTGCGGAGTTTATTTAATGTTATGTCTAAATTGCAAAACTCAAAAGAAAGCTGAACTGACATGATGATCTGCAGCATCCAGTGACAGAACAAAATAATTCAATGGTAAGGCTCTTTTGGATGGATTTATTTTGTAATATTAAATTTCACTACAATATAATGCAGGCCACTGACATTTTAGCATGTTTGATATCTAGGAAATGTATTCTTACGTAATACAAGATTGATGGCCTTCAATAAGTGTTAAATTTAAGCATGTAGATTTTTTTTTTAAATTTAGACTACTAGTCATTATATGCTTTTCCCCTCTGTATTGTTTTTAGGAGAAAAAAAATCAAAACGTGATTTTCATATCATAGGCCTGTGGAAAGAAAGACAGCCCTACCTCTGCAAGTGAAACCATTCTGTGCAAGAGAAACTGTTTTGTGCCAAAGACACCTTAAAAAAACTTTATATTTTACTGTCACTGGTGCCAACAGCCTTTTCTCATTGAACTTTCCTTAAAGAAACAGTCAATCTATTCTCAATACTTTTTTTTTCCAGATAACAAATCTCTCTCTACAGTAAAAAAACCCCACCTTTTGGTGCTATTCATTAATATGTTACTGAATGGGGTAATACTGCCCTGAAAACAGGGACAGTCACTCCCTTTTCACCTGATGTAATTTTAGCTGCTGGCAGATGCACAGAAACACAAAAATCACGATTGTACCATTTCAAACTTTTTTTTTTTTACTTTCTGTAATAATTTTTAACCCATCACTAACTAGCTACTGCTACTAGCTAGTTCACTAACTCCTGTTGAGTGTAAAAAGGGAAACACTACCACTAAGTGACTTCTAAGAGGAGATATTCAAGAAATACAACAAACATGTTTTCATAAAATGTAAAGCAGATGCATCTCTGTGGAAAAAACAGCAAGGTCCAATAAAGTATTGGCCATATAAAGGTTAAATCAGCCATTTTTGAAAAAATCAAGCTTACTATGTTCTTCTTTAAGTTTTCTGTTCATTTAAAAAAATGAAAGTCTGCAAACACAAAATGAGCACAGAATACTAATGACATTAATAGAACACTAAAGTAGATATAAACTGTCTTTTGGATTTCCTTATGAGATTTTTAAAGGGTCACTTAAGACTTTCATCTCAAAGGTGACAGTACCATCAGAAATTTCAAAAGCACTGTAGCTCTCTTAACAATAGCATCTACAGAAGAGAGGGGAACAATCCACATACCTCAGAAGAAATCTGATGCTTAGAAAATGAAAAAAAGCCCTCTACCTGAATCTCTTCATGGCCTCATGGACTGAGATTCTTGTTGCCCACACTGAAGAAAACAGGGACTCACAGTTTATAAGACTTCCTCCCTCTGTGATTGCCTCTATTGCCCTCCCAGGCAAAACAACCCATGTGTATACACATAAAAGTACACACATACACATTACCTTAGTCCTAGGCAAAGCTACAGACATACGATGTCTTTCTAGTCTTAGAAAGCATCACCATCAGGTCAATGCTCCTAAACTACTCACAAGGTCTACAGAAGGAAAGGGGAAAAGGGAAAATGTTGTGACAATCAGACTGGATTAAAACTTGTACTTTCTTTATGTCAGGCTTCTTACTTAACGCCAAGGATGGAGCCTATGAGATTGTTCCTGCCCACAGGTCCTGACATGAAACAGTTCTGACTAAAACTAGAGGCAAAAGGATTCCTGCATATTCTTCTGCTCAATTAATTTAAGGAAGGCTTTTAAAAAACACTCCATTGAATATCCAAAGAGTGATCTTCTGAAGGGAAATTAGACATCGGTGACATAAACCATCCCTCCAGAATCTGTAGCAGAAACCCCACATACTTTGCCTTTTCAACAGCTACAGAGGTTAAGCAACCTGTAGGCTTCCAGACTGTGAGAGCCTTTGCTGTTGTGCTGAAGAAAAAGTATAAAGTTCATAATGATCCCTTTCCACCAACTATGAGATTCCTGCAAGATAGTTATCTGCATCATAAAAAAGTAACCAAAGACTATTTTTGAATGGAAACATGACAATGCAGTGCAGGCACATTAAGATTTTACTGATCTCTATTAAGATTTGACGTTGTTATTACACTTTAATCCTTAAAGTGTAAGTAAGAACACCTGAAAATTTTATCATTTGTACTGCACGTGTCATTTGTTACACTGTTAAGGTTTCTCTAATATTGCATAAAGCCAGCTACATACATAAAGTTGTTATTATCTCAAGAACCATCATCCCTATCAGCACTGCCAGTCACACGCCCCAACTAAGCCATATGAAAAAAGCACAACTCACAGAATCTGTTGTTGATAGCTCTCAGGAAAACTACTTTATATAAACTGAAGCTCTCAGTGCAATGCAAAGACTTTAAAATGATACTCTATTATCCCAACAGATGCTCTCATTTTGGCTTAAAGGAGCCTCAGCTTATTTCCTTCTAAGAGAGCACTCCTTTTCTCTACTTATGTCCCAGAGAGCTGTGTGTGGATAGGGCAGCTTCCATGATGTAAGACAACATAAGCAAAGTAAAAGCACACAGCACTTCACCACTGTGTTAAAGAAAACTGATCAAAGGGAGGTAGATACAAGGGAAAGAGGCATTTGCTGCAGTTTTAGGCGGTGCTTAATTTTCTCTCTACCTTCACACACCAGAAGTTGAAAAGGAAGAAAGCTACACTCTTATGAGTCCTTATGTCTTCACAACAGGCCTCAGACAGGCCTGGGGCCCTCTTCCCTTTCCTGATCACACAGCTGCCTGAGCTGGGGTGAACGCATCCTCTCTACTGGGGGTAAGACAGATGTTGCCCCAGTGTGGTAGAAGTCTTGCTCTCCCCTGAAAATCGTGATGGAGAGGATGGATGCTGCACCTCGTTGCAAGACCTTGGTGTGCTCTCCCCGGTGGACTGAGGGCCCCGTTAGCAGCAGCAGCTCCCTCCCTCCCGCCCTGGCCCTGCTGTGCGGAGGCGCAGGCCTGTCTCCCTCACCGCCCTGCCCCATACCTGGTAGTGCCTCTGGAAGCCCCCGGGCGAGCGCTTGTGCTGCTGCGGGTGCAGGGGAGCTCCAGCCGGGGATTTGCCGCCGTAGGGAGCCGGGTATCGGGGGCTGACGCTCTGCGGCCTGCGCGGGGTCTGCCCCCCCGGCGAGGGGCTCCCGAACCGCCCGCCGCCGCCGTGAAAACTGTGGCCTCGGGGCGAGTGGCCACTGCCGTAAGGCCCAGGCCGGTGGCCGTAGGGCGGCGTGTGGTGGGGGCTCCCGTAGCCCTGCGGGGAGGGTGGCATAGGGCCTACGCCGGAGGGAGGGCTCCGGAAGCCGCCGCCCGCGTACGGAGGCGTCGGAGGGCGGAAGCTCTGCCGGTACATGGTCCGGGCCGGCGAGGCGATGGCGGAGAGGAATAAAACCTGCGCAACGGCCTCCCCCAGCAGGCGCCTCGGCGGCGCGACGTCGCTTCTCGGCTTTTCTCTTCCCCCTTTCCCCGCCAGGCGGCCGGAAGGTTCCGGGTTCAAAAGGTTCCGGGCCGGGGAAGGCGAGGCGAGGAACACCCGACTGGCAACGGCTGCTGCGCGTGCCTGGGCCCGGGCCCGGGCCCGGGCCCGCGCCCCGGTTGACAGGACGCTGAGAGGCGGCGGCGGCCGGGCCCTGGCCCTGGCGGGCCCAGCCTCCGCCGGGAGCGGAGCGCTTCTACTGGGCAGGCGCGGCTTCACCGCGGGCCTGCCCCGGGAACGGCTCCGGCCTTCGCGGACGCGTTTCCTCCCGGGGCCCGGAGAGCAGGTCCCCGCGGCCGTCGTCCACCCCGCTTAGAACCGGGAGGGTGGGAGAGCGGCTCGTCAGCGTTAGACAGCGATTTGTCACGCTGACCCTGAGGAATTTCGTGCATTTTAAAGCCGAAGAGGAATAATCTGAAGTAAGAGAGTCTTAGATGATGTGTAGCAGCTATGCCTCTTAACTCAAATTAAAGGCATAGTAATGAATAGTAATAAAAATAGTTTGTGAACTCCATGAGTGAATGCCCGGGGTACTACAGTTGATAAAAATCAACGAAATCAGCTGTTGTAAAGCAAAGCAAGTCTTTGCCTCACATTTCATGGCACTTCAGTTGTACTTACTTGGACTCCTTTCTTGGACAGTTTTAATATATGAGCCTGCAAATACCACATACATTGTAGTAGTCCAATTGAAAACACATACGATGACATACTTAAGGAGTACTTCAATGAAAAGGTTTGGTTGGTTTTTGGTTTTGTGGGGTTTTTTTGCGGTTTGTTTTGGTGTTTTTTGGTGGGGTTTTTTGTTGGTTGGTTGGTTGGTTTTTTTGTGTGTGTGTGTGTGTTGCGGGTTTGTGGGGGTTTTTTTAAATCAGTTTGAACTGTCAGCAATTCTTCAGTAGGGTGCTATCTCTGGGAGGGGACACAGCCGGGAGAGCTGACCCGGGCTGGCCAGGGGGATAGTCGATACCATATAACGTCATGCTCAGTATATAAAGGAGGGAATGGCGCTGGGGGGCGGGATCGCTGCTTGGGAGTGGGCTGGGCACCAGGTGATTTGTGCTGTGAATCACGCGCTTAGTACATTATTGTTTTGTTTTTCCTGTTTTCTCTTCTTTTGCTGTCCCGTTAAACTGTTTTTATCTCAACCCACGAGTTCTGCCTTTCTTTTTCCCGACTTTCCCCTCCATCCCACTGGGGGAGGGAGTGAGCGAGCAGCTGCATGGTGCTTAGCTGCCGGCTGGGGCTAAACCACGACAGAGACCTCTGCTTACAAACTCTTGGGAAAATGCTCTGTCGGAGAAGAACCTCATGTTTAGTGACATAAACTCAAATTCACAATGTTATTTATTAGCATTCCTGTTCTGTTCTCAGCTATGCTAATGCAAATCCTCAACAGGTGAAAAATAGTAAAGAGATTTTTTGGGGGTTTCCAGCAGTGCAACGAAGTACTACTTGGTTTTAGGACATTGCAATATGTAAAAGTTAAACAGGGCTTTCAGAACAGCAGCAAACAAAAGTTAGCCAAGAAAATAAGCAGTATGTTTTTACTCTTTCTAAGTCTTGGTTTTCTTTGGCTTTAAAGAGGTGTTTTTTTGCTTGGGTTTTTTTGGGGGGTGAGGGGGTTTGAGGAAATGGAGATAACTCACTTTCTGTTCTCAGTGAACTCAGCTCTCCACTGTTTTACAGCCTCCCTGTGAAAACATTGGAGCAATATCCTTGCAATTCTAAAATGGACAGAGACTAAACCTGCTCACTTAATTTTTTTTTGTTAATCCTTTACTGTTTTATCTTCTTTAGAAGACCAATTTTCTATCTCCTATTATTATGCACACAAGGAATGCTATGTCTACACAAGACAGTTGATCAACCCAAGTATCAATTTCTCTGTCTGATCAGTCTTATTCCAGAAAAGGATGGCTTCATTTAATTTAAACCCTTTTACTACAAAGTGAATTAGAAATATGTATTGTTACACACATGTTGAGTTATACTGGGATAGTTTTGCTGATTAATTTCTTCCTGTTGACAAATCCTAATTACTTCCAGGATTTTGAGCATCCATGTCATACTTTTCATTACACATAGCATGTCCAGTCAACAAACCCACCATGTAGAAGATTTTCCCTATGTTCTTCCTCGGCACTCAGGACCTCTGCCATGCAACACTTCTTAAGCCTGTGGTATTTGTAATGCTGATTTTCAAGCAGTCAGAAGTTTCAGCTATTCTTGAGATGCAGCTGTCGTCTTATCCTCACAGTGTATTTCTCATAAATAAATGCTGAACCTCTGTGCAGGCTTTTTTATCCTGTTACAGAGCAAGAAGACACCACGGCGTTCCTATAACAGGCCTTCCGCTCTGTCCTAACGCAAACTAAAAATAGCCTGGAAGTCCTTAGCTCAGGGAAGAATTGCTTAAAGGTCCATTCCAGCTAACCCTTCCATAGCTATATACCGCGGAAGGTATGGCTTACAGCGTAAACAATATTGCAGCTTCAGTGAAACAGAACTGAGGTAAAGGATCTGCCTCGCGCTAGTGGGAGGATTTAGCGGCATCCGGTACAACTGCCAGCCTTCTAAGTGCGGAAAACCATCGTAGGGGTATTTTACTTTCATTCCATCTTGGCAACGTTGTGCGTTGCTGTCTGTACACCAAACTGGATGTACACGTTTCTAGCCATCAAACATGGGTTCGTCCAGGAACTGGATGTCGCAGCAAAAAACCTTAAGTCTATTTTATATCAATAGTGAGGTTTTTAGACAGGAACTGGAATGACTGCCGCAACGTCTGCAAGACACTTCCCCGTTTATAAGGTCCGGCCACCTGGGTCCCGCACGCCAAGACAAACAGCGGAGGCCGCCCTTTTCGCCGGGGCTGCTTTACGGGAGAGACGAGCCGTCCCGCGCCGCGGCGGAAGGAACGCGACAACCGACGGCACCCCCAGACCTGACAGCGAGACAAGCCGGGGCTGGTGCACGGGAGGCCACGCCCCGCGCCTGCGCACTGCCCCAACCCGGGAACAATTTGACGCTCCCCCCGGGTGCGGGCGGGGGAGAGGGGCGGTGGCGGGCGGCGCCTGCGCGGTGTGGCGCGGCGCGCACCTTTTCGCGACGCTCGCTAAGGCGCTCGGCGTTGCCTTGAGGGGCGGGCGGCGGCGCGCGGAGATGCTGCGCGCCAGGCTGGGAAGAAGGAGCTGGTGTTGCGGCGGGGGGCTGTGGAGGAGCCCGTGCCCCCCAGCTGCCGGCGGCAGCGCCTCGCCGCGCTGCCTCAGAGCCCTGAGCGCCGCCTCCGCCTTTCCTAGCAACGGCGGCGGGGCGCGGGGCGGAGGCGCTCCCCCGGCAGGTAGCCGCGCCGCGCCCTCCTCAGCCTCCCCTTTCTTCCCTCCCTCGCCTGGTTGGGCCCCTGTGTCCGTTAAATCCCGCCGGGGCTCTGAGGCGGCGCCACATGCGCGCGAGCGGCTCGCGCGGGGGTCGGAGCCGTTTCGCTGGGGGGGCGGCAGGGGCGTTAAACACCTGAGGGGGGCTTCTGCCGCCGCCGCCCCCTCGCCGCACCGGCCCCTGGCCTCCTGCGAGGAGGAGAACGGGGCTGCACCGCTACCAGCCCTGCCGTCCCCCTTCCCCTGCACCGCGGGGCCTGTGGCGCCGGGGCGAGATCATGGGGCGGTGGGTGGGTGGGTGGCGAACGGGGTCGCGCTTATGACAGATGCGGCCGCTTGTGTAGTGTTGGTCCACTGCTCCGCTCCCTGCTGGGCTGCGGGGCTTTGCTGAGCGTAGCGGCGGTGGACTTTGCACAGCGGCTGTGCGGCGCTGCCGGTGGCTCGGGTTGGCGTCTGGCAGGGCGCGGGTCAGCTCTCCGGGCAGTTTCAGCTGGGGGCGGGGGGTGGTGGTGTGCCTGCTGTCCAGTTCTAGGCCTGATTTTTTCTAAGGTTACAAAACTCTTAACTTCATACAGTTGTTGTCTTTTTTTTTTTTTCCCTTTGTTTTTATTTAAAAAATAAAACTAAGCTGCACCAAAGTCCTTTTCCTCTGGCTTTCACTTTTTCTCCGTTCTTTAATAACGTAGAAAAATACTAACAATTGCGTTGATTGCATTAGAATCAGAGGAAGTTTGAAGTTCTGTTTCCCAAGATGAATGTACCAAGTGTGTCCCTGTTTGGAGTGTACCTGTTGATAGTGAATTAATCCACAGTAGTGAGGGACTTGATCATAACTTGCTGCATGTATGAATTAAAAAATATTGATTGTGCAATGAAAGTAGAGACAATAGACTTAAGGAGTGATCTCCTCCAGAATTGGATGGAATTGGAATGGAATCTATTTATTTACTGTTAATTTGCATTGGTGCAAAAATATTAAAAGTATTAATCGGCTCTCTTCTCAGTGCCTTCTTCTGTCACAAGTATAAAGGAAAGCTTTTTTGGGAATATGACATGAAAATTAATTTCTATTCTATAGAATGATCACTCTGCTGGTCGCTTACTCGTATTGTTCCATTACACCAACCTTGGGATAACCTACTGAGCTTAACTAAAGAGTTTAAATCATATTGAGAGTGAGTGGATCTTTTTATTTGTCATCAAAGTTATGGATAAAAAATACATATGGCTGTCTAATTTACAGTAAATTCAAGCATCATGGGAATAAAGAGTTTACAAATAGGATCTAGTTAGAGCTGAGAGAGTGGGTTTTTCTGTCAATCATCAAGTTACTGGAATAAATAAAAGTAAAAATACAAGAGAAAATGTGAGTTTGCATTTTAGAGAATTTAGACTATTCAGCCAGAATTCCAACAAAAAACACTCTGTGGGGAAAGTTTAACTTTGGGTCTGTGCCTGATAGGAAGCTAGCAAGGAGAGGGGAAAAAAATAGATGCTCCTGGTCAATACTGATCAATTCTTATCTCTTCTGTTTGTTTGTGGTGTGGCTTTGTTCCTACAATAAGGGGTTGGTAGCACTCTGGTACTTGGGATCAGTGTACCAGAACTACTGTTTCTCTGATAGTCAAAAGGCTTTCTATTATAATTGTTTCAGCAAATTAGTGTCTTGCTGGAATGCAAATCTAGGTCCTTCAAGTTTTCTTTTGTGAATATCTGTGCTCTTCTAGTTTGAGGAGAATAACAGGTTTATTTTTTTTCTCAGATTTTCAAAAGTGAGCTTTTGATCTCTCCTCTTTCTTGCGTTTCTTCGTCATTGTGGACATCAGTGTTACTTATTGGCATAAAAAAAATTCATAATGGTCTGTTTGTCTCTGAAACAGCAATTGTACTCTCCTGGTCCGTTCCAACTGTAAAAGAGTCCTGATCCCTGAACAGAGTGTTAGATGTTACCATAATGTGAGTGATATGCTGATTAGTAAGGGTTCACCAGTCTTAGTTATGCATAAATGCATATTTACAGACTAATCTTAACACTTTATAGCCTTCTTTGAGAAATATCTTTATGAATTTCTGCAACTCAGCCACAGGTGGAGGACCTGTTGGCTCTGAAAAGTTGCTGTTTTGCTGGTAGTGTATCTGTGAGAAACACAAGTTACACTGAATGCTGGCTCAGGAGGAGAACAAGCGAGCCATTGAGTGATAGAGTGCACACCTTTAAAAGGTGTGGAAAGAATAGAGGAAGATGGACCCTTTTTGTTAACTAACATGATTTTTTTTTTTTTTTTTTTTTGAGGGAGCTGTGCTCTTCGGTAAAGCTGCTGTTTACGTATTTTCTATAAACACAGAGTAATTTCATTGTGAAGCAAATGGTGCACTCTGCTCCTTAACAGACAAGCATACGGTTAAGCGTTTGCTCAACTAGAGCCAACTTGATAAAATTGAGGTTAGGCTAGAGGATCTGTGGTATTCACCTGGCACTAGCACAACTGTTTTCCAACACCTGGAACTTTCACTGTGGTGTGCAGCATTGAAGAGAGGTGGCAGCCTGAGTTTTCCTAAAGGCTTTGAAATGTGCAAAATGCATGGCCACTCCTAGATAAGCACTTTTTCAACGTGCTGCTTGGTCTGCATATTGTATTAAAAACCAAAACCTGTTAAATTCAAATACCTCTGGAGGGATTGGTAATAGTTGAGGAAAATGTCCTGAAGATGAAGAGTGGGATGCAAGTGCTCTCATTGAGAGCGGTACAGTGAATGAAAACATTTTAGCAGAAGCCTTGAATTCCCAATGCTGCTTCGTGACTCTGTAGGTTTTTTATTATAGATACCTCTCTATATCCATCTCCTTCTTACCATATATACAGCAAGGTAGAAGGGAGAGCGATGGGGGTGACTGGAGGGTGGCTCAGGTCTGATGGAGGGAGTGTGGAGCAGGTGACACAGGCATTCACTGCTGCATGACTCGGGAGCCACACCACACTGCCCTGCATGCTTTTGAGGGACTGTTTTTTTCTCCTTCCTGTTCTGTGAGGAACTCTATGCTTGAATTAATTGGGTTTTTGTGTTGTGTGGTTTGTTTTTTTTTTTTCCCCCATGCTTTACATCTTTCTCTTACCTGGACAAACACCAAAAAGAGATTCTAACCACAAGTTAGTATTGTGTAATTTTTGTGGTGTTACTGGCCAGGTGTGTGCTTTTTTTTTTTCTTTCTTCCTTTAGTGATATGAGACCACCTTCCAAATAGTAATGAAATTACCATCCACATGGGGTGGTGAAGTGTTTGCATCCCCAGCCTGCAATTAAAGATTCTGAGTTAGCAGAAGATAACCCAAGGTCACCCAAGAGATAGTTGGGAAACCTGGAGGAAAAACCTGGAGGAAAGCATTGTGGTTTTCTAGTAGTCATCTTGCATGTGCGACTGCCATTGAAAGTTAAAGATAGAACAAGTATTTCCTTAGTTCATACATTGTCTTCAGTTTTGTAACCTCTTTTTTTTTTTTTTGAAATGCCGATATTCTTTTTTTGTGTGTGTGTGATGCAAGTACATGGGTCTACACAGGTCAAAACACTTTGTGAGGATACTGTGCTTCACATGGGTCTGCTACCCGTTAGTTTTAGTTTGTGCCATTCTGATGTTGCTTGCTATGCTTTTATTGGATCTTTCTTCAGGTTAGTCTTTAAAAGCTATATGAGTGTTTGTGGAAGGCACATATAAAAATGTCTCTAAAAAGTAGCTTTATTGTAGAATTGCTAGATGTTTAGAATAGGTTCTGCAATGTTAACCATAAGATTTTCCAACTTTGAAAGGCTTTACTAATGTAATATAATCCTAATAACCTACCTGTGCAGAAAGCTTTATTATCCTTTATTTGGGGAGGGAGATGAGGCAGGATGATGGGAGAGTGTCATAAAACCAGTGTTTCAGACTACCAATGAGAAATGTATCTTACAAAAAAAATAATTCAAGAGTAAGTTACTGTTTTCTGTTTCTTGTCAGGTGCTAGTAATGTAAAGCCATTGGATGGTGTGAAAATTCTTGATTTAACAAGGTTTGTGTTTTGTCTGTAATTTGGAACAGTCTGTCTAAATGCAAATATTCTGATAGGAAAAACTAAGAAAGCAATCACTTTTTTTTTTTTTAATATTACAGGGTGCTTGCAGGGCCCTTTGCCACAATGAATTTAGGAGATCTAGGAGCTGAAGTTATCAAAGTGGAAAGACTGGGTAAGATTTTTATTTACCTATTTTAGATATAATAAGAATGGGGGGTAGTTTAACAAACAGTAGTTTGTTTATTTTATGGAATACCTGCCTGAGAATACAAGATTGAAAACTTTTGGAAATACTTAGAAAGGCAATACAATGTTTATTTGGTGATGGTGTGATTTTGGTGACAGTGTGTGTATGGTATTGTGCTGAGAAATAATTAATTTTGTAGCTACTTGTATATTTTTTTGAGCCAGCAGTTTCCACGTTTTGGAAACATTTTACATCCTCATACTATTTCTGGTGTGGTAGAGAACTAGTTATTAGTAGGTTTGCTTATATAGGTGTGATCTTTTTGCTTGAAGTTTAACACTGTGCTCCATGTTATGTGTGTTTTGATCAGAAGTAGTCTATGACTATATTTAGAAAACTGTGTGAGAAGTTTGAAGTTGTAAAGTCAGGTAATTTTTTCTGATATTGATGTACAAACCAGTACTGAGTCATCACTTACTAAAATGCCTTGTTCCACCACTCAAAACTAAATTGATTTTGTTTGAATTGTTTGGACTTTGCTTGGATTTTAAATTGGGCTTGTGAATGCTTAGGTGTATGGTGTTTTTTTGTAATGTGGTGAGAGGGTTAAAACAGGGTAGTGTTTGACGTACAAAATTTGACAAACATACAAATCCTTCCAGCAATTAGTTACACAACTACGTCTGCATGAGGTAGTTGTATCTTTAATGTCTAGAATCTGATATTCCTGTATAGGTAGATACAGGAGTTCATTGGAAAAGGGAGATTTCTGAATTTACATGAAAATCTTCATGCTGGTGCTGAAAGTGTCTGAGGTTAACAAGCTTCAAGTGTGTGTTTTCAGATGCAGAAACTTGTGTAGTTCCTTCTGAGTCTGATTGGACTCTGGGTAATTAGCTTCATAAATAGAATTTATTTTATTTTTGTGTTTTTTAGCTTAACACAATAGTTTTCTTTTTCCACTTAGCACATGCACTACTTATACAAAGAGGATTGGGTAATGGTAAAAAAAGCTTCATTCTTATGGAATAGCTACACTTGTTAGTTCATAAGACCATACAAGAAGAATAACAAATTGCTTGACATTCGGTCCTTTTTTAGAAATATTCCCTGCATTTGGCTTTCAGTTTTATGCATCATTACACGTCTGAGGCGTGTAATTATGCCAAAGCAGCTGCACATTATGTCATGTACTTTTTCCTTCTTTAAGTTTCCATGTTTTAAGTTTCTCTCTTGGTATTATTAGTTTTGAAAAGAGATGATGAAGATAATTACACACTTGAAATACTAAAACATATTACATTATCTATTTTTTATTTTAAATAGGAAATACTGAATATTTGAACATGTAACAAAACATTGAATGTTTTGTTAACATAGGCACACCAACCTATGGTCATCCTTAATCACTCACCATTGCTTCAAATGTTTTCACTTTTGTGACAGGGCAGAAGCTGCATCAATTTTGTACTATCAGATGAGACCGACAGTGGTATTATTCCAAGAATCTAGGTAGTAAGAACGGAGCAGTGTTAGCCATTAAGTATGAAGTAACGGTTTTGGAGATTTGCATTCCAGCTCTTAGAGTTGTGTTTTGTGATTGAAGGAGAAGGGCAGCCTGAGAATTCTGAATTTCAAACATTTTAGAATGTGAGTAATCTGCTCTTTCTGTGAGAGGATGTCTACTTTCACAGGAGTATTAATCCATACAGGATAGGAGCCACATTAGTGTCCTACATGGAAAGTATTACTGAAACGTTTTGTTTTGAATGGCTTGATGTGGTAACATACATAAGAGATTCCCCCCCTTTCCCCCCCCCCAAGCTTCCCACTTAAACCAAAATATATATTGAACTAATTTTTGTCCTCCCTGCTAGATGAAGCTTAGGTGGTTTAAACGTGATGTTGGAGGTAAACTTTTTATTCTTTGTTGGCAGTGTGATATTGGACAACTATGAAAATGTAATAGTATTTCTTTCAGGAGCTGGTGATGATACAAGAGCCTGGGGCCCACCTTTTGCTGGAACAGAAAGTGTTTATTTTCTCAGTGTCAATAGAAATAAAAAGGTAAATGGAGTGTGGTATTGAACATTAGCCTATGTTTTCTGTAATTACAACTGAAGATATAACACTTCTGCTTTGTTTGATTCTTAACATATATAATGGAGCAATAGTTTCATTGGCCTTAAGTTATGCTGAATAAATTTCAGGAGAAAAACGAAGAGTTCTTTTGAACAAAAAAGGCTGCAAACCTCTGGTATGGTCAGCTGAGGCAAATTCAAGAAGCAAGAATGGTCCTGCCAGTCCTCAGCTGCTGGTGCAAACTGACTGAAAATGAACCCTGCCGAAAGTAAGGGTTATTTTATTTGAAGGATCATTTTTTTCAGGTGCATCAGCTCAGCTGACCTGCATCAGCTGGCAGCTGGAGATGGAGGAGAGCAGGCATGATACTGCAGTTAGGTTGGCTAAAGGTATCTTGTGAAACTTCAGGATTAAGATGAAGTTTCATGACATGCCTGAGCTGTTTAATGGCTTGTTGCCATTGAAACAAATGTTTCTGGTGTCCCCATCTGTACTTGCAGTAGTAGGTGCTGTGCAAACATACAGTGAACAGACTGCAGTGCAGCTCTCAGCTGCACATCTGTCAGACTTGTTTTGGTGCTTGTCTGATCCGTTGGAGAGACAGTTCAGCTTACTTTACAAATAGAATTTTTTTTGCAGGGGGAGGTGGGGTGTGTGTTAAAATTTACTTATTTGATTTAGCTGTAGCGTGAAACTTGACTGTTGGTTACGTTTAGAAGAGGCTGATAATCACCAGAAGGGCTTTCACGTAAATTACTGTTGTATTTTTTTTTTATCCCCAGAGTATAGCTGTCAACATAAAGGATTCAAAAGGAGCAAAGCTAATCAGAGAGGTAGGTTTTGATACATGCAAACTGTGCCTATTTTGTATTGTTTTGATCATGAGTAATAAAGAATGAACTCTGCATTTCAAGTATTAATTTGATATGATAATTAAAAATGTGTGCAATGAATTTGTTAAATTACAGTATATAGCCTTTGTACTCTGTGCTTTTGGACTCAATGTTCAGTGTCATTTCTAATGATTTGAGATATAAAATTTACATAAAAATGTCATCAGAAGCTTCAAATGAAATATTGTCATGAAAAGGTCTAACAGCCTAGTGCTTTCCTTTTACTGTTGCTGTATTTGATCTTGCTGTACTACTTCATTAGAAAGATTCAAGCTGGACTGATCTAATGAAGTCAGTGAGCAGCTTACGAAGAGGAGATACTGGGCTCCAGTATTTGCAGGTTTTTGAATGTTAGAGTATTCATAACTCCAGTTGCTGTTCATCTTTCTGAGAAATACTGTTCTGTAGGTCAAACTTAATATTTGTTTCTTTTTTCAGTATTTGAGTTCAGAATGTAAGGGTATTTTAAGAGTGAACCATTTTTCCGTTGAAAAATTAATCAAAGCATCATATTTCACATTCTGTGAAACTTGTACTTTGTCATCCCTTTTTATTTATTGAGAAACATAAGACCTACTACTTGCTAGTGCTGTGTTTTTAGCCCTGCATTACTAACACATCTAAGAGGGTGAGCTGCCTTCTGTTACTGTTTATTTCAATGTCAGTTCCAATCACTTTTTCACAGTGAGACTGTATGTGTCCTGCAATAAGTGGAGTTTGTCTGGTAGTATTTTTTGTTGGGAATATTGCATGAAATGGAAATAGATTAACTTGTCTGATACTTTTGACCTTTTTCCTTCCCTTTCAGCCATGTAAAAGACAGTTCATATGGAAATCTTCGGAGTTTATAAGCCAAGGATTCTGCAGTGCTTTTTCTCTTTGCAGAACAGAACCATTTATAGTTGATTTGTTATGAAGCCGTATGCTTATCTTCTAAAGGTTTTTGGAAACAGACACTGTCATTTGGAATAATTTTGCATGGTATAACACAGATGTGTTTTTGGATAAACTAGTCACATTCTAAATAAGGGCTATAAAAATTGTTCCTCTCGCATAAGAAGGCTAGCTTGTTATTTGACCTTTAAAAATGGTGAAAGAAAAACTACTCTACACAAAATGCCCACTGATTCCATATGTGTGGGCTGGACTTGTTTGAAGAGTTAAAGGCAGCAGGGCCTATGAGTCAGGATGAGCTGGAGAAAAGATGGCTTCAGCGTAAGCTTCTTATGTGACTGCCACTATTTGTGGTTAGGAAGTTTCCCTTTTCTCATCTTGACATTTGTGCAGGAAGATTACTGCTCGATTCTGGTTTTAAATGTATAACTTTCTGCCTGCAATATGGAGAACCTTTTTATGGTCTGTGGAGTTGAATGGCTGGTGACTTAAGAATTTGCAATTGCAACTTTGTGCTTGAGGCTCAGGTGACTGGTTGAGTTCAAATCTCACGTAATTTTTAAATCAAAGCAGCAACTTTCTTCTCCCTCATTTGTCATGCAAGAGCAGCATCCTCTCTGTCAGCTCAGTGCTGGGCTTCCCACCCTTTTCCTACTGGTAAGATCTCTTGTACCACTGTAATGTAGAGATAGCATGACGCTGAAGATAGGATAGCTGGCAGTAAACGTACTTAGAGCTACAGACAAATGGTTGCTGCCAGCGGCAATGTTAATTTTTCCCTTAGCTTGATGTCACTGAAATAATCCAGCATGTACGAGAATTATTTCCTAAGATGTGATATTATGGAATTTCCAGTAGGAGAACTAACTCTGTTAAATATTTACCACACTAGCTGTGGAAATGAAGAGATCTCCTGTGGCAAAGTTCTTTCCCTTGTGAAGAGACATCTGTGATGAGAAACCGAACTAAGGGAAAAACTAGAAAGCAACTGCAAGATTTGCAGAACTGACCTAAAAATGAGGACAGACAGTCTTGTTGCTAAGTCATTTCTTGTAGTTTCTATCCTTTATTAAAGTTGCTTTCATTACCACTACAGCTTTCTGTTCCTTAAATCAATGGCATCCCTGTCTGTGATATAGCAACACTGTGAAGTGATGAAGCATTATTGAAATGTGACTCTACTTGTGGAGGTGTTCATCATTCTGCTTGATTTAGAGTGATAGTTTTTGGAAGTATTTGGTGCAAAGGTCTTGACCTCTGATTATTGCATCTCAAATGGAACCAGAATATAACTACTTCTATTTGGAGTTTTGTCAAAAAGAATATGTAAAGGAAAGTTATCTATAATAGGCTTTTTGTTGTCAGTTGTCTCCTGGTAACATCAGGACAGATGTGTATAGAATTAAGCATTGTTCAGCAATATATTTGTTACCATGAAAAGTAGTGTTCATGTCTGTGAAGTAATTGATGGCAAGAAGAAATTCAGGTTTGTGACACTGGTTACTCATATATGAATATAAATTTTGTCCTGAGCCTAAGCCCTACGAAGAAAAGTAATAAGGTTATAATTTTTTTATTAAGAAAGGTAGCATGGTTAGAATAAATTTTGTTCCTCCCCTCCCCAAATTCCATATAGGTAGAAGAGGGCAAATCTCAGAATCTAGAATCATATTAAAAACAAAGGAGTAGAGTCTTCAGGTATATGACAGAAGCAGAGCCTTGATAATTCAGTCAGTAGTATCAAGTGAGCTGAAAAAATCTGTTAATCGGGAGTCCTGGCTGCTTTTCTTCCTTTGGCACAGCAGTACAAAATACCTGTCCAAGGGTCTGCTCTTTCGTAATTACACGATTACATGATTCCTGTAAAACTATTCCTTGGTCGTCTTTTTTACGTTTCTTTATTCTGTGTCAATTGTAGCCCCGTCTTCCTTCCTGATGCTTTTGGCTCACTGTTAACTGCCTTCCAAATGTTTGTATGTCTTCCTGAATGAAAGTTATTTTTTCTCTTCAGTGATGATATGTGCACCAGTCCCATGCTCTGACATCCTTTTTTTGTAATATGGCTCAGCATCTCTTTAGAGCATTATTCAGCAGTTGTTGTCAGAAGCTCATCTTAAGAACCTTGAGGATACCTTTCTCCTAAGTATTTAGCCTTAACTAATTAACTTTTCTATTTATTTATGAAGAACTTGGGAGAATTCAATTGGCTGGGAGCTGATGGCACTCCTTCCTTTCCATTGCCTCTAGCTGATAGGCCAGCATATCTCATGCATGCACTCTCACTTGATAAAGCAAACTATTCACACATAAACATATCTATACACACACACATATAAATATGTATACGTGTGTGTGTGTATATATGTTTATATGTGGGAGTATACACACTCTCCTCTGTGTGGAGATTTTATAAAAAATACCGCGCCCCGCCCCCAACCCCAAACAAAACTTCCAAAAGGTAAAAATAGGTTGCTTTATCAAGTTAGTATCATCATTATTTGTTATTTTTATTCAATTTAATGACTACTTTGGTATACATGATGCCTTTTTTCTTTCCTGAGGCACAGAAGTTGAGCATGTCAGTGTCCTGTCTGGAACACGTAGTATTCCAACTCAGGTCTGTGTTGTATTACTCTGTTAGTAGAGGTTAAAATACAAGTGATACGTTCAGAGGACTTGTAGGACATGAAGTGTGAAATTTCAGTTGGCAGTGGACTTAAAACCCCGTTGAGACTGAAAATCCCTTTGAGTTTTAAGAACATACAGTTTGTTTGGATCTGAGTCTGAATCCGGTTCTCCACAATGGCAGAACCGTGGGTACCTATGCTTGGTTCAGTGAGCATCAGAAAAGTACTATATACAGACTGCTGCCTTTATGCATTAAAGACTATTTCCAAGTGTCATGCAAACTTTAGTGGCAGAGCTGAGACAGCACTTGTAGGATGTCTTGAAAATTCATGTTTATTTCTGAGAATATATACGCTGCTAAACTGGGCCCAAGTCATTGTATCCTCACTTAGCACTGTTGTCATCCCACCTGTGTTTCCGAGTCCAGAGGCATGGTGCTTTTTATGTTACAGTACTGTATGTCATGCTTTCTTCCTCAGTACCTTGTAGGAGATAATAGTTCTTCAGTATGAGATGGACAACAACTCAAACCATTTTAGCCCCTACAATCACTGTAATTTGGATAGATTGTAAAATCTCAGTGAAAGCAATACACAAGTTGTAACTGATTTCATCTCTTGAATGAATTAAGCTAAGGCTGTAGTATTACCAGTTTGAAAAGTATTTATTTATGAACTGTGAAGGATTTAAAGAGAAAATAAAAGCCCCTTAACTTTATTTTTCATAAAGGCATACTATTAAAGAACAAATAGCTTGCCCCTATTGTGTTCCCCTTACCTTACTTTGGTGACTTGGTCTGCTGTCCTGCACAGAGGATTGGGACAGCTGTAGATCTGTCTGAGCTACTTCTGGTTTTACCAGCAAATGCTTTAGCTCTGTGGAAGCCTGGGTCTTCTTGAGAACCTTCTTGTGACAAATGCCTATTTTTTTTTTTTAATAACTTCCATGAAGTTATGTTCTGTTCACTTCTGTGGAATCATGAATTAACAAACCAGACAGCTGTCCACATTGAAACCCAGCAATGCTTATTAAGAATCTGGAGACTGTTTCTTATTTTACGATAGTCCTACAGGTTCTTGACATAGCCACTTTAAAAATACTTCATAACGTATTTTAAAATTAAAATGCACCTTCACGGTACGCTGAACTTAGTTTCTGTAAATGTTATTAATATCTCTTCCATGCATCCAATTAAACCATTCGTAAGTTGTGTGCCACCTTGTCTGAATAAGAATCGGTTTCTGTCTTTCCTGTTAAATACTTGCTGGCTTGGCAGCTTCTTTGGCCTTAAATTCAGCTGAACAGCCTACATGCTAGAACAAAAATGCTTATGATTGCTGTTATGATGACAGTAGTTTATAGAAGCTGGCAGTTTCAGAGCATGTGACTCTGATCAGCTGCAAATAACATTAAGAAACTAAGTGTTTTAGATTATGCTTAAAAATGTGTGCACAAACATGTGTACCTGTCAGGGAATAGTTTCTTAAATTCCTGGGGGGAGAGCAGGTAGGAAACAAACCCTAAGCAAAAACCCCACAACTTCCACAAGGCATACGTGCTTCTTTTAACATGTAGTTCCCTTGCTTCAAGAGTTCTTAACTAGTATTAGTCCTATTGAAACATGTATATGTATATCTATTTATAACTTTTACAAGGGAAAAAAAGATGTAATTTAAAGCCCATTAAGGTTATATGTTAATCTGCAGTAGATTTTTGGACTAGGTCATTCATTTGGATGTGATGAAGAAAGTCACATTGCAGAGCTTGACAGCTCTATTCTAATTGAGGTGACTTCAAGATGTTCATTTTAACCCAATCAAATTTTTGGGCTCCCTATTCTGCTGCTACATACAGGAAGAGATATATGGCCTCTGTTACAGTAATTGTAATCAATGATTTTAAAATGAAAAATAATTTATAAAATTATTTCTAAGGTAGAGAAAGCATAAAGGTTAAAGATTCATTCTTTCTCCCCCTTTTTCTCAAACTAAGTGCAGGTATAAGGTGATGATCGTTTTGTAAACTATTGTCAAGTCTTGGGAAATTGATGTGCTACTGATAATATAATTATAGTTTTGTCTAATTGCTTTAGGATTTTGACAGTCGTCTTTCTAGACATGCAGCATCTCTAATATGTAGTTTACAGAGATGCACAGTCTAACAGGCCAAAAAATATCTCTCTAGGTTTAAGTTTTCTTTTGTCACAAAGACTAGAGCCATTTTGATTAGTGAGATTTTTAAATTAAGTTGCATGAAGAATTTATTGAACTTTTGGAAGCTCATAATGAATCTTACTCATCCTTTTCTCTTTTAAAGCTTGCAGCAGTGTCTGATGTTTTTGTGGAAAACTACGTCCCTGGGAAACTGGCTGAAATGGGTCTAGGTTATGAAGACATCAAAAAGATTGCTCCTCACATAGTGTACTGTTCAATAACAGGTATTTTAATTTCAATTACTTGTGTTCATTATTTCCTTTATTCCAGTCAACTTGTTATAGAAGTCGTGGTTATATGGAAGTATATTATTCTGATGTCAGTTAAGATAGATAGAAAGTTTGACTGTTCAATTCAAAAACAGTTACAGAAAAATTAGGAGGCAGCCACCATGTCAACAGCTTATAAGTTGTTCAACAGTGGCCTTACCATCCCAGCCTAGCGTGCTCCAATTGACTTCAAAGGAACCAGGACTGGCTGGACTCCTTGCGTTTTGCTTTGAACTGGCTGATACCTCAGTTTTCTCCCCCCCCCCCCCCCCCCCCCCCCCCCCCCCCCCCAGTTTTACTGTACCAGTTTACATATTGCAGGTTTCCAATCTGGTAATCTCAGTGTTCTTTACTGCCCTGAAGCATCTCTCTCTTCAGAATTATGCTGTTATATGTTCATGGAAGTTTTATGTTACTTTGCTATGGTCTATTGCCTGGTAACTGAAATGGTAGAAGAGTTGTAGGTACTTTATAAATCCTGGGAAGAATGAAAAGAAAGTAGACATATGAATATCAGGAACTGCATACATGGAAAAATAACTTTAAGCCTGAAAAATCACTTATAAAAAAACAACACCAAGACCCCCCCCCCCCCCCCAAAACACCCCAAAAAATATTGATCAAGCACTAAAATTAAAGGATCTGTGCATGTAAAGTCTACTGTTAAAATACAATTAAATTAAAACACAGAAGTTACAAATGTTTTTAGACTCGTTTAAAGTCTTAGTTACAAACCTGTTATGCCTCTGAATTTCTGAAGAATAAATAGCTTTGGCTTTTTAGTTGCTGGGTATTGATGTAATTTAATAGGAACCCAATAGCTTTTTAGTCTATTGTGATATATTTATCATGTTTGTGTGGCAAATGTCTGAAGAAGACAAGAGCAGAAAGGCAATTACATTCACGGCTTGCTGAGAATCTCTTTGTTTAAATACATTTTTAGGTTGGTCAGTGGCTACTTACCACAATGTGTTTCACATTTGCTTGTGCATGTAATCTCACAACTGGGATTTGTCAAGTGGTTTGTTTTTACATTTTTCTTGTTTAGTTGCTGTACCCATAATTGATGAAAAACAATAAAAAATTACATCCAAGCTACAGTTTATGTGAGGTAGCTTGGCCTTTGATTCTATTTGGGGGAGGGGAGGAATCTATTTTTCCATTCACACTGCATGTCAGCTTTTGAGTGCTTTTGTATTTTACTAATAATAGACAAAAACCTTACTTGAAGTGAGGGCCTAAGGAAAGATACTACTTAATTTCACACAATCACTGAATTGTTTAGGTGGAAAGGACCTCTTGAGACCATGTAGTCCAACCCCCCTGCTCAAGCAGAGCCAGCTGCAGCAGATTTCCCATCACTCTGCCCAGCTGGGTTTTGAGTATTTCCATAGCTGCTCTGCACAACCTCTTCCAGTGTCTGTCCACCCTCACAGTAAAAAAGTGTTTTGCCTTGTTCAGGAAAATTTGCCCGTTGCCTCTTGTCCTGTCAGTGGGCCCTACTGATAAGGGTCTATCTCTCTCTTGCTCACTCCCTCCCACTGGGTATTTATATACATTGAGAAGATCCCCTTGAGCTTTCTCTTCTTCAGGCTGAAGAGTCTCACCTGTCTTGCCCTCTCCTCATGTGTCAGATGCTCCAGTTTCTTAATCGTCTTTGTGGCTCTGTGCTAGACTTGCTCCAGTAAGTCCATATCTGTCTTGTACTGAGGAGCCCAGAACGGGACACAGCACTCCAGATGTGGCCTCACCAGTGCTGAGTGGAGGGGAAGGATCACCTCCCTCAACCTGCTGGTGACACTTGTCCTAATGCATCACAAAATACTGTTGGTCTCCTTTGCTACAAGGATGCATGCTTTTGTATGTCCTGTTTAAGTGCTCCCTAATTTCCTCCATGGAGGGTAAGTCTTCCTTGCTGCAGGCTTTCCCTCTAGTCTCAGGGACCTAGGACTCCTGAGGGCCGTCTTTCCTGGTAAATAGTAAGGCAAAGAAGGCATTAAATACCTCGGCTTTCTTTGTCACCAGTTTCCCTGCCCCATTCAGCAGCAGGCCCATGACTTGCCTAGTTGTATTTCTGCTGCTGATTTGCTTGCAGAATCCTTTCTTGTTGCTCTTCATGTCTTTTGCCAAATTCAACGCCAGATCAGCCTTGGCTTTCCTAACCATGTACTTGCACGATCAAATGGCAGCTCTGTACTCCTTCTAGGTCACTTGCTTCAGCTTCCACCTCTTGCATGCTTTCATCTTAGTATCAAAGCAAGTTGGACAAAGATCATACAATTTTGCTGTTTAAAGCTCTATGTGTAATACATAGTTTACAGTTATGTTACACATAATGGCAAATACATAAACATTAAAAAAATACATGAATGCATAATAACTACAGATTCTTTTTTTATTTTTACATTCATGCACTATGACGTTTTGAGGTTGAAGGTGTTTGGGAGGTAAGAGCTAAGCGATATTTGTCAGGCACCCATAAAACAACTTGAGATCTTAAATTATGGTTGGTTAAGTCTTGGACATCTAAGAGGTGACAAGGAACATCTATTTAAGCACAATGCATCATCTAGGAATAAAGATGAAAAATCTCTAGTACCCTTAAAAAGAAAAAGACAGATCAGAAATCAATTAAGTCAAGGTAGGAAATAGCAAAGCCTCAATCCAAGCATGTTAAAAGAAGCAACCAGACTAGGACCAAATGTGCATCTGTCACAGAGAGGGCATGATGGTGATACTTAGGCAGTAAGGTTTTTTTGGCGCAATCAGGCAGAAAACTGATTTAAGAAGAAAGAATTCCTGATTTATTTCTAAAAGCTCTGTGGCTTGATTCTAGATATTACAATTCAAAACCATTTTGTGCTGTGGTTGACTCTACTGCATTCAAATACACTTTTTTTGGTGAGAGGGGATGGGAAGAGACTGGAAGAGGTGATATAGTAATGTTTAGCTTTAAAAAAAAAAAAATCCAAAATCAATGAAAAAGAGATCAGGTTGTTAAAATACTTGCTGATAAAAATTGCTTAGATTAGCAGTTCAGATTAAAACATGAGTGCCTATGGAAAGAGACCAAGAGAACTTTTTATTTGTTTTTCCATCATAAAGAAGACTAGACAAATAGCAAAGGAGGTTGGTAAAAGTGTTAAAACATCTTTATGGCAGCTAGGTTATGTACACTACTGTTTATTATGGGGAAGGTTAGGGAGTTTCCCTACTTCAGCCATTTTCTGCAAGGGATCAATTTGAGAAACTTTGTTAATCTGAATATCCAATATAAAAGGCTTTTAGAACAATTTAGTAAATGAGTATTTTTAAATCACCTGTAGCAGTATATCCAAGCAAGGTGAACTTTTGATCTGATCCTGTGTTAAGACATGTCATAACTTTGCTAGTGAAAGCACGCATGCAAAAAAGTAACTAAACATGTCAAGCTGTCATGTAAGCATAGGAATTAATTCACTTTCATTTTCTGAAGCAAACAGTGGACCTAATGGGCAATCCTTTGCTTTTGCAAGGCACCTCTCACCCATGTTGCTTGCTATTCATGGTGTTCAAGTGCTTTTCTTTTTCTTCTGGGTTCTTGAATATGGAGGCCTATTAAATAAAAATAGTGGGACTCTGGGCACAGAGATTTGTCTGTAAGCAGTGTCTTGGATGTTTTAACTCTGGACATTGCAATGTTTGACCCAAAACCCACGTTTATGTAAGTTGAAGCATCCAAGTTGGATGGCTAGTTTTGTGAGAGATTGGTACAGAAAGCAGGTAATGGCATTCTGAAAGGCTATCAGGAAGTGGTCAGTTCCCCCAACCCGAGACTGGAGCTATGTTTGTGACAATGTAAGAGGATAAGGATTGGTATTGAAGTGGAATGAACTGAAACAAGCTGAATCCTAGTAGGTTCCTGAGAGCTCAGATGCAATATTTCAGATAGAAAGAGACTGAGAACACAATCTAAGATTTTTTGGTAATGCCATAGAAAGTTATGTGTATATAAAATGCCTAGCTAGGTGTATGGAAAATATGAGTTAAGGAAGATCCAAAGAGAAGTATTGTTTGTCAGATGTAAGAGATGTGCTGGCCTAGAATGTTGAATTAAATGGACTAGTTGTCTTCCCAAATGTTGAAAATTGTTGAGACAAATTATCTTGGTTACAGCAACCCCTTTTACATCTAAACAGTGGGATTTCATCCATCATTTGGCATCTTGCAGGCTGTACAAGAGATAATAGAAATATGTTAGTTCTCAAGCCCTTTCTGGTTTGCGAGTCCTGTGAAGGATAATGGATACACAATATAACATGAATTATGTTCTGAGGCCTTTGAACAGAGGATTGGAATGGTTTATGCTGTTTAACTCAGCCAGTTTTGAATATACTTTTTAAAGGGTGTATTTTATGTATCATAACTATTGTTAACAGACAAAATTATGTTGGTCATTGTTAATGACTATCATGAACTGTATTGCATTTTAGATGTGAGAATATGTAGAGACAGACATTTTGGCATAACATTTGATAATAAATAAGTAACCAAGAAATAAACATGTCCAGTATGTCAGAATCAGAGTGTTTTTCCAGCTTTAATTTTTGTTTTTCTTGTTTTTTCTTGTTAGTCAGTATACATGCTGAAGACATTATAGCTGTTTCGTTTAATAAATTACAAATAATTGCTGGACACTACTTCCCTTATCCATTTAGTTAACTCATTAATGAGACTGGATATCATCTGGAATGTTCTGGTTTATTTTTGGAACCATGTTACCTTTCTAGTTTAAACTTCATAGGTATGGAATGCAATCAATAAACAAGTAATTTGAAGGAATCGGTTTCACCCTACGGCATAACTTGTATAGCAGCTGTGATCAAGATGTCTAAGTTTCTTGGTTTTTGTCTCATTCAGTTACTGAATGCAAGTATAAATAAATCAAATTGGATACTAAAACTTTTTTAATTTTAGGGGCCATCCAAAAATATGGAAAGTAATTTTCTGACTCTAGACTGTACTGTATCCTTCCTTTGTACTACTCCAGAGAGAGTGTGCTCAAATAGTTGTCATTCTTATCATTGTTATCATGGTGGTTACACTTTGGAGGAGTGGTACTTTCACTTTTTGAAGACTGCTATTTGTGACAAGATTTGTGTGAAAATATGGGTCTTGCATTTGTCTTCAAACCTCAGAGTTGCTAATTGATAGTCAGCACTAACCGATAGTCTTTTCTTCTTAAGAATGCACCTTATAGAACATTTTTATCCCAGTCACTGGCTGGTTCAGAACCCATTGGGTGCATTTTGTGTTTGTGGTTGCAGTGATAGTAGCCATTACCTGGTTATGGATTAGGTTATTTGCCAGATCTTTGAAGTGATTCAGATGCTGAATGAGTGCACTCCTTGTGATACTGTACTTGTGTGTCCTGTTACATAGGAATTTCGATTTCATACTGCTTGATGTTGAGCCAGATGGGGCGGGCTGTCTTTGGAGTACATTGCATTGGTCATGGTCACAAATGGTTCACGTGTGCCATCTGTGATAGAACAACACCTGTATATATTCCATTAAACTTTATTTCTCCTTCTGGATGGTAGGTAAAATATCATAGAGATGTCATCAGCTTACTCTTCATTTATTATTTCCTTTGGTCTCCTCGCTTTAAGTTGCAGTATCACCATGAAATCTAGTCTAATCAATCCCAATTCTAGTACTGTATGGTTCCTCCTAGCCTCCCTTTCTCCTCACTTCTGGTGGCCTACAGACTAGTATTTCTGTTCTGCTCAGCCTCCCACCTACATGATGCCTTTGTGCCCTCTTCTTGGTCTGTCAGATCTGTTTCCCTTCCTTCTCAGTCTGTACCCTAGCCATGATCGCCCAACTCAGCCAGTTCAGACTTTTTCCCGCTCCGGTTCAGTTCCTCACCAAACATCAGTTTCCCTTACCTCCTTTCGCTTCAGGCTCACATTTTACTACCAGCTTCCTTTTCCAGCTAGTCGTGTTCTGCAGTCCTTCAGAACCTTCATTCTAACCTAACTACCATTGCAGTGCTAGTAGGAATCGAGCAGAGGGGATACCTTCTTTCTATGCTTGGTTTTTGTGTGCTATCCTCATGCACAGTAAGTGTGAGCAGTAAATACAAACTGGGTTAGAGCATAGCCATGACAAAAAGACATTCTTTCAAGTCTTCATCTAAAGAACAGAAATTCTTGGGGTTTTAAGCAAACAGCTCTAAGTTGTTTTTTCTAATGTAGTAAAACAAACCTGCTTCCCTCCCTGATTTTGTGCTTAAGAACAGCAGAAACATTGTGAGAAATTCTGAAAACATTCAAAATTCTCGTTCTTATACAGCTTAAAGATCAAGACTGGACTCTGTTACATAAAATGCTTTTTGTTAATGGAACATATGTGGAGGTGACTGATTCGGCTGAAAATGCACGTATTGTAGCAGAATGTAAAATCTGGAAGACATGCTCCTTAGAAGTCAGAAGATATGCTACTTTATAACTTATCCAGAATTGAGCAATTTTTCTTAAATACAGGAATAATGTTTGTATGGAATTGCATCTTTCTAAATTTTGGACTGTTGCAAATTGTTATTGATAGTAAAATGAAATACAGTGTAATTTTTCAGAAACTCCAGGGTCATATGTAGGTGAAGAGTTTAGACATAGGTAAGCCAGATGCTGTCTCCTTTATGGCATTTTGGAAGTTGTGATTAGCAAACTGAGTTTCTTATCCAAACAGCTCTGATTAAATGTATCCAGCCCTGCAGTGGCTGTTGCAGCGTTGCGAGGATTTCCGGGACATTTCCCAACGTTCCTGCTGCTTTGAGTGCTCTTGAGCTCCAGATTGTCTGTTCTCACTCACGAGTTGGCTTTGCTGATGAGAGTAATCTTAGAAATAATCTTAGAAATAGTTTAAATATAATATATTTTGACAGTTCTGTGGTTGAGGTTGGTTTAAGTTTTTGAAAATTGGCTGGTTAAAGTAAATCGTGCATAGGTCACAAGGGAGTGACCATTTGTTGCTATTGGTATGGTCTGTGTAGCGCTTCAACTAAGAAAGTCATGGTTTATTTCTAAACAGGAGGGGGCACTGTTTAAAAGGACAACATTGTTTTCAAATCAAAGCACTTTTTCTTTAAAGCCTCTGAAGGCGATATGTTTGGAAAGAATTTTGTAGTTTGTTTTTGAACGATGAAAGCTACTTCTCTCAGGTTTTCCCCTTGCTCTGCTAATTTGAGTGAATTGTGCTTACTCTTGTGTACAGGTTTTGCCGAAAAGTGTTCCTCATTTTTTTTTTCCCTTCCTTTCTTTCCTCCTGCTTTTCTAGTAAGTAATACTTTATCATATGCAGGTTGCTTTGTATGTTACTCGTGGCATTACAAAATCTTGTTTCAATATTTTATTTTCTGTCATTTCATTTCTTAAAATATGGATGTGACGCTTACTTCTCTGCCTTTTAAAGATATTTTTCTCCTGTAAAGACTTTTTTGGTGTATTTATGCATGAAAGAAATTGAATACAAAATGATAATCATAGAAAATCTAGAAATATTCTTAGTTCAATCAAAAGAAACAATTAAGATAAGATTCTGGGCATTGGTATTTTTATTAACTGTGTGTTACTGTAACAGATTACATTCCTTGGGGATTTACAGTCTCTACCCTAAAGAACTTAGTCTTAACTCTGAATTTACAAATACTTTGACTGTACTAAACTGTTAATTTCTTTGTTGACAAACAGTATTGTTGTAAAATGGCAAAAATTAGGTCAAAAGAATGGCAAAAGTTTTATAGAAGTAGTGTTGTGTGTCACCTGAGTTTCATATAGGTCTGAATCTGGAATTGTTGTATGTGTACCTTTTAACTTACATAAAGTCTTTAAGATCCATAAATTAACACTTTTCTTCAAAAATAATAAGTAAATCTTATGTGTCTCTTGAGTGATTCTGATGAATCTATGAGAAGGAAGAGTTCTTCACCCTTCTACATAATAATAACTCAAAAGAACTAGCATTTGGTACTTCCCAGTACATCTTGTTTTGTACTGATAATTTGTAGCGGCTTCTCATGAGAAGATGTAATGTTATAATTTGATGCATATCCTACTTTGCCTCTAGTATTTTCACAACAGGAAAGAAAAGTCAACCGCAGTGTGTTTTGCTGGGCAAAGGCTAGCCAAAGTGTTCTTCAAACCCTCTAATTTGTGCACTAACTGTGGTAAGATGTGGAATTGCCTTGGATTAGGTACAGTTTGTAGACTCCCTCTTACCAAATGATTCTGGCCTATAAAATTATAGAACTTGGAGTGTCTGTGTCTTCGTGCCCACTCCTTCCCCTGACAATTGATGTTCTT
Organism: Phoenicopterus ruber ruber; assembly: GCA_009819775.1. Taxonomy (NCBI): domain Eukaryota; kingdom Metazoa; phylum Chordata; class Aves; order Phoenicopteriformes; family Phoenicopteridae; genus Phoenicopterus; species Phoenicopterus ruber. The sequence continues at coordinate 57,833,438 of CM020216.1, forward strand.
GTGGTTTCTAGATGGTTATAGTCTGGATATAATTACCTGGTACAAATGATAGATTACCTGCCAACAAAATGATAGCTCCTACTTAAAAATATGGTGTGTATTTCATACAAATGATATCATTTGGCAAAATAATTTCTTGATGCTGTAAATTATTTATTGATAGCATACAAGTAGGAAACTAAGTTGTATTTAGAAGCTGGTTCAAGCAGTGGTTGCGGTTGTCACTAAATAATAGCAACTATAGAAATGGTGTTGATCATTAATCTGTTCAAAAGTCATTAAAATTTGTGACCCAAAATTACTAAAAAGAGGGATTTTTTTTTTTGTAATTACAAAAAGGCAGAATGACCCTAAAACTAGACACAACAAATTGAAGGAGAATAAAAAAAAGAGAAGGCAGAAAAAGCCTGCATAGCAAAATGCGTAGGCTGGTTAAGCCAAATAGGCCAAACAGCCAGTGCACACAGGATGATGTACCTAATGAAATGGAAATTAGGAGAATTAACTGAGAATTTAAGAGTTACAACAGTCTTTTAAATATATTAAAAGCAGGAACAATTTGGAGCATGAGGTAATTAAGGAAGCTGGAAACTGCAAAAAAGAGGATTGGTGTCTTGGTACCAATCTTCAGTAAAAGATGTTCATAGAGAAATTTTCAACAGATGTATTGTTTTCTAATAATAGAAGATACTGCACTGTCAGAGACAGATATGTCAAAAGAGGCATTGTCAGAACAAACTGGGTGTCGTGCTTCCATTAGTTCTTGATGGGGTTTAAGAACAAGTAGGCAGATCTGGAAAACTGTGAACATTATACCTCTCTTAAATAAACACAAAAATCACAGGTTTGCTAGCCTTGTGGTATGAACTTAAGTGCTGACAGTGAATAAAGCATTTGGAGGGGAAAAAATTTGAAGCTTCTACCTGAGCTTGATTTGATAAAAATAGAGCCTTCCAGCATTGGAAAAGAAAATCAAGCCTCTCCAATCTGTTAGCTTTTGCATTGTGCAGTTGGAAGATCATAGAATGGGTTGGGTTGGAAGGGACCTTAAAGATCATCTAGTTCCAACCCCCCCGCCGTGGGCAGGGACACCTTCCGCTAGACCAGGTTGCTCAAAGCCCCATCCCAGCTGGCCTTGAACACTTGCAGGGATGGGGCATCCACAGCTTCTCTGGTCAACCTGTTCCAGTGCCTCCCCACCCTCCTAGTGAAGATTTTCTTCCTTATAGCTCATCTAAATCTACCGTCTTTCGGTTTAAAGACATTAGCCCTTGTCCTGTCACTGCATGCCCTTGTCAAAAGTCCCTCGCCACCTTTATTGTCAGCTCCCTTTAGGCACTGGAAGGCTGCGCTAAGGTCTTACTGAAGCCTTCTTATTAAAGACTTGATCTGTCATTTTTTTGATAGCTTGAAGTCGTCTGTGAGTGAGCAGTTAAGTTAGTAATCAGGGTCTAGAGATAAAATGGTCTATGAGAACAGTTACTGAGGAGTTGAGTAGCAGACTATGGATTTGTGGAGGCACAAATGATTGTTGGGACAGTATAATTACCTATGTATAACAGGGTAATAAACCTTGTGCTATATATTTTCACTATAGTAAAGTTTTTGACACTTTTGAGTAATGCTTTCATAGACAAGCTAGGCACATGTGATGTACAAGAAATAATAAAAAAAATGGTTCAGGAGTGATCAGAAACTCCCTAATATCTTAGCTCTCATGTTATATAAAGAAGAACTACTGGTATTTCATGATTGACATGGAAGGCAATACCTCAGAACTGATGTTGCTGGATTTTTTTTTTTCCTCAAAATAGGTGATGGAATAGAATGTGGATGAACCCCAAATCCTCATGTGATCATGAGCTACAGGGCGTTTGTCAGTTTTGGAGTTGAGGGGTAGGAGGAATCTGGAGCTGATTTACAGGTAGAAGGCATCACTTTCTTTACAGCCTTATACTCTTCTTTAAAATGGTTTCTGGGGGTGTGGCTAACTCTCAGAAGAGTCAGAGGGCTAGCCTCAGCAACTCTGCTCACTTTTTTTTTCCTCACAGCCAGGGATTTAAAGCATTCTCAACAGTCCCTGTGTCAGCACAGCCCCATGGGCAGTCATGTGATGAAGTCCTGGTGTAAAAGCTGCACTTTAGTTGCCTGAGAGCTCCATGCAGCTCTGAAGGTCCACAAAGCTGAAAGGGAGTAGAAGTGTATTATACAGCACGATTAGAATTAAAAATTACTTTGACCAAATTGTTAACACAAATAAAAGAGTAAAGGTAGAATTAAAGGTTGGAGAAAATCTAATGTACTGTGCTTAATCAGAAGAAATCAAGTCCTTTTAATATAGTGTGGGGAACAGTGGTTTAGAGAAGGGTTCTCGGAAGACTTGGAGGTTATGGTGGGGCATGGTCGAAGTTGAACGTGAGTCAATGATGTCGTATTGTTAGATGAAAGACTTCTATCATCCTGGATTATATAAAGACAAATATGGCCTAAAAGACACTTTCTCTGCCCTGCTCCACATTGGTAAGGTCTCAGCTGGAAGGATAAGTCGGCTTCTGGGTACCATATTTCAAAAATGATGTGGACAACTGAAGCGAGAAGAGCAATCTGTGGGTGAGAAAAATTGCATATGAAAGGTAGCTTGGAAACCTCTCCCCCCCCCCAATGCTGCTGTGATCAGAAGGAACTACTGTGACCATCTAAGCCTCTCTTCCTAAAGCATTCTGTAAATTTTCACATAGTAGTTCTTAAATGAAGATCCTGACAATATGTTAAAGCATCAGCAAAAATCCTTGCTTAATGTGTAGAAGTAGCCAAAATGCTACTTGGTATTCAAAGAATGAGGGTGTTAAGAAAATCTTCAGGAAAATTTTGGGATCTAGTAATTAGAATAATAAGAGTGCAGACATGGCCATTGGAGAAGTGGATTGACTTTGGCTTTCAGAAAGTTAAGTAATTGGGAATAAATACAAGAGCAGCATACAGAATAATAAATGATGCAGATATACTATTAGCCATTTTCTTTCTGAAGAGTGGTAAATAAAGGCATCCCGTGAAGCTGGAAGACTGTATATTTAAAGTTGGTAATGCATTGCAGAGAAAATTTTGCCTGTTAATATTCTGCAGAGTTTGCTGCCTTATGTCTTTAAGAGCAAGATGTTAGTAGAATTAAAAATGAAAGAGTAGACAATTGTACACATCAGGAGAACAGGCACAATTACTAAGATATTTATTCAGGGGATTTGGAAGAAGCCAGCAGATAACTACTGATTTCTTAAAATACCAAACTAAGCGGTGTCAGTTGTTTGTTGTACACCTCAGGATCAATATGTGAAAAATTTAATCATCAGATTTAATGATGGTCTGATTTTAAGGAGGGTAGGTTACAGTATGACCTTGCAGTTTTTAGATACCGAGAGAGCTGAATTGAATACTTCAGTGCTTTTCTGCCCTGTGCTGATGTGTTCCTATGTAATTCTCAGTGGAAACTACATGTTTGCACAGATTAGTAACTGGTTCCTTTTGCAGTAAAGAACTAGCTTTATGGCATGCAGCAGGAGCTTTAAGAGGGTATTACACTTCTCACGTGTAATTATTCTGATATCTGAGGTGGCCATCAATATATAATCAGATGTACTGATGCTTTTAAGACTATATTAATTCTAAATATGAGTTTCTGCAAGAATTGGGAACAGAGATTTAATTTATAAATATGGTGGTCTTACATAGTACATAGTTCTGCTGGTAAATTCCCTGAGAGAACAACTTTGGTCTGTTTATGTAGCTGCTTTTCTTTACAAAAAGTGAATTTTTGAGGCCAGTCAGAATACATTTACATCACTTGATAGTGTTGTGTAGAAAAAAATGGAGTATCTCTAAACCAGCGTGGTAAATTCCTCCTAGAGTTATAGTTTTGTGGTCTACCTTGTTGAGTCATTTATCATGGTGGAGCAGTATGTGCTGTCAATGTACTCTCAGTACTTGTTTAGGACTAAAAGATGATTTGTGTAAATGTAAAACTTCAGGAAAGAGACTCTGAAAAGAGATATCCGTTGATTAAAGGGAGATGGTTCTGTAGCTGAGGTTTCTAAAAATTACCCTTATGTATTTAGGGACTATCATGTTTTAAGGATTTACTTCATTTTGGCAGTAAATGTTAAGATAGTATCGTGCCTCTACTTCACTCTGTCTTGTAGAAAGTCACCTATGAAGTCCCCAAACCTCCTTTTGCTTGGAACAAGACTCATTCCAGAACAGAGTCCGCTGCCTCAGGATTGGCACTTTGTGGCCATTATTTCTTTCCAGAGTAAAATGCTTAGTATATGGAGTATAAGCTGCAATGCTAAGCACATGAAATTTAATTTTTGTATATGTTATTTCTATATAAAATAAAGCAAATATTGTTATAACCTTCCAACAGTTGACCACTTTATTTGGAAATAAATGATGAGGACCAGTGGGAGCTTTTAATTTCTTTTCCCAGCGCGTGGTACTAATTGCTATCCTACTGAAGCACAGCAACACAAGCAGGGGGGTCTTTCTGATGCTGTACAAGGAACTTGATCTTCATTTCTGCTGCTTGTGAAGATCTCCTAAATCTTCCCTGCTGTCTGTTTTATATCATAGGTGATCCATTTGCAAATGGGTGTTTACCTCTTCTGCTTTTCTGGACACAAATGAAAAACATTATATGAGTGTGCCTTTTTTTTGCATACTGGGTTTAGTATTTGGTGTGTTTTCTTAATACAGTTAGGTTATTTTGTGATAATTTTTACTTTTACTGAAAAAAATCCTAGTGATTCTGAGGAAGACTGGGAAACAATGACTCCACTGTTAATCAGACTTGCAAACAGATGACAAATAATGGAATTACTTTGAATTACTTCTACTTTATTGTTCACTTTTTTGTATCTTTTTTTAATACTTCTTTTTAAGGGTCATATGTTTTAGAAGCCTGATTAATAAGATTTGAATTTTTGGGATTGCTTGTTAGGATACTGTAATGTTCTTCAAAATCCTCACAGATTGTTGTTGTTGTTGTTGTTGTTTTTAATTAAGTAAGGAAGCTGAAAGTGTCTGCTTAGTCTAAGCATCTGAAACTTGCAAAGGTTTTCTGTGTGTCTTACCTCTAAACAGTTGATTTGGGAAGTGTCACATAACTTTACCTCTCATTTCTGTCATGCTCTAAAGATGAACCCTGTAAAAAAACCTTAAAACCATATCTACTTATTCAGGAAGCCTGTCAGCTGCAAACTGTTGGAAGCTGGGAGAGTACTCAAAAATATTAGATAGGCTTATCCTGTTCATATTGGCATCTGTTTTTCTGCATTCCTGGAGACAGAATATGTAGCTAGCTGGGCCTTGAGTCTGATCTAGTGCATTTGTTTTCATATTCCTGTGCTACTCTGTGCTTTTCAGACACCAGCTAAACTTTTACACCCATTAGCACAGCTCAGACAGTACAAGGACAGACTTGCTGTGCTCCAGTCCCTCCAGGATGTCACCAATAGAACTGTTGCCCAAATACCAATTGCAGGACTAAATCCCCTTAAGTAGACCTTTACAACCTATTTGGAGAACATGCGTTTCCAAAAGGTTGCAGAGTAAATGTGAACCAATAAGGTTTGACAGGGGTGTGTTGCAGAGCAATTCAGCTTGGTAGCTCTTAATTGGAGAAGTGAAATGGACTTGACTTTTGAAGTCTTTAAGTTTTTCTAGTGGTGATGGCAACAATGCTTTTAAACCTGTATTATACACAAAAAGTGTGTATTCAATTCAGGAGTGATTGAAATATAGGTATCACAAAGGTGCATTTTTAGGGTGTTTCAGAATAAAACCAAACTTTAAAGATACCTCCTTGTACAGGACTAATGTAGTTACACTCTGTCAAGATGCAGAACCAAAGGATAATTTTCCTACTTAAAACAAATTCATGTTGCTGGTGGGTTTATATGTTTTTCTCTGCTGCTTGCAAAATTAGCACACTGGGGTCCCAAACAGGTCTATTCAAAAGAGGAGGCTTCTGTATAATTCAGCTGGTTGATAAACTCTTTGGAACTGAGCATGAGGCTGTTTTCTATACAACAGGCTTCTGTCAGCACAGCTGTGCTGGTGAGGAACATGAAGAGGTGTGAACACTGACCAGTTTAGCTGGTTTGGTACAAGCCATTAGCAAATATGTTATTGTATTGGCAAAACTTTTCTTTTGCTGGTGAAATTGGTCTGCTCAAGAGAAGTGTCTCTAAATGGTTTTACATTCTAATATGAAGCGTAATTTGGCCTGGGAAGTTATATTTGCCCTATATTTGCAGTGCTTTGCTGGTACCTCTAGAGTACTAAAGGGCTCTGGCATTGACACAGACCAAACTTCCAAAATGTATCGGTAATCCAAACTAATATGAAAAGGGTGGAAGCTGAAAGGAGGCATGTTGAAACAAAGATTACCGAGAAACATATGGGAGCTGGCAGGACCCCTCCTCTGTTGGTAGGATTGATATCCTTGCATGATTCAGATCTGCTGTGCACCTCCAGGAAGGTGGGCTTTTTAGCTGAGTGGCACTAAATCTTTAAGTTTGTGCTGCTTCTGTCATCAGCACATGAGCAGCAGCTAGAGTGCATTTTTTTTCCCTGTAAGTGATTGAGCTAGCCTTTTGCACTGGCATTAAGCATCCTAGGAGGAGGACTCTGCTGTTTTTTCCACTATTATTTCTTAGTCACACATAGCCTGAATGTCCAAAATACTGTGAGTTTAGGAATAAGAAACAATTGAAAATGAGTGCTATTCTGAAACAGTGTTCCCATTTCTTGTTTAATATGAAGCATATATGAAGTTTAGTGAACAAGTCATAATTCTTCCTTGCTTTAAAATTAAGTATTGACTTTCAACTGTGCATGGAAGTAATATTTTTCTCATTACTTCATGCTCCTTGCTTGTTCTTTCATCTAAATAGCACCCTGAAATTAGCAGTATTTTGTATAAAATCTGAAACTTCAGGATTTTGGACTTTGTCCTAATGAAGAATACCATAGCAGACAGAGAGCCTGTGAGTTGTAAGATTTGACACTGGGTTAGTTTACAGTGAATGAAACCAGATTAGGCACTGAAATCCTGGATATGAACAGCATAGCAACACAGTACAATTGTGGAGATGCTTACTGATGGTTTAATGTTTATTTTTCAGTAGCTATTATACTTGGACTGGTGCCTAGCTAAGTTAACAGAAATAAAGCTGGAAGATTTTAGGCAGCTTCAGAAGCCCTGCAGTAGGCTTTTGTAAAGCAGTATTTATTGTGTTTGAATTCTAATATTCTAAAGGGAAGACTCAAGAAAAGATCACCAAACATTTTATTTGTTATTACTAAAGATTTCTCTGCTAGTTTCTAAAGGAAATCTCTTTCAGGGAATCCCCAGTCTTGTAGCCTTCTTTTCTGCTTGAAGTTGTTTTATGAATCTTTTTCATTGCCTGATGGACTTATTTCATATGAGGATTGCAGTATCTTATTGTTTCTTTGTTTTACTGTTTAAAATGGTAAGCTTTTGAGATTTTACCAAAGAAATTAATATGACTTATTAAAATGGTTCAAAGATCCGGTGTCTTTGTTGTGCCCTTTCATGGTATTTATGTTGTTAGATTGGTAGGAAGACTGTAAGTAGATGTGTTGACCTGAGAATGTTTCCCAGTAAGCATATGGTCTTCATTACTTCTGTTTTTAAAATGCTGTGATAAAATAAAACACTTCGTCAGTAGCTAACAAAGAAAAAGAAAACAGTTTTGGGTGTAGAAGACAAACTATTGTAAAATAGCCTGTATTTTGTCATTTTTAGAAACCAAAATGGTGGCAGTATCTGGCACTCTTCCATGTACTTGAACATTAAAAGCATTCTGTATCCCAGTGTTTATGTCAGAGTTGGCCGAAACCCACTGATCTGCAAGTTGTCTTGTAGAGAAAACTTTGTCATTGGAAGTTGTAGATGTTACTGCAAAGTAAGGGTTTGATGAGGTTTGTGGATAACAGCCTTCCCGTAAGTAAAAGTTCTTGTAAAGAGAAGAGAATAATCTGTTTGTGATACACGGGACAAGAAGTAACAGTTAAAATTTCAGCAAAAAAGATTCCAATTAAACATTAAGAAAAGCTTTCTAATAGATAGGATGACTTTCTGTCCAGGATTAGAGTCCTTGTGGATATTGCAGAGGCAGGATAGGGGTATCTAGTGCCATTGTAATCATGTCTTGCAGTGAACCCTGACCACCTTCTCAAGAGGAGAATGGTTACAAAATGTTGGCCTCCCTCTTATAAGAGAGTACATCTTTCAAAATAACTTTATGGAACGGCAACTACAAAGTGCTTGCTCATATAAACCTATATTCTTTGTACAATAAGAAGGGGTATCATATGTCATGTACCTGCTCAGGGTATATAATATATGATTGATTGTCAGTTTCTTTTATTTCTGTCAAATTGAAGTCATGATCTTAAGATATGTGGGAATGAATTTGGTAATGAATCCTAAATTCTTTTAACATTCAAACTGAAAAACCTAAATATAGTAAAATACGTGGTCTGGAAGTAAAGATACCATCTCCTTTACTATAAATTGCTCTAATTCTGTTAACTTTATTTCAGTTCTGAAAACCTTCATAAAGTGGTGTCCCAAGATGTTTGAGTACTCTGTCCAATTAAAAGTTTGTTCAGTTGTTCAGACTGAACAACTGGTATCTCGTTATATTTTGTATTGTATTCGTTTATTTAGAAGGTGTTTCTCATCAATGAGATATGAGTCAGAGAATTTGATTAGAGGTAATTGTGTTAGGAAAATCTTGGGAGGGGGGGATCAAGTATGTGAAATATCAGTTGTGTCCACTACAGATTTTTTTTTTTGTGAAGACAAAGATTCTTTTCACATATGACCCTTCCTAAGGAGCCAATTGGCAAAATCTGTGAGTAGAAAAATATTCAAGTTAGGCAATACATTGAATTAATCAGTTATTAGACTCAGCTGTTTCAAGTAACCAGATGCATTTACTTTTTACCACTCCACGTATGAAATTCCTGTGAATAATCAGCAACTATTATATTTAACTATGCATTGTATAATCAGGGAATCTGTTAATGTTAAGAATATTCAAGATCACTTTCATATGTATTTCCAAGAAAAGGCTCTTTCAACTTTTCTTTATGTTCACTTAGTCTCTAATGTACTGGTAAGTTACTGCAACTTTCCACTTCCATCTGATCTGCAATAACAGTTCATTTAAACTTCAAGCTGGGATTTACACCTTCATTAGGTTGCACAGAAGATTAATGTTATATCAGGACTGCAAATGAAATTCATGTTACAGTTCATGATTTCAGAAATAAGAGGTAGGTGCGTGCTCGTTCTTTGAGGTGAGGGAGGGTTGAGCTGTTTACTTATTTTGTGTGCATAAACCAAAGAGAACTATAAGCAGGCTCAAAAAAGTCAGTAAAGTTATTGGGTTGAAAGGACAGCCTGGAATTCTAATGTATTGTATTCCATATAACTTAATCCTCATTGGGAATTAAACTTTACAGATTTGTTTTGGAGTTTTTTGAGGAAATATTTGGAAAGTTTAGAAAAAACTTCATACTGATTTTGAGTTTGTGTGACACTCTTTTCCAGCTTCAGTTAGTCATCATTAATGCCCCTTGAAGGGGTTATGTATTTGATCTTGGAGGGAGAATTCAGGGTCATAGTACATGTACTGATGTGTACACACACATGTGGAGGTGCAACCCCGAGGTCCAGGTGAGTGCTTACTCAGGGTCAGCTTCTTCACTGGACATTGCTGCGCAGATTTGTCTGTCAATAAAACGATATACAGTCACAGCAAATGAAGGTCTGTTCAGGTAATACCCACTTTAGAATGAATGCTGTCTGATTCAGATGAGAAATAATTATGTAATTAAGTAGTTACTTCAAATTTCTATCATAGGGTCATAGGATAATCATGTCCTTATCAGAGACTGCTGTGTATCTGTGGCCTCAGAGTTGAGACTTCTCTGAGGCTATCCTGACACTGTACTGCTTGGCCATAGTGTTATAAATATTCATAAAAAAATACACCTTGCGGGTACTCCTTAGTTTTAGACATTTTTCACTACAGAAATAGCAAGATTGTTACTATCTGTTGAGCTGAAGTCTAATATCTTTCTGTTGACTCCTGGCTGATTCCCAGCATTAGCCAGATGTTTCTCACAAATATTTGCTCCCTTACCTTAGTAATAATAGCATGGCAGAGATGGGTGGGTGGAGGAGTTCTAGCAAAGTAGGTGAGGACACACAGAGGCTAGTGCAGACAGCTCACCTCAGTATTTAGCTAGTTTCTGTGTAAGTTTTGCAACCTGGATGGATTCTGGGGGAATGACGCTGCTGCACTGCTAGGAGTAATTGACTTCATTATTTTAAAATTAGCTTTTACAATATAAGTATTTGGAGTCATAAGATCAGCTGTATCTGTACCAAGCAGGGTACAAGGAGTGAGTTGTTACCTGTGAAAGTGTGTAGCTAGAAATATTTGTATAAACCCAAAACAATGGTGGGGAACTTGGAGGTCTCTCAGCCTCCTTACAAGGTGGGGAAAAAAGTTTGAGTACTTAATCTGAGTGTCATCTAAAAGCTTAAGCTTTTAATTGAAATTTTGTTTTCAGAAAATGGTCACCATGTCACATTTGACTTCTGAGATCATGTAGAAGAGTGCTTCCACTTAGATTGGGAAGCCACTTCTGCCTTGAAATTCAGAGAGTGACAAGTTAAACTTTAGCTGACTTAGCAAAAGAGAGTGATAGTAGCATCTCTTCGGTAATTACAGCTTAGGTTATGGAGGGAAGAACTGCTTTCTTGTAACTTATATTTGGCATGTTGAAAAGTTAGAAAATATGGCCCAGAAGTTTGCAGGCCAGATTAAAAGCCTGTTGAAAGCCAGGCTTGCGTTGTTTGAAATGGTGTGTGGCTGTGTCCCAGAAGCGTGGTTGGTGTTTTCAGAGGAGTCATGTGAGGCTGGGTACCCAGATCACATGAAAATTGAATGGAGCTGGACAACTGGCAGAGGCTGCTGTTTGTCCCCTTCTAGTCTTTCAGTAGCTAAATCCTAGCAGAAAGTTTTGCATTTGATTTAATAATTTTATCTTTGCCTTCTAATTATAACACCTGATTTTGTTTAAAATACAGGGTTAGAATGTCTAAATCAGCATGTGTAAAAGCAGTAAAGTAATTGATATATTGTACACATTCACAATCATCAATTAGGAAATGAAATGTATTTATCAGATTGGTCAGATTTTATGCCTGCTGACTTAAGGTTGTTTTTTTTAAACTCCTTTCATCTCTCTTGACAGTTTGCTCTGACTTCACCTTTTTTGTATCGGTTCTGATCTCCTGTAAGCTTGCCTACCCAGGAAGTTGTACTTCCTTTCCTTCTGACCAACACATGGCAAGCATTTTCCAAAAGTCGTTACTCGTTTTGCTAACGTATTTGGCAGCTCTGACACTGCAAAGTTTCATATAATGCGTCTGTTAGATTTTGGCTTTTCTCATCACAGAGAATTGCTTGTGTTCTTCTGCTTGTTTCATTAATCTTTATTAAGTAAAGATGTAAGCTGTCTTTAATTGAATGTTTTCTTTTGGCAATAGAACAAGTCAAAAGGTGTTTCTCATTAATTTGTTATTCATCAGGGATAGCCATCTATCTGGATTGAATTTGTGACAATGTTTAGTCCTTATTTGTAGAAGTGCCTATGTCGAACATATTTTTCTATGTTTTGCTCAGAATATCCTATACAGGCTGACTTTATAATGTCATTTGTCATGTGGGAATTGAGCTACAGGGAATTGGTTTGTGTTGACAGCATGTCTCCGTGTTGGTTTTTCCTCTCCTTTTAGTACAATGTGTTTTATATTTGGTCTTATAAAGTTTTATCATGCTATCAAATCATGAAGAAGTGCAGAAATGATGGCTTTTGGTTTTCTCTAGCATATGATACAAATATTTTGGACAAAGGTCATAATGAGAAATGCTGACCATTCTTTTTATGACACAGAAAATCATATTTAGACTTTCCTGTATCAGTTAATTACAGAGCCATCATTAGCTTGAAAGCAAATTGTATTGAAGAAATGAGAGTAGCAATTTCAGGTGTTGCACGAGTTCTTTTGTCTCCCTTCCAGTTCCTGTGCTTTTTAGTAATTTTTTAAGATTTACTACTTTTGTTTTGTGGAAGGTGCAAACTGTGTTTGTGACCCACTGTCCTGGAGAAAGTGTTAAATTTCATCAAATACAAATCAAATGCACAACCACGTGAGAAATGAAGGAGCATTTTTGTTAACCTTTGTAAAAATCCCAAATGAATCTAAGGTAACCTACATAAAAATGTTGGTTTTAGAGTGATTGTCCTTTAAGTGATGATATTGCAACACATTGGTGTCTGTTTATCCCAGATGCTTTCAGGCAGCTCCTAGCCGAAATGAATTGTTTTTATACACATGTTAGGAATCCTGTCATCATATCGTCAGTAACTCCTAAACAAGCAAACGGGGTGTCCAAATGTGTGTTCAGTACACGTCTTGGAATAGCATAGGATCTACAGACACATGGAACTTTGTCTGGGACAAAGTTGTTTATTTGGTTTGCCTGCTCTCTTAAAATTTATGAAGAATGTCTGCCATAAATGTAGCTAAAAATCCCACTGTCATCTGGCAAAAATGAAATAAAGCTATGTTGTAGCTGACATGGTATTATAAAGCTAAACCTGGAAAGACACATTAGTCTGTTTTTCTAACAGAGTTCCTTTTGGAAACAGTTTTTGCTAGCATTTTTAAATTTAGTGTGACATTTTTGAGCATCTGGCATTTGGCAGCTTCACTAATAACACTTTTGTGCAGTCTAACAGCTTTTACTGTTGTTACATTTTTCCTAATCTTCAGCCTGACCTTTCTCACTTCATAATATTTATTTCTGTCTCTCAGAACAGAATCATTTAGGGTGGATTCCAAAGCAAAGTATGTCTCTCTTATATAATAAATATATTGACCGTTTTAAAGTGGATAAACTAACAGTAGTTTGTTATGACATGTTATTTTTTCCCAAACTTTTGTCCCATATGATGCCTGCAAATATTATCATTTTTCCTGTGGTATGTTCCAAAGCTTGAATGCCATCACACAGCACTTGTACACTAAGCACAGAAATGCTTAGCTTCATTGTGTCAGAGGCAACTTCTGCTTTTCAGACTAATTGCCCCCCTTTCATCAGAGCAGGAATGTCACATCAACCCTAGAGAAGTAGCTAAGATTTATTTCCCATTGAAGAGTGTCTGTATTTTACTAGGTCTCTCTGATCCAACCAGAAAAATCTGGGGAAAACATATTCAGTCCTTCCCCTTGTCAGGAATTGTGATGTATAAATAATGGTGTAATTTAATTGGATAATAGCAGCAGTCTCACTCTTAGTTTTAATTGGAATGGATATATATTGCCAATATTTATGGGAAATTTGTTTGTTTCAATTCAGTTTACCAAATTAATCTTCAATCCGTTGCAATTCGTGTCTTGCATAAAGTTACTTCTTCTGTAATGCCCCCACTAGTGATGAGGATCTTAGTGTTGTTATAATTTACTGTTTATCTTGACATGACTATCTTTCAATTTTGCTAGATAAATATTTTTAGGCATCTTGAGTCTTCTCTTGTTGCTCTGTATCAAAGATTTGTCTGTCAAACAATTGGAGGCTTTTTTAGAACAACTGTGAGCTGTATCATTCCATATTAGCTGCCTTATTTTATGAAACTTTGTCATATTCCCCCAAATATGAAAAAAAAATAGGTACAGGAACAGAGATATTCCTTTTTATGTCACATTAAGCATGTCTCATTTTGAATATTCATACACTGTATGTTATGCTGCAGACTAATGAAGACAGATGGTGGAGATCTTAGTTAAGAATATTCTTTCAAAATTTTCAGCTGCAAATTTCTTTAACCACTTGGAAAGTTCTGAAAAACAAGGGATGCTAAATATAGCCAGTAAGGTGGCTTCCTTCGTTCTTGCCTGAGTTAGGGATACAAGATTGCTGGTGGAAATTGTGGGGGATACAGGATTGCTGGTGGAAAGCGGTGGCATTTGCTTTGTAAATGCCTCCCATAAAGGCCTGTGTTTCCCTTAAGCTGATATAAGGTAGCCAGTGCAACTTGTTCTTTCATACTTGTCTCGTACCCAGTTCATTTTTCTTACTCACAAAAGGGTAAGGACAATGAAGATACACTTTCTTACGTAGAAGATAGACTTGGCTGCATGGTCAGGACAGGAACAGGAAGATGTAGGTGTAAGTGACTATGCTGAAGAAGTAAATAGTCCTTTGGTGGACAGCTAGAGTTTGTGTTTCTGGTGGTTTCAAATGCTTACTATGCAGATTAAATAATACTTTGACAATGACAATTTTTAGGAGGCACTTGGAGATCTGACTGGGAGTTACTGTGTCTTGTAACCAGTTTGATTGTGAAACTGATGGACATTTTGCAGTAGAGCAAAACAGCTCATACTGCAACAATTTTGAGATCTAGGTACGTGAGGATGTGGCAGATATCAGAATAAATTGTGCTTTCCTAGTACAAGATGTAGAATAGGGATTTGGGGAGTCAAATAGAGATTAGGGGGGGGGGGGGGGGGGGGGCAAGTTTCTTTTGTTCTTTCCAGATTCTGTTTTACACAAACCTAAAGCTTTACGTGAGATCAGGCATCTATGCAGCTCCCTCTCCAACTGAAATGATTTAGAAAACTCTGTTTTATTAAATTACGTTTTAAATTCTTTTGTCTCTCCTCTGAAATGTATTCTCCAAAATAAAAATATCTTCTCTGGATTTAAGGGACTAAAATAAATTCTCTACTGGTAGACTATTTAAATATTGACTGTAACCTAAGGAAGTAAACTCCACTAGAGGGCAGTTCAGAGCAAGAGTGTAAACAGTTGTTTCATCTTCAGAGACCATTGCTGTGAAGTCTATTCTTTCTGTATTCAACAGGGATTATCTTTTTAGCCTGAAGTGTTTTCTGCTCTGTCTTTATCAGCCACTATGTTATACTAAACAGCTTGTGTGATTGCAAATCTACACTTTTGCATGCTGAATTCAAGTGTGAGGGAACACAGGGTATTTGTCCAAACATAAACTTTGGGTGGCATTTTTGTATCTTTAAGAAGTTGTTTTATATATTTATATATATATACACACATATGTATGTGTATATATTACAGTTATGGTGAGATCTGTGCACCAGGCTGAAAATTTTCTGAATGTAATTTTGTGCTCTCCTTCAAACTTTCTGTATTTGTGTTCATACTTATTTCTAAAAAAATCTATACTGGATTGCTCCATTGACCTGTGTAGTTTACTAGAATAATAATGCTCAGCCTTTGATTTTTGCCTGCATAACAAGATCTTTTTTTTTTTTTAGAAATAGCTATTTGTCACTTAATTCTTACAGTTAGATGGCTACCTCTTTTTCCAGGCATTTTATATGTCCGTAGTTCCTGGGGCAAACCATTTCCAATGACAACAGATTTTGTCCCCACACTAGCTTTGTCAATTCAGAGTTCGGATAAAAAGCAGAATTAGTTGGTTTTTTTTTTCCTTTTTAATCTGTTGTGACCTGTGAAAACTAATTAAATGGTCCTTAGAACCTCTAATTTTAACCAGAAAGCCATTAAATAATAATTTTTATTTTGAAACCAGGCTGTTATAACGTATGAAAAGGACTTAAAAAATTGTATTTCTAAAATACCAATAGAAAAATGCATGACTTGTTGCCTGTCACCTTTCCTGAATATAGTGTTTGAGGGATGGGTGTTTGTCCTTACCAGAAGAGCATTGCAAAGCATTTTATAGTTGTTGTGTCTACATACTAAATGCTTAATTTTCAGATGTTTTCTGTTTATGAAAACATTTGTGTGAGCAGATGTGTTGAGATGTCTTTTCTTTGTTAATAATTGAGGCCAGTACATAATTTCTCACTTACTTCAATATGCTTTTCACTATTCAATTAAAGTTGTTTTGAGTATTTTTTTTAATTGAGCAAGATTTTGTTTTTGAAGTGGCCCCACACATTTAAATGGTTTTAATGCTACAGTTCATTCCAATGAGATAATGGTGTGTGCCTAGTTAGAGCCCTTCAGAGCATTTTTGGGTGGATCCACCATACTTTATTTGCTAGTTCTGTTATGTTTGAAAATGAAAACGCTGCTGTTTTCTGTAAACTTAAGTGTGCAAATATGAAAGGAAATGTCTGCAGTTGCTCTTTAGGGTCTCACAGTCAGCTGTTGTCAGAGACATGATTTCAAATAAAACTAGGTAAACTGGTAGGTTGTTTTTTTTTTTCTGTGAGTAGTGAAGTCAGTAAGAGACAGGTTTGACCGTAAGAAAAGTGTTGAATCCTTTCTTCTGAAATGTTTGTTTTGAGGCTACATTGATGAAGTCAATGTGCTGGCTGTAGTATCCTGATATTCCCTGTGACACTGAGTGTAGAAGTTGAGTTTCTCCTCGTCTTTGTACAATATGGATCTGATGTCTCCAGAAAAATGTCAGGTAATTAAGACAGTTTGTGATATAATGGGAAAATCAGTATAGCTAGTGGGTATTGTATTGCTTGGTATGATTTACTAAATATCAATTGGAGTAACAAAGTGCTTTAACTCCAGTTTGAAGTGCTTAGTATTCTGTTGCACTGTACATTAGAAGTCATTTATGAATTTGGTACATAACAGCATTGGTCCAAGTGGAGGAACTGAGGAAGATTACCCCAATGAGTAATGATTTTTAATCATGTGCTGTAGTCAACAAAGCCAATGTTTAGACTGTCATGTCTACCAAACAGACTGTCTGTATATAGAGAAGATTATTTTGGGAGAATAATTGAAAGGAATTTAGGAGATTCAGGAAGTTTTATCTTGCAGTATATGTTGATATATTTTTATTTTAATACTGTCCTCATAGCTAAGAGTAATACAGAAACATTGCTTTAAAAGTGCCAGCCAAACTAGGAATCTTGTCTGTGACAAATATCTCCTAACTGTTTGCTCCTGTGATTAGGGGATTTCTCCTAGAGATATCCAAAAAGGGAAAAAAAGAAAGCATGAGAATGGTTTTTGAATTTACTACCTCTTTGAGGAGGAAAGACTCTTAAATCTGATTCTTAAGGGCTCTGACAGTTTCTATTAGTTCTACTAATAACAGTCAAACATGTTGCTCCTTCCCTGTTGAGTTCTCCCCTCTGTGTTGGTGGTCATTGGTTCCATAAAAGAAAACCAGACTTGGCTCTTTGATCACTTAAGGTCATTACATTGTACTGGCCTAGTACATTAACTGCCTCCAATTTCAGCCCTAAATTATTAGGTTATACTGTGATTGACAGGCAGTAATCCCTGGCAGAGGAATAGGATTGATAGTTGGATTTGTAACCTCTGCAGCTGATCCTGCGAGACCTCCTCAACTGGAAGATTTTGTGGGGGTTGTTGGAAGAACATAATGAGTTAAAGTGGAGAAAAGCAAGGGAGCATCCTTCTAGCTACAGCTATTAATTCTAAGTTGATTCTATAACCGAACAAAACTGTATTTATGTAGTTCCAGGAAAGGTTTTGTATTTTGCATTTCATTGTTGCTAACTCTTGGCAAACAGACTGTGTGTACTTGCTAAAGGGCCAGCCTTGCCCTCAGTTGTAAACAGTGTTTTATTTTGAAGGTAGCTTTGTTTAGATGTGGAATAAAGTACGAGAAGTAAGAGGGAAACAATTCATGTGTCTAAACCACAGTGTCATGATTTTAGTATTGTTTGTGGTATTCAAGATATCTTTATGGCAGAGTGGAGATATAACACAGGCAACGTGGGCCCTGTTGGACAGCAGTTGGTGGCCTGTAGATATACCATAGAGCCTCTGAAATGACATCTGAATCCCACCTCAGCTGACCCAGCAAATTAAAAAAGAATTCTATCCAAAGTGAGTGAAACATAGCAGGGCCAGGAATCTATCTAGAATTAAGATCAAACACATCATCAACCTGTGCAGGATAAATCCAACTGTTTACTCTTAAAAATGTGCAGGAATAAATAGAATACAGTAGCATTCATTGGTTGTACAACCTGGACAACTGGTGAACAAAAGCTGGTGAGAAATACTAGTTGGTTCATTTTTGTACTAAAATAGTAATATGTGTTTATGTTGTATTTGTCCTTGATTGAATTACTAATTGATCTCTTTCTGGTTTAGGTTATGGCCAGACTGGTCCAATGGTTCAGAGAGGTGGATATGACTCCATTGCCGCTGCTGTTTCTGGTCTCATGCATATCACAGGGCATGAGGTATGGTGCTTAACTTATAAATTTAATAGAATCTTTGTGCCATATACTAAAACTTGATGCTGCATGGAGCAAGTTAGCCTATGCTAACACATCTGTTATGCATGCCCGTCGCAAATCCTGATTTAGGATCCTGCCGACTATGCCAATTTGTCGCAATGCTCTCCTGAGTCCAACAAGAGGTCTTATCTCTGGGAATCGAAGAAAATGATAGTGCTTATGTCTTTCAGGTATCTCACTCCAGGCTCACAAAGCCAATGCCTGAGAAACAGAAAATGGAAGAAAAACGGTATCCTGTTCCCTATATCCAGGGAATAAATTGACAATTTATGTTAATGGCCACTTGTAGTCACTTCAAGAGCTGTAATAGACACATTGTTGACACCGAGATGATGGAACCATACATATGTATGGGAAGTCTCACCCATGCTTTGATATTGATATTTCCTCTTTAAAAGATGGAATTGTGAAGCCATCCAAATAACTCTGACAAACCATCTTTTCAATCATCCTGCCTGAAAATAAACAGAGAGGTGCCCTTAGTGGTTCTGGAAAAGCTTTATGTGCTGCTATTCCCACTGATATCCAAGATCTTTGGTAGTTGCAGTAGTGCAGGAAGCATTACAGAGGTAGTTTAGTGTCTGGATTCCAGGGTTACATAGAATGTGTGTCTTCACCTCAGAAAAATGCTGGTCAAATAGACATTTATTTAAGCTGTTTTGAATCGCCTACAGATGCAGGGAATGTGGTCTCCAAGTGTCACTTCCCAAGTGAGGTAGTGTTATGAGTCTGTTTTATGTATCATAAACACTAGAGAGTCCTCTGTGGTGGTGCTCCTGATACTCTGGAAGCAGTAGTGCAGATCTTTAGAGTATGACATTTGCATGCCCTAGAAAAACAAGGAGTTCATCAAGTTTCTGTACTTAGTGTCAGATACTCATGTTTGAGTAGGTTGTCGAAAGCTAACCATGCATGATCTGGACATAACTCTACTGTAGGACTGATATTCTGTCAATAGACTACTTTTTTGCTGAGAACAATGGTGAACATCAGAACTCTGTGCTTGTGGCAATTATTGTTACCAGAGTCGTCCTTTCTATAAAAAAAAAGTCAAGCATTGTTTGACTGAGGAAGCTGAAAGATCTTGTGCCTAGTGTCCTCAGACTGGCTGCCCATTGCTGCCATGTTAATGATATGTACTCATAGGATATCCCATCTCAGAAGACGAGAAGACATGAAGTTGAGTGCAGTCCTTACAGATACTTCTCTTCAAATGTGTAATGCACATATACCCTAAGCAATGACTGATCACAGGAACCGTAGTGTAAGTAATTTTTACATTCTGACCCTGGTGTCTGTAGAGTGAAGGTTAGTACTTCCGGTACAATGCCAGAAACTTCATGCACACCTCAAAACACACCAAATGAAATGAAATGGGAGTATAAACTGTTAGAAAAGGACAAATGTTGTTAGTACTGCATGAATAAAGGAAAGTATGTTGAAAAATTGAAAAAAAACAGGACTCTTGTAAAGCTTTTCAATGATATGTGAATGACAGAAAATACAAGTGTTATACCGAATAATTGCATGTAAGTTGTATTGAGAGTAATATTCCTCAGTGGCCATTACGAAGATGGATTTTATTAAAAGATTGTGTTAAGATCTACACTGGAAATCCAGATGTTCACATCACCTCACCAGCACTTGAGGCAATGTAATCATAAGAATCATTTAATCGTTGTTAGTAACAGCTCTGTCTATTCACTGGGGGCTTTTAACAATTCATTCAACCTTAGTCATTCTCTTGCATGATTAAGATAAACATACTAAAACTTGCTTCTTATTTTTCTTTATTTGAAGTTGGTCATGCATTATTTCATCAGTTTCTCAAAACCGTTTTCTGATGTATAGAGGGACAGTTTTGTTTCAAAGACTTAAGTGGTCAATGACTCTGAAGAAGCAAATGTGCCTTTTCTTGTTGTAGGGAAAATTTGCTCAAGTGGCTTTAAAGTCATGTTGTATGCTTGTTTGAAAGTTACTTTAAAATAACAATGTATTATTAATAGTAAAATCTGCCACATTCTACATTTATGTTCATGTAACTGGGTTGTATTTAAAATTCCACGAAACTAGTTCTGAAAAAAGTAGAAAAACTTGTTTCAGTCAGCATGTAGAAAAGTGGCCAAAGTAAAGAAGAAAAAAGAATCTTACTCACCTTTTCATGCTGTTTTTCTTTATTAAATCTTGAATTATATGTTGACCAGATAACATGGAGTACTAAAAGTGTACTAAAAGTAACATGATCATTTGAAGCATACCCTAGTAAACTAGAGTATGCTTTTTTTTTCCCTCCTTAAATAAAATTGAAAATGCCAGTCTTACAAACTGGAAAAAAAAGTTATGACAGATGATGTTGGTTTTGTATTGCATTGCAGTAGCTATAGATAGTCAGTATAACAACATCAGTGCAACAGTGCTCTGTGGAAACTACCCTTTGGTAAACAAGCCATTGAATGTGCTTGCAGGATGGTCTTAGAGGTATCAGCTGATACAGTAGACAAATTATAATGAATTTGAGCAGCAGCAACAAAACATCTACATACATCACTGAGGGGCTTAATTTTAAGGTATGTTAATACATATTTACAGCTCCTCACAAAACATTTTAATAATAGGATACTGAAATTATGTCCTGTATCTGACATTTTTAAAATGGATAGAAATAATAGCAATATATATTCCATTTTAGCTTCAAGAAATTTCATGTTGTGAATTTTAGTTTTTTCCAACCTTCTGGCTACTGATTTAATGTCTCAGAAAGCAGCTTACTGTGGCAGATCCCATAACTTTCTCAGGTATTGAGGCCATGCCTCCAGTCAGTAAAGTCTTAATGTTAGCCATGAAATCAATATATTACCAGCACAGGATTTTGAGCAAAACTTTAAACCTTCTTTAAGTCTGTCACATATGTAACATTCATTTTCTTCAATTCTTTATATTTCATTTAACACTATAATTTTTGAGTCAGTAAAGAGATCACAGTGGAAGAGATGGAAGTTTCTGACTAAAACGTGTTTGTGTATTTAATCCAAATTATCTGTTTATTAAGGGGATAGAGGTAGTGTAATACAAATGTGGAATGCACCAAAGATACACAATAGTATCACATTTGGCACACAGTATAAACCTCTTGAAAGGGAGATAAGATCATATACTTTATACATCTGACTTTTAAGATCTGAGAGAAGATTCCTGCAGAAAGAAATTTCGGATGGCTTGCTTTTCTTTTTTTTGCTAGGAAATAGTTGTTACTGAAATGACTTAATGCTGATTACTTTGAAATGCTTCTGAGCAAAGTTCTGAACCTTGAAATTGAACTATAACTTCTGCAATATTGCAAAGTTACAGGCACAAACAACTGCATTTGTACTAGTGTTGTTTTTGCTGATTGTACAAAACCAAACACATTCAGTGTAGAGTAGAATGCTTGCTTTCAACCATGTTTTCACGTGCAGAACCCGCATGGAATTCACGCTCTTACACATGTACTTGATTACCTCTGTATTAGAAACGTATGACACCTGTGAAATTTGGAATTCTATTGTGTTTATGAAAACTTACAAGCAGTAGTGAGGAATCTGTTTTGTGTAAATCTGTACCACAAATCCATTTTGAATGAAAGTAGATGCTTTAGGCCACATTCAGTTTTTCTTTACATAAATTAAAATATGCTAAAAGGACAGTTTTCACTGATGGCACTTTTATTGTGCTGGATGACATAATTTATAGATATTTCCTGGTTAAACACCACATTCAAGTTTCATATTTGATGAACAGAAAGCTTTTACTTAATATTTTCAGATACATCAGTGCCAGATGGATATTCCTTTGAAAATTTCTATGACTCATTAAGGCAATAACTTGAAATTAATTAAATGAAAACCAATTTGGATGCAAATCCCCTTCCATCTCCAACTGGATTATTGCACACAATTTTCGATATTCAGGGTATCTTTATGGTGGTGCAGTCTATTCAGTAAGCATTTTTTCTTACTGAAGAAATGTTTTTGTTTTACTGAACATGAGGCAGCAAGACATGATTGGGATCTACAATACTAGAGGGGCCAAAACCAAACAAACTGCAACAAAAGAGTACACATGGTATATAGCTCAGAGCTGTTGAAATATATAGCCATTGCTGGTTCATATTAGCTTCAGCAGCTACTTCCCATCTGCAAAGACTACCAAACTTAGAATACTTTTATTAAGCATGTCATTTCAGAAAAAAATCCATTTTTAATAGATCATTTTAATATTGCTGATGTATTTGGGAAGAGAAATTATGTCAAAGGGCAAAAAAGACTCGGGAAAGGAAGCTTCCAAAACGTGTTGTGGCTATCTCTGGACCAGAATGTGTTGACAAATTGTAAGGAATTTAGCAAACAGCAAAACTTGAGAATAAAAGTGTAAAGTGGTGGCAAGATTGAGCAATAGCAAAGTGCAGTGACAGAAGAAAAGGTCTGTTCTACTGCAGTGAATATTAATCTTTTCAAATGAGCAAAGGGCATGTCCTGGTGCTGCCCCTAATTAGGGTTCAACCCAGCCCTTGAGCCTGGGTGGCAGCTTTGTTTGCTTAAAGCACTTTCTCCCTGATGGGCTATGTTTTGTCTTTCTACCAGAACAGTAATACCACTTTTGGCTGGCAGGGGTGGTGGTGGTGTTTGTTATTTTAAAATAATTTGCTTGAATAAAAGCTACTATATAGATCCTTACTTTGCTCAGGGAACTGGTATAATGTTAGCTACACAAAAGTACTGCTGTGCTGTCAGAAGCTCCGTCTGTGATGAGAGGCTTTACCAATAAAGGAAGGTATTTCTCTGTGTGTGTAGCTTTATCCTTCATACAAAGCAGCTTTGTATCCCTTGTTCTGCAGGACGGAGAGGAAAACCTGATTGAATTCATTTCACAGTACTTACAGCTGTGCATCTTGTCACAGGTTTATGGCACAGGTGGACAGTAGAAGCTGGTGATTAAAGGGTGAAAAATGGCAGCTGCTCCTGGATCTTGGTAGAAAGACCAAGGAAGAGTAGAAATTATGTGAACTGGTGCAGAATTATAGGTTGTGTTAAAAATAACGTAGCAGTATAGTGGTGGTGTTTGTAGGAGGGTTCTGTAAGGGGAAATTGTGAAACTATATTTAGAAATAAAGGTGAACTTTTTACTGAGGCAAAGGAAGTGTTTGCTTTAAAACATTAGATAGTTTAGTACTTGATGAAGAAAGTGCTGGAATCAAGGCTTGAGAAGACAAATTCATATGTAACAATCTATTAAAATAGTCCTGATTTTTATATCTTCAAAGTGTAGTTTTCTCCATCAAGGGTGAAGTTAATAACACTTTAAAAACAGTGGGAAGTGTTTTCGAACTAAGAATGTTGCTGCACATCTGTTTGCAAAATCTTAAGTCTTTTTGATTTCTTCTCATCCCACCATCTTGGCTATAATGAAGAAAGAACGATTTAACAAACTGAGAGCTTGTAGCAGATAATATGGGGGAAATGTTTAGTTTTTTTTTTCATTTGTATTTCTTAGTGATAGCTCTGAGGAGCAAAAACCATGTGTTAATTAGTTTTCTTAGTAGGCCTACGCATATAAAAATAAAGAACTTCCTTTCCTGTTTTCCCCCAGAGTTGGGTACAAGGAGAGTGGTAAATGGATGGAACCTTTGAGTTGTCCTTTCCATTGGGAAGCTGAAGTAGCTTAATGTAGAGTGTGGAGAAGGAAGAAATAAGAGATTCTTCAAAAAAGTAGTACTTCCTAAAGCAGTGTTCACATTAAGGATGTGTAGTTTATATATCATCCTTAATATCTAGGCTATAGATAGTCACAGACTAATCCTTACTGCAGTTTGAATGACAGTAACTGAGATTTTTTTTTTTAAATTTTGTCATATTTGATACAGATTTTATAATTTTGTTTAGTCACTTTTATGATATGAATAAAATAGCACCCTTTTCCATCTTACATAGAAAATATTGTACTAGTCTTTTATTCTAGAATGTACCTATTAATGCAATTGATAATGCAATATGATATTATTTTTCGTAAAATAATTTTTAACTTATATATGACTTGATAGCAGACTTACATAAATCCTGTTGGAGTGCAAAAAAAAAAAAAAACCAGTGGTGAAGATAAGTTTTAAGTTTTTTATGTGAAGCCAAGGCACTTTTTAATACTTATTGGTAAACGTAACTCTCTTGCAATCTTAAAGTATGATTACACTTAGCAGCTTAGACATGACTAATTAAAGTAATTCTGTAAATTCAATTTTATTGAATTTATGCTAGATTAGTTTAAAGGCATTTATGGGAACTTTGACAAACAGTTATTATTTGTCAATAGTACTGATTTTAACTTGGCTTATGATAGGCTTACTTAGGTGCTGAAACTCTGAAACAGTCCCATTAGCTTTGCGCTGCTATTTGTGGACTGTACTTCAGGGCAAACAATTGCTGTCAGAATCTGAGCATCCGACCTCAAACTTTTCAGAGTAGGAAGTGGGAGAATGTCTCAGAAGATGCACTTTTAAGCTTCTGTGGTAAAAGCCTACCTTGAATTAGAAGTTCATGTTGCCATTGATTGCAGGAGGGCCGTATTTCGTGCCAATGATTAGGGAAGTTCTGAAACACATGCTTCTTCCCTTGATGCCAGAAAAAGGGATGACATACTGAGAAAGGGTATTTGAACCAACAGCTTTCCAGTGATTACTGGTCAGAAGGTCAAGAATTTGCATGTATTTACACATATAATATGTACATGTGTAAACAAAACAAAGTTGTTTTGTTTTCCCACCAGAAGCCTGGAATGTGTATACTGGAAAATACAAAACTGAGATTTGGGTGAGGGAGGGCCAGAAGAGGAAGGAGAAAAAGAGTGAGAAGAGCAAAGCGATATGGTTCTGCCTTTCAAACAGACATGCACCTGAGTCAGCAGACTGTGGAAATCCTTTAGACCTTTGGCTTTGAGGCATAATGAAATTCAGTTTTCACTGGATTCTCTTGTCTCTAACAGTATTTATTTTCTTTTTGCATTGGTGAGTCAAAGCATTATGTTATTAGGGCAAAAAGTAGCATAATAAATCATTCACAATTTGTAGTCTGCAGCATTGCGAAGTTACAGTATTGCATAGATTTTGCAAGAATATCTGTTTTTCAGTAGTAGTTTTTATACTTAATTTCACTTAGATACTCTTATTTCTTGCAGTTTGCAATGCAGAACCATGTAAACACTTTTTCAGATGAGTCTTGTGTAAAATGTGCTGTAATAAAAAGTAATATTTTGTCTCTGCTTGTTTTCTTTTTTTTTTTTGTTTTGGTTTGTTTGACTTGTTTTGTTTTGGGTTGTTTTCTTTTTCTTTAGGATGGTGAGCCAGTTAGACCAGGCGTAGCCATGACAGATCTTGCTACTGGGTTGTATACATATGGAGCAATTATGGCTGGCTTACTTCAGAGGTATAAGACAGGGAAAGGACTGCACATTGACTGCAATCTCTTGTCATCTCAGGTAGGAGTTTTTAAAAAATTGCTTTTAGTTGTGTAGATGTTTGAACCTAAGAATACCATTTTGACATAAATTAATGCAAATTAGTTAGTACAGCTAATGACAACAATAATCACAGTAATGGCATCAGTGACAGTTTCTTTATTCTGCCAGTCAGGTAGTGACCCTTATATACGACATGGTTATAGTTACTACTGCATGACATTTGGTTTTCACTTTTTACAAAGGACCTCCGTGTTCTTTGAAAACATGGGTTAATCGATATTTATATTATAAAGCTGAGATTGTGATTAACAGTTGTAGATAATTTGAGATAGACAAGCATAAATGGTGAAACCACTGTTGGAAGGGAGGCCTTGGCACTGGGTAATGTTACTACCAGAGTGACTGAATGACTTGTGCAAAATCCCCCAGAGTAATCAAGTATCACCCACATGTCAAAGTAACGTAATCCAGGAAGTCTACCTTTTGGCTCTAGGAATTAAAGAATAAAGTAAGCTTGAAGGTGCGGCACTTTCTCCAGGGACATTAAAGAGAAATCTCATCAAAATTGTAAAGACAAAGATGTTTTGATCATGATAAGTATACCATATACCATGAATAATGAGAACTTTAAATTGTCTTTGAACATTTAAGCACCATTGGCGCAATGATTTATGATTCACAAAAAGAAAGTGATGTTGGTATGAACTGCATATGATTGGATGATACGTTGGCTTGCTGATGTAGATACCTGCTGGTAGCAACTGGGTATACAGTACTAATCAAAGCTACTACAGTGCTCCGTTATTTTCATCTTTATTCAATTGCATTTTTCTTCACATTATACCTGTCAGTACATTTGAGAGATGATAGACTGCCCCTTGTGCAAAAAGTTGGCCTTGGTGTGAGCAGGAGGTTGCACCAGATGACCTCCAAAGGTTCCTTCACACCTATATCACAGAATCACAGAATGGTAGGGGTTGGAAGGGACCTCTGGAGATCTAGTCCAACCCCCCTGCTAGAGCAGGTTGCACAGAACTGTGTCCAGGTGGGTTTTGAATATCTCCAGAGAAAGAGACTCCACAACCTCCCTGGGCAGCCTGCTCATTGTATGATAATAATGATGGAGACTAATGATTGAGGTTGCTTTTGTTTTAATACCTACTACTCTTGTTTAAATACCTACTGAAATCAGATCTGGAAAGGAGGGGAAGCCCTTGCTTAAATCAACAAAGAATTTTTCATTTGTTTCAGAAATGTTTGTAAGGATTGAACTCTTCATCATACTTATATATGTTTGTAAATGTTGTGTCTGTATTTGAAAAATGTAATAAGTAGTTTAGAAAAATATTTTAAATGTATGTTGAACTCTTATTAAATATTTTGTATATATATGGAAGTATATTTTTTTGTTTAAGGTATCATAGTGTTTTATGTTATGGCATCTTCTCCTTGACCTTTTTCATTTCTAATTTTATTAAAAGGACTTGGGGTAATTTCTATTAATTTCCAGAGTAATTCTGTTATTTTTTTTGATTCCTTGTTCCACTGTGTTTTTGGCATTTTTAATTGAGCCTTCTTGATTATTATTTGATATTTTATCAAATGCTGAAAGTAAGAAGAGTTAAAGTTAGGTGTTGCTGTAACTCTTTTATTTTATTTCACCTTACTTTGTCACCTCATTTGTCTTTAGAATCTTTTTCCTTGGTTAGGATAGCTTTGGCTGTGCGCGAAAGTGTTCTTATTTTGCAAAACTTCCATCTAAAGTTCCACATCATCATCTTTTAGGCCACTCACTGCCATATACAAGAAAGGGAATGAAGACTTGGATAGATGTTAGTGAACAAAGCATGATATGTGGTGTTTGACTTCTATGTGCTTAGCTGAAGAAGTACTAAATGGTGAAGGGACAGTTTAGTGAATTTTTTTTTTTTTAAACATTAATTCATTCCATGTTTGTTATCAAATTATATTTCTCTAAAAGTTATTAAGAAGTAATTCCATACCTGCACACTCTTATTGCAAAATAAGTGTTTTTATTTACTTCAGTATTGGGTAAATTAAGCTGAAATAAGTTGGTATTGTGGAATAGTGTATGGGTATAAGCTGTTATTCAGAAAACAGCTATTTTGTTTTAGAAAACCCTATTACTTCAGTACAAATTAACTTTAGGGTGTTGGCCCAAGACTGTAATGAGAACACTTATGAAATTGGAAAAGATATTTATGGATGAGGTGCTGGGGTACCAAACCATATGATCAATCCCATTAAAAAATGTGTTAAAATGAATGAAGAAAAATATAACTGACAGCCGAGTTTCTCTGAGAACATCTAGTTTTCCTGGTTCATTTTCCTTCTTTTGGCAAAACTGGTGGTTACTTGTAAGTCTCTAAGGGTGAGTGTACTAAGAAAGAGTAGGACAAATCTAAAAATTTAGATGGTACTAAGAAAGAGTAGCAGAAATCTAAAAAAAAAGAAATTGCTCTTGCAGTACTTCTGATGGAACTATTTTTTTAGAGGAAAGCTAGACAATTACTGTGATACGATCAGGTTCTTGGAAGATCTGTGCTTTCAAAGGGATTATGATTTTACATACCAAGCTGAGGTATCTAAAGCTAGTTCTTCCTCATGTGATGAATGTTTAAAAAGAATGTCCTTTTGAAGTCTCTCACAGATACTGCCAAAACAATCACGGAATCAGAGAATGGTAGGGGTAGGAAGGGACCTCTGGAGATCATCTAGTCCACCCCCCCTGCCAGAGCAGGGTCACCTAGAGCAGGCTGCACAGGACCGCGTCCAGGCGGGTTTTGAATATCTCCAGAGAACGAGACTCCACACCCTCCCTGGGCAGCCTGTTCCAGTGCTCTGTCACCCTCACAGTAAAGAAGTTTTTCCTCATATTTAGATGGAACTTCCTGGGTTCCAGTTTGTGCCCGTTGCCTCTTGTCCTGTCGCTGGGAACCTAAAGTTGTAGACTCTTAGTTTGTTAGGTTCTTATTGCAGTTGATTAATGGTGGGATCTACAGGTCAAACAGATGCATCATGATGCCTTTTCCTTCAATGTGAGTTTTGCTGGAGCGTAGTAATTTTTAATGAGAAAAAAGGAATCTTTTTTTTCTGTGTGTAAAACAAAAGCACTACTGAACCATCCTCCTATTAATAGTGTTACGACAGCAGTCATACGAAAGTTTGGGCTTTTGTGAATATTTCATGCACTGAGCTAATATAGCAGCATGCTGACACCTTTTGTACATCCCTTCATCTGAACTGAGAATTGTGAAGCTGGCCTATACATATGTCTTCATTGGGCAGTGTTGATGACTTTGACTATGTCAGAAAGGAAAAAAACAAAACCAAAAAACCCCAGGGGTTAAAGCTGTTAAATAACTAGAAATCCCTGAAAACCGCTTGCTTTATTTTATAGCAAAAACCCTAGCATGTACATGTCCCTCTGTCTGTGCTATCATTTTTCTGCATGCCTTTTAGAAATGCAAGAGGATTTTTTAATTATTGGGCGGGGGGGGGGAGGGCTGGAGGATGCTTTTGATATTTAATGACAAAGAGCATTGAACTGAATTCAACTGCCAATGAAAATGATCTGAAGCTTTTTAAAGAAGTATCCCACTGACTGGCAAGTTTGTTTAGTATTTAAGTGGTCTGTGTAGAACCAAATGATAAGTGAAATCCTGTTCCCTAAAGAAATGTTATTTTTAGAATATCTTAAAATGACATCTTTCTTTCAAATTCTGTGTATCAAACATTTTTGCCCTATAGCTTTATAGCAGCTTATTACTACCAAAGAGGATTTCTTTCCCCACAACAAAACAGAATTCTAAGATTTTATTGACAGGAGAGATATGGTGACCACTAGGATGTGGTTTTGCAGTGAGCACTAACTTTCTATATCTCTCATCTATAAACTTTTAACCCATGTCATACAATTCCTTTGAAATTTTTGACTTTTAGATGATTTACAGTTGTCAGCTCCAGACCTTTTAGCGTCAGCATCTAAATAGTGTCCTTTAGATGATGCTAGTAAATAAGAAGGAAGTGGGTTTTGGATTTGGTTCCAATTATGCAATTGTGCCTTTTCTTCTGTTGTGGTTTAAAAAAAATCTCTTGGAAGTTTTAATATCCTTCCTGTATTTAATTACAACCAGGCTCCAGCAAATACTGTAATAAGTTGGTTTCTCTTGGATTGAAAATCTGCAAGAAGTATTTTACATTTAACATTTCTGCAATTTTGGAGTGGATTTTTTTTCCCAGATTCCACAGACAGGATAATGTGGTTAATATTGTTTGTATTATATGATTGTTCATCAGACACTTCTCTGCTTCTGATTATTATGTTTTAGTTTGTATTTGCCATAGCAAGCTCTTAATCTCAAAATTTTGAAGTGACCCTAGAAAAACCTAGCAAATTGATATAAATTATTTTCTATATTGCATCTTCGTGCTTTAGTTTGGCAGTTAGTTTACTGAGATAATGGTGAGGTTTAAAAACTATTAGTTTTTGTTTCTGCATCACTTTCCCAAGATGATCGTGTTTAAGGCTTATCTGTTTAAGGTGCTTTTAGTGCTCTCTATTCAGGGCTTTCATGACATGTCTTTTACAAATTATTGAGTATAAATGAAACTGCTAACAATTATATACTGCCTGTAGGATATATATCTGGCATCACTGGATCCTTGAGCAGTAAGTTTTGTGAGAAATATCAATCTTGGAACTTGAATACTGTTCAGGTGTCTTGACTGTATCTTGTTGCTTCTCTGCTTGCTAACTGAGAGTTGCAAGTTGACTGAATACAGAAAGAAAATCTGCTTTTTTAGAGGCCATTGCTGCTGGTGATTTTGGAGGCTGGCTAGGAGGACTGTTACACAGTTGTCTTGTTTTGGGTATGGTTTGAATAAGCGGTTCTTTTTTACAAGCTTATAAAGCCTCATCTTTGCAAAACATTGTATGCTTAATGTCTGTCATGATAAAATTGTGTATGCACTGTATGGAGACGTTGTCTTTTTCACTGCATAGCTCTGATATGGAAAGATACTAAAATCTGAATTACTGTGAATATTTCTTTAAATATATACTGTGTATTAAACACTTTTCTTGGCTACTATTCTTGATAATTTCCATTGAGGACAACAGTATAACTAAGAACAGAACTTATCCCTCGGGGTTTTAAGTAGCCAGAGTTTTATTGAATAGACCAGAAGACCGTACTAACATGACAGTAACTCAATTAAATACGGGCCTCTGTGGAATGTGTGGTGTGATTTCTAATGATTAGTTATGCAACAAGTCGTTGGTAGATCATACTCCAACTGGATCTTGGATTTATTTAGTGGCTTTCTTTACTCTGTAAACAGAGTACATACCCAGACTGCAAGGGAATTTCTTCTTTAGCTGCTATCTGACAGTAAATTCTGTGCCTTTTTGTCTTTGCTACTATTGTTCTTGTGCTAATGAAACTAAGCCTGAATGTGTTGCAGCTTCATTTTCCTGTGTTGAGCTACCTCTGTCATCAATTAGAGAAAGACTAGGAAGGGGATAGAAAAAACATGTCCCTTTAATACATAGAAAAAGTAAAAGGGCAATCTGGAGTGGGTGGGGGAGAGAGTTTGAAGACAAAGGAAGACATTTCTTTTAATGAGTTTATCATTTAGATGACCTTTGAATAAGGGTGTAATTCTGGAAATGGAATAGAGATGTTTGTTGTAGTTTATTACCAGCAGATCATATTTTGGGATCATGCTAAGTATTAGGAGGAGAAGGAGGATAACCTGGGTAGTTCAAAAGAAATGAGAATGATTTAAGCAATTGGTAGCAGAATAAGCACTTTTAGTGTACCCTGAAAGCTCACCCCTCCCTCTAAACGCATGGAAGCCTTCAGAAGTCATTCTGTAAATTGTTCAAATTTGGATAAGGCCTTTCAACACCTTATGTGCTATTTATTTATGTAAATAGCACAGAAAAGGGCTGTAACTTGATGGCAGAGGTCTCAATTTTATGTCATGGAAAATTTTAAGTTAGCAAAACAACTGATTTCTATGTGCTGTTGAACCTCTGGAAATCTAATAAACCTTAACAAGTATGTCATTTTTGGGTGTGCTGATGGAACACTAGCTAGGGTTTTAACACTGCTTGGTTTGATTGCCTCAGATAGCTCTGCTTGAAATTTCTCTGTAGATTATAATTTATAAAAAAGGTGAAGTAAAGGATGATGCTGAAACAAATTTGGACTAAGGACTTCTTTTTGGTCTGATGGGGTTCTGCTGCCGTGACTCTCTGTTTCTCCATGTTTATATTGTTCAGCACTGTATTGTTTCTGGCTCATCAATTAAATTGCAAACTCTTTAGAGTAGTGACATGTGATTAGGCCAGAGGTCATAATTCATTAGTTATGTATTATATTATAGTGAAAGCTATTAAAAAAAGTGTTCAGACTCTGGTTTAGGACTTCAAAATCAGGTATCTATTAAACTCTGCGTAAAAGTCAGAGTTCAGTTATTTGTAAAAATACTTTGCCTTCTTTGAATATTTGTAGTATTGGATTTCTCTGATAAAAAATTATGTGAAGTTATTTTCACTCAAGCTTACTCTGCAATATAACATTCTGTTTCTTTGTGGTACTATTTAAATATTTTTGTAGATCAATTAAGGAAAAACTTCCTTCTTCAGAGAATCATTTACAAATTTGTTGTCACTATTCAAAATGCATTATCAGGCAGAAGTGCCATATTTTGACTGCAGAGTCATTGGTAATACCCTGCATCCTTATTACTGATTCAGCAAAACAATAGAATCCTTCACAAAGTGTATGTAGCATCCGAATTGGAACCTCTGGATACTACTGTATTACAAATAACAAGAAAATTTGCTATAGCTATTCTGATGCCTGTTCTCACAGGTAATTAATTATTCTATGAACAAAATCTGTTTCTCTGGATTTTATTTGTGTGTTTTGCTCTTTTTATTCTCAGCTGTCAAATACAGCTACTGTTTTTAAACTCAGATTGTTCTGTGTATTGCAAGTATGCTTGCAGTTCTTTGCATGAACAGAAGCCACTCTGAGAACTTGATCTGTGCTATTTTCTAAACAATCAATGAAATACAACTAGACATCATTACATAGAATTAAAAACCAGATAAGTAGTAATTCGTATTAAATGCACAGATTCTTGGTGGTAAAGGCTATAATTAAGGAATAATATAAGAAAATGCGTACAAAAACTCCTATAAAATGTAGCAGAAGAAACTTTTTGTAAGTTGAATTTTGCCTGGACTTAGTAAGCTGTGTGAAAATACAGAGCGTAATACACTTAATATTTCAGTGGGTATATATTATTTCTTCAGAGAAGATGGAGACTTGAGGAAGTGATTGTAGAAGTGTCACTTATAGTTAAGGTTGTCTGATATGTCCGTTATCACAGTCTGATTTTAGTTTTTATAACTTTAGTTATAAAGTTTTAACTGTTTTGGCTAAATTTTCCATGTCATGGAATTGCCAAAAAGTGATTTGTTTTCAAAGTTGCTATTAAAATGATTCATCTGTTTCCAGGAACAAGTTATGGGAAAATACGTTGATGGCGCCTTTTTTTTTGTCCTCCTGAGAAACTCCGTGCCTTCATTCCTTGGAGTGGAAACTTGAAATCTGGCAGATGAATCACCCTTGTTTCAGGGAAGTGTCTTTTGAAAGAAACTCAGGGTGGCAGAAGGTGCAATGTGTACGACCTATGGTGTGCATAAAGGCTGGTAGGGACTCTCTAGGAGTTTTGATGGAATGTTTAGGCTGTGTATTCCCAAATAAGTTAAAAGTAAATATTCAATAAGTACCTACTAATTAAATGAGTCAGAAGTCTGACAGAAAAATAGCATAGGACCATATGATTAAAGTTTGTATATATGATTAAAGTGCACCAACATCTTGCACAGAGTGTACAGACTAACTCTGGAGGTTTTTTTTTTTTTAAACTGAATATTTTCTTTCATAGATTTTTTTTTTTAAGTGACAGATTCCTTAGAGCTATTCCTGTGTTATTAGGAAGCTGAAACAGGAATTTTTCAGTGGTTGAAGTAGCATGGTTTTTTACACTTTCTGAAAAAGCTTATTAGTATTTTATTTTCATCAAGGAAATGTAATTCATTCTTCATTTTTAAATGTTGCTTTTGTCAACCAGAGCTCTTTCATGCCAGTGCTGTCTAGTAGATTCTATGGTCAGGATTTTTATTTCTGATCCTTCACCGAAAATTCATCTGAGTGTGTGTAGATTTGTTGTGTTGTTTTGTTTTCTTAAAGTGGACGCTAAGGAGAGATAGGAGTCCATTTAATATTTACTTTCTCCTGAAACTATGTGCTGAATAATATATATTTTTGAAATTTCAAGTCTTACATCTGTTAATTGCATCAATCTTTGCTATTGTTAATACTAATTGAATCTTAATCAGGAGATGATCCCCATGCTGTGGGATGCACAGAAGCGCTCATTCTGGTCTTCTATAAGCTCTAAATAGCTCATTTAAAAAAATCATTTGTAGATCAGTTCTTTTTGTTGTTGCGTTTCACTGAACTCAGCAGTTCTCTGCTATGCAAATGCCTTGTGTTTTTGGAGATGCCTCAGTTTCTCTATATTTATGTAACCTAAACTTTTTTTTTCTAAAGCAAAAGTTGTTTTCAGCCATCATTTTCACACTAAAAAAGTATCTACACAGTTGTGCACTTTAAAGTCTGTTTCGCTCTCTTTAGCTTTTTTCCCCTCTGAGAATCTGTGTTCAAGATAGGGTTTTCAAATATGTTACCTGTTTTTCTCATTGCATGTGTTTTTTATTGTTCCTAGTTCATTAAGCACTTCCTAGCACGTAATTTCTGTGATGGTGTGATTTGCTGTGTGCTGTTTGATCAAGTAGCTAACTTTAATCAGCAAGTCCGACAAGCTGCACGTGACTACTGGCACAGAGTTGGATACCTGCTTAAGTGTCTGGTTGGAAGGTCCTAAACCAGGACCTAATACGAGACCTGTTCTAAAATTGTAGTTATTTGTCATTAAGGATTTGATTTTATCTTTACAAGATTGTATTTGTGGCTGGGATTTTACCATTTGCTGGTGCTTCAATGACAGGAGTTTTCTTTTGTGAAGGGTGAGTTTGTGAGCACTTCCTGGAGGTTCACATTTAAAAGAAATCAGTGTCACTGGGAAGAAAACACTTTTTACCCGGAGCACAGTGTTCATACCGTGACCACAGACATTTTCTAAAGGAGGTGTAGACTCTTTAATAGTAAGCCTTGGCCTATGTGATAGTAGTCTTGCTTTTCTAGTTAGCTTTTGCAAACCACTTCAAAGTCATTCATGGAATTTGCTGCTCTGCAAAGCACTGGTTGAAAGCAGCTACAGTACTACTGGCTCTTGAAGGGGAGGCGAAAAAACTATGTGGAGAGGGATTATGGCTCAACAGTTGTGAATTCAGGAGAAGGTCAGACCTGCTGCCTCACACAGATGTAGGGACACCACTGATGAATTTGTAAAATCTTGCTCCTTTGTGGGCAGTGGCTTTGCTGTGTACTTGCAGGTGGGGATGTCTGCCCAGCCTATGGGTGTGTGGCACTCTTGACCTCATTTTTATCTCCTGCAGAGCTCTCAACTCCAGGCTCTTACGGGCTCTCAACTCCAGGCTCCACATAAGGGAGGCCCTTATGTGCCCAGACATAAGGTGATGTTTCTTGACAGCTCCTGGGAAGGCTGTGGCTTCCTGCTGGGCCCCTGTGGAATGGACTGCCTTGAATTGTGGCAGCTTTCTTGCCTCTGCGCAAGGCTGCGGTTCCTGCTGCCCAGTTCATTCTTGCAGGAATTTGAAACACAGTTGCCTACCTAAAAACTGGTAGAACAGCACCATTCATTGTGGCACGGTGCCACGTCCTGAACCAGTTGGGTCAATGCTTAGGATGTAACATAAAACATGCATGCACTGTCTATGACAGCAGTGAGGTGATTACAGACTAGTAAGAACTTATTTCTACTCTTATTAAGCCTTGTGGCTTCTTCAACTGGAAGAGTGGGGTTTTCTTCTAAATGGAGTGGGGTTTTCCTGGTAGAGGTACAGGTTTGTGGTTTTGATGGGGTTTTTTTTAATAAAAAAAAAACCTACTGAAGAAGCAAGAGCCGAGAATCACCCCATGCACATGTCCATGGAAGCAGCTTCAATACAAATATACAAGTGAGAAGAGCAAGGGGGGGGTAACAAAAGCAAAATCAATCGAACTTGAATGTTGATTTATTAGTGTCAAACTATTTGTTGCAACATGGAAAGGGGAAAACATGTAAAACAGTAAAATCAGTCATTTGGTAAATACCCGCATAGGATCAGTGATTTTAAGAGAGCTTTGTTAGTGTACACCAAATGAGGATTGTGTTCTTATGTTCAAATTTTTCTCATGCAAAGATTTTTTTTCCATGTCACCAGAAGTACCGAAAAGGTGTAAATGGAAGATTATTGGCCTTTGGACAATAAAAGGCACTGAAATTTTCCAGGATGATTTTTTCTACAAAGTTATAAAGTAATACTTGGGTTACTAGTTCAGTAGTATAGTGTAAAATAAGTTGTTGTGCTGCTGTAAAACACCTGTGTCTCAAAGTTCCTAAAAGACAGGGTACATGCCTACTTTAAGAAAAAGTAAACAAAGAATGAGAATTAAAAAAATTAATTTGGCTAAGAGTCAAAGCCTTGTTAAGATACATGGCAGGAAAGCAGACATAAAATTGGAGGGAGAAGAAAGTAAAGAATAGAATTAAAATGTTATTTTCTCCTCTTTCCATTTACCTGTCGCCTTTTGTTATTCATATACACTTGTTGAACCTGTGTGTAAATGATTGATTGACTCAGTGAACTCATTGTAATAAATTATATTTAATGTGCTATCTTGAAAAAATCTTTTGAAATTCTGTCTTTTCTTTGTCTGCTCACCTTGTGGCTTTTAATATCTTGTTTCCCATCTGTCTGATTCCATCATAAGCTGAGCATAACTTTTCAAACCTTAATGCAGCTCTCTCTTTGTTCTGGTTTAAGTAAGTATGTAATGCAAATATGTGATTTGGCCATCAACAGTAATATCAGAAAGGAATGTTGAAGTGTGTGTTCTCTTTATTGATGTGAAATAAAGAAACACTTATCTGTAGATATTTGATAATACGTATTTACAGTGCATAGATCTGTCTCTGCAAGCAAATGAATACAGAGATGTCTGTATCATTGTATTATATCTGCTTTAATGTTACAAGTCCAAAGGTTACTTTTAAGGATTAGTTCTTAATTAAAGGAGAAAAGAAATGGGTCTATAAGGTTTCAGGAAAGCAGTTATAAATATAGATTTAAAAATACTTAACTGAATATGTAATACCGATGTACCCAAACTTCATTTTGAGATTGATTGTACTGTAGATATTTCTACTGCAAGAAGTGTCTCTAGCAGTGAGGTCCTAACTGAGTCTTGAATTACAGGGGAATTCAGAGAAATACACTTATTTTGTTAAAAACATTTTTTTCTAGGGGATATAATGTCTGTAGAAATGATCAGTTGGGATATCTTTTTTTATGCTTATAGTTCAGTAGTTTGCTTAACAACCATAAGATATAGGTAGATAAATTCTTTGTGTTCTTTAAGGACATAAAATGTGTATGCTGAAAGATTTTTTTTTTTTTTTGGATAGTGCCTTTTTAGTGAGAGTAAATCTTTGGAGAGACCAGAGAGAATGAACTGAGTCAGGAAGAGAAAAGGGAAAAGCATGGTAGTCCTGGGACTGGCTATAACACTTTCATGGGACAGTAGAAATAGAATAATCTTTTAAGTCGTCCGAATTCATCAGAGAGTTATTATGAAAAGGCCAAAAGACCCCAGAGTTCACTCAACTAAGTGTGTTTATATGTAAAACACAAAGCTCTGAAATATTTACTTTGATGTGGTCAATATAAGTTTGTTTGTATGATGATGATACTACTACTAGTAATTCTTTTTGGCTGGCTGATTTGACTATGAACAAGGTACCCAACTTGGAGAAGGAAGTCAAAGGCTTTTTCCTTCATGATTTATTGAAAAAACAGTAAACCAGTTTCAGCAGGATACATAGGCATATTCATTCAAACAAGTGATCAGTACATTGGCTGAAAGGGAATTATTCTTCAGACTAAGTATCTTGTTGAACTGAGGCCTTTATATAGTCTAAGTAACTTTAGTTCCAAAATTGCTCAGTCTTCACTAAGCTTCTGACTTCCCTGGTATTTGCTGTCTATTGCTACTGAAACAAGTCTTTGAGCAGAAGCATTAGTGGCGGAATTCCGATATCTGGCAAGTATTATGTTTTAATTCTTTTTTTGCTATTGTATGTGAACAAGTGCTTTGGAGAAATCTAGACATGTATGTTTTCTGCCATTGAAAGAATTATATTCATCTTATTGAGAAAGCTGAAACAATTTGCAGCACTGTGTTAAAAAGATTTTTTTTTTTTAAGGATATAAGTTTTATTGTGAAACTTCTTGTGAAGAATTTTGTTTGTGAAACTTATAGCTCTGTTTCTACAGCATAGAATATAAAGCAAGAAATGGAATGAAATCTTGGCTCCATTGTATTTATATCAATATTTTAGGATTTCTGTTTCACTAGGTTTTAATTCACTATGTCCTTCCCAGAGTTAAGTTTGGTATAGCATTTCCTTCCAGAAGTGTGGAAAGTTAAGTACACGTATCATAGAGGGCATCCTTATGTGTTTAAAAGTAAAAAGCCCATTGTAGTAGATGCATCTCACCTGACAGTGAAATTTGTGTGGAATATAGCAGCTGTGTAGCGTTACACACAGACAATACAGAAGAATATCTAATGATTAAATACTTCATCATCATTGCATAGCCATTTGCTGTAGTAGAAAAAAAATCACTATGGATTGTGACCCCAAATTGAAAAATGACAGGAATGGTGGGTCTAGGGTATATGTTATTAATAAATAACACACTTTTGTGACTCGTTAAACTATCTCTGTAATAA
Source organism: Phoenicopterus ruber ruber (assembly GCA_009819775.1). Classification (NCBI taxonomy): domain Eukaryota; kingdom Metazoa; phylum Chordata; class Aves; order Phoenicopteriformes; family Phoenicopteridae; genus Phoenicopterus; species Phoenicopterus ruber. The sequence goes on from CM020216.1 coordinate 57,872,363, forward strand.
CGGCATGTTTCATTCTGTGCTGCTGAGGAAAGTTGCAAACCAGAAGAAAAAGTCCTTTCTACATACCTCCCAGATCCATTTCCTTAATTGCTGAGATTTTCCTGGGGACTGAGGGACAGACTAGACGTTGTTCAACTTTTATCTGAATGAAGTGACACTGGGCTATAATAAGCTGCCGCTGCAATCCAACTACAGTGTTTTCCAACAGTACTCAGGAATAAGGCATTGTATTTGTAGTTAGTATATATGGACATAGTTTTTGGCAGCAGTTAAATTCTTATTTGCTGTATATTTTCTTAGGTTTTCTGCCGGACTAAATGACTGTATCCATGATTTACAGTTAAATATTTGCTTTGCTTTAAATGTGAGAGTGACACATCCACATTGCCTTTTCAGCATATATAGAAAAAGGAAAGGAAAATGAAATGACAATCTTTTTCTAGAAATTCTGATATAATTCACATATTGGAATGTGAATGGTGGACTCTGAATTAATTACTGCATGTTTTGATATAGATTAAACAGATTAGTAGGGACAGAATAGTGTAAACACTTGGGTCATCATAGCAAATTTCTTCCATCTAGGGGAGAAATATGAAAAAAAATAATATTTTTGGAAAAAATATTCACATGACCTATTGTTTAGGCAAGCTGTTGCACTTACTGGCACAACTATTTAACAGTGTAAAACAAATACATTGTGTCTGGTGAATTAGTGATAACCTTGCATGCTAACTGTAATGCTTTATCGTGTTACTGGGCTTCAGATATATAGTCACACACCATATTCTCCGGAAGAAATAAGAATAAGGAATCTGCCATTGATTATAACAGAACCACCGATTTTCATGCATTACTGCATCATAAACGTTCACTTCTTTTTCCTAAGATACATTCGTGCTTACAAAGTATATATTTATTCCTTCAAATTATGGTTACTAAATTAGCATGGCATATTTTTCACAAAATTAATCTTTTTCCAGTTTTGTCTGTCTGCCTAATAACTTGATAAATCTCCCCATATCTTCTAATGGCAGATGATTTATCAAGGCCTACCACTTAATATTACAGAGCGTGTGAGGAGCTGAAGAATTCCAAAGTATTTTCCATAGCTTAGGCATGTAAAATGAGGTGCATAGGAGAAAATGGAAGGACAGTCTTGTAACTGAGAATAAGCCTTTGTGATTTAAGCATGGGTTTGAAGTTCAAGAAGTGTGAGTTCTATCCCGTAAATCCATCATGCTTCCCACCAGACTTTGGACAAGACACTCTTTTTTGTTTGGTGTTTTTTTTTTTTTCCTTTGCTGCAGTTGACCATTCTGCAATATATTTACGGTCATACTGTCTTATCTCAGTGTAGTTTAATGCTAGAATTCTCTAGCATTACTAGTGTTATAGGACACATTAATTTTTGAGTTTATTGAGTTGTACTTATACAAACACTTCCTTGATATAGATATAGCCTGAATTTTTTCATATTAAAAAAGTGTACATAATATGTAATATGTAAAGGATACTTTTGTGACATAAATATTTTAACTTGTATATCTGAAGCACATATAAACATACAGAAATCTCAGAAGTTGTCAATGATATTTCAGCTTTCCTGAATGCTTTACTTTTTCTCCATTTCCAGGTTGCATGTCTAACTCATGTAGCAGCTAATTACCTTAATTGCAAAATTGAAGCAAAACGTTGGGGTACTGCTCATGGGAGTATTGTTCCGTATCAGGTAAGTAGAAAGCATTAGGGTTTTTTGCTCTTGGAATTCATAATTTTGTGTATTATGAGATTGAGAACTGACTGACTTATCCCATGACCTGCTGTAGTCTGTAATGTGTCTGTGTCTAGGTAGGACAAGGTTCTGTTGTTCATTGTCATTTCTGCATTTTGCATACTACTTCATCAGCAGTAGATTAGTAACAGAATACTGGAATAGATCAAAGGTGTTTGCTGAAATTGGATGACCTTAAAGCTAGCATGATGACTTGATTGATTTTCACCTGACAGAGAAACCTTTTTTAAAGGCTTACCTGACTTCCAAACCAGTTATAAACTGAAATCTTTTTGCCTCTGAATTTTGGTATTTTTATCTTGTGAGTCTACAAAAACAATCTAAATGACCATGAAGATCTGGGAGTTCTATGTATTTGTCATTTTCCATTGATTTTGCTACAAATCACTGTCGCTCAGTGAGACAACAGGTTGGCAAAAGGAATTAACCAGACCTCAGATCTCCCCAGCGGAATTCATAGCCTGCTACATCTAATGAAGGGTTGAAATTCCTTAAAATAACATGACCTTCATCATATAAACAAGCACAGGAAAAAAAAATTACTGCAAGTTTTATCTTACTTTTGGCTAGTATGGGAAACTCTTCCAGTAAACAAAGATAATTTTGTTCTTTTCTAGCTGATCATTTTGTTTTCTTGAAGGAGGTCATGCTAACTTATGGAGACTTGGGCATATATTTAATTTTTAAAAAAAGCTGTTCTTTGTGTCATAATTTTTGGCACTTCTCAGCAAGTAGTCATGCTTGCAACTAGGTAGGCAGAGTCTGGATTTCTTAATTTCCGACTGGAGTCCTTTAACTCCTGAGAGGGACAGTTCCCAGCATTTGTCTGGGAGAACTGCCCCTAAACACCACTCAGTTTCATTACCATCTCCTTTAGAGAAAGTGAGGGAAACTCCATGTATTGTCCTCTTCCCAGTGGTGGAGATGGTGGTGATCATAACAGTAAAAGATTTTCTGTTGCCACAAGCAGCAACTGTAAAGCTAAAATCTTCCATTATTATGTGCAACACTATCACTGGATAGTGTCACAGCCAGGCCTCCTCAGGTCCAAAACCAAAATCAGTTGTTTTTGTAAGAGCTGCATCTACTTGAGCTAGGAGACTTTTTCCAGTACATATCACTGCGTAGTCAATTGTCTCTTGTTTTGGATTAGCTAGAACAGATCGCAAATTATCTCAGGCCGATAGGGAGATGTTGCGGCTCTTTCTGCAAGGATGAGCTTGGCCCTGCAGTATTCTTGTCTCGGGTGTAGTGCAGCATAGCCATGGTTGTGCTACTCTCTGCTTGGCATGGTGTAGCAGTATGGCCATATTTTCTAGAACGAGCTCTGCATGAACCAGTGTAACCAGGCATCCACTACACCAGTAGTTACATTCTGCTGTGTAACTGTAATGTGACCTTTTGGTGCAACCCTTTTTGAACTTTGGTATGTTGAAAGTACAAAACAAATTTGAAGTGTCTGAAGTTTGTATAAACAAAACCAAAAACCTGACTAAACAAAACATTTTATCTTCACCGTACTGCATTTGGCTGGATAAATGAAACTTGCATTCTTTTATCTCCTTTTGCCTTGTTTTTCCACAGTCAAAATGGAAAGCAAAGCATACATTGGGTATCCTTTTGTTTGTTTTTTCATAGACAGCTTTCTAGATATACAAAATTTGAGGAGACTGTTTTAGCTATCTTCTGGTTTAATCTAGATTAGTCAAGATGTAAATAACTATTTTAAAAAAAATCTTATCTAAACTATGGTTCCTGTGTTTCTGCATGCTGTTTCTGTAGTAGGTATTAGAAATACTACTTCAACATCATAAACAATTTTAATCTGAATTTTCTTGTTCATAAACTAGTAATTAGGGTGGAGTTGTGTGTGTGTGTGTTTATGGCTCATCTGTTAATGTTCCATCAGCTAGCATGGTTATAATTCTGATTGTGACCATAAGTATATTATGCTTTCCAGAGTTTATTTTTCGCTTTACTAACATAAGTTATACTTAGACTGCAAAGCTCTTCAGAAACTTGAATTAACCCTCACTGTTGCTATTGTACTGCTTTTATAGTTGCTTCTATAGCTCATTTGTAATACAGTTTAGAACAGAACTCTGAAACCTGACTTTCATACCTCATCCTAGTTATTGAATATATTGTCTTTTGCTTACTAAACTTACTAATATGTGACTATCGGAGTGCTAATTTTTGCAAAGAAATGTGTTGGGTTTTTGTTTCAAGATATTTTGTGCAAGTGAACTATAATTTGTTCAAATAATAAAAGCCACATTTCAGAAAAATTGAATTTCTATATATGTCAGAACAAGTATGTGGTAGTGAACTGTTGGTTTTTTTTTTTCTTAGGCCCTCAACTTTGTTTTGTTTTCATTTGCTGTATTTTGAGTTTTCACACAGGTAGTAAATTATAATTTTGAAGCGATACAGAGCCTGCAATGCTGCTAAAAGTGTCAGACTGTGTAAATCACAGAAGATAGGGTAAAGATGAGAGATCCTTTTATAGATATTAAAAAGGCAAAATCTAAATAATTTATGTCATCTTTTTGTGGGACAGAAGTCTGATCAGAGTCATGCTAAAGTGCTGACCAAAATTTCGTAAAAAATATGTCGAAAGCATCTTAAATATGTACGTAAATAGTACTTTTTTTTTTGCTTACAATTGTGACAGTAAGTGTTCTAGTGCTCTAACACATTCAGTAGTGTATGCTGAATGGTATTGTAGCTTTTATTTCATTGAGCTTATATTGAATAATTTTGTTCAGAATATCTTTGTAAATGGCTCTATTTTTTTCTATTTACAAGGCCAAATTTAGCTTTGATTATATCTCTGTAATTTCACTGAACTCCCTGTTGCTTCTTGACTGAAAAACTAGCAGCGTAATTTGTCCCTGAATGCATTCTCTAGATCAACCTTTCTTACTTTTCCTTGTGTTTATGAAACATAAAAATTGAGCATTAATGGGCAGCTGAGCTTTCTCCTTCCTGAAACTACCAACATGTGTAGCCCCTTTCAAAATCTATTTCTGGTCTGAGCAACAAGCTCTTAATAAAAGAGATGTGAAGTTTGGTGTACAAGGACTTTCATACTCTCTTAAGGTTTTTCTCATTTGCTGATAATGTGCTCACTTTGTGGCATGATCATCTGAAATGTCTGAGTTTTCAGTTCTATGTGCTCATCACCAGTACCCAAAGGAAAGGATTTAAACTTCTAAGTGTACAATGTCTTTCAAGGTTCCTGTAAAGCTGTCTGTAAAGGTTTGCCATAGGTTTTCAATGGAGGTGAACTTTGCAATGTATCACAAAGATGAAGAACTCTAGATTCTAATCAACCAAAATCAGAAATAGATTTTTAAGTGCTGAACCCTTCATGAGAAATTCTCTACTTTGAGCATATCTGGTTTTTAATCGGAGCAATGTAGTTTGTATAGGTCACTCCTGTGATAGTGTATCTAATCAGATCCCAATTTGCTTGGTTTCAAGTGTTAAAACACAAACCTTGAGTTCTGGGCTGTATCTTAAATGTAATTAGTGCAATTTTTTTAAACAAGTTTCTATAATGAGACACCTTGTTTACCTACAGCTGCTCCATGATTATCCAGAGGAAATCAAGGGCTTAAAAGCATCCGGTTTACGTAATTGTGCTGAAAAGTAAAGTTGTATTACTGTCTTTCATTTGGGGTGATAAGGTCTTCCCTCATTCTTGTGGTTTCAGCAATGTGGTTATCTTGCCTGTATCACATGTGAGATCTAGACATTCACTTTTTCATCTTCCAATTGGCCCACTCGGAATGGATATTCATGCTCTTGAGAAAGTCTATCATAACCTGCGTGTTTACAGGAAGTTTCCTGTGGCAGCTTATCACCCTGCCATCATAGAACCGGATAACTGGGCAGCACTTTCAGAGGCAAACTTTCAGCAAAAGGTACAGAGCTGTTCTTTCCAGCTGTAATGGTGAAAGTCTCTTTAAAAACTGAGAAACTAAGCTCTTATGGATATCCTGCTCCCCCCCATGAATATGATACTATTTCTGTTCCAGATTTGGTCCTAGGACTCACAAGGTCTTCTCAAGTATACTTCAATATATTTTCAGAATATGCAAAGGGCATAACCATTCTGCACAGAAGTTGAAACCACAAGACAGGAAAGAAATTATTATTTTAACCAATTATCTTTTCTGTTGACTGACCTGTGCAGTGTCATAACTCATCAGACCCAACATTAATGTGGTTTATATTAGAGCATCACTTAGATTCTTTAAGCATCAATTTCTTGTACTAGGCATAAAATTTCCTTCATATGAGTAAACTGTCTCTGTGTCAAAGGCCTTGCAGTTGAAATGTATTATGAAAACCAAAGTATAAGCTCACAAGGAAGTGAAAGGTATGAGGTAGTAGGAAGATGAGTATAGTCATAGATATAAATATCTCTGCATTATTTTTAGCATCTGCATCTCATACTTCTTGCTTGTGGAATTTCATCCTGTCCAGGAGTCTTACAAAGAAAATCCCACTCATGTCACTTGTTACTTACATGATTCATCTGGCAGAGATGCTTTTCATACAAAAGCACAATGTGCACCAACTTTCCTAACTCAGCTCTGGAGAATCTCACAGAACTTTTCATGACTCGTTTTATTTTGTTTTCTCTTTTCTTCCAGTGGAGAGGGCAACAGAATAACGTCAATTGTTCAGAAATTTCGAACTACTTGTTCTACACAAGAATGGTGATGTGTAGTAATTTTCTTTTCTGTCTTTATGTGGTTTCATTGGGATACTTCTGCAGTTAGTATGTCTTGGAATCAAAATCAACAAAGAATAGAACTTGGATTGTTTGCGAAGTTTTGCATTATGCATGAAACTCTTCTTCTTAAATAAGTCCAAAATGGATGTTATAGAAGAAAATCTTTCTGCGCTGTAATGATTCAATCTAGGAGAAGATGGAACTTACGCACTGGAAAGAAATAAAATACAGATTTTTTGAGGGGACTTCTAGATTCAGGAAATGCAAGACAACCCTTCTTACTCTGTGAACCTTATCTACGTAATACTCACCTGGACTATGTAGACTGCCTTGGGGGCCCATTGTCCTATATTGTTGTTCTGAGCAATGAAATATCACTGCTGAAAGTATTGCCCATTTGACATGAAAATTAAATGTAGTCGCAGATCACCTGAGTAGAAACTTCGTGCTCTCAAGCAGCAAAGTGTGCGCTCTCACACTGTATGGTTTCAGTTTCCAAAGAACAGTTTGGCCATCCTCAAGATACATGTCTTGACTCATATGATGAATACTCAATCTTCCAGATACTTTAGTGGCCTAGTGTATCTCCTTGAACTACTTACCTACAGGTTTGGGTTTTTTTTTAACTAGCTGCTTCCTTTCTATCTTTATCTTACAAGGCACAGGAAAGAGTAAAGCCAGAAAGGCCTGTGTCATCCTGGATTCTGTAAAACAAGAAACCAAGGATATCATTTGCAGGACTTTTTTTATTTCTTTCTTTTTGGACAAGTTTCTATTTGTAGATTTTCTTACTGAATTCTTTAGAAGTGTCTTACTGTGGTGTGACAGGTTAACTACTGACTGCACAAACTTTTTGGTGTTATTATAAGGGACTATAGTTGGCACTCTGTTTGGTAAGAAGTGCTGGAGTAGGGATTCTGTTTCCTTGCCATTTTAGTCAATGAAAAGGTTTAGTAATCATCTGTGGGAATCTGTGTAGAAAGCTACCCATTTATGAGGAATGAATTCTAGTTATTCAAACCTGACATCTTTATATTGATAACTTTCTGGTGATTGTCCTTCAGTGAGTTGTCAAGCCTCTCTCCTGGGCAGAGCAGCTGTCTGGAAACCAAATCAGTAGGTTTGCCTTAGGCAGTTTTAGATACATGCTCAGTGTATAATGTGAGATGTAGTTATTTCATTCATATATGTCCTATCCTGTTACAGAGACAGAACTTTAAAGAAGCTGACCTTGTATTCACATGGAATAGACAGCTTCTTATCTGTACGCAGGAACTTTTCAGATGGAAATGAAATGCATTTTTAATTTAAAACTTGATACTTGTTTTTTTTCCTGAACGAAATCCTCCTGCACCTTTCTACTTTAAGCAAGGCCTGCAAGATATTTTTTCATGAGTCTTATATTTCCAATTTGCAAAATAGATACGGATAATCACAATTATTGTTAAGGAATGATAGCTGATAATTGAGACTGTCTCATTTTTGATCTCCTGGGAAAAGTCACACACTATTTTGTGCCCATCATAAAACATTCTTATAGATGTACTTATATTTGTATTTGAACTTATATAAGTACTTACACTTGTTTAAACTGGGTGTACATTAAGATTACTAGTCTGTCACTTGTCTGTGGTCACATGAGAAGAACTCTAATGAAACTAGGATCAGAACACAGCTGTACTGATGTTCAGTGTCATTTAGTGGACATATTTGTCTTTTATGTATGCTGTTCATTCTTTCCTCCACATTCGTCCATTGCTGGGGTGAGGGATCTAGTTTGCGTTATTTACAGCAGCATGGTTAGCCTCCAAACATGTTGCAGGGTTACTGAACATTACAGATTTCTATATCCGTGTCAAAGTAATTCTTAGGAAGGGCAGCATAACAGAGCCCTGATCAGTAGATTGCTCTTCAAGTTGTAGCTAGTTGGAAAGGGATAAAAGTAGGATCTGTGGGCTTGTAGAGGAGTATTGACTGCAACTGGATCACAGCTTTCCTCTAATCTACTTATCGAATCCAGGGCAGAAGAATAAACTTTGCTTTTGTGTTTCTGAAAATATGTTTCATCATCATTGTATAACTATACAGTGCAGCCACTCAAAAGCTGAAACATGTTTAAACAGTCTGAAAGAGAACTCAGAAATTTGTGTGCAGCAGTATCACTCAATGACTTCTGACATAATCATCCCGCATATGTAAGTAGCGATTTGTATTGCCACCATAGCTAGAAACCCTGATAAAACACCATAATCCCTTGCATTATGTGCAAGGTCACAAGCAGGACAAATCAGTTCTTTCTGATCAGTAATGGGGAATGAAATACAAAGGAATTACTTTAAATGACTGAAATAAGTAAGGACTTTGGCAGTGTTCACAATCTTTTAAAGCTGTATTTTCTTAAGAATTTGAGGATCTGATGATTTATGGTGAATAATATTCACTCTTGGGGCACAGGAGAAATTAAGGCATGTCCACATGATGATATTAACTTTATGAAGACAGAAAAAATGAATAAATAAAAACCCCAGGAAAATTCTTACCATTGTTTAATAGATGTTCACGTGCTTGCTTTTACTATGTGAAGCTTGTGACAGTTTTGGTTGGAAAATGTTGACTGTTATGGAAGGGTATGTCCACTAGATGTCATTCATGTAATCTAGTTTTTGTTGCAGCATTTATTTCTAAGGAGCTATGTAGGATGGTAGATACAAATTATCAGCATTATTATCTGCTTGTGTATATGCAGTGCTTTTAACTTTATATATGTGTGGTGTGTTACAAAATAATATTCTGATTGTCTCTGTGATGGGTTTGACATATCATTTAGTCTAGAACATCTGTCTTTACATGTTTTTGCCTACAATTACATTGTTGCATGAGTAGATCTGTTATATGAGAGCACCCAGGTGAGCTGTATGTAGTCTGTAACTGTTCTGCAAGGAGACACATGAGTATAGAGGTAAGGATGTTATGCCCCAAAGGAAAACAAAAGTATCTTGTAACTACTATAATTCCACTTAAAATATGTTCTTTTCTAAGCTTTTTACACCTCAAAGGGCAGTTCTGTAGGAAAGTGCATATCTAATTAGGAAAGGTGGCTCAAATTTCATAAACTTACACAAGTGGATTTATGCTCTCAGATCTTAGCTGTAGAACTGTGCTTACAGTACTTGATTTGTGTCACTTTATTGGTATCTGAGGCATTTAAAATAGGATCACTTTAATCAAGCTTAAATGAAATACTCTGTGTGTGGACAAATCAAAGGTGCATCTGACCATTCAGTTGGGCGGGTTGGTGGGATCTGTACAGATATGTGTTCGTTAGCAAGGAGTGCTTGCACCCCCTGCATCCCTCCCCCCATCTTTGTAGTATGATATGTGTTACTAATTGCTAGACAGCTTCTGGGAAGCCATATCTATACTCTCATTGAAGAACAACTGCTGCAAGATTGGCCTGTGCTCCTTCCCACTTTCAACTTGGAGTAGCTACAGCAAAACTGGAAGCCGGAGATCACAGCTTCCTCCAACCTCCCTCTCCCCTTCCATATGGAATAAAGAATGTCTCTGCCCTGTGTAGTCAGCCAGAGGGCAGGATGGGGAAGTGATAATCCTCTTGGAATGAGCACTTGCATGAAAAATGATAAATGCTACATTGCATGGGGATTAACACTTGCTTATGAACTTGCTTTTAATGGAGTGATGCTTCTCTTTCAGCAATGTGAAGGTTCACTGTACTTGTAGACCTGATTAAGAACCTTTACCACTGTTCAGCCAAAAGGGAACCATCTGCCATCAGAAACATAATGGTGTTTGAAACTGTTTCACTCTTTTGCATATTATCCTCAAGAATGTCAAACAAGTAATTTCACACAGCATTTATTTCCCTAGAAAAATGCTTGTTCCCCACATCTCATTGCAACATTCTTCCTTCTCTCATCATGAGAATTGCATTTCTGCTCACATTTAATGCATCTGTTTGAGGTCTGTGCTTTGTCACCATGAAACTCTGAAACATGACTATCCAGAGCTAGTTTAATGAATGGTGTTGCTATATAAATCACATCTATTCTCATTTTTTTAATTGGAGAGCTTATGATATCCTGTGAGGATGTTCACAGAGTGGGTTGATCTGTGAATCACTGTGGAGTTTATGAAGCTTGTTTGCCATCTCTAGATGTATTTGGTATCGAGCACTACTTTATAAAGATTTAGTGTAAGAACCTGATTGCTACTTTGCAGGATGACCCTTTCTTTTCACAGTGAGCTGACATGTCACGCAAATTTGGTCATTAAGTTAATTTCCAAGCACTGATGTATACCAATAAATTTGGTGTGGGCTATATTGTTTCCTCTAAAAATACTGCATTACTGCTACAATAAGCTTAGCTCCACTGGAATAACAGCTATGGTCCTCCAGTACACAGGCAGCTTCTGGGAATTTAGTTGGAAGGGTACAATTTTTGAGAGAGCTTCTGTTCTATTTTCAAAAGTGGTATATGCCCTTAAGTCTTTTACTAAAGCATTGAGGTTTTAAATGCCTAATCTACTTATGAAAATAGGCTTTAAATTACAGTGCTTTTTAATGTTGTTTCTCATGCCCTTTGCTACATTCAGATATAATGTTGCATGATGCTAGAACAGGTGTTTTTACCAAAATTCTCACTAATAAAACTTGATGGTAAAAAGACTGAGAAATTGCAATCTAAGGCTTTGTCTATTATTAAACCTCTATTATTACCAAACTTGTTTTGATTTGCTTACTTTTTAAGATAAGCAGGACTTGCTACAAAACTTGAATTCAATTGTGTTGAGAGTGGTAAGGGTGAAGGTGAAAGATAATTTTTTTAAAAGTAGTTCTCTGTTTTGACAAAACCATACTTCCTGACCATCACCTAAAACACACAATATTTGCTGACTGGAGATTACTCTTATAATACAAATTAAGCTAAAGAAATTGATCTTGTATCTGTATCCCCAAGGGGATCTCAACCAGTTTTATCTAGTCTACACCCTCACATTTGTTCACATATATCTAGGATACTTTTGACAGATGCTTGTCCCAATTTCTCTTCACCAGAAGTTTTGAAATACTTACTGTAGTCTTACTAAGTAGTTAGTTCTCTGCGCCCACTAAGAGGAGGAAAAGAAATAATTCCATTTTCAACAAGAAAGATAGAGCCTGGATTTAGGAAAAGGGTTTTGGCTATATAGTTAGTGATGCATTATGGCAGTTGATCACCATATTGTCTATAGCAAGTTTTTACATATACATAGAGCTCATCTACAGTGTTCTCCTTCCTGGTTTGTGTGAGGCCAGCTCATTCATGTTTTCCCCAAGGTTATATTTTTTTAAACCTCCTGTATTTTTTTGTTTTTCTCTCTCTCATGATTTCCACTTTGTTCACCTCTTCAAGTGGTGTGTCCAGATCTGGTAAGTGCCTTAGGCGAGTTCTTCATGTTTCTGAGTAACATGAAGAGCTTTCATGTGCTGTTAAGACACCTGAGAATAGTTTGCTTTCTATTTTAAGTGTCACGTTGCTGTATCTCCTTCTCAGGTGTTCAGCTGCTGGGATAGGAGAACAGCACATAGCTCTATGCCTAAACTTTGCTGATTAGTTACCAGCTACAGCTTCTGTTTGATTTACTATTAAAAGGTCTGTGTTCCATGATTTTTGCTTTGTTTCACCATAGATCATTTTACAGAATGACTCTCAATCCAGTGAAACCTGCAGAGGTGAGGTCTGCATCTGAGGTAGCAGCAGCCTGACTGTGTCTGACTGTGATCTTGGTTTATGTCAGCTACAGCAAGTTTAGGGCACTTGAATTTGAATGAGTATGTCCATGTGTGAGTTTAATGAGCTTTTCTAACTTTTGCACATTAGTTTTACATCATTAGTCATCTTTCTTTTCCTGGATGTTTCTAGGTAGATGAAGTATGAGATTCCAAAAAGTTGTCTTGTAAGGATATGGAAGACCCAACTTGTATTTCATATTTTGTATTTTATATTTTCTATATTTTATATTTTAGAAAGCTACCAGGCTAAAGAGTAGAAGTTAAATTATCTTAGTAGAAAGGCTATTCTTTGCTAGATAAAAGTAAAAAACAGACACAAGGTTAACCTGTAATTTACTGTCCAGCTGATATGCAGTCAGTTAATATTAGTTGTGATTCTTCATTGGAACAATCCATTGTCATGTGGAATAGCCATAATAATAAACAAATAGGAAGTTGATGTGATTTCAAGTAGAGAAGCATTAGCTGAGGCTATGTAACATATTTAAAACCTGACATAACGACAAGCAATATAAAGTATTATAAATACCAATGTTAGTCTGTATGATAATGTCTCTTATAAACAGAGACAATTTTTTGACCTTGTCAAGTTTATCCTTGGCATATGTAGTTATGATAGTGGCTAGAGACTTTTGACCATGAATAATAGTTATAACAATGCAACAAAGCCTTTTGTAGTACACACAAGTTATTAACTTAGCTCATTGGGGCAGAGACTGCATTTTAATTTAGCTTGAGGTTTAGAACAATGGACCCCGAGTCTTATTTTAGTGCTTCCACAAAACCACGAATAATTTCTTCCTCTTGTGTACAAGCTTACAGTATTTTATTTTATTTCAGGGTTTTAAACATAAGAGTGAATGTTTTGAAGTAATTCTAGGATTTCAGTTGATTTTCCTCATGTTACCCTTTTTTACATACCCAGTTTACATTCACCAATTTGTCAAAGTTGGAGGATAAATGAGAAGTAAAAATGACCATCACATAACTGTTGGAATCATGAAAGAATCTGAGATTTGTTTAATACTTACAGTGTTTACTGGTGTATTTAATCCATAAACAAGGAGGAGGGCCTTGGGCGGGAACAGAGTTCCATGTATTAAGAATCTGATCAGGTAGCTCATTTAAGAGAATGTTATTAGTGATACCTCTTAGCACTCATGCATAATTATACTATCTTTTCACTGTTACCTTTTCAAACCCCTCGGAGATTCTTAAGTAATTTTATTTCCTGCCATTTAACAGTTTTGAGTAATAATGAGGAGGAGAAAACAGTTAAATAGTTTCTTTTCTCAAGTACCAGGTGCTGAAAGCAACTGAGAATATCGGTGGTTTTTATAGTGGTTTCCTGTGCATCTTGTGTGAGCTTCTTCAAACATTCATTGTATACGCCTTTGTCAGATTTAAAAAGGTAATATAAATGATTTGTGGTCAAGAGATTGGACTGAAACTCAGAAATGTAGCTCTACATTTGCTTGCAAAATAGCTATATTATTTCTGGTTTGGGTGTTTGTTGTGACCTCATTTAATGTGGTGTTGCTTTTTGGGTGAGTGCTCCCAATCCATTTTTAATACAAGGTAGAGCAGTTTCTTCAAATCACCAGTTCCAGGTTGCAGCAAGTAATGGAGTCGTGGTTACTTCCAGAATTTCTACTGCTGTGTTGCCTACCACATTTCTGTCTATGCTTTGAGATTTGATTCCTGCTGTTGTGATTTGAGTGCTTTTGTGTACTCCTCCTCTGTCTGTAAAAGAGTTGACCTCTTCCTTCCACTTTTCTCTTGTTTGGTCTCTAGTTAAATAGTAAGCTGTTCATAAGCTGTTCAAGAGAGATTATTCCTGTCTTTCGGGGTAAGACTGCATGGCATTGAACAGTGTAATGTAAAAGTATGTGAGCTAGTTTCAATGCTGCAAGCAGGGAACAATCATAAAAAAAGTCTTGGATGCGGCTATCCCTTCTCAACGTAAGATCATCTTTAACAATGTTGCTCTGCACGGATATTTGCCTGACTTGTTCTGGGACTCCACAACCCCCCAGGCAGTTTATTTTAGTGCTTCACTATTCATTATATCCGTGGCACAGAAGGCAAGAAGTATTTAAATGACAGATACGAAGAGTCAGATCAGACATTAAGAAAAGCTTTCTAACAGAGAATCCAGATTCCTTCCTCTTTTCAGTAATCTTTTTAGGACCTTATGGACTGATATGTCTCAGTCTTCTCTAGGCTAAACAGTCCCAGTTTGCTTAGTCTTTTCTCTGAGATCACGCTTTCCAGAACTTAGTGTTATTCTCTGCACTTTCTTTTTGGAACACATTGTTTTTGTGGTGTCCAGAACCAAATACAGTACAAACTGGAACATAGGAAGTTCTGCCTGAACATGCGGAAAAACTTCTTCACTGTGAGGGGAACAGCACTGGAACAGGCTGCCCAGGGAGGTTGTGGAGTCTCCTTCTCTGGAGATGTTCAAAACCTGCCTGGACGCAGTCCTGTGCAACCTGCTCTAGGTGACCCTGCTCTGGCAGGGGGGTTGGACTAGATGATCTCCAGAGGTCCCTTCCAACCCCTACCACTCTGATTCTGTGATTACTCCAGCTCCAGTTTTATCTTCTTGAAGTACAACAGAAAGATTATTTCATGAATCTTGTGGGTTCTGCTGATGTTCTGAAATGCCACTTTAAAGTTACCCAGCTGTTGCAAAGGAGCCTTTGTTTAATTCATGTTCAGTTTGTGAAACATGTAAATTCTTGATCCTTTTCTCTTGTGAGTTATTCATGCCTAAGTCTAGAACCTCCCAGTTGATTTTCCTTGTTTAATTTCACGCTCTTGCTTTCAGACTTCATCTCCCAGTTGCAAAGGTTTTCAGTTCTATCCAGTCTGTCCAGTACTTGCAGTTCCTTCTAGTTTTGTGACATTTTCAAGTTTGATATAAATACTTTCTTCTCTCAGCATCTGGGTTATTAATGAGAATATTGAAATGATCTATGAACAGTTGATAGTATTCTTTCATGTTGACAAATCATTCATAACTCCTTTGGGTGATATCCAACCAGTTGGTAACCCTGTTTCTCATATGGCCTTATTTAAGTTGGTACTGCCCTTCACTGTAGTCTGGTGAGCAAAGGCAGACATCTAAGTCAATGTACTTGTACTTTGCAAGTCAATATTGGCTGCAACCCATTCTCTGTTTTGTGGGGGATGTATGTCTTTCTTTCTGGGAGGTAAGTGCTGACATATCATAGAATCATAGAATGGTTTGGGTTGGAAGGGACCTTAAAGATCATCTATCTACTTCCAACCCCCCTGCCATGGGCAGGGACACCTTCCACTAGACCAGGTTGCTCAAAGCCCCATCCCACCTGGCCTTGAACACTTTCAGGGAGGGGGCAGCCACAGCTTCTCTGGGCAACCTGTTCCAGTGCCTCTTCATCCTCCTAGTGAAGAATTTCTTCCTTATAGCTCATCTAAATCTACCGTCTTTCAGTTCAAAGCCATTAGCCCTTGTCCTGTCACTACATGCTCTTGTCAAAAGTCCCTCGCCAGCTTTCTTGTAGGCCCCCTTTAGGCGCTGGAAGGCTGCCAGAAGGTCTGCGTGGAGCCTCCTCTTTTCCAGGCTGAACAAGCCCAACTCTCTCAGCCTGTCTGCATAGGAGAGGTGCTCCAGCTCTCTGGTCATCTTGGTGGCCCTCACTCCAAGTCCACGTCCTTCTTGTGTTGGGATCCCCAGAGCTGAAGGCAGTACTCCAGGTGGGGGTCTCACGAGAGCGGAGGAGAGAGGCAGAATCACCTCCTGGACCTGCTGGTCACGCTTCTTTTGATGCAGCCCAGGATAGGGTTGGCTTTCTGGGCTGCAAGCACACATTGCCGGGTCCTGTTGAGCTTCTCATCAACCAACACCCCCAAGTCCTTCTCATCAGGGCTGCTCTCAATCCATTCTCTGCCCAGCCTGGATTTGTGCTTGGGTTTGCCTCGACTCATGTGCAGGACCTTGCACTTGGCCTTGTTGAACTTCACGAGGTTCGCATGGGCCCACCTCTCAAGCCTGTCAAGGTCCCTCTGGATGGCATCCCTTCCCTCCAGCGTGTCGACTGCACCACACAGCTTGGTGTTGTCAGCAAACTTGCTGAGGGTGCACTCAATGCAACTGTCCCTGTTGCCAAGAAAGATGTTAAACAGCACCTGTCCCAGTACTGACCCCTGAGGAATGCTACTCATCACTGGTCTCCAACTTGGACATCAAACCATTGACTGCAACTCTTTGAGTGCAACCATCGAGCCAATTCCTTATCCACCGAGTGGTCTGTCTGTCAAATCCATGTTTCTCCAATTTAGAGACAAGGATGTCATGTGGGACAGTGTCAAATGCTTTGCACAAGTCCATATAATTTACTTGATTTTATTTTTTTTAATCCAGCCACTGTGTTTGCACATTTCTAAGCTCTAGTATCTCACTTCTGTCCCCACACCGCTAGTGTGCAGCTTCCTCAGACTCTTCTACAAGGATGCTAAAAGAAATCTTAGCAGGTCACTGTGTTTTCAGAAGTACACTCTCAACACAGCTTTTTCATAATCTAGCCCAAGTTTCACCTGTATATTGCCGTGTTGATGTGCTACTGTGCCTTTGCTAATGAATTCACTATGTTCGTGTAGTGCATAATAGAGTCAGTAGATATTATTTTAATGCAAATAATAAGCAATGATAATAGTAACACAGTGCTTACTGTAAACACTAGGCAGATGGGCTGCACTTGGAGATTGTGAATGTTTATAGGAATCAAGAGGGTCATGAGTTAGTTTCAGAAGGCATTGATTACTGTGCTAAGCATCTTCAGAAGACTTAATCACTCAAATCCAATTTAATCCTTTAAAAGTAGAAGTATAGTATGACTTCAAGGGCATGTAAGACCTGTTGATTAACTGCTGTGCTGGGGTTTATGAATTTCACCTGGAAATAGAGGTTAAAACAATACCCTCTGGAGGAATGTGCCAATTCCAGGTTTTATGTAAAATACTGATCAATAATGTGGTGAATTTAAGCAAGGAGACACTGGATAGACAGCACACTTATTATGAAATAGAACTTTGTGGAAACAAGGTTCCAATATTTAAATATTGACAGATGTACAGATTATCTCCTTGCCTAGCATTAAATTAGTGTACCAGGTCCTGAAAATCATGAGTGGCATGATAATAATAATGAGATTCATAAAAAAAAAGATGTCTTTTGTGTTCATTTACCAGTCTTCTGATTCCCCCCTGCCCCTTTTTTCCTATATTATGAGTTCCAAATATTGTTTTGGTGGAAAAAGAAGGAAGACGGCTGACTCCTTCACATAATCACCCAAGTTGACTTGGCAGCATGCTAGGCTTTGTGCTTTTCTGCCCGCCATTTTAATAAAAACCTACTCAGTTATTTGTTTTTTGCATCTTTGATTTCAGCTCCTTGAGGGAATCAAGACCCTGTTCTTGATTTAGTGAGACTTTACTGTCCGGATGTAAACAGTATTTTTTCAGTAATGTATATCAGACTCACCAGACTCATCAGTAATGTATCAACTCATCAGGACTTGGAAAGGAAGGCGGCTTCTCCCTGGAGCTCCAAAAAGCCTGAAAGAGAAAAATACTGATAGCTCTTGTTGTAGAGCATCTCATGCCTTTTAAGACAACCTTACTCAAAATCACTCAGATCTCCCAAAAATCATATCTGGCTTGGCGTAATGTAATCATTCACCGTACCATCTGCTGTAGTTCCAGCAAGAGGTGCTCCCCCTAACATCCCTGCCCCAAAACCATTTCTCATAACCCTGCTTCCAAGCTCTGCACTCATGCCTTCTAGTGGATAAGCAGGCTTTTAACGTGTCCAAAAGACATGTTAAAGAGACAAACCTCATATCCGCTATATTTAAAATGCTATTCAAATCCATTGTAGTTGTTGTTCTGATGCCGCAATCCAAGAATGTCTTAAAACATATATGTAAAAGAGTTGTAATAAGAATTAGAAATACTGCAGACTGAATGTCTCCAGAACCGTTATGAAAGTGGCTGCAGTGGAACTGGCAACAGTTGGTGATTGAGTAATGGTATGATGGCAGTTTCAGTTCAGGCAGGGAAGATGCTGTGTTTGCCACATGTGAATTAATATAGTGCTGCTTTTTACTGTTGAGGGATTAGCACAATTTTTTTTTTAAAGAATATTTGAAGTTAGAAAAGACTGGGAGGATAGATGAACCCATATTGTAGACAGCTGCTTTTTTGAGCTGATGAGCTAAAAATCTGCTATAGCTGGGAAGCATAAAATCTGGAATTATAACACTGCCAATGCATGTGATAGGACTTTTAAAATACCAGGTAAGAGCTATGCCCTTCAGACTAGTAACCAAAAAAGAATAGGAGGCAAGAATATCTGCATGCCATTTGGACTAGGCTTTTCTGCTCAACAGCAATTTGTATTGTAACAGGTTTTTTTCAATGTAATTCTGTGTTGCGTACATTATGAATATCAACCGCCAATAGAAAATAAAATTGGAAAAATGTATTAAAGAAAAAGAGATGCTGGAAGTGATAATTTGAGTGCTAGAAGTTAAGAATTTGTTTTTCATCATTCTACTTCTCTGTTTTTCCTAATATATGTACTAAAAACTAAGAATAAACATAGAGGCAAACTATACATTTTTTCTCTAATTCTGTAACATCCATGAGGCCAATATTTGATACGTTCACTTACAGAACGTATCTTGCTGCAAATGCAAGTTAAGCATTAAAAGCTAGTGGATTAATTGTAAAAGTCTCTTTTCAGTATGTAGAAAATACACTTTGTAAGAAATCATTCTTTTTCATTGTTCATGCAACTATATGTAACTGATTTTGTCAATTGTCATCATACTGCATTGAGCTGTATCACTTTACGTCATATGTAAGTAGTAAGGGAAATGTTCCGAGGCCAATATTGCCCTTCTGGATTAATTCATCAATAAAATTAAGAATACCAAGTTCCTAAAACGAGAAGGAATATATGGACTGCAGCATCATACTCAGTTCTCTTGGGAATAAAGCACGCGGGGAAGCAACCATAAAAATTTGCCTAGCTGGGCCGTAGCTCGCGCACATTGAGGCTACAGTGATCAGAAAAGGAAATTGGAATATTGCGTGGCTGTAATCTATTGTTTGACATTCAGTGCCTGCTCCTGTGTAATTTACTTGCCTCTTTTGGTCACCTGACTGAAGACATTAAGTGGGCCACAGGGTAAGCCAGGAAATTCAGCTCTCTGCTTTCCAAGTCCAAAGCTCAGTTGTTTCCCCTTTCCCCTTCCCCCTCACTCTTTCTTCACAGCTGGTCAGCACATGCACAGTAATTGTTTAGGCCAGGTAGGGCAGATATGGAATGATACATATGGAGCACATGCAAATCTGCACTAAATTTCTGGAATGCAGCAACAGGGTGAAGTTAATGTAAAGCAAGATTTCTTTTATGTTTAAAGTTTCTAAAACTAATAAAAAAGAGAGACAACAAATTCACTTTATAGTCTTTCCTTTTCTCTACTACTACCAACTGAGCGGGTTTGGGATTTTGCCAAAATATTACACATTGCTCAAGAAGATTACAAAGAAATCCCAGACATGCACTAGAGAGCTATTAAATTTAACATTTCTAAAAGATATTTTCAACAGCTAAATACTTGTTAGAGCATTGTTTTCCCCAACTTTCAAAAGTTGCCACAACTCAATCACAGATAAGAACTTCCAGCTTTTTAATTGATATATAAATTGAGTTTAAAACTAAATCCACTACATTTCCTGTGGTAAAGGAAACAGAGACTCTTCAGTTTGGTTTGTCCCTAATTTGAAAATCATGTTCTCAGGAAATCCTGCATAATTATTTTACGTAAACAGGAAAAGTAATTATTTGCTTGGGGCTCTGTGTGGATGCAGGGGTGCGCAGAAATAGGGTAGATTCTGGAACTCAATGTGTTAATGAAAATATTTTGGCATAAAGGAAAACATGTTCCAAATAAGATGATTTTCTTTCTGGTCATGGATGGGCTAGTGTGAGGGGTTTTAAAACACTTGATTTTTTTCCTTTACGTGTTCCTACTGTTTCTCTGAAGTTCGGTAATGGGAGCAAGAAAAGATGACAAATTTGTAGTGAGGGTATCTTTGTGTTGCTCTTCAGGTGCTCTTGCCTTGTCTGCAGAGTTGCTCTTTGTCATCTGGAAATGAATGAATTGTAAAAAGCTATTGTAAAAATGCTGCAGGATTTCAACCCTCACATACTTCTCTTCTCTCACCCCCTCAAGGCCCTAAATTTACTTTTGCCATTTGTAATAGTTCAGTTAAAGGTTGAACTTCCCCTCCTGCTCCTTGTGAGCTTTTCTGATTTCACTTACTGTTTGAACAAGATATATTGGACTTTGTTTTCTCTAGTGTTAGTATGAACTCTACACTTCTTCACACTGTTGATTTTGTTTTCAGTTGGAAAATAGCGTTACACGTTTTAAGTTTGAATTGTACAGTAAGTAGGCTGGGATTTTTCTGTGTGGGTGGAAACAATCTGTAGAGTTACTGCAGGAGTTGAACCCTGTTTAGTTATAAAACTTTTGAAATAAAAATCCAGAGATTTTTGAGGAACTATTTGTGGATTATTTTTTTAAACCAGGATGTGATTCAGACTATTATTTAACAAGGGGACTTGACAACCTCACCAAATACAGAGAAGAATTAAGTATGGGAGCAGGTGCATACTTACTTTATTTGGATTTGTTTGTGGCATTTTCTTAAAAGTTTAAAGTTCAGTATATCACTATAACAAACTGTGGTCATGAATGGTTGTAGCTTCAGGGGAAAGTTGGAAGCAATGATTGTCTTAGCAGAAATTTTAACACTAAAGTTGCTCAGAGAACATAGTTTAAAGTGGAAAATCAGGTTAGTTTCCTCCTTTGCTTTCTCAGGGGAAAACTGTGAGTTAATACAGTAACAATGAAATGATAGGTATTTCTTTGTAGATTTTAATCCAGTTGGAACAGGTTTATTCAGTAATCATTCTAAAAGATACTTTAAGCACGTTAACCTGAAATGGTAATTTTTAAGAGCCTGTGTGTTGCAGTGAGGAATGCCTTATGTGTGTTACATAGCTACACGTAGGAGGACTTGCAGTGGAAGGGTATTCTCAGGAGCATGGAATACGGTTTGAAATGTACGTTTGATGAAGTCATACTTGTGTTAGATTAATAACATATTTATACCTCTGCTAGGTAATCTTGGAGGGGTAAGCAGGTTAAGCTACTACAGAACAGTCCTGTCTCCCCCCAACCCCCTGGCTTTTTTTCCCTTTTGTATTCATTTTATAAGTACATATTCCTGAAAACTCCCCTTGCATATTCCCATTTCTCCTGTGTGATTCAGGAGTGGGGCTTGAATTTTGATCGTGAATTCTGGGGATACCGACTGGAAGGAAGTAGTAGCCATTCCTTTTCAAATATAAAGTTATATTAACCTCCCCCCCCCCTTTAAACAATTTTTTCAATGCTCTATACTGTGATTTTTGTGGCTATTTCTATTATTTTTTAAGCCGATAGTTATTTTGGTGGATAATTTCAGTGAGAGCAGGATGCATGGTTTATACACAAACATGAATTTTATTCATAACCCTTGGATATAATTCCAAAAGTAGAGCTAGTTACCTTCTGGGTATATTTTACATGTTTTTAAGCCTTGTGGGCAAATTTGGGCTATACCCAGTTTGTCTTTACATAAGGAAATGTTAGGACTCGCAGGGAGAAAAGGAAAAAGCATATGTCCAAATAATTTGTTTGAAGAGTTGAAAAGCCTTTAAAATTCTTTTAATCAAAAACTTCAGGTGAGGGAAGAAATTTGCAGGCTAACATTGCTATGTATGTTTGTAGTTTACAGGTGTGAGTCTAGCATAGGTGTTTAAGGACGTTTTCCAGAAAATAAGGGAACAGAATCCCTCAAACTCTTCTGAATTTATGGGGGTTTTTTATTTATTCTTTGTGGGCATTTTTAACAACTTACCTATGCAGTTCTTTAACACCAACAGTATTGCTCTACCATCAAAATCTGTTCTTGGCAAATTCTTGAATACTGACTTTTTAGATCAGATAACAAACCATGTTTGATTCTCACCTTTTGGCCACTGATAATTGTTTTTCTCATGCAAATTATTTAAGCTGTAGCTGTAGAACAGCAGCCGTTTTCTGCCTTAGCCTTAGATCAGGCAGGAAGGCTGTGAATTGTGATGTTATAAATTGTTTAGAGTTGCTGTGTTTTTAATAGTGTGTTTATAAAGGTCTTAATAGATCTAAGGAACATACTTTACAAGGATTTCATTCTGTTTATAAATAGTGAGATTTCTTTTTTATATTCCTTCCCCTTCCCTTTTATTTCTTATCGTATTTTTTAGGAACCATTAAAAAAATAACAACTTTTAGCAGGTATTGCCAAGTATGTGGTTTCTTCCAAACAAGAGGAAGTTGATAGTTTGTGAGAAGTAACAGTTCAATCCACCTCTCAAAATTTGATGTAAATCTTCCTGGAGACTTCACAGGGTGCTGCAGTAAGCCCAGGACCTTAATTCTTGCAAGCACTGCAGAGCTTCCTATCTTGGAAGACTCTTCTGAAGTGAGACTTCTTTTTGTATTCATTCCATCCATCATCATACTCTTTCAATTTATGACTCTGCCCAGTAAATTCAGTATCAGCTACTTGAAGTAGCAAGTCTCCTATGTCTTTTCCAAGTTTTACACTTCATACTTCAGCAAAGATTTTCTATAAATGAATGGAAGAGAAACCAAACCCTCACATTTATTTTACATTTAAAATGTAATTTTCTTTATTGTATCTACTTTGACGAACTCTTTGCCTAGAACTATGGGTGGAAAAGCAAACTTGAAAGAAAAAAAGTTTAAATAAAATTAATTCCTGCAATGATAAAAGCATTATGATATCACATTTTCACTGGCAAAACTCTGGGTTTTTTACTTGCAGCAAAATTGGCAGAAACAACTGCAGGCAATTACAGGCTTCAATTCATCAAGGTACTTAAGCATATGTCTAACTTTAATTGAGTGAGTAGTCATTTGACTTTAGGAGATTATTCACATTCTTAAAATTAGACATATGCTTAAGTAACTTGGTGAATCAAGGCAATAGTGACTATTTTAATAGAATGGTGGAGAAAGAAGAAGCAAGTGTAACCTGCATTGTACATGTCCTTTGATTGCTCTGTTTTTTAAATAATGGTTTTTAGTGGGTGTATTTTCTGTTCCTTAATAAAATATCAGGACTTATATTTTCGTCTTCTGTGGGCAGTACTTATTCTATACGCAAAGAGCAAACAGTCTCTTAAAAAAAAGTGGGTTGAACCTGTGGAGGGCTGTTATGACTGCTCTCATGTAGGTTAAATGTATTTAATAAATCATTGTTTTATTTTGCAGAACAGCAGCCCAGGGGCAGGAGTACTGTACATTTCCTGCCAACTGTTGTTTGTTAAATTTGCTAATTTGATTTACAGGCATGGTACATACCATGACCAGTTTGCATCAAGGGACATACAGATTTTTCATCTAAAGAGTTTTCTTAGCTATATATGCTTGTAAGAGATTATGTGTTTTAAGGATGCATTGCATTAGATAATTCTGCCTCAGACCCTCCTTCAAACATTCTATGTGAAGGCTTAACCATCAGTGTGATACAGGTTTGTTTTGGAGGTGCAATGTGATAGTATTCTGAAGAGTAAGTGTTGACCAGAAAGAAACCCAGGAACATGCAGAGGAGAGTAGCTAAGAATTGCCAGCTCAGATTACTTGTGATTTAAAAGTGGAACATCATTTTAGGCAAGGCTTTGCAGTAAGGACATTTATGTAGCTTGAAAACCTAGGCTTTCATCCTGATATGCAAGAAGGATGTGTTTTTGCTCAGTCAAGTTAGTTTATATCAAAATAAAAGAACGGATGAAGAATAAAACTAAATTAAACTGCTGTCATAGCCATGCATGCTGCATTGTTTAAGCGGAAGCACCTTTTGTCCTACAAAGAGAAGTATGAACTCCTGTGTCTAGTCAAAACAGAGGTGTTTTCATAGCTTTGAACAGATTAGACCTTTTTTCAGTCAAATTTGACTTATTCTTCAGTTTCTTCTTTCAGTAAATTCTGAATTTTTGTCAATAAAATGGCAATCAAGTATCTGGTATTACTGCAGTATATCAGAAGTAATCATTTAAGTTATTTGTATTTTAGTACTTAAGGAACTGCATTGCAGGCTAGTGCTAGGAAACTTATTTTTTGTTATGGGATACTAGCACCTGGACTTAAGTCAGTTCCTTTTCCTCCTCCCTTCAGACTAAAATACTTTTTCAGGTACTTGACTAAGTGTATGATTTCTTTTATCATTATAGATAAGTTTTAAAATGGGAAATTGTATTGCTGGGATTTGCCAGGTTTCTATGGCATCCTGCAACAATCTGGGTATTTATAAAAACCAGAAAAACAGAGGACTTACGATGCTGCTTTTGAGAACTTGTCATAGTAGCATCAATTAAAGCTACATAGAACAGGCTTAGGAAACAATAATGAAGACTGTCTATGTGAAAGGGATTTTTTGTTATGCTAAAAAACACAAGTAAAAAGCAAGAAATATCTGTAAGTGGAAGTGAGTATATCCAGTTTGTCAGCTGACCTCTGATGATATCATCAAACTGAAGAATTTGGCACTTCCATTTCTGTTTGTTGGATAATGGGAACATATAGCTAGCTTTTTTTCTGTTAATGAAGGGAATGTGACACAGGAGCAAATGAATAGAAAAGGGATGAGGTTTATATATATGATCTAGATAAAGTATGTATGATAACTCTTATTACATCAGTTCTTCTCACTTATGGCATCTTACTGCCTCTTACACTGCCAAAAAATAACTGAACAGAATGCCATATAGGTGCACAATGGACATATAATTAAGCAGCTGTGTTTTTTGTGAGAAACAAAAACAAACAAACGACAATCAATTTTATGGGTTACAACAGACTTAAAATATTTATGCTTTTTTAGGTATGGCCAAAATATTTTCTCAGAAGCCTCTGCCTAACTAGGACAAATTGAAGTAACTGCTTGATTGGAAATTATTTTATTATCCCATTGACATACTAGGACATGATTAAGAGGTGGGTAGTGAGAGTTTGATATGTAGCCTATTAGAATCTTGAAGCAGGTGTGCGGTTATAAAGTATGTTTAAAGCTGCTGATTGCATGTATGGATGAGACTTTTAAACCAGGAAAATTTCTTTTTCTCTTGCTCTATCTTATCTAATACCCTGTTCTATTTCAGATGAAGTGTTGCTATCTCTCTGCTTGAAGTTCTCTCGAGACAAATGTAGTAGAGTGATAGTTATGTGTTATATGCTGTTATACCACTCATTTAAGATATTGAGGGATACTCTGCAAGACTGATGCTGCCTTGTTAAAGGAATGAACTGTGAAATGAGGATTGCAAGTTGCCCTTTGAAGGATACTGGTAAATCCATATTGTTGACTGTTTATAGTAATGTATAAACCAGAATTCCACATAGAGAAAAATCTGCTGGAAGGTTCCTTTTAGTTCCTTGTAGGCTCCTTGAGGAGCAATGCTAAGTCGGGCTTGTTTCTCCTCAAGTTGCAGTAATGTGAAAGTTGATGGAAATGGGTTTCTTCCTTATGTTCATAAATCCAGAGCTGAACTGGGGCAAGCCTAAGTGGAACAAAATACTGAAATACAAGCAAAATTGTAAAAAGTGTAAGTGATAAACAGTTCTTACTCATTGGGGGAAGACTTAAAGGGAGGCAAACTTCTCTTCTGGAAGATGTGAACAAATAAATCACTTTCTCTGGTTGTGAGTGTGTTTTATAACACACTGTTACTTTTTGGATATACGGAGAATGAAGAAAAGACAAAATAGGCAAAAAGAAAGAAAAAAATAGGCAAATCTGAATGACAAGAGTACCACTTTTAATAGTATAATCATAAGAACAAACCCTCAGTACACACAATAAGAATTTCTTCAGTACATGAAGAGTCTCTTGAATCAGTTATGATTTTGCTATGTGACTTTTGTTTTTTAACTTTCAATTGTTCTTGCAAGAAGTAATTTAAATGGTTCTGAATTATAATGTGTTTCCCAGTGGGAAGAAAGCTGAAATTCTTCTGGGGCTATGAAAGTGCCACAAGTACTCAAGCTTTTATTTTAATGCCAGGAATCAAAAAATAGTATATTAGATAGATCCCTTTGAAAACAGGTGCTTCCTCAAGTTTTATTAACTATATATGTAAAAGTAAAAAGAGCAGTTGAAGTTAAACAATATTGATAGATTCCTAACCATGAGAGATTTCTGAAGGAAGAGATTGTTTCTGTGTGATGTAGAGTGCATACTCATTTTTTTAACCGGCAAAATGAGGTGGCTCGTTGGCTAGTGCTTTAAAACATACTAGCATGTGCCAGCTGGAGCATTCCACACTGTAAACCTGGGCTGCTTAGTCAGAGCGGTGTGTCAAGTATGGAATAATGACTTTTCTAACTTCAGGTGTGATTCTTGTATTGCATATTATATAAGAGTTGTAGAAAATTCCCTGAGTGGAGCTGGGGCTCCAAGTCATAAAGAGTTCATTTGATCTTCAGAGTAAGATAACATAATGGTTTCAGATATTATGAATTTCCGTGGTGGACTTGTTGATTGACCACATACAGTATGGCTGAGGGATATGCAGAAGTGATGTCAGGGCAGAAACAACTACAACTACGATCCATTGAAACTGGAGCAGAAAATGGGGAAGACTGCTGAGGTGAAGAAAAGTACATAGCTGGAAAAAAACATAAACATTGTTGGAATAATGTATACACACTGAACAATATTGGACATCTTTATCGAAGAGTAGCAAGTACGTATGTTCAACAGTATTATTTTCTTTAATCTATGTAAGTCTTTAGACTACGTTTGTCATGGACTTGTATGGCCTGGTTTCATTTCACTGAGAGTGCTTGAGGGGTAAATTAACATAAAATATCACATTAAATTTAGTTATATTCATTCACTTAAAAATCAAATAGAGTAGGGAAATTCAAAGCTACTTTTGAGTAACAAGAACATTTTCCTAAAAAGTAAAACCATAGGGCTTTTGCTTGACGATTTTATAACTTGGAAAGACTCTAAACCAAATTAGACTGAAAGAATGCTTGTAGACTAAAACTTCTGAATGTGCAGTTTCAGCCTGGAGTGTATTTTTTTAATGGCTGAATTACAGACTTCTGAAAAGTGAGTTTTGAAGTAAGGTTATTGAAGTCCTTCACAGCAGTGATAGTGGAGTTTTTTGTAAGACATGGTATCTGTTTGTGTGTATGGTTAATAAAAAAGAATGAGTCTTGCATGGAACTGACATCTATCAAAAGTTAATTGAAAAACATATAATTCCTAAATTTTTGATTAGCATTTTTTAATTTAAAATCCATTTTCAAGTCCATTTTCTTTGTCTAATAACAGTGCTAAACAAAAGTGCTTTGGTGCTGGATTGTTTAGATACTGCTTGGTCCTTAAGCCAGGCTGACTTGGTCCAAAGTAGTACAAACTTTTCTGAAAGTCCTTTACCTGTTTTCTGGATGTCTGGTTGGTGTTGTCAGTCCCAGAGTGTGCATTCGTCAGTTATGGCAATATTCACGTTCTTATGCTTACACTTGTTGTGCTGTACTGCCTTAATATTGGGAAGTATTAACATGTGGGTAAGATTATCCATGTGTATGTTTGCTTGGTTTACTAAAAGTTGAGTGTAACACGGACAGAGATACGCGCTTTTTCTTCTGCTGGAATTAGTTTGTGCACTTGTATGAACACTTGTAGGAGTGCTACTCTTAGTGAGAGTACGTTCTCAAGAGCTACAGATTGTTTTTTGGGTGCCTCTATTTCCTATTTGGCCACTGGGATCCAGAAAATGAGTAACTGAAAAAATTGTTTAGTTTATTAAAGTTTATGGACAGAGAAAATTAATTCTGACCTCTTTTCCTAGTCACTCAACTTGTAAAGGACATAAGGACTGTGTGTGTGTATTCCTCAGACTCAGTGCATAGAGACATTAGAAAATCTGACAGCATCAAGATATAAAGGAAGATGTTCTTGCAATCAAGTAGTGTTTGAAAGTGGTAGCTTTTCAACCCTGATGTGGAAAAGCTTCCTTATGCAGATGAACGTAAGGGCATGCTTAATTTGATTCACGTAAGTTCTTACTGAAGACAATGAGACTTAGAATAGAATAGAATATTTTCCATTGGAAGGGACCTACATTGGTTTAAGTATTGCACAGAACAGAATATTTAAGTCCTTTTTTAACCACCGATAAAGGGGTGAGATTCATACTCATTATCTTGTTAAGACAGATAAAATGCATCAGAATTCAGTAAAGATCTAAAGAAGTATTTGTGAAGGGATTCTTAAAAGCAAAGCACTTGCAGTTTCTTCCAAATGCAATGTGAATACTTAAAATATAAACCAGTTCCACGGTGTTCAGCTAAATTAATCAAAAACTTGCAAAGCTCTAGAAACTGTTTGTTCACATGGATTCACCGGAAATATCAATAAACAGAAATGTGAAAGAAATATCTTTATGAAGTTAAATGGTACTTATCAACAAAGAAATAACCCTTGTTTGTAAGGCCAAAGAGATTTTGTTTTCAGCCTATAGGATCTGAGAGTTTACTCGTGATTTTCAGATGTTAAGAAAAGTTACTCTAATTGTTGGTATTGCTGTAGCACTAGGGAATGTTTATGTAGTGGCAGCTAGACTACAGTCAGTACTTGTGCTGAAAGCTAGCTCAGGTCTCTGTATTTAATTTCCAGTTTGTTCTGTAATTGCAGTATCTTTCTTTTCTCCTAGTTATAGTTCTTCAGTTACAGGAAGAAAGACAAAAAAAAATCTAGGCCTAAACGAGTGGAGATTCACATTTCTGCTGTGGTAACCATAACATACCTGCTTGCTCCCAAGAAATACTTGTGGCAAGCTGCTCTTGTTTTACTTCTGTGTCTTTCTTCTTAGCTGATGTATATTCATCTCTTGTAGAAAGTTGATCTGATCTTATGATACGTTGTTGAGATTCTTGTTTCAAAGAGAACATAGTTTATGTTGGAGTTGTTGAAGTAGTTAGACTCAAAGTGGTGTTTGGAGAGTTCTCTGGAAGGATGACTCAGCTTCATTCACAACCTGGTCAACATCTCTTTCTTTCACTGTGTCGCTTGCTTAAGTATATGAAAAATGTCCCATCGTATTTAGATGTGGTATCTGGGGTTTAACAGGTTGGCATGGACCCAAAATGGCAACCCAAGTAATGAGTGAAAAAGGTCACTGTGAATTTTGCTTAAATTTGGCATTTTCCAAAGTTGAAAATTTATTAGGACAAACAAGGTTATTTTAGATTACACTTTTAATTTTTTTATGCAGATGGGATTAATAGCTGAACATTGTCTCTGAAGTTGAATGCAAATGCATTTCTGTAGTTCATTTTGTGCTGTAGAGACATAAACGGTCATTAATATCCTGTATTTTTCTTTATTACCTAATACTTGATTAGAATCTACCATTGTACATCTCATACTCAATTTTTTATGGAGTGAGGTGCAAGGTATCTTTGGTGTCTGAAAACAGGGAAGGTAGCGTGTTGCTTTCCGGGACCTTGGTGGGATTATGGCAAGCAGTAGCTGCACTATACATCCAGCCTTTGTAGCACACATTCTGTCCAGTGTCAGTAACTGACGACCCTTGTCCCACCCCAGGTATCATGTCTGCATCTCACAGAACTGGTATATAGTCAGCAGAATCCGAATCACCCATGTTTATGAACACTAGAAGAAGCAAAGATGTATTTGTCATACTGTAATACTTTGAGTACACTGGTAGCATGCTTATCCTACAGAGCTTCCTTTAGATCAACAAATTTAACTTATTTTTTGAGCCTCTTTTGGTAACATACGTGTTTGAAAACTGGAATCCTTCTTCAGAAGTCATTTTTGGAGAGTTCTCTGGAAGAGTGACTTGGCTTCATTCACATCCTGGTCAGCATCTCTTTTCCATGCTATGACATTTGCCTGAGTGTATGAAAAATATCCCGTTTTACTTGGTTGCATAGTGTGAGTCCAAATTTAGTACTGATTTGAACTTTCTATGCATAGCCCTTTTTGGCTTGTTTTTCTTCCTGGAAAGCTAAAGCCTGGGCCAGGTATGCCGGTTTTACAGTCTTTTGCAGCAGCTCTCCAGTGAGAATATGTCAATGCCATTATAATTAAACGTAGGTCACAGTTCTCCAGGCAATGGAAGCATTTTCCTCTGATGCCTGTGCATCTTTCTCACTCCGAAACTTTAAAATGACCTACTGCCATCCTGTTAGGGAAGAGCTGCCTACTTTTAAGATAAGATCTTTCTAGCACTTCATGTCTTCCATTGATTGGTCTTATGATCCACAAAGGACACACTGTAGTGAGTTAAGTCCAAAGACTATATTCACGTATGTATATTTTCCTTCTCACTGTGGTTTTAAGGAGGATCTGTCTACAACTGATGAGTAGCCCAGAAATTTTTTTACGTTATTTCTTGATGTGGACTATCAGTTTGCATTGAGATCTTTCACATGGGGTTGATGGATAAGTAACAATTAAGTAGGACTCGCAGTTTTGCTGTTTTGTATAGTCCCTGTTGAATGTAGATGAGATATTTATTGGGACCACTGAGCAGCCTACAGGTGCTGTTCAACCTTATTGTGTGCACTCATAGCGTGAAATAAATTATATACCTGGTATTGACCCATCCATTGTATGTGGGACATGTAAATTTGAGGAGGACTTTGTTCTTTTACTGATTTTTGTCACATTAATGAAGGGGTTGGTGTGAGTTATAATTTTGACTTGTGGTTTATATCTGTTATCCTTTAAAGACAAAGAATTTTCACATTATGGTTTTCATTACTTAGTGTAAGCAAATTCAGTAAATTTGGCCTTGAAGCAGATATTGCCTTCTTTTGATGCTAAAAGTCTTTGGCTGCTTTTTACAATATAAAAGTCTCAATTAGAATGTATTTCTACGGTTTTAAATTTATGAGTTCTAAGGTCATTTGCAAGCAAGTAAAAAAACTTTAATACAATGAGAAAATTCCATTCTTTTTACTTGTTTTGTAATCTCAGAAACACCCATAAGATGTATGAAAAGACATGATTTTTAATCCTTTTTTAAATTGGTGTTCACTGAGAAAAAAACTGCAACTCTGAACTCCAGTCAAATAGTGACACACAAAGAAAGTGCTGTAGGGTGATACTGAAGAGCAGATTGTGGTTCTTGTAAACATCTTTTTCATTTTTTTCCTATTTTCCTTCTCTCTCATTTGTATAACGTATCATCTTTATATGAAGAAATGAGTGATATTTTTATCACTCTAATAAAAAGTGTGTTATTACTACATTGTTGAAATAAAATTCTTAGAGCAGAATGGCACGTTATTTTATGCACTGGGATGACATACAGTGTACGAGGGACACCGCAAAAAATGTTCAGTTTTACAATGTACACAGTGATGCTCTCAGTTGCTTGAATTTTTTGGGGCATAGTGTAGTAAATGTCAAGAGCCTTTGAAACATTTGAAGCAGATGTTCTACTGCCAAACTGAAGCATTTGAACTCAAAATGAAACAGTTCCCTTAAACCTTGACATTAAGTCTTAACAGTTTCACTTCCCCATTGGATGTGGTATGAAGAAGATAAATAATAGAACTGTAGCAGGATAAAATATTTATTCTCCCATGAGGTGGGGAAGAAAAACATGTTTAGCATTTGCTTTGCAATTTTATTTGTTCTGGCTCATTTCCCCCTTATACTCACATATATATACAGTTCCAGGCACATGTTAAAGCAGTAACTAGGGCTTGGCTGGGGCCCGGTGTCCTTCCTCTCCCCTTCCATTTCATTCTGAGTTTCTCTCATAACTTCCCTTAAACTCCCTCTTTGTCCCCATGTTCCTTTCAGGAAGCATTCATCAAAATGTTCTCACTTGTCCCAAATCTGTCTACTTAGTCAAACTGATCAATTCCTATGAAAGTCGGTGTCAGCCTTTTAAACACCTCAGTAAAAATGGCTTGAATTCCCCAGGCTCTCTGTACCTGCTGCTCCCACTGACGTTGGGAACAGTGTGGGTGCTAAGAGGTCACAGCAGTGAAAATATTTTAATGAGGTGTCCGCCTTCACTTTGGAAATGTCAGGCTCCATTTCCTATTTGTCTCGTGAATATATTCTCATAATGAGGGTTTCTGTCTAACATTTTAGTTATTCTGCTAGCTCAATCCAAGTATCTCATCCTATATATGCTAGTGTTGTGTGCTTTGCTACCTGACTGATAGTGTCATGTTATAAACACTCAGAACCAAATAACAAGCTTTTTAGGTCCTATCACTCGTCTCACTATTATGAAACATATGACACTAGTTTTGGGCCCTTCTCCACACTTTGTACTTCTGGTGTACTCTGCGCTTTCACATCAGAGCTGCTTTTCTCCCACGCCTTCCTCAAGGTGAGTCGGTGCTATCTGCAGACCCTCTGCTTGAGCGATGCTGGGGGGAGATCTGGAAGTGGGCTGCAATCCCTTTTCTCTTAGCTGACAGTGGTCCTCCCTCCTGTGGCCACTTGGTTTTCTGTGACTCCATCTGACTGGGAAGCATGCAGGTTGGGAGACTGAAATAGAAATTCAGTGGATAGTGCTTTTTTTCTTTTCCTTCAGTACTGAGACAAGGTGGCATGGATAATGGGGAAATTACTATCCCTGTAGCGATGAAGCAATAACCTTTAAGAAAAAACAGACTTTTGGTCAATAAGCACATTCTTTTATATATATATGTGTGTGTGAGAGAGAGAGAGAGAGAGTGTGTTAAATCTACACTGATAGATAAATTACCTGTACTTACTGAATTTTCCCTGTCATTCCAGTTAGACACCAGAAAATACTCCTTGTTTCTCTTGGGGAAAAGGTTGATAAAAAGGTAGATGTGCAGCATCCAATTTCATGTGTAAATGAATGGTTAACAGCGTGGTCACTCTATAAGCTTTATATAAATATGTGTGCTTGAAAGCAACATGTACTCTTTTAAGGAAAATTCGGCATGAACATACATCATTAGTATGGTACAGCATGTCTAGTATTTGTTGATTATGTGTAGGGTATTTTTGTTCTATAATAAGGTCTGTGTAGCAAAATTGGCAAGAAAACTGTACCGTGTACTTGACTAGATCTTGGAGCCAGGATGTACAAGCTCACTTTCAGTGGTAACCTTATAAAGCAATGCTTTTAAGTGAGGGAGTGGTGCTTAACGCAGCCTTTATATCATCTTGTACTGTGATTCTGTATTGCTAGTTGAATTAGGGTTTCATCTGCACTGTTCCATCTTTTAATAATCTAGCTGCTTCATTTGGCTTCCTACTGCAACCTTGTTGTAGGGAAGCAAATGTTTTCTGTACAGGCTGCAAAGCAGCTAATATTTTCTTCAGATCATCCTCTGTTTAACCCCTTATAGAATAAAAACTTCCCATGAGCTTCCTATGTTCATCCTTCTGAAGGCTTAGTTTGTCTGATCTGTTACAATAGCTGTCTAGAAAGGTCTTTCATGGGGTGAGTGTGAAAAATCTATTCAACACACACTTTTATAAGGGTGGAGTAGTGCTGTGGAGTTCTGATCAAACTGCTTGGTTTCTGTATTTTCAGTGGCCTTGGAAACAAAAAATTACAGCAACTGTAGATACCCGCCGCCCGCCCCCCCCCCCCCCCCCCCCCCCCCCCCCCCCCCCCGAATGTAGAATGTGAAGAAATTTGATTTGTGTCTTATGGATGAGCAACTTAATTCCTAGGACCATCACAGTTCAGAGATAAAAGTTAAGTTAGGAGATACATATACACACACACGCGAAACAGAATAAGTTTTCATACAGCTTTTATATATATGTATATGCATTCATACATGTATACATATATATATATATATATAAAAAAAAAAACCCTTGTACATTTATAGGATTTAGGTATTGCCTACCTGGGTGAGGTTAATTCAGAGGCTGTTACTGTTAGGGATGATTATAGGTATGCTAAGGTCTACGTATATATATAAACACATATAGATTTACACACACATATATGTATATTTAGATATTTTGCTTTAGCAATAGTAAATATTTACATTAATATGATCACCATCATTATCAAACTTACCTTTTTTTCTATC
This sequence comes from Phoenicopterus ruber ruber, assembly GCA_009819775.1. Classification (NCBI taxonomy): domain Eukaryota; kingdom Metazoa; phylum Chordata; class Aves; order Phoenicopteriformes; family Phoenicopteridae; genus Phoenicopterus; species Phoenicopterus ruber. The sequence continues at coordinate 57,906,967 of CM020216.1, forward strand.
GCTTTTTTCATTCAACATCAAAAGGTTCTACAGAGTAAGTAAATCTCATTATACTTACCGTGTAAATGAGGAAGCTGAGACAGAAATGAAGTAACTTGTCCAAAGTCAGTCACCAGGTTAGCAAAAGTCCTGTTAGAAGTACCCGAAAAGTCACCCATCTATTTTATGGTTTTCTCCATTAGGCAGCACTGCATCTCATTTGGTAAGGGCAACTGCATGATATTTAAAGAATAAGTTTATATTCCTTTTGCTTATTATGGGGATTGCTTAGCCTAAGGGTATGTTCCAATAAGAACATATTCAAATGCAATTATGTTTTCACCATGAGGACAGTCAGTAAAACAGGTTGCTTGGAGAGGTTGTGTGGCTTCCATCCTTGGAGACTTTCAAAAACTGATTCAATAAAACGCCAACTAACCCGTTCTGATCTCATAGGTGACCCTGCAGGAAGATCGACTGGAGACTTCCTGAAGTCCCTTCCAGCCTGACGTACCCAATGATCCTGTGATCAGAGTTGCAGATAAATAAAATGTCCCTCTCTCCTCAGTTCTATTGTTGGGTGGAATATCAGGAGAAGGGAGTAATCACTGCAGAGCGAGCCCTGTGATTATTCTGGTTGTATCATTTTATAGGGAAGGCAATGCCAGCGGTAGTTGCTGATGGTAGTAATGTTTTACAAATTGGTGCTGAGTGGCAAAGGCAGCAAAATGATGTGCACCATCAAAGGAGTTGTTAGGAGGGAATAGCATGCAGGAATATTGGACAAATGGGGAAAAGGAGGCAGGAAGACAAAAGAGTCTCCCTACCCTTCTGTAGTATAAAGAGGGTGACCATATGTCTTGTATAAAAAATGTTTGGAGATTCTCTTTAATCAGTGACGTCTGTTATGCCTCTGCCTGAAAACATAGCAACTATGGTCTGAGAAGAACTTCCTAAAACTCTTCAAGATTGTTTTTAAAGTAAAGTTTTAGCCTTTACTGTTTCCATGACAATGCTTCAGTAATACATTTTTGAATGGAGACTTTATAGGGAACAAATGGGAAATAAGAATGTGACTCCAGACCTTTGGAAAAAAAGTGCAATAAAGATCAAGAGTTCCTTGAGGTGTGAGCCAAACCCTTGCTCCAGCATAGTTGTGATTTAGTTGTGCATCTTGGCTCAGTGTACAATGGTGTGAAAGCCATTAGTATGGCAGAGGTGGATGCTGCAGACCTGCTGTGCTTCTACTCTGCAATGAGAAAAGGCTGTACAATGTAATGCTGCGGTTTGTATGTGACAGAGCTCTATTTTTTGATAGCTTTAAACTGCAGGTAGGGAAGTGTGGTGGAGCACAGAGAAGAGAATTGCAAACAGCGCTGCCGCTGTAGCGTGCAGGTTGTTTGGAGGCTGCATCCTTGCCCAGCATTCAGCCTGTTGGAAGGTGGTACTCCCTCAGGCTCTCCAACGCGCTTTGCTACAATGTCGAGTTATGCTGGTAATGTGCCAGGGTTGATCGTTTCAGTGTTTTATCTGTAGCAGTTTGTCACCTAACGTGCAGTTTTACAGAAACGGTATCCTTTCACGTGGTAAGAATCTTGCAATTTCAAAATTTCTTTTGTCTCAGCACAAATAAGACCCATCTTCTCTCCTACTTCCATGCCCCCTGCCCTCAAACAAAAACTATTTTCCACAAGCTAAAACTATTGAAATAATGTTTCACTTTGATTCTACTTTTTCCATTACATAGCATATTTTTCCATAAAATATACAGGAAATTAAAATGGAAGTTTGTTTCAAAATGAAAACATTTAACTCCGGAAAAAGTCAGAATAATGAATGCTTTTAAGTTACTGCAACTTTTGATCTCGATTTTCTTTTTAAACGTACCTTGTTCTTTGACAATACACATATTGTCAAAACTTACAGTTACGCAAAACTTACAGTGAGTTTTGTTGTTGACGAATAAACATTTTCTGTAGGAAAAAAATTCAGTCCTGGCAGTTCCTGGTGATTCTACTTTTGAATACATGTAGGAGATGACAGCTACTGTACTCCTAAGCAGAAATGGGGAATAAACTAGGATTAGCAGAAAAAAACTACCCGACTGGATCAACATAGCTCCTGATAACGATGTGAGGGTTTTTGTTTTGGTTTGTTTTGGTTTGGTTTTTTGTTTTGTTTTGTTTGGTATTATTTTTGGTTTTGTTTGTTTGTTTGTTTTTAAAAAAACACATGACGTTCAGCTGCTTTTCAGCCTTTGCAGCAGTATGCATTTTTCTCTCAGCTTGATATCTCGTATGTTCAAATGTGGTTTGTTTTTCAGTTTAAGTACCATTTTACAAGTGTAACTGGCTTTTCTAGTTTAGCTGACTGTATTTCAAACAGAATAAGTATAGAACTTTACTAGTATAGATCCAGTTTCTGAATACTTATGGTAAACATTTGTGGAAAAGAAATAAGGTAGAGCTTGAAAGCATAAGTCCGTTTTTTTAAAAACTGGCAGCCTCTGGACGTTGTCCATGTTGATTCACCTGGGCTCAACAGGACGCACCCACTTTGAGGTGAGGAGGGTGAGAGGAAGTTCAGTTCCCAAACAGCTTAAGTCCTAGACTTCCCTGAACAAAAATGGCCAATTTTCTGAACTGTATGTGGTTTTAATGTTGAGGACTACTGTTTTCTAGGGACTGAGGTGGGAATACCACAGGCTTTCTACTGGAGACATCAGATTGGACATTGACTTTTCAGTCAGTTAGGGGTGACTATATAAAGCTGCAGCCTAAGAAATGATTGTTCTCAAAGCGGTTATCTCTTCTCTCTGTGTAGCTTGTTTGATTTTTTTCCCCAATATACTTTCCTACTTCCAGTAGACTTTCTTTTCTTGTTCCTCATAGCCTGCCCCTTTACTTAAGTACATTTTCCCATTTTCTTTTTTCCCTTTTGGACTGTATCATGTTTTAAAATACATTTAAGATGCATTAATTTTCTCTTTACTGTCATTTTCCATAATTTTATTAGATTTTGTACACAAGTGCAAGGACTTCAGCTGATGTGGATGAGCCAAACATCATTAAAGTTCTTCTGTCTAAAATTAAAGAGTCCCATGCAAGTTTTGTACTCTCATAAATAAAATAGGACCTGTCAGTTTGAAAAAAAAATGCGCGTAAACTTCATCCGGACTATGCAACCTGGTGTAATTTATTGAAGATAGTGTATTGCAAGATTAAATAAAACATGAACAGGAACTTTGAATTTATCTGATAGAGTTGCATGACTTAGGTGTTTCAGGAACAGCTAAATTTTTAATCAGTCAAGCCAACAATGTTTTCTAGTGACATCTGTGTAGTTACAGCAGACAACAGAATGAATTTCAAAAGCATAGAAATGTTAGAAGTTTGGGTATGAAAACATTAAATTTAAACTGCAATATTTATCGAAGAGTATAGAAACTATACTGTTTAAACAGGAAGGGAAAAGAGCCAAAGATAAACATTTATCAGGCTCTTCAGAGAGTAATATTTTGTGAAAGAACATTATATCACTGTACTGTAAAATCCCGAGGACTGCAGAGGGGTCATCCAGGTCCTTGGAACTGTTTTCATGTAATAGCATAGCATAATTCTGTACACTGAAAATGTTGGTAAGTCCTTTCTCTAAAATGGTAATACAAAACACTAAAGCTTGCAGTTTTGGTAGTGCATAGGAGTGACTACTGCAGTGCATTTTTGATTGCTTATGCAAGGGAGTATGCTTTTCTTAAAATACATCTCATTACGTATTTGTATTCTCAGTATCCAGGTAAACCTATAAATATAACTCGTAAACAAATGATTTCATCTGAAGTTGAAATGTCATTGTCACAGTCCTGATTGAATCGATTTAGACAGGCAATCAAGTCTGACCTTTTAATCTCAGAGCCAGCTTTATGTTCTACCAGGAGAGAAGTATACAGTGGTGAAATCATTCATGATACTCTTTTCAGTCTCATGGGAAGAGTATGCGTATAGATTTCCAATCCATGCTGAACTTAGTCATAAATAGTGTTTCATGATACAGGAAGGAATTCATAAAATGATGTAGGTATTTTTGTAATTCATTAAATGTGTGTATCAAAGCTGATTCATTATACGATGTGACAGGTTAACTTTTATTAAGATGGTGAGTGTGTAAGTGTCATCATTTGATCCAGTGGCCTAATTATACTCCAAAAAGCATTTGAATCTTCAGAAAAGTTTTGACAGCTGTACAAAAATCACTTTTGTAGAAGTATTTCTCATCAAGATTTGATGATAATCTGCAAATCTAAAAATAATTCAGGACATGAAATGGCTTGGGTTCTGTGGCAGTTCTGGGTCTTGCTTATGAGTTGTATTATGTTCTGATTGTGAGAGTTACTGGGCATCTGACCCATAGTGAATGAACTGATTTCTTTTTCAGAGAAAATAATGAGAAAAGAATGTGTAAAGGGTGTTTCAAACTCAAATTTGTGTATCTAGGGTTTTGTTTATTTAAGAACTGTAATGTTTTACTCTCACAGATTTAATTTGATTTAATTTACTAATGGATTTTTTTCATAGTGACAAAGGATGAGGAAGCAGCTGAGGTGCTTAATGCCTTCTTTGCCTCAGTTTTTAACAGCAAGGGAAGTTGTTCTCTGAGTACCCAGCCCCCTGTGCAGGAAGACAGGGAGCAGAATGAAGCCCCCATAATCCAAAGAGAAATGGTCAGTGACCTGCTACATCACCTAGACACGCACAAGTCTATGGGGCCACATGGGATCCACCCAAGGGGGCTGAAGGAGCTGGCAGAATTGCTCACCAAGCCACTCTCCATCATTTATCAGCAGTCCTGGCTAACCAGGGAGGTCCCAGTTGACTGGAGGCTGGCAATGTGACGCCCATCTACAAGCAGGGCTGGAAGGAGGATCCGGGGAACTACAGGCCTGTCAGCCTGACCTCGGTGCCCGGGAAGGTTATGGAGCAGATCATCTTGAGTGCCATCACATGGCATGTACTGGACAACCGGGCGATCAGGCCCAGTCAGCATGGGTTTATGAAAGGCGGGTCCTGCTTGACCAACCTGATCTCCTACGACAAGATGACCTGCTTAGTGGATGAGGGAAAGGCTGTGGATGATGTTTGCCTGCATTTTAGTAAAGCCTTTGACACTGTTTCCCACAGCATTCTCCTGGAGAAACTGGCTGCTTATGGCTTGGACGGGCGTACTCTTCGCTGGGTAAAAAACTGGCTGGATGGCTGGGCCCAAAGAGTTGTGGTGAATGGAGTTAAATCCAGTTGGTGGCTGGTCACAAGTGGTGTTCCCCAGGGCTCAGTATTGGAGCCAGTTCTCTTTAATACCTTTATCAAGGATCTGGACGAGGGGATCGAGTGCACCCTCAGTAAGTTTGCAGGCGACACCAAGCTGGGAGGGAGTGTTGATCTGCTTGAGGGTAGGGAGGCGCTACAGCGGGATCTGGACAGGCTGGATCGATGGGCCAAGGCCAACTGTATGAAGTTCAACAACGCCAAGTGCCGGATCTTGCATTTGGGTCACAACAACTCCAGGCAGCGCTACAGGCTTGGGGAAAGCTGGAAAGCTGCCCGGCAGAAAAGGACCTGGGGGTGGTTGGTCGACAGCCGGCTGAATACGAGGCAGCAGTGTGCCCAGGTGGCCAAGAAGGCCAATGGCATCCTGGCCTGTATCAGAAACAGTGTGGCCAGCAGGAGTAGGGAAGTGATCGTCCCCCTGTAGTCGGCCCTGGTGAGGCTGCACCTTGAGTACTGTGTTCAGTTTTGGGTCCCTCACTACAAGAAAGACACTGAGGTGCTGGAGCGCGTCCAAAGAAGGGCAACAAAGCTGGTGAAGGGTCTGGAGCACAAGTGCTATGAGGACCATCTGAGGGAACTGGGGTTGTTTAGCCTGGAGAAGACGAGGCTGAGGGGAGACCTTATTGCTCTCTACAACTACCTGAAAGGAGGTTGTAGCGAGGTGGGTGTCAGTCTCTTCTCCCAAGTAACAGGCGATAGGACGAGAGGAAATGGCCTCAAGTTGCACCAGGGGAGGTTTAGATTGGACATTCATAAAAATGTGTTCCCTGAAAGGGTTGTTGGGCATTGGAACAGGCTGCCCAGGGAGGTGGTTGAGTTACCACTCCTGGAGGTCTTTAAAAGATATGTACATGTGACACTTAGGGACATGGTTTAGTGGACTTGGTAGTGATAGGTTAATGGTTGGACTCGATGATCTTGGAGGTCTCTTCCAACCAAAATGATTCTATGATTTTCTCCAGTGATACAAGAACTAGCCTAAAAGGCAGCCTGCCTTCCTCTTGAAACACAGTCACAAGACTATTTTGTAACCACCCTGTTACTGGGACCCATGGAAGCAGCATGTGTGTGAAGCCAATGGTATTATGCGCAGGAAAGATCCATGCACATAAATACATTTTGCTAGTGAATGTTGCTAGTCTGTGACTTTTCTGTATTCATTGCAGACTACAACTGCATAGAACTGTTTTGTTTTATTTTAATATCAAGCAATTCACAATTCTTCCATATCTTCCATGTCTGACATTATGCCCTAGGAAAAAAACATTCAGAACATTTTTGCATCAAGGGTAAATCCAAGTGGCCCCAAAGCTACCTGGTACTTCCTTCATGAATAAAGAGGATCAGAAAATCCAGCTCTGTAACACTCCGCATTGAAGTCAGTCTTTCTTATTTTTGACTGCAGCGCAAAATGATAAGCCTTGTGAATTCTGAAGGGTAGTTATTATATGAGAACAAAGTGTAATGGAATACAATCAAATGAAACAGATTGTAGCTCTTAATTTACTAAGATTAAAACTGTCCCAATATGAAACACACACAAATGTGTTGTAAATTCAGGATAATTTGAATCATGAAATTAATCTAAGCCAGGAACAGTTGACTCAAATGTTTCTTGTAATTAATGCAAGCAAGACACTGTTAATTAAAAAAAAAAAAAAATACTGCACACCCCTTAATCCTCCTTCGTATGATGAAAATGCAGCAACATTTTCCTTTGACTATTGTTCTGTGTATCTTTTGTGGTGTTTTCTTCCAGTTGACAAACAGGGCATTTGGGTTGACAGATTTTTAATAACATTTCCATCTCACATAAAACTCATATCATATGGAGACATGGAAAAAGATGATCTTTGCAATTGCTTCACACACTAAGCTTGGCTATACTTGAAAGTCTTGCCGGCATAGTTATATTGGTTAGATGTGTGGGAAAAATCACAGTTCAACTGACATAGCCATATTGGCAGAAGCTCTCCTGTAAACAGTTGTACTGGAAGTGGGGTTACTTTCCTGGCCTGTAAATATTTCGCGAACTCAAATAGGCTATACCAGCAAAACAACTTTTCTGACAGCGTAGGCTGTTCTCCCACCAGGAAAACTGCCTGCATAGGTCTACCATAGTTCTGCTGTCAGGAAGGTCTTGGATTTGTTTCTTAAGCTGTTGGTAGAAATAAAGTGTTAGGATATACGTCGTTTGCTTGGCTTCTGAGGAAAAACAAAACAAGAGAGCGATCGGGTGTGCTTTCAGTGGTATTGTTGGTTTACAGTGTGGCAGTGCCAGAGGCTCCTCCCATGCATGGATAACAGACAGTACCTGCCTCACACTGGACAGGGATTCACAGTCTAAACAGGAGCGAGATATTCTTTTCCAAAAAGAAACATCACACAAAATCTAATGAGACCTTTAGTCATTCTAGGATACGGTTAATTTCTTTAAATAATTACTCAGTGGAAGCCTCCTTTTAACTAAGATGCATATTCTTGTACAAAATCTGAAAGTATTAGCAGAAACATACTTTAAAAGAATTTTGAAGTGAGTTTTCCTCTAGATTTTTCTTGTCATCTTGACCACCAAGTGTTCGTAGCTCCATTTATCTTAATAAAAAGAAATAGTTCTAGGCTTTCCTGCCAATTTGGATTACCACATAAACTGTTGGTTGTGCTTGTTAAAAAAAAGACTGTACAAAGTTTATCCTGAAGCAGATGCGAGAAGCTATGATAGATTAGAATTCTTTTGCTTAGCTGCTGATCAGCCATTTGTTTAAACATCTTTTGTTCAACATAGCTTGAAAGGGTGGTTGAGATAACAAATGAAATAACAAAAACATTTATTTATTAAAATAACATGTTAACATCTTACATTCATATAAATGTTCTTAAGACAAAACCAGAAAGGGGCTAGAACATTAATCCTTAAATCAGTCTTTCCTATCCAAGTTAGGTCAGTTGTTATCATCTACAGCTATTAGGCCTCCAGATTAACAACAAATAATTAAAAAAGTTTGGGTTGTTTTTCAGAGGGGTTCCTAATAGTGAGTTTACAAGAATCCCTGTGGCCGTGGGTATCTTGACAGTAGGTGGCCAAGGAGAACAGATTTATACCTCCATCCTGGAAGTATAGTATCTCCAGAGTTGGGTTGGCTCTGGCAGATCTGTGTGGGAAGGCCTTACTTTTCTGAAGTCTCCTCTGTAGACAGAAGCACACTTTAATGCTAGATTTAGCTTCCTTCATAAATAGTTACTTAAAAAAATTAGAAAGATTGTGTTTCACATTGCACAATAATATTATGCGTTATGGAAAGCAAACCGGTATGAATGTGTTCTTTTGTGTATTGAAAAGAAAGATGCAGGCAGGATAAGTATTTTTTAGATGAGAGTGTCAAATTCATTCTGATTAGAAAGTCTGGTTTTCCATGAAGAATGCAAATACAGTAGAACTTGGTTATGTAGATTATTTTACACCTTAGCCTATTCCTCCAGCATTATTAATTTATGGGACTTAAATATTTAAAGGCAATACGTATGTTCTGTGCAGTAATGATGTATATTTTTTTTTTACTGTTTCCTCTGTTGGATATTTACCCTTTTATTTTAAACATTTGGAATCAAGAACAATATATTGAGAGCAATAAATAAAAATTACTGACAGGTAGGAAAAAAATCTAAAAGCCAAAATATTTTTCAGGTCTTAGTATTCTTTTATTCATTTAAAGTATGAAAGTATCTTTATCCATTTAAAGTATGGCATTTCCTTTTGCCATCTTGGTTTTTTGAATGTTTTTAAAAACTTTATGTCCAATTGTTCCAATATTAGGAATATGCTAGACTGTGGCATCTGTGTGGAACCTACAGATGGTCAGAAAACAGTAATGAAATCAAGTGAAAGCCAAACGTGGCAAAAACAAGAGAGAAGGTAGTCCTCTGAAAATGTAAGGTTACCATGCAGCGCTGTGTCAGTAGCTGCAGAGGAACCAATCCTGCCTTAGAACTGAGTGTCCTCTGTCGTCCTACCACGAGGTATGGTGTTACCTCTCAGAGACAAAACCTGTTAGGGGGAATGGCTGCAATCTCTGTGTGCTGTAAATAAAGATTATATGAGGAAAAGCCCAACCCCACTAAAAAAAAAAAATCAAACTATTTTATCCTAATTTAAGCTTTTTTATTGTATGATCTTTTGTGCATTCCCAAAAGCACTGAGTGTGCTTCACATCCGTATAGATCATCTGTCGGTTTTGGCAGGTGCTCCCAGAGCTACATTAAGCTCCCTGGTATATTTGGGTCTGCTGACGAAGTCCCACATGCCCCAGAGTGTGCGGTCCAACTCTGCTGGGGGTTGTTACTTGCAGGCTCTCTGTAGTGACGATGAAATTTTACTTTGAGAGCAGCACTGAAGATACAACACGGATTTATTGATTGTGTCTGATCTGAAGGCCGATCCCCGTGTTACTTGGGAGTACGCAGACAAGAGTAGAGCATTCTCTTCCTCCTGAAAGAGGAGAACAGAAAATACACACTGCAGCTCACCTCCTTTTTGGGAATACTAACACTGTGGATGCCTCTAGTATGTGACAGGTTTTATATTCCTTGAGTAACAAGACTGTTGTATTTCTCTGTGCATGCCACAGAAATGGGTGCAAGAAATGGGCGCCTCTGTCTTCTGTTTAAAAACGTTGCAGGAGTGGAAACAATGTGTCCAGAGGTTTACCTGGCTGCAACAAAGGAACGACAGTCTAAGCAAAGAGTCTGGTTGTGCTACTCTTAGTTATATTGTAGGAGTATAGTCTTAAATGAAATTTGAGGATTAAGGTGCCACTTTGTTTATACTGGGGTGTCAGAACTGTCCAATAGCTATTTTAACCTGGATTTCTACAGTGGGTGCCATTTAGCCGTTAATAAAATTTTAGCTGCAAATAAATTAGGGAGAGAGCATGCTTTGAAGAGCAGCAGCATCTTAGTTCTGAATCCGTAAGATGAAGTGACATTGAGAAAATTAAGGAAACTTGAATCCCTATGTATTGTACTTATGTTTAGTGGCGGAAGAGGATCAGATCCAATATATTTAATAGGAAGGTGAGATATCAGATATTTGGGAAAGGTGCAATTTTGAATAATATGTTAACATTTATAACGTAAAGTTCTGTTTTCAGAAGCCTGTTCCTTTGTCTGTCTGAGATGAACCAGGTATGCTTGAAGGAGGGAGTTGTTTTGGTCTTCCTGCCCAACTAGCAAAAAAAGTCCCCCTTCCATCTTATTTAATAAAAGCTAACAGTTTTGTTCAAATTCCTCTGGAAAATGCGAGTTTCTAAAACCTTCTGTATTATAGAATTCTCGCTAATAACTGAAAAGGTTTATATTTATTCATCATCTTCATAATTTTCTTTTTCATGCACTTATATTTTACATGGCCAATATCATAATAAAAAAGAAAACATGAGAGTGAGGAGATAATTAGCTTGTGCAAATTAGTTTTATTTCATGAAATGTGTCTTTTTATTGTTTGTTGACTGTAGTAAAGTCAAACCAGTTTGCAATGGCTGAAGAGAATCTGGTGCAGAATTCCAGTCATGTAGTCCTTTATAAATGAAAAGAACAAAGGGACTTGGTAATGCGATGAAGTTCTTTCCAGATATCTTTTTCTCTTTCCATTTGAAAAATAATTTAGAATAAGTTTGGGGAATCATATATTGCAGCCTTTAATCATAAGCATGCCATCTGATGCAGACATGGGTGAGTGACATTAAAAAAAAATCCACTTCTTTGTTATGAATCCATTATCATTCCATGGGAAAAAAAATTGATTCGTTCAACCTTGAATGATATCATAGCATATGTGGTAAACAGCTAGATTTGGATGATGTGTTACTTTGTGGCATCACTCAGGGCTGTATCATTGTATGTAAACACTTGAAAGACCAAGAAAATTCACAAAAGGCAAGATTAAAACACAGCTATTGTTCTCTGGCTTAAGATCATAAAAGGAAGGAAATTCATAGTTAAGGATCCAAACCTCAAATATCTGGGCACAACGCGTTGCCAGCCTTAATTTTACATAACCGTACCCTGTTATGAGTAGACATTGGTGGTTTGATCCTGAATGATGAGTTACATTGCTCTTAGCAGCTGAAACCAGAAAAATAATTTTATTCTAATGCTTGCCTTTGTTTGGTGAATAGACTTTTTGGAACAGTTGTAATTGTTTTCTTTATGTTTTCTTGCCTATTGAAATAAAACAAATCCCTAATAAATAGTATTTTTTTCAAAAGTTATCCTTAAAACTCTGCTACACAACATTCTGTTAAAATGGAAATGGGAAATTGTGAAGAGAAGCCAGTGTCATACTTGGATTTCAGGAATGTTAAAAAAAATCGTGGTAAGTTATAATGGCTATAGTCTGCAGAAGCTTGATTAAAAAGAAAAACCCAAATCCCAAAACACTTAACTAGTGAAGGAAGTAGTTAATAGTACTATTAACACAGAATAATGAAAGTATTACACAGTTTTTAAAGTATCTGCAATTAATTGAATTTCTGTCCTACTTTTCTTAAAAAGCTCTGTTTTCCTCCAGTTCTTAGAAATTGTAATGAGGGTAAGAGAAACTGTGCTTTATAGGATGCCAGACTGTGGATGCAAAATGCAGAGGACAACGGGCAATGACATCAAATCTTATCGTGACATTTTAGCCTAAGGACATTGCTTCAAGGAATCCGAAGGGGAGGATCAGCAATTCTTTAGCAATCTCCAGTCAAGTCAGGGAAAGGCCCTTAGCACTTTAAAAGCCAGAGATGACCTGCCAAACAGTCAAAGAGTAAAATCTAGTATCTGGTAAGGTGAGGCTGACTTGAGAGAAGGATGGTTGTAGTTTTCTCAGAGGTATTTTGGTTCTTTCACTGATAGGAAGAAACCTCAACAGTGCCCAAGTCACTTGCACCCTTTCTGTCTTTATTTGACATTTGGAGGGATGCAGAGGACAAAAGCTGGGAGGTGAAGAGACAAAAGTATAAAATAATACAGCTTTTTCGCAACAGATGGAGCTCTAGTCAGTTTTGAATGGTAGTTTAAATTTTCTCTTGAGTAGAAATTACAGAAGAGACGGGAAATTCACATTCCAGATAAACTAGTCTCTTGGGTGTTGCAGTGAAATGGAAAGGTCCCTGACCCACAGTCTGAAAAATTACAGCCCATGAGACAAGAGAGCTGAAGTGTTTGGTGATAAATCTTTTGCTCTTCAGTATAACTGAACATATCGCTAAAAAAGATTTACACATGAAAAAGTCTGGAGACAGAGGGAGAAAGAAAACTGCTTTGTGAATATGAATGATAGTGCTACACTGAACAGCATGGATAATAGCTATGTAGAATGATAGTACCATGGTAGACCCGCAGTACAGTTCAACCATTAAGATGTTGCTTTAGAGAATTGCTGAATGTCGGAGTTTCATGGCTGGAGATTTGGCAGCCCCTTCTCTATTCTAGTTTTCCTGTAATGTCTTTAGTGAAGGATTGATTGGGATTGTCTCTTAGCGAAGGGAAACTACCCCCTTTCCCATCTCAGCACCCGTCCTTGGATTCCTCAATACTCCCTGACAGACATATGTGACCTTTTGATATCCCTTCTCTGTCCATGAGACTGCAAGTTCCAGGACTAGGGATTTCCCTCTGATTTTCTGATGCAATCTCTTCCATTCATATTAGAATATTTTCTTCTTTGTTGTTGTGACAGACCTGCTTATGACAGTATCTTTTTTTCAGCTGCTACATGAGTTGGGGTTTTTGGGGGAGGTGGTTTAGGTTCTTTTGGGGTTTTTTGTTTTGTTTTGGGTTTTTTTGGCATAGCTGCTTTAAACTATTTTTACCACAGAGCACCTACTACTAAATACATATGCAAGTCAGATCAGAGCACTGTGTCTACACTGGCACTGGGTTAAAGCACAGAAAGCTCTACAGGTACTTCACTAAGACACATCACTGTATGACTTTTTCTGCAGTGTATTGTGGGAAAACTTTTCATCCACGGACCACTATACAAAAATGTTTCTACTCAACTAACTAAACTACTTCTATGGCTTTTGTTCCAGCCAGTAGCAAGGCATGGATCCACTCTAGATGATGATGTTTTCCATCTGTTAGCATGAATGCAACTCTCGTTTTAGGGAGAGCAGAAAATTCTGGGCATGCAATGCAGAGCAAAGCATTTCAAGAGTAGCTTGTTGCCCTAAGAAGTCAGCAACATGTTTTGCCAGGTCTCTTGTGTAGACGTGTAGATATGGAGACAGTTGATGCAGGTTGAATGGCTGCAGAATCCCCATGCATCTTCTTGCGTATCTGGCATGGCTTCTTCTCCAACATGGAGGAAACAGTCTTAGACCTTTGTAAAGAGCTTGCTGTGGCCTATGCATAACTAGGACTTACAGATGAAGGGGGTACTTACCAATACCTAAGCTTGCTGCATCCTTTGCTGCTGCTTTACTGTGATTTGTTTTTTGGCCAGTCCTTTGCTGGTGCCCAGAGTGTGGAATTACATATTTCAGTGACTGTTTCAAAGCCGGAGGGCTGAAAAATGTTGATTTCCCTGAAATAACATCTGTTTTTTTGAGAGTGTGAGAGGTCTGTTGAAGCCACAGATTTGTCCAGCCTTCATCCAGAAAGGATAATATTTGCCTGTTAGGCAAGCTGAGGTCATCCAGATAAAAGGTCCATGAATAGGGATATGGGGGAAAAAAATGTATGCATAGAAATAATCTGGAGATCTCTTTTTTTTTTTTTTTTTAATTTTTAAATTTAGACAGCAATTTATTTCTGCCTCAAATGTGGAGTCACTAGATCCACAGTTGTTTAATGGACCTAGACCATTCTCAGCCACCCTGCCTCAAAAAGAAGCAAAACGTGAGAACACCTGGCAACAGAAAATTTCTTTGTATTCTTAGCGGTATATAATTACATGCTGTTGGTATGGTTTGGCCAACTGAGGCAAAATGGCATGGCCAACAAAGTTTTTGGACAATAAAGTCCCTATATTTCTGCTTGCTTTTGAAACATGCAAACTTTGTGATGTATCTTGAGGGGGAGCAGTGATGGATTTCATTAGGAGTAGATTGGTGCCTGTAATCTGGCTACGGGCTGTTTATGGCTATGTTCATACTAAAAAATAAGCAGTGTTAGAGCTTGCATTTTATTTCAGTCTGAATGCCAGCTGGGCCAAGAAAGCAAACTGATCTCCTGAACGCTTATCAAAACCTTTTATCCAAGTTTATGATTAAAGCCACATTTAGCTCTGCAATGATGATGTACTTTTTCCTGTGTTCCTGTTTGGTATTTGCCACCCCTGTGGGCCTCTAGACAGCGAAGGCACTTGCATTCAAATTCTTCCCAACAAGGACAATCTTTGTTCTTCCCCTACTCGATTCACACCTTATATTGCATTTTAAGGGCTTTGGTTCCCTAGCACTTTTCTGTAGACTCTCTATTAATCTGTTTTAGCCAGTAAGGTACAGAGCACAGACATTGAAAACCATGTAGAGATCATTTCTTTGTGGAGATTCAGGCACTGTGTTTTTGCTTGGGAAAGTTAAAGAAATGCAATGTTAGGATGGAGATACCGGTCAGAAAGTGTTACATGTTTTTTTTTTGATGACATAACATGGAACGATGGTGATGATCTATCTCTAGGTGATTTTCAGGCTACTGATGCGCTCCACGCAGTAACTATCTAATTTTCCTTTAAGCTAAGACCGTTAGCATTCAGTGGGTTAAAATCTTCCTTAAATGCTAATAGCTAAAATAATGACCCCTCAAGTCATTGCTGCCACTAATTCTACAGCTGTTGCTAACTGTTGGATACTTTAAAACATGACAGTAATTTTCAGAACAACAAATCATATTACAGTTCCTCAGAACGTAAAACAACAGTTCATCAGATTAAGTTGTCCTAGTTTGAGGGTTTCATCTAAATCACTGCATGCTTCCTTTTTTTCACCAGCTAAATTCTTTCCTTTTTCTTCCAAACTACCCAGGTCTAGCTCTTAAATCAGCTGTTAGGTTTAGAATGAGGCACACCCTTTTTGAATCAGGTGTTTTGTTCATTCTGTGAACAAGGTTTAGGAACTTCTGCATCTGTCATTATTCAAGCTGATGCTGGGCCATATCCACAAAATACTTCTCTGCCAAGCCCCCATCTTGGTCATCTGACTGTGGACACTTGCGTGGAAAGCGCAGCCTGTGGAGCAGTTAGCAGAATGACTGGCAGCTGCTGTTGCTAGGGTTTGCAGAATTACTGTCCCTTCCTTCCTTCCCTTTCTTATGCGAAGAGGTGTTTTGGATTGGAGAGTTATCCAGGAATATGTTCAAGCCCTCTTAATTTTACTAATCACTATCTCTGTTGTCTGGATGGGAGCAAACATGATCCCAGGTACACACTAATAATGCTTTTTCTTTCCTTTTTCCTGATATGCCTGTGCCTTTCCCACTTCATACACGAGCCTTATTTTAACACACATTTGTGACATAACTGCTTTCTGATCTGTCACATATACTAAAATTGGAACAATACAGAGAAGATTAGCATGGTCCCTGCGCAAGGATGACATGCAAATTCATGAAGTGTTCCATATTTTCCCCCTGGGAAACTGCCCTCAGGGACAAGGGATCAGAACAGAGCTTAGAGATCTTTAAGGATGCTTTCCATACAGTGCAAGAGCTCTCGATCCCCAGGTGTAAGAAATCAGGCAAGGAAGGCAAGAGACCGGCATGGATGAGTTGAGACCTGCTGGTGAAATTAAAGAGCAAGAAGGAAATGCACAGGCAGTGGAAGCAGGGCCAGGTATCCTAGGAAGAGTATAGGGATGCTGCCCAGTTGTGTAGGGGTGGGGTCAGGAAGGCCAAGGCACAGCTGGAGCTGAACTTGGCAAGGGATGCGAAGAATAACAAGGGCTTCTACAGGTGTGTCAGCCAGAAAAGGAAGGTCAAAGAAAGCGTATCCCCCTGATGAACAAGACTGGCAAACAGGTAACAACAGACAAGGAGAAAGCTGAGGTACTCAACAACTTCTTTGCCTCAGTCTTCACTGGCAACCTCTTTTCCCACACCTCTCGAGCAAGATGGGGACTGGGGGAGCAAAGTCCTTCCCACTGTAAGAGAAGATCAGGTTCGTGACCACCTGAGGAACCTGAACATACATAAGTCTATGGGACCTGACAAGATGCATCCCAGAGTCCTGAGGGAATTGGCTGATGTAGTTGTCAAGCCATTGTCCATGATATTTGAAAAGTCATGGCAGTTAGGTGAAGTCCCTGGGGACTGGAGAAAGGGAAACATTGCACCCGTTTTTAAAAAGGGTAGGAAGGAGGACCCTGGGAACTACCGACCTGTCAGCCTCACCTCTGGGCCTGGGAAGGTCATGGAACAGATTCTCCTAGAAGCTATGCTAAGGCACATGGAGGACAGGGAGGTGATTGGAGACAGCCAGCATGGCATCACCAAGGGCAGGTCCTGCCTGACCAACCTAATGGCCTTCTATGATGGAGTGACTACATCAGTGGACAAGGGAAGAGCTACAGATGTCATTTATCTGGACTTCTGTAAGGCCTTTGACAAGGTCCCCCACAACATCCTTCTCTCTAAATTGGAGAGAGAAGGATTTGATGGGTGGACTGTTCAGTGGATGAAGAATTGATTGGATGGTTGCATCCAATGGTCAATGACTCAATGTCTGGATGGAGATAATTGACAAGTGGTGTCCCTCAGGGGTCCCTATTGGGACCGGTACTGTTTAATGTCTTCATCAAGGACATAGACAGCAGGATCGAGTGCACTTTCAGCAAGTTTGCAGATGACTTCACGCTGAGTGGTGCAGTTGACGTGCCTGAGCAACAGGATGTCATCCAGAGGGGACCTGGACAAGCTTGAGAGGTGGACCCGTGTGAACCTCATGAGGTTCAACAAGGCCAAGTGCAAGGTCCTGTACCTGGGTCGGGGCAACCCCCGCTATCACTACAGGCTGGGGGATGAAGGGATTGAGAGCAGCCCCGCCGAGAAGGACTTGTGGGTACGGGTGTATGAAAAGCTGGATATGAGCTGACAATGTGCGCTCGCAGCCCAGAAGGCCAACCATACCCTGGGCTGCATCAAAAGAAGCTGTTAGGAAGATGGGGCTCAGTTCACTTTCTGCAATCCATTGAAAACCAGGACAAATGTGAAGGCAGTTAGCCTGAGCTGGCCTCAGTAATTCTGCAGTCTCTTATAGAGGAACACAAATTGTGTAGTTTAAACCTTGAAATGCCCAAACACTCGAGGGAGGCAATCATATGCCACCGTAGACTTCCTGTTATTTTTCCTGTTCCAGCAGGTTTTAAGACCAAAAAGATTATGAGTGGGCTTTAAACTTCTGTGGGGGGATGGAAGGTGTGTCCTCCAGTTTTATACATTTGAAAACCAGGGTTTTCTTTGTATGTGAAAAGAATACAAATCTTATTCTATAGGACCTCCATTTTCATTTGGAAGCTGAAGTCCAGTGGGCAACCATATGTCCCACTTGTTTCAGTTGATTTTACATTCTTTATGGCAGCTTAAGGTTGCTGTATTTCCTCACTTGGTGTATTTTGTTTTAACTTGTGCAGATTTTGAAAAGAAAAAGACAAGTAGCTGGAGAAATGTATTCTTTGTCTAAAAAGTCTTATGCTTCAGTACGTAACTTGATGTGAAAATTGGTATGCCTCCCTGCATAATTTTCGCTAGCGATCTTTCCCACTTATAAGCACAGCTTTGTCAATGTCTAATAAAATGCCCAAGCTTCTTAACTGTGAAAGTAAATGTATATTTGAAGGAAATTAAATGTACCAGTATCCCACCGTTACTGAAAGCTGTCTCTGTTCATCTTAATTAATATAACCATTTAAATGCATTTTCTCCCTGCTCTGTATGTATTATTTTCTGGTACTGTTATAAAGGAAGCTGTAAAACATCCTAATGCTTTCATCAGTACCCTGGGGGGAGAAAGAGTGCCCTTACAAACCCACGCACCTCTTCTCCTTATTTGCTGCTTCTCCCCCCTCCCCAAGTCAGGCAATCAGATAATCAGCTTCATATAATCGAGGGACAAGAACCTTGTTTCTGTGAAAGGTCATTTCATACCCAGCTCCAGGGAATAGTGGGCAGGCAGCACTTTGGGCTGTCATCAGGGGTGCAAGAACAGGCCAGGCTACTGCCAGCAGCCCATTTTAGTTCTTCCCAGCACAATGACAGGTCTGTGTGCTGGGCTTGCTGCTGCCAATTTGATGCCAACCCCAGTGTCACCAGAAGGCCATCTGGATCATTAGGAGACCGGCCCTTTGACTTCGCCAGCTCAAGAGAGAAGGAGGCGAGAGCATGACGAAGGCCAGGTGCCAGGCTGCTCCTCCAGACTTACTGGCACCATCCCTCAGCCATAGCCAGACCGGGCCCCTCAATAGCTGGGATCATTTCTGTAACAAGGATCACCCGCTCTTCATGAGATGTTCACTCTCACTGGAGATCTTTGCTGTTAGCATGTAGACTATAACATGGCTATGCTATGGTATATGGATAGCAGTAGCTGGGCAGCTTTAAACTTATTTGACTACGTGTGACTGACATCCGATTTAATTGCACTGCTGCATGTGCTTGCTTTGATCTAGTTTCTGTAAATTATTTATTATGAAAATACATACAACAATATGTGTTTTTTGCAAAAGACTCCAGCGGAAGCAGTATATATTCATGCTCCGTTGTCAGTTGACTGAGGTACAGTGATGTTGGTACAATGTTCAGTATCAACTTATGGCAATTATCTGTGGCAAAAATGCAGTAATTTTGCACTTTTCCTGATGTCACAGTGTTTGGCAGAGGTGAATGTAGTCATGGTTCTTTTTAAATTGCCACTGTGGTTTGCTATTGGGCATTTCTTTAAGAAATTGAAAAGTAAGGGTTTAGATTGACAGTGGAAGTAAATTGGCTAGTTATGCCAAGAAATTAAAACTCTGTGGCACTGGATGATCTGGATGATCTGAGTCAGAATCCTGCCCTAAATAAGCCCAGACTCCTACGATCCTCCCATGATTAAATCAGAACTGTCATTTTGGATGTTCATGCTCTCTTGCATGAGAAAGAGGCTGTCCTTCGGCCACCCAGAGCCAAAAAAAAAAAATTACGACAGCATAAGGCAAGATGAAACCTCGAAATAAACCTAGTAATTAATAAAAATCAAGCGTGTTTGTTAAAGAACAGCATGATGTACCTGTGAGTGGAAACTAAGGGATTTTTTCCTTTTGAATCTGCAGGGGAAAAATGTGGCATCTTTTTTGAAAGCTGGGATTTTCTACTTCTCCTCCTTTTGTCTCCTTCTATTGCCTTCTTCCACCATTTTACTGGCATAGTTACGCCCATCAGACTTTGGAGCGGGGTGAGGGGTGCAAGGAGATGATTTTGTACAAGCGTGTCTAAAACCTAATGTACATTTTAGGCTGTGATAACAGAAGCACACTTATACTGTGTTGATTCTCCAGAACAAGTTCTTTTTTAAAGGATAGTTATGTTTATTATGCAAAAGCACTCTACAAGCCATAGATGTAAAGATCTTTGTTAAAAAAGAAAAGAGTAGCTACTACCATGCAGATTTCCTCAGCTCTTTCTCAGTAGGTAATTTGACTTACTAGTTGCTAGAATGAAAAATTGGTTAAATATTGGCCAGCATAGTTTTAAGTTGGCAAAATGTGTAATGTTTTAATTTCTAATTTTAGTGATATTCAAACTTTGACAACTGACATAATGCTAAATTTGAGGTAGATAAAAGATTGTAATTGCAGTAATGGGATATTATATTTCAATATTTCTCAGACTAATGGGGAAGGATAAAAAAAGAATATTAGAGAAAAACAGAAGTCTGAATTTTAGTTTTAAGGAAACTAATAGAAATTACAGAAAAGTGAAGAGGAAGGGACTTCTGACTTCTTTAGACATGTATGTGTTCGACTCATCAAGTGTTATTTTTCATTTTTTTTAAATAGATCTCACTAGCATTATTCCTATGGCCTGGCAATGGTATTTTTGGCATAAATTCAGGACTTTAAATAGTGTGCGTCCTGGATGTCTGGCCAGTTCAATTTTTAAATCCTTGATTAGAGATAAAGTAGTGTTTTAAACCAAAACAAACTACATGCAATAAACCTTAATGAGGCTGACTTAAAACCACAAATCAAGGATACTGAAGAGCCAAGGTTGAAATATTTGAAATCCATCCTTAGTTCACCATACTGTGTCTACTGAATAGTACATAGGATCACATACTGTTTGAGACATACATTAACTGAAAAAAATGTCCAAAATAGGGTAAAGGCACATTGGCAGAATGGAGTGGCGTTTCTCCTGCCTTTGTCCATCCTGTTCTGCAGCTAAATGGCAGATTTCAAATATGAGTGCTGTTTATTTTAATTTGTGAAAGTGCCAAATTGTGAAACGCAGCCAATTTTGCACCCCTGTAATTGTTATGTCCTCATTGGTGTTTTTGCTGATTTTCGTCAGCATCAGTGCTAATTTGATCCCCTGCACTTCTCAGTTGGCTGGTTGTCAGAGGAACTCACAAACGATTCAGCTCAGCTTTTTGAAGAGCCTTCTTTATAGCAGGACATTAAGTTATTGGGGCCTTTAAGTTAATAGCACTGCCTGCCCAGTCTGAGTTCTAGTTTGCTTGCACTGGGTCATCTGTCTGCAGCTTGAAATGCCAGGCTGATTGGCTCAGTATGAGTTACCAAAAAGGTAGTCAATATTACAAAGCTCACCTTTGGAAATTGTACCACTACATCACTTAAAGCTGAAGAGTAGAGAGGGAAAAAGGACAGAAATAATGAGACAAATCCTGCTCTGATGATTTCTACTGAAAACAGAAATAGGACCTCATTTAGAATTAAATTCTAAATAGCACTCTTAAAACCTCATATTTGAGTACTCAGATTTTCCAGACAGCTATATCTTATGATTTTTGGAAGCTGTAAGAACTATTTGTCATTTCTGCTTCAGTAATGCCTGGAGGCCTATATCAGGATCAGACTGTGGTCATGTGTGTTGTTTTTCAAAAGAAATGTTTTCATTGCATTCTTTTACTTTAAAAGTGAAACAAAAAAACAATGCTTACAATCCCAAAATTGGAAGAAATTGTGTGAACTATTGTGTGAGAAGGAAAAAGGGTAAGGAAACATAGCCTGGATTCAGGCTTTTGAGAGATTATTGTAAATGTTGAGAAAAATATTGTTTAAAAAAATGGCTCTGCAGTGCCCTTTAAAATCAGTAAGCGTCTATTTTAATTCCCATATAAGTAGTAACTGGCTGCTGTCTGTATATATACTTAAACGTTGCTTGCTGTATAAGACCTTGTTTGCTTAATTTCAACCTAACTGAATTTTTACGGCTGTGCTATAAACCTCTTGAAAATAGTGGCTTAAATGGAAATGCTGACACAACATTAATTACACTGGCTCCAGTGTGATACTGTGATTAAAGTTTATTTATTTTGTGTGTGCGTGTCTGTGTGTGTGTAATTTCATTGTTGAAAAACTAATGGAAAACTAATGTGGCAATGGAGAATGTGATTCTGTGCCTGATATTTTATTTTTCAACAGCAAGGAACAGTTTTAATGCCAGTTTACAATAGCAGAGAATTTATTTTTAATTGAGGTATGGTTTAGGTACTTAAAATTTTAGAAATCTGGGAAAGTGACAAGTTTCCCACTTTAAAGCTGTTCACTGCTCTTCCAGGAGTTTTTAAATGGCTTTTTGGGTGGTGAGGCTAGACGTGTATTGCATTCGCATTAGAAAACAAAGAAAATGGTTTCATTTCTTGCAGCATATGTTCTTTGAGATGATCAGGAGAAAAGTCTTATCTCTAAAAATAAGGGTATGCAATCCAAAGTTAACGTTCATTGCACTATTGACTATGAAGTAACATCTATAAAAGTCTTTTTCGTAAGTAGTGTGCCTAACTGATACTTTTAGATTACAAATCTATGTATTGCATCTAGTCAATTGGGAAATGGAACAGTGCAAATATTATATGACCAGCAGAAGAGTAAATAAGAGAGAGATCTTGTCTCCAACCTGTTTTTTAGGACAGTGAGCTGGGATTGGAGAGGCCTTGGTTACAGTCTGTTCCCAGCAGTTTGTACTTCTCACATTAGGCAGCAACTGGATAAAAGCATGACACGATCTGGAGAGCAGAACTAGGCTGTCTTGCTTCCTGAGTGAGTGTTGAGAGTAATACACTATAATGCCAAGTGTAGATATCCTTGTTTGATGCTGTGATTTTGTGTTAACTTCGCTGCCCTTTTCAGTAAGGTGCATTCAGAGCACATTTAATGGTTCTCATCTGCTTTGCTCCTGGATCAGTTAGGCAAAGTCATTTTTTCTGCACTCACACATATATGGAACTTGAAGGTTGATCAGAAAAAGTGTCTAATGGATCGTGGGTTCTGTAGAAGTGAAGGGTCTCCCTGGTTGGTAGTCTGTGGTGTGCTTTCCTTGACATCGGTGCTGGTGTTCTGCCTCATCTCAGAGACCAAAGTAATCATTCCCAGTCTTACCATAAACACTGTTCCCACCAGCTCAGGACATCCAGTCAAACTGCTCTTCTCTGCAAGAGAATTATTGCAGATAGTCTTAATACTGATCTGTCTGGTAGACTGTGATAGCTGTGAAGTTGCAGGATAGTACGTCCTGCAGCATGGCAGTGAAGAGAGTGGCAAGTAGTGCGGGTTGAGAAGACCAGAGGGAAAAAGTGAAATCTTTGTGTGGAATGCCCTTCTTCAGTTTGCTCAGTGAGAGCCTTCAGCGTACATTAATCCAGTCCATGAAATTTACATTTTTTATTTTTACTGTTTGCTTTCACTGGAAGAGAGTGCAAAGTAGGCAAATAGTTTCAAAGTGTGTGGTCTTTATGATTTATATGTATTGCTCAGAACTACCGCTGACCAAACTTCTTGGTCTTGTTCCCATTTGTTACAGTAATTAAATATTAAATTGTTATGAAAGGATTGTGCCCTTCCCTTGAAAGAAAAAAGAATGTGGCTACTCCATGATTCTGTGGTACAGCTGATGTTTTATTCAAACCAATGTGTAAAGGTAGAGAAACAATGTGCCAAGTTTATCCCATCTGGAAGGAATGTAACTGTTCTGGATCCGAAGCAAAACTGAGGATTTCCTACTCTTTAATGTGTTTGGGAACCAGAGTTTGATAGGGTTGGAGAGAGAAAACAATCAACATATGTTGTAGATACATTTGATTGGCAGGAGAAGAGAGCCTGTATACAGGTCAGCCAAATCCTAAACACATCACCTTCTTAATTGCAGCCTTTAATCTACATTAAGACTAGAGAATGCTTGTCCTTAAATGACCTTTGCATTGAATCGAATATCACACTGGAAACTTCAAAGTGTAATTGAAGACAAATTATGCAATAAATTAACAGTAACATTGTAATTTTTCTGTGGCCCCAAGCCTGCAAGAGACCAGCTTTTCTCTTTGACCACACCCATTAATGCCAAGGAAGTACTTCAAGCACGTAAATGGAGACCTACATATGGTCACATAGTGTTTTACTGAGTAATTATTCGCCGATTCTGTGAGTGAGTGATGAAACTGCTGTAAATGGGAAGATGGAGGGGAGAGGAAGGAGTGGCATATGAAAATTAATTTCTTTTTAAAAAATGTTGGTGATACGTTTCAAGGCTTTGTTTGAAAATACTGTTTTAGCTTTTTCTGGGTTTATGTTTACAGACTTCTCAAGTAGGTGTCTTTATTCTGCACTGTCCCCAGCTGGTCCCAAAGATTCGTTCAGCCTTCACACAAAGCTGCTTGCTCCTATGCCAGCCTTGGGAAGGAGCTCAGATGAGTGTTCTCCCTTCATGCTGTCTGAGAGAGCTCCCTGTTGTGCTGACAAACACATACCTTACAGAAATACTGTATCTAGCCTTTATAAAAGGATGGCATCTTTCCAAAATCTGAAGCAAGCTGCTTCATGATGGAGCAGTCAGCCTGTTGCTCTGTAAAACCAACAGCAGTTAGAAGGCATTCAGAAGTTACTACCCTTTAAGCCCTGCTCCAGAACTCACCAATACATAGTGACTATCCGCAAGCCCTCAGCTGTTTCCCTCATGATCCATCATTGGATGCTTTTAGAGATGCTACTATTCAACTTTATGGATCAAAAGGCAGTGCTGTCTTGCAAGATACTTCAAATGTGAGGGTATCTAACATCAGCTATTCCCAGTGAAAAGGGATTGTAAGCATCTTTACAGATCCCAACTGTTATTGACATAGGAACCTCAGATAAGAAAACTCATAAAGATGAGTAATATACCCCTTTTACCATACCTGATGTAGTGCAAATCTTCCTCCAAGGGGAGGCCTGGAAGTTTTCAAATATTTTGACCATTTACTGCCATTATCAGTAAAGGGGCCAATACTGTAACTGGTAATGAAGATAATCAGTAGCTTGTTCAGATAATTAAAGCTATTAACTTCTCCTAAATATGGAATAATCCTCCAATTTCAAAAACCCAATGCTTTGTTCTGTTGGTCTCTCCAAGTATTGTTTGGCCTCCAAATTCTTCTTCCTGAGAAGTCTCTGAAGAAGTGACATCTAGTTTCTGCCTGGATGGCACATGCATCCTTTGCATTTGACCTTGACAGTCCTTGTGGCACTGGGAAGCTGCCTACTAATGGTGATGGCTGGAGGCTATATTTCAGTGTGTGCTGTATTTGATCTGCCAATAGCTTTTGAGACTAGACCATGAAGTGCTCTCCCTCAGCAGTGCTGAATTAGGTTTAGATTTTTGAGGTGGAATGAAAACGGGCTGACCTGTTGTACTCAAAGGGTTGTGATCAGTGGCATGAAGTCCAGCTGGAGGCCAATCAGTAGTGGCATCCCCAGGGGTACACTGGGCCAGTACTGTTTAGCATGGTCATTAGTGACCTGGATGACGGACAGACTGCACCCTCAGTAAGTTTGCAGAATATACAAAACTGGGAAGAGTGGCTAATACACCAGGTGGTTGTGCTGCCATTCAGAGGGACCTTGGCAGGCTGGAGAAATGGGCCGACAGGAACCTAATGAAATTCAACAGAAGGGAATACGAAGTCCTGCACATGGTAGGGAATAACCTCGTGCATCAGTACAGACTGGGGGCTGACTGGCTGGAAAGCAGCTTTGCAGAAAAGGACCTGGAGATCCTGGTGGACAAAAAATGGAACATGAGTCAGCAGTGTGCCCCTGTGACTCCTGGTCTGTATTAGGCGAAGCATTGCCAGCCGGTCGAGGGAGGTGATCCTTCCCCTCTGCTCAGCATCGGTGAGGATGAATAACCAGTGGATCCAGATATGGGTCCACAACTGGGTCCACTTCTGGGGTTTGTAGGACAAGGACGTGCTCATACTGGAGCAGGTCCAGCAAAGGGCCATGAAAATAATTAAGGGCTTGGAGCATCTGTCATATGAGGAGAGGCTGAGAGAGCTGGGACTGTTTATCCTAGAGGAGTGGAGAGGAAGCTCAAGGAGATCTGAATGTGTATAAATACCTGATGGAGGGAGAAAAGCATCACCATATGCAGCAGCAGATGTTCTGGTTGTTTTGATTTCTGTGGTTTGGATTCAAATACTGAAAACTGACCTGGACTTTTGATCAATTTATTGGAATTGGCCTATCTTTTAATTGGTCCCTTACATTTTAAAGTTTTGTTTGTGGAATCAACATGCAAATTGAAACATATGCAAAGATATTTATGTATGATTGATGATTGCCATAGCATATATAGGCTTAAAATTCATAAAGCGGGCAATGAACACAAGAGATTGACTATCTTTCATTAGCACCATCAAAGCTGTCAAATTTTGAAAGGCTATTGACTTAAAGCAGTGCAAAGACTGCTACTTGGGCCTCACATTATCTCAGCAAGTCTTTGTCCACTCTGGTAGTAAACTAAGGTTAAGTTTGGCCCGCATCTTTATTGTATAGTCTATATAGCATTTTTAGAGAATACTTGTAAACCACTTAGAACATTTCTGAAGGTGGATAGAGTTTACATTCCATGTGTTTAGGGAGGTTAAAATGTTTCAGTACACAAAGTATCTCAGGTATACGCACTGTTCTAGGATGAATTTCAGAAAAGTGCTGTGTCTTAATGAGGTCCTGTAACATCCATTAGTCAGTGTAAGGTGTTGATGCACGCACACTGGACCTTGAGATCTGGCTTTGAACACATATGTTGATGTCATGTACTATATATTGTTCAATGTGAATTTACAGATTATCTTCCTAGAAACCCCAAGCCTTTGGATGCTTTGCAATCTGTCTCTGCCTTTTCCATGAATAAGATGTGGACTAATTTTTTTGTCTGGCTTTTGTTTCTTGTCTGCACCAAGTGATGTCCTGTTGCTCAGGATAACACATGGGAGTAGCAGGTTAAATCATGCTCGTACTCTCAAGAATCTTATCAGAAGACCTCATTCTTCAGAAAAAGGGGAAGGAAAAAAAGACTTTTGCCTTGTGTTTGTAGTGCCTTTTTTTGCACTAATGTGAAATGATTCGATGTGATGGACAGCAGTTTATCAAAACAAAATCTCATTAAAATCTGTCTGCACTTTGCCCTTACTCTCCTTTGTATAATAAGATTGCGAAGCTTTCTGTGACCAGACAGTAACCTGTGGTAACCTGTAGTGTGCGTACATTTATGGGTGATGAATAAAACCATTGTTATCACCCTTAAATGTTGGCATCAATATTGTGCTAATAACATTTGGAAGTTTCTGCTTTATCAGCAGCAATGACTGGCAAATAATCAGCTGTTTTGTAATGGGAAGCTTAAAATAGCAGCTGAAGACATTTGAGTTAAGCTTCATGGAAGACGACACTGCTGCATTTATTATGATACCATTTTTGTTGTGTAAGGATGACATGATTGTTGTTTTAGCTTTTTAGACATACAATGCAATTAAGAATAATCAGTTTTCCCACACATTCCGCAAAGCAACTGAAGCACAAATGCTAATAACCAGGCCCTTAAATTTAGAGTGACTTCCGCTGCTGCATAGGCAGTCCACGCGTGTTTCATAGCGGTATGCAGCTATTGTGTGATTGCAGTCTTCTTACAGAGACGCGAGCCTCAAAAGAAGTTGCTGGTAAATAGTAAACTCTTTAAGATTTGCCCGTACGACCAATTTAAATATATTTCGGAGTGCGGAGGAAGGGAATCTGTATATAAGTACATATGACATATATTGTAGGCTTTGCAATCTGTAACACGCATCCAGACTAGAAGTTTAAAAGAATGTGTAAAAGAATTTCTAATTTGTGTTTACTGGAAGTAGTAGGTGGTTGCCCCAATAAAAACTATATTGTGTTATATATGCACACGGATACGTGTAGTGTTTAGCCCATAATTTGTGTGAAATGTGTGTGGCTGTTTTTAGAATTCAGAGCATCAGCAAAGACAGGTCAGGATTTGGACAGGTTGTTCAGAAAACAGATCTTGCCTCTAACTAAAGGTAGTAAGTTTATACTGACAGTTTTTGTTCATCACTATTCCTACTAACAGCCATTTATTTGGGGGGGCGGGTTGGGGGAAGTGTCTTATATATAGGCCAGGTTCTGTCATGATTGTTTTAGACAGAAATCTGCATGAACAGATATATCTAAACAATGTTTATGCATTCATATACAACTTTCTTTTCTGTATTCTTTTCCCCAATCTTTTCTGTGCTCGTTGCTTTCCTCAGCGTGAGTATGCAGTACCTTTATATTATGCATGCTTCTAGACTTTTACTCTATTGGGGCCAAATCAGTGGACTTTTTTTGCATGCTTGGAACTATTTGCTGAATTTCATCTTTGCTTGCTAAGAATCTTAGACTGAAGTATTAATTCAATGTGTGAAAATAAATTGCTAAATTTTATCACTGACCAATGCTATTTACCAGGAAATGAAACATAGCAAGAGCAAACAAGTGATATCCTAACTATGATGTACAGTTACTTGCATTTCAGTGGACATAATTTTCCACATAAAATTTTAAAGCTTTGACTATACCAGGTGGTAAAAGAGTCTTAGTGTGGATGTAGTTGTATCTATATGAAAGATTGCAAGTTGGAATAGCATACTCCTGTTTGTGAAGAAGAAGCCACAGTGGCATGAGAAGACTTTTTATTATTAAAGTGTTCCCACACCAGGGCTTATATTTGTGTGTTATTTTACCAAAATTCATAGTAAGAATTCACACCTTTGGATCACGACATGATAGCTCATAAAAAAATTGATCTCTGAGATTGGAAGATGAGTCTTGCTCTCTGCAAGAAAGTATCGCAAGGCCTCGTCACCATTAGTGCACCAGCCTGTGCTTTTTGTGTATTTGGTCAGGGTCTGTGACACCTCAGTGCAGCTGTCTGCTCTCAGTCAGACTAAGAGTGAAGCTGAATAAATAACTGCTGGCAAGTAAGTGTTATCCTGGTAAATCCTGCTCAGTCCCTGTGAGCGTGGGGCACGTTTTCAAAGTTTCAGGATGCCTCAAGACACATTTTCAGCAAGTAACTATTAACCAAGATAACTTCGCAACTCTAGAAAAAGAAAAAGGTCCACATCCATCCTTGTGGATGACTTTGAGCCACTTTTATAGAACTAGAGACTGGATCTAAATGGAAATGTTTAAGGAAGTAATTTGAACATTATTTACAAAGTTTTCACTTAAAAGATGTGCTAATATTTTATAGTTTAGTTACAGCTTATCACCTATCTTTGTTCTTCCAGGCTTTTAAGACCAAGGATGGCTACATCGTGGTGGGAGCTGGAAATGATCAGCAGTTTGTCACTGTGTGCAAGGTAATGGTGTGTTCGGTGACAGTACAGAAATCTGTAGTATTTTCCATTCTGACTAGGAAAATAATTACTGATTGCTTCTTAATTCCCTTTTTTTTTGTGAAAATAAGTAGCGAGTATAAATTCTACCCCTGGGGTTCTGGCTGGTAGTTTAGGGGACTGATACGAGTTCTGTGCTTTGCCTCTGTATTCAGAACACCCCAATTCCCAAACTTGTGGGTGCTGAATCCCTTTTGAAGACTGTGCAGCTGCACAGCTAATTAGCTAAAAAATGAACAAGCTAACAACCTTCCAGTTCTGGAATGGTGAATGTCATGGAAGTCACACTGGTGCCTTTTTTCAGGAAGAAATGTGACACTATTTCTCTATAAAATACATGGTAGGCACAGCTATTAACAAAGCGAAGCTAGGGGATGGATGGTTCTTGTGCCACTTAATCAGTAGCTGAGTGCATAGTCCTTTTGAACACTAGTATGTGCTGGTCTGTGCTCACAGAGACACTTGCGGACTTCTTAGAAAAGAAAGAGTACAGGACTGCAGGCTGACTTTGGAGTGGTGCAGAGATACAATGTTGAAGAACAAATCTTCAAACAGGACTGCTGCGTTCAAAATCTGGTATCTTCATTATTTTGAACTGAAGGAACACAACTCTGGCAATTCTGTTTTCACAGAGGGTAGCTTGGAAAGTTGTAAAATAGTTTTGGATTTTTCACATACTCTTTTCCTGTTGTTTTAATACCTGGAATTGCTTTTCCCTGGACAGTGAATACATTTTAAAAGAGAAGGAGTGGTTGTAGGGAAACAATTGTTCTTAAATAAAGTGCAGCAACATTCCAAACAAAAGACCCCTGTAACATGTAAGCTGGGACAAGAGAAGTTTTGCATATACCATTAGACAGCATTTTTTAAAATGAGACTTCTACCTTTTTCCTGCCATTATGGTTTTTTCTCTGGGAACTTGGATATTTAGCCTAAATTAATCACACTCTAAATGAGCTGGCAGCCTCAGGAAACTGAACATTATTTCCCTCCATTTGTTCATGTCAGACACTTCACATTTCCATGGACATTCACAAGCAATAACTGGAATGTGTAGTAAGAAGACAGTGCAGTTACGATTCGTTCTTAGTGCAGTTTGGGCTACGTATGCCCACCTTCCTATCTGGAGGGGTCTGGTTTCATTTGCTTGAATTGGCTCTCTCAATAGTAGCAAGTTAACTTCTTCAAAGTTTTCTCAGTGGGTTTTCTTCATACAGGTGTCCAACCACAATAGTGTGGTCATTTTCTTAACATGAATGAGACTATGACTGAATAAGTGACTACCTGCCACAACTCGGTTTATCAGACTCATTGTCTCATAAAGGAAATCTTTGCAGAAGTCCGAGGACATGGCTGTGAATGTCTTCTTGGTGCTTTATCACCTGAAGAATTATGTACCAAATGCTGGTCTTCCTGCCATCCTTGAGTAAGGCAGAGCTGAAGAATAGGCTTAGTAAGTTCTGACACTATGGTGTGAGCTAGAAGGCACTAAAAATTCAGCCATGCATTCATCTCACTTCAGGGTGCAGCTGAGAGACTGTGTGACTTTTTGCTACAATACTCCCCTGTAATCAGTAAGGAGTGCCCCAGAAGGTGAGGCAATGTTTCTGTGATTTGTGTTACCTCAGAATCTGTAGGACTGAAATTAAGTGAGGTGAATATTGGCCCTGGTCTGCATGCTGATAGTTTTTTGTTTCATCCTTATAAAGGTGTTCTGGTATTTCTAGAATTGAAAGTAGGAGGTACAGAACATGGAAAAATGATGATTGCTCGCATTTCAAAGGGATTAAAAAAACAGAAAAAATAGTTCAAGTTTTGGGTAACAGTTAGATTTTTCTATTAACCAGTTGTTATATTTGTTTTTAAAAAGAATGGTCTTTTTACTCTTACTGAGTTATTGTAGGTACGGATTTGGGCCATTAAATTGCCCAGAAATGGAGTGATGTGGAAGTCAGTGGAATGCTGTGAAACCCATTAGAGGTATGCCCTGTGCTAAGTCGAAGGTGATTTGGAACTTAAAACACCATGAAGTGGGAGAGCCAATAAAGAAAGAGGACTTTATTACAGGAAGGCCCGCAACACCCTAGTGAACCTTTAGTAAATACAGAGACCACTAATTCAAACATTGGAATTGCTATTAGAGAACCTTTCTGAGATGAGCTGATGCTAAAAATACAGGCTGTATGGAAGCTGTTGCCCTGAAGACACGTACTCTAGAGATGTAACAGCTGGCTCAAGCTGTAAACAATTGCAAACATTCTGCTTCAACCGTATCTCTTCAGGCAAGCAGAAAGAAAAAACTGGAATAATTCACTGTGATATTTTCAAAATCAATGACAACTAACTGTAGCTTGTTTGGGGACTTGGATAATTGCAGAAAAACTTTGTGACACTGTGGGCTGAAGTGCATTTCATAGTGATCAAGTGTTACAAAAGAACATCCTGATGTGTGCTGCTTCAGTCTAAACAGGAATACTGAGCGAGAGTCTTCAGAAGACCGAGCTTTTGTGTACAGCAAAGGAGAGTACAAACAGGTTTGCTAGTGTTGGGGGACAAAACACAGAGAGCGTTAACTCTGAATGTGCATCTTAGACCTTGAAGGAGGCCTAGAAATGGAGAACAGCAGTTTCATTCCAAGTGGTCACAGTGAAATAAGAAAATAATATTGGCAGCGTGATGCAGAAGATGAATGGCACATTAATGAATAACTTCTCAAATGTGCATTTGTTAGTCACAAAAAAAATTGAGAAGAACATATATAGACACGCAGCTTTACAACAGATGGACATTAAGTTAAAGCTGAAGTCAGTAACGTTAATTAAAACAGTAGAGTGAGCAACTCATATGATCATTTTTCATATACTCATCAAATGGAACCATAGTTTTCTGATTAATTTCTTGGGTTTTTAAGCTCTCATAAATAAGTATTCGCTGTCATTTACTTTGAACAACCTTGCATGATTTTTTTTCTCTAAAGCAATCATTTGTAACTCCAAAATAGCAGTATTAAAAAGAGGAGATAATTTTAAGGGAGTACCAATATTATTGTTAAACTTTCAGACAGGAAAAGAAGAACATTTTCCAACACTAGATTATCATATGCTATGATTTTCATAAACTAGATTGTGTAAACATAGAAGGAGAAGAAAATATGATGTGAATTAAGTGTTGAAGGAAGATGCTAGATTGATGTTTTGTGTTACCTTGCAGATAAAAATCTGCAGGAAAGTTATGTAATATGGTCATTGTTCTAACATAACTTACTGATACCTTGGTTTCCATGCTTAGTTTTGTCACTCTAGGTGACAGCTACGTCAAAGGTGACTATCTGTTTTGAATATCTCTAAATATCTGTTGAAAGAATACCTATTTTGCTGATGGTTTTCAGCATCAACAGTTATCCACTTGGAAGGGAAGTCATATACTTGTTCACTCCAGCAAAGTGAGGAGTCATTAAATGATAGTGGCCTTGGTCAGAACCAATCTCAGAGGAATTAGTAGAATTTTAGGTTTGAGGCAAATATCAGAGAGATTGACACCAATCTATGTATCACTTACATGTGGTAGTACATGTGGATTCAAGGAGTGACCGAACTCGTTAATAAAACAAAAATCAATTGAGGATTGCTAAATACATGAAAAATAGCTCCAACCCAGAAATGCCCTAATCTAAAGATGGTGGGAGTTTGGATGAATATTAAGGAAGTATCTTATGTACTGGCCCTGTTCTTAAGCTTTTCCTAAGCATCGGCACTCAGCCACAGGCGGAGATAGGATGATGGGCTATAGGGACTTCAGCTTTCAGCCAGTACTGTTTTTTTGTAAGCCATCTTGGAAATGGCCCTGTAAAAAAACGTAGTGTGTTTAGAGTGATTATAAGACTCATCATAAGTAAAATTGATTTTGAGTGTGTGTTAGTGAGTAAAAATACATGAAGAATACGTGACAGTCTCTTTCTTTGTAAGCTTCTATTCTGCCTTCCTCTGTAGCTGATGTTATTGGGATATTTTTTATTAAATTTGGAAAGCACAACTCATTCTGTTTATTTATGTTCTATATAAATTCATTGTGGCATGAATCGATAAATTATATAGTAAGTATTGATTGTCCACACAGCTACTCTGTCTCTCAAATGCCTCTACAAAATTCTAAGACTCATTCTCCACATTTAATTCCCTTTATAGCGTAATTCACATTGTCTTTGCATGATGGTTAAATTTCTAATGTGCCAGGTGGGAGTTACATATAGAAGATATATTTCTTCTTTCTTGAGGTTATACCACCGATTTTCTTTATGAATTCTTTGGAAGAAATCATAAGAAAAACTATGACATTTCAATAGAAAAACACCTTTTCATTTTTTTGCTTTTGACAGAAATTACTGAAGTGAAAGAAATATTCTTAGACATAGCTTTTCTCAGTATAGCATATGAAGTACAGTCATATTTCTTATTCTGTGACATATAACTTAGTGCAGGATAATCCCACAGATCTCTCCAACCTCACGGTAATAACTTACAAACTTCTACAATAAGAATTTCTCCTAGCAAATGGTGAAAGCTATCAACTAAGATTTGGATCTTCAGTTTAATTCCTGTCTTCTCTGTACTTGTTGTGTAACATTACCAGGAGGCATTATCTTTTCTTAATTTCCTAATTTATATTAAAGATTAATGAGAAGTAGGGGTTTTTGGAAAGCTGTCTTAAATCGGTAATGAATTTCCTTAGCTATATAAATATCTCCTTCCAAGCACATTTCTTACTCACCTTTATTTTTACTTAGATCCTGAATTTGCCTGAAGTGAGTAAGGATTCCAGATACAAAACTAATACACTGAGAGTCCAGAACAGGAAAGAACTTATTGACATATTGTCAACACCGGTAAGTTATTAAAAGGGAAGAAAATGACATTTAATCTGTTAATGCAAATAGTCATGTATAAGAAGCTCTCAACATGTGAAAATTTTACTTTACTCTTTTGAGACACTTTTTTAAAAAAATAAAAGTATTGAGAACACTCTACTGCCTTTTGCACACAGACTATGGTGTGGACTAGCAAGAAACCAGACCACAGATGTAAGTTTTCAGAAAACATTTAAACTTCTTTTTAACCATTAACTTGAATTTTAGTGGAACAGCCAGTGCTTTCTGCTTTTCTGGATGAATATAAGTCCTGGAAATAAAATGCTTGGAGCACCATTTGCTTTTGCTGTGACTGAGATTTTAAAGTTTTCACTGAGAGTTGCTGTATCCAAGGAAGTTCCAGTTGATGCTACTCCCTCACTGCTGGTTCTATATTGTGGTACTCTGTGCCCTAAATTCTCCCTGGGTCAATCCTTGTGAAATCAAAAGGATATGTGCTTAGTATTCTACATGGGAATCATCCTATTAAATACTTTAATTAAAAATTGTTTAAGAGGAAGCTCTGGAACCCATTAGTTAGAGATTAAAATAGCTTAGTTATCTTCTTCATTCTGTTTGAGAAGGCCTTATTTCTGTGGAGTGCTCTTCTGTTTAATGGAGAGGATGATAATTTTTTGTAACATAGGAAAAAAAACTAATCTGTGTAAAGCTACCCAAAGGTGGCTTCAGCAACACTTCATACTTCGGGGGATGAGCAAAAGAGGCAGTATACCTACTGTTGTCAGTGATTCAAGAAAAGTCACACTATTGTTTTGACACTTGGCCTGTATGGGTCTTTGTCAACAAATGTATAACAATTTTCATTCAGGTGGTTTTGGCGGGTTTTTTAGGAGCGTTAAGTCAGATGCCTCCCCATGTCATTCCCTCTGAGAAAAGAGTTTCAGTAGCACACCCCTCCTCCTCCTCTCAACCCCACACGTTTTTTGGATATTGAGAACCAGAATCATCTTGCATTAAAGACCGTGGAGAGAGTGATTTTGCCTTTTCCTGTTGCACTTGCACCTTTGTGTCTGTCTTACCTGTCCATTTTAAGATGTCCTGCCCCTGATGAAATACTGAAGTACCAGGTGACTTTGCATTTTCCAATAATTATGGTACCACTGTTCATGATGAACTTTTGGAACTCGTCTTTTACTTGCCTTCCTATAATAAATGTATTGTGATGGCACAGATGAGCCCACTCTTCCTATCCGTTTTAAGCCCTTGAAAGGGAATAGTTATCTTTTGACCTACTTTTGAGCTCTTACATTCTTGACATTTAATCTTATTTTCAAAGTTGATTCATGTTGACTTATTACTTGGAGTTCATTTCATTCAATATGGCATTTATCTGATGTACTCTGGTACCATTATGAGAGTGCTGTTTGCCATTCACAGATCAATTATTTAATAGCTTGTTGCTTGTGTTTAATTTTGAATGCAAGTTTATTTTTTAATGGGCAGTAACTGAATAAGAAGATAAAGTTCAAGGAACAGTTGTTCTTTGAAAGAATCGCCAGAATTCTAGTTTGTTTTTATATCTGTAGCTATTAGTTAATCAGATTACCTCATTGCTCTTTCAATTACTGCTTTATGTCTTTTTTGTCAGAGTTTATGTTCTGTTTTATTAGCATCATTTAGACTGAATTTCTGTGTAATTTATATGCAAGTATGTGACTGTATACGCACTTTTGGAGTAGATGTTTCCAATAGTATTCTGTTATGTTGTATTATTGTGAATTCATCTGGCATTCAGTTTTAAAACACTGACTATAACAAACACCTTTGACATTCTAATGGAAGTCAAATATGTTTCCATACACATTCCATGGTAACTTTGCTTTTATTCACTAATGCACAGTTGTTTGTAAAATTATATGTGGTTCATTTTTGAAGTTACTTAGAGAATTAAATGAATAGTTTCTCAGTGCTGAAAAATGTCAGCCCGTGAGAAATGAAGGGAAATGACAAAATAGTAATGGCAGAATGTCACTGAAAAATACCTTAATTAAATCACTGATTGCTTGATAGTACTGCAGCTTCTGGCACATGGAAAATATAAACCTAAGGTGCATTAGTTAGAAAGAAACACCTGCAGACCCTCCCAGTCACTCACTATATGTACACTGCTATCCACCTCACAATGAATTGTGGAGACATGAGCTGGAGCAGCTTGTGATTTTCTTGACATGGGTATTACTACAGTCACTTTTGTTGAGATGAGCCTCTCCTTTGTGTGGTGGAAGGCAAAAAGGAACATGAAAGTCCTTTAAGGATTTAGTCAGGCCATTCATCCATGTCTCATTTTCATGCTGTGCCAGGCAGGTTGCATACTACTTGAGGTAAAGCAGCTTTTTTCCAGTGATGTTGCAATGGAAAAAGTCAGCAAACTTGTTTGGTGTGCCAGGCTGAGCAGTAAAAAGCAGGTAAAAATTTACATCTATGTATAGGAATCTGGTGATTCCTAAATGTTCCTTCTCTTTTGTACATGCTTGGAAATGTACTATGGTCCTGTAGTGGAATCCTTTGAGAGTGTTGCTGCTGCTAAGGCCAGTGAAAAGATTCACAGATATGGTCTGTTTCTCAGTATTTCAACAGTAATTACAGTGACTAGAAGCACATGAGAGGAAACATATAGTTGTGTTCCCTTTCCGCCACCCTCTTTTGCTGCCATTTTCAGTTTATACATCCTTCCTGTTCCACTAAGTCATTGGTATTTTGAGCACCATTTGTATGGCAGATACTTGGTACTCTGCAGTTGCTTGCAAGTATCACTGCTGTTGCACAGTACATACATGTATACTTTTTTTCCAAGCTGTTGATGCTGTTATGATCTTATTGAGCTGAGGTCTCACCAGAGCCTAGAGTAGGCTTCCGTTGACTTATCTAACCTGTCCCCTCCATCCTCTCTCTTTTGAACTATTTCCGGAGGTATGACTTACCTTTTCTTTTCCTATTTTTCTTAATTTTCAAAATGGACTAACTGCAATTCATGTCTAACTTCTGGGCACTTGGTAAGTGCAGGAAGAAGGATTCTTAGCCTCCTCCTCTTAAGGAAAAGGATTTCCCAGGTTTTATTTAGGAATAGAAGGAGATGTTCAGACCTGCTCAAAGGGTCAGGAACTCCCTGAAGTCTTGAGCGTTTAATTCGCTGCATGTGCGGAGCTGAAATTTTTGAAAACATCTGAACTCTGAATACCAAGGAGACAGCTGACGCCTTTCATTTGCTAGGGTAAATGTTAAGTAATTGAGACTCTGGCCACAGTTTTATTCTAGATGTGTGCACAAAGGAAACATTGGTACAATCGGTCAATGTTAAGGAATGCTGTTTTTTTAAAAAAGGCTGTATCTTGGGAATTCTTGACTCAAATGACCTCTAATTTAGATCAATAATTCCACTCACCACCTGCCGTAACCATGCCAGATTTCAAGGCAGTTAGATAGGCATGGGGATTATATAGCACTTAGAAGAAATTGACCTTTAAACAGAAGACTTTTCAGAAAGGTGTGAAATGACCTATTCATCACAGTCGGATGTCCTGAGCTGAGTGAGAATACAAGATGGAGATGAATATGGCTTGAGACATAAATGTAGCTTGAAACAACAGCTCTGAGAGGTGTGAATTGCTCCATTCATTTCAGAAAGAATTTTCGCATCCTCTCTCTTTCTTGACAGAAATGAAGAGTGAAGCACATCTGTCCTTAGCTCTTCGCCCCAGCTTGCTGTCTGCTTACAACATCTAAACTCCCTCTGTAGAGTACACATGAAAGAGAGAGGGGGAGAGCGGGTAGGGGAGGATAAATTCACATATCCTAGAGATTGTCAGATCTCAATAAAAGGGACTGGAAGGTAGAGCACTGTGGAGTGGTATGCTGCTTCCGAGAGACTCAGTTCTCGCACCGGGGCAAGATGAGCGAATTGCAGAAACCCGTCCCAGACATCTTGAGAGGGGGAGTGTTTTTCAGTTCAGTCTTCTATGGGGAAATGAGTACAATGCTGCAAGGGCCACTGAGTCATAGGATATTCACAGGGAAGAAGAATATAGACCTATGGGATATTTTGTATTTGTTTTGCTACTGGTGATGTTATCCTTTTCCCATCTCTGGTCCTCTTCCTGCTATGCTCTTTTTTTCCTGTCCCCATCATCTTCCTCCACTTCCTACAGCTCCCCCAGCTTCTTATTTCCTCTTTCTCCTCCCACTGCTGACACTTGCACATCTACTATGTTTGCTTTACAAAAAAGGAAGTTTCGGTGCCTTCTGCATTTAGGTGCCATTTTCCCCAGATGACAACAAAAGCAGAACTCTGACAAAAGCAAATTGCCTCTGAATGCCTTCCTTTCTTGGGTGCGTGCCAAGAGTCAAATTTAAAATGACCCTACCTGGGTGGAGGTCAGGTTCAACGGCTACTACAGAGGCCCCTGAGATTCCCAGCTCATGTGAGAACTGACAGACTACAGAGCACTCTGTTTTTTATGTTTCCAGTGGAAACCTCTGGTTTGTGAGTTAGATGTACATCTATCCACGAGAACCAAATTTTAATTGTTGCTCTGTTCTCCCCCACCTCCCTTCCGCTTTTACCTTTGCTTTCTCTGGAACAGAATAGTACCAGGCACAATGTGGATTATTTTGTATGTGTGTGTATGTACATACATACGTGTATATGTGCATACATATGTCAAGACATACGTATATAGTGTGCGCATGTAATTTGAGATGCATCTGTACAAAAGCTGGTATAATGCCAGTTTTAAGAGAAGCTGCTTTGGGAAAGGGGGCTTAATCTGTTGACCTCCTCCTTCAAATTCTCCAGAAGTTGAATGTTAATCCTACCCTGCACCTCAGTAATGTAAGACACGTTTTAAGACAGTGCAGCTAAATGTGTAATCCAAGGTACTTCAGGAAAATTACCTGTAAATGGAACAGAGTGTGGGGGGTTATATGAGTGCAGGAGGAAAGGGAATAGCAGACATGCCATCAGCCTTGAAAGTGAAGCAGCTTGCATAATGAACACATAAATTCATCATTAGTGGTCCTGCAGCTATAGCTAAATTATTGTAGCCTTAAAATCAGAAGTGTTAGGGCTGGAAACGATTCAGAGTGGAACTTCTATTCCTAGCACTTATATTTTAAAGCCCTACCGTTCACCACAGCTGCATGTTGCATATGTAAGTGTGAGGGGAAAAGGAATGAGCAGGAAGGAAGCACAGAGGAACCTGATCCTCAGTTAATGAGATCTTTGCTAAATTGTTTCCACCTAGTAACAGAAGAGGAGGGCACCTAAAGGGGAAAGTGTATTGTAAAATGTTTAATTTGCCTGATGAGGAGCACTGTTAAATTCACTCTTGTTGAGACACACCCATTCTCTGTAAACCTCCTTCCCCATCCCCACTGTTTCTTTTTTCTAAACCAAGAGCCTTGCAGACTGAAGTCACTGTTGTCACTGAAGTTCAAGATCCTTCCTGAAAAGGAACTTGCTATCTTTTTTTCTGATGACACACATTACTAGCTACAAGGCTGCTGAAAGCAAGGGAGATCTTTTCACTGATTTTTGAATGAGCTTTTTGACCTGACCCTTTTCAGCTCTTTACTCCCTTTGAGTAGTTACAAGAACAACAGCAACAAAATAAATATAGCTTTCCATTATTCTCAACGTGCTTTTACTGATGTGTGTTTACCTAGCTGATTTTTGGTTAATTTGCACTTCCTTTGGCATAACTATAGAAGTTAGAGTCCTTTTGCTTACTTGAGAAAAAGAGAGGAAGGCTTGGGATAAGGAGTAAATTTCTAACGTGCGTAGTCTAACATTATCTGAATCCAAAAAGAACTAGTTCTGGAACATGCTGGATTTTACTACTCAGGAGCTGTAAGAAACACGTTTTACAATATGGATGTGTTTGGTATGCTTTTCTCTAAAAATCATATATGGTTTTAAAACAGCATGAAAAACTTCATAAAGGAACATGAATGTCCATTCATCTTTAGCACAAATTCTGCACATAAAGGTGAAGGTTTATTAATAGTTCTGTTAAACTGGTAACAATATTTAAAGTATGCAGAAATTTAAAACAAGTTTCAGAGTGGATTTCTGGTACCTACAAATATCTGGACTGTACTTTATGTAGTTACCACTTACAATCTACTATATGTGACATCTTTTAAAGTAGTTGACGTATCCATCAGCAAAACATGTCAGTACAATCATGTTGATCCCAGAGATTTTAAGGGTCTGTTGTAGTTTGCAGAGTGATTAATCAGTAACCAAGAGGAGACTAATTAGACACTAACACAGAGATGCTTACAGACTATCGAGTAAACACTATAGTATTTGTTTTGAAAACTCTAATTGTGTATTTACTGTACGCTAAGGGATAATGATCCATTATTTGAATTTTCCAAATAAATTTATTCCTATGAGTTTTATTTTCTATAATGTCTTCCATAGATGCTACTGTAAGAAACTGTACAAACTATTTTACTGAGTTAACTACCATTAAGGAGATGATTAGTAGTGAAAAGAGAAAATATTGTAGATATTTGAAAGTAAATAGACTGTTGATAGGGTAAACCAATGCAAAAACCATAATGCAAACTCGGGTTGTGCTAGAAAACAAAAGAATGCTATTGTGGACTTTAGCAAGAACAGAGAAAGTTTTTGTGATTGGCCTCATGTAAAAAACTATTACTAATCCTAGATGTTGCTGTTCCATCTGCATTTGGTAGCTGTCCAAATTACTTGTCTGAATTAATTGCTATAAGCTTCCTATAGAAAAGAGCAGGATTTTGCTTCAGTAGTTCTTCTAAACTTACTTTGTGTGGAATTGGATGGTTTTATCCATTAGAGAAACATGGATGCCCTTCCACATAGGATGTAGCAATGATTGAAGGTTTCCTAGGAAAATGGGATATATGCAAAGAATGCACACAAAGTAGATTCATTCATGCTTTAGAAGTCTTTATTTCATTGAAAGACAGAATATTTGCTAAAAAAGAAACACAGTTTACATTAATAATTAACAGGATGAGAAACAGTACATTTTAATAGAACTCAAGTATGGTTCTAACTCCTTAAAGCCATTTCATCCAACTTGTGCAAGTCAAGCAGACACTCTTTTTTGCAATTAATGATCCATTCTCCCTTTTTTATTAGAATTTGTTAGAAAGCAGAAGGGGATTTAGGTCTTGCTTTTTAAGAAGCAAAACTACACTTGTGGTTTGTGTAAGGAAATAAGGTGTAAGCCCTTTTTATTTGATATTTAATTTTTGGAGGCTATTTCTTATATTGTGCTGTAATGTTTTTTGATTAATTTACTGACTGTGTAGTTTAAATTTAGCGTTTTTCATTTAATGGTGCCTGCTAGATTTACGAATTGAGGAAAAATATATTTAGTTGGATTTCTTCCCATGAAATAACATTTCAATTAGCTCAGCTCATGCTACACTTTCTAGTCTTATAATATTAACCATGAAATATCTTTATTGTTAAATGTTTCAGATTCTGATGCTTCATTTCAATATTGCAAATTCAGTAGCTTCACGAGTGCTGTGTAATTCAGTGCGGAGGAGGCTTAGAGTACTGCTTAAAATGCAAATGGGACATCATGGAGACGACTGCCACTTTTGGTGAAGTAAGCCTTAGTACGGGCTTTGCAGTAAAGGTCCTAGCAATGGGTTTGTTCTCCATTGGGGTACATATCCATCTTTGTTCAGAGGTGTTTTCAGAAAGAGCCTGCATTCAAGCTTCATACCACAGACTAGTGCAGTAAAAAGTAAATTCTTTTGAACTTCTAAAATACTGGTAATAATTGTAGAAAGCTAAGCTACAGATTTAAAATGATTCTGCAAATAAATCATAGATCATTTAAATGGCATTTATGTGATTATATCTAGAGCAGATGGAGCATTTTAGAGGAAAAGGGACTCATCTGGAAATATATGAAGCTGCAGTGTGAATCAGATGGTTGAGCTCTCCTGCAGTCACTCAGTATCATTGGGGCTCCATGGACAGATAAAGATTCATTTGCAAGCGTCATGCTTCAGAGTTCAGATGCTGTACAGTCTTGGATTTTTTTTACTAGCTTAAGTTTGGAAGATGGACCATTGTTTATCCTTGTACATGTTTCCATCAGTAATTTTATTTATGTATGTTTATAAAAATTACTTTTTTCCCACTGAAAGACAGCAGATGACATTGTAAATTTTTCAGTTAAGAAAAGGAAATTATATACTAAGTAGGATATTTATAAAAGCAATATCAAAGCATAGAAAAATGTTGTTTTAAAACAAGTATTAAGGGGAAAAGAATTGGCCAGACTTTGTAAATTCCTGCTGATAGAGCTTTTCATTTTCAGGAGAGAATTTCAGTATTTTACTTCTCTTGGAAGTTTTTGTTGAAGGTCTTTACTTGAAATTTTGGAGTGCTGAGCATGGTATCAATTGATACCTAGCAACCTAAACATCAGCCCTTTGCTATAAGAAAAGCTTATGGTATTTATTTGTGTAAGTGCTATTAAAAATGATATTTAGATGGAGGGAATGATACCTACAAGATAGCAAAAAAAAAAAAAAAAAAGAAAAATTCAAAGTTTGTGTAGCTGACATCAGAGGAGTAAACTTGGGCATTTTTTATCCACACCTTATCTTTTGTCAAATTTTGAAACAGTACTTCTCCCTTAATGCTGTACAACAGGTATTTCAAGGTATAAAACACAACTGAATGAACCAAATAGTTGCATGCTGTTGCTCTCAAAATCTGAATAATAGACCTTTATTGGCAGTGGTGATGTTCTGTTTTGTTTTTAAACAGTTTGCTTAACAATATGCTCTCAACAGCCTCTTTTTA
The DNA here is from genome assembly GCA_009819775.1 of Phoenicopterus ruber ruber. NCBI lineage: Eukaryota > Metazoa > Chordata > Aves > Phoenicopteriformes > Phoenicopteridae > Phoenicopterus > Phoenicopterus ruber. Next base: position 57,949,914 of record CM020216.1, read on the forward strand.
CCACAAATAAAGGAAGCTATTCTACATCAGATTTAGGTCAAGAGTTTCAATTTCAAGGGACAATGCTGTCTCCTTTGAGGGTGATAGAATGTGGGATTTTACATCTTTGAGTTTAAAGCTTTTAGGAATTCTCTCCAACCACCAATAAATAATAAGTAAGACTAAGACAATTGTTAGGTCCATTCAAAACAAGTATTTTTTAAAAACAGAACATCACTTGTTTTCTACAAAATTGTGGTTTTTTTTTTTTTGTCTGTTCATAGGAAGGAAAAATCTAAGCAGAAGCTAAAATTTCAGAAATTCATACATACCATAGAAATTTTGCAAAACATGCGCTCACTTCACTGTATATTGAGTCACTCATAATAATGTTACTGAAGAGGAATATATGTCTTGAAAATTATTCAGATTTACCATGACATCAGGAAATAGCATACTTATTATGCAGATGTAGATAATTGACACTCCCACTGAAAAGACTTCATTTTCAGACTATCCTTTAAATCCTAAAGTTCGTTTTTTTAAACTCAGGAGAATATTTATGAACTCTTTCTTAAAAAGAAGTACAAGGAACATAACATAGCAGGGCTTATTATTACTAATAGATCAAGGGAATGATGGTACAAATATTAAGAATTACAATAATTTCTTAGTGATGGTCTTCAGCACCTAAGTTATGATGCTGAGTTCAAGAATCCTCTTGTAGATACACTGTCTTTTGTTAGAAATGATATAGTAGTGGAGGTTGAGGTGTCAGAAAAAGTAGTAGCTGAAAAAAGGTTTTAATTTATAAAAAGGGAGTTAGTGGGCCATGAATTATGAAGCATCTCAGGAGAGAAGTGGCTCAGTTGCTAGCTGGGAATCAGCACAGTTTTGTATAAATAGCACCAATAACTGATGGGAAACAGTTTTTTGTGTTAATCATATTTACACTGTATAGTAGTTTGAGCCCCAGACCTTAATAATAGAAGGCTATGAATAACAAGAATATACGGATTATGAGAATTGTTGCCAAACAGGGAGTACTGGAGGGAAATACAAATTACGTTTTAGATTAAAATCATGCTTTCCTAATGGCTGCAATCACTGAGGAAGGAAGGTTATCTACATCTCTATAGTTACCTTTTTTCCCCAATTTCTTGTAGTGTACCTGGTTCTAGGTATGGTCAGCAATAGAGTACTAAATTAGACCCTAGATGTGTCCAAGAATGGCATTATCTTTATGGCTGACTGCATCTTTACCATGAAATAACTTTAATATTCAATGAAGTGTATAATTGAATAGTGCAATAATCTTATACGTGTTTTCCTTAGAAGTGATGCTTCATTACGCTTCATTTCTTCAGAAGCGTTGCTTCATTTTGTAATACATTTTGCACTTTTAAAACCTTTTATTCTGATGTTTCTGTGTTATTGCTCCTTCCATTTCTACTAGTATTATTTGTTAACTTCACATGTATTCAGCAGGAGTAAAGCTTCTATTTCTGAGGAAGAGCAGTGCAAAACTTGTGCATTTTCCTATTTATTTAGAGTGCAAAGTGCATTGGGTATCGGGATTTATTCCCCCAAAGCTTGGGGAGGTGGTTCCTGCACAGGGAGAAAGACATTAACTGTGAAGCTTGGATCCATACCTATGCCATATACTTAATATAACTGTAACTTGTCCCCATCACTTTTTTTTTCTTTAGTCTAAAAGTAGCATGAAATACTTTGCAGCCAATCTCTGCATATGTCTAAAAAGAAGTTTACAAGGTTTGTAACTGATTTAGGGGATTTTGTGCTTTTGGGCTTTGCCTCTATTAACTTTCTGTCAGAAACTTGCAAGATTTTTTTTGCATAATAACATGCTAGAAGTAAAGCTGAATGTTGCTGACATTGTTCCGGATAACACTTAGGAAACTCCGAACTGGTAAGCTACAGAGTACCAGTCATTAAGTGTCCCTTATCAAGGTTTCTATTAATTTCATTTTCATCAGGTCTTTAAATCACACCTAATTTCTTTTCAGTGTTGTACATATCATGAAGTAGATCTTTCCTTTCTAATAATCTGGTAGATCTCTGTGTTATTTACCTTCATGAAATTTAAGATACAATCTCCAAATAAGTCACTTTTGATTCAGAATCCCAGGTGGCTGCAGAAAATACCATCTCTCAGTGACTGGTATTGCTTCAAGAGTGTGTTTTCTTCGTGTATGTAACTCTACCGGGCAGACAAGGACAGAAGAAGTATCTAGCAAAAGAGGGGAAAGGGAGTGGTGCTACCAGTTATGGAACTGAATGCTTAGAAGGAAAGAAGCTGAGCTTTTTTCATGTGATACAAGGATATGGAGCTCTGTGTTCACCAGCATAGGCTCAGTGTGTATGTGCTGAACCGGATGTCCTTAGGATAGGTTATACAATCATACAACAAATAAATATGTAATCAATGTTGTTATCTGACCAAAAAATGTGGCTGTTAATCCTGACATGTGTTTTGGATGTAATGGAGGAAAAACACTGTGGTGCTTTACATCAGCTTTTAGTGAGCAGTGTCGTGTGTTGGACTCGTATCCACATTATATCTATCTTTTTGTTGTTAAATACGTACATAAAAGAAAACAAATGTGAAGCACATTAGTGTAATTAAGGACTGGAGGAAACCCATTGATCCTTATTTGAAACTGCTGATAAATTTAGCTTTACATCATTGCTGGATTGCTTCAGATGATCAGCTAGAAATAGAAGTCAGTTCAGCTGTGTTCTTTCCCCTATGTCTTTGGGTTTTGCATTTCTGAAGAACACATGTAGCACATTTTCGTTATGTTATTCACTGCCTGGGAAGAAATCAGTGGGGAAGAGTATGGAAGCAGTGAGAGAGGGAGGAGACTATACATTTTTCAGAATCTGAAAGCACGGAGTTGAAACCACATGCTTCTTCTTTGCTCTTAGGTTTTCAGAAAAAGCAACGATTGAATGGTTGCAGCTCTTTGAAGGTAGTGGGGTTCCATATGGCCCAATCAACAATATGCAACAAGTATTCTCGGATCCTCAGGTTGGTTCTCACCAAGTCTTTTCTATACATTATTACACATGTTTTACAAATGCTGAGTAATGATCATTTTTCCTGCCACTCAGACCTGATTTCAGCTACTTTAAAATGGCATTTGAGAGTTACATGGTGCGTTGAGTTTAAGCCAATAATATGGCATAATAAGAAATAAATACAGATCCTTAAATGAATTATATGCTTGGGAACACAGATTTTGCCATAATGCAGTAAACCATAGGTATTTCATGTCTAGTATGGAGTCTGTCTTCCAAAAATGGCTGGTAAAACAGGGAAAGAAACTGTAATGTATTATGTAATTACGTTTTGTCAGATAAATATGCAGGAAAGTACCTTTCTTGCTGTCAACAAGCAACCAATTTTCTGTATGGAGTATGGACAATTAGAATCTATACTGTTTGAAAAAAATGGACAACTTCTTGACTGAAAACAGAAAAATGAAGCACAAAAGTCATATGCAGAAATATTTTCACCTTTTCTTGGCCTGGTGGTTTCCCTGGCTGAGAACGCTTCAGCTTTTTATTTATTTATTTTAAATTTTCAGTCTTTCACTAAATTGCATCTATACTTAATTATAAGCAATATTTTTACTTTTGAGTATCTCTATAGTTACGTTATCTGCATATTCCCTGATCCCTCCCCTTCTTCTCACCCTCTGGCTTATGATGGGTTAAAGGGCCCAACACAAACTGAATTATACTGTCTTGAATAGTGTAACAGAATATTTTATGGCTATTCTATTGTGTGATGAATCTCCTTTAAGTTAATTTCTAATAATGAGAGTAACCAGAAAAATGATTGACCATTGGAGGAAAAAAACAGCAGCCAATTTTGTACGTGTCCATGTCTACTGCCAAGAAGTATTTGTCAGGATTGTGCATATGATTACAGTCTTTGGGAAAGAAGAACAGGTGAAACAATCTCGGTCATGAGGGAATATGTTTATAATAACTATGTTTGTTATAAATATGTTTATTATACTTTTAGAGGTATAAGACAATATTTGTTAGGCTACTGCAAGGAAAGAAGTTTTTTTTCTTAAATAAATACGCTCTTTCTCCTTAAAATGATGTAGTACCATGCTGTAAAGTATACATGGGCCAGATTTTTCACTTCATAACTTTCACGGGGATTAAGGTTGGCCTTTGAAGAACATACAGCAAGAGTCTTTATTTTACTCAGAACATGGTTGACTTGGCTGTACTTGGGGCAACATTGGAAAAATACTCTTTGCTTTTTTTTGATGCTGCAAATTTTAAGAAGTCAGGTCCACTCTGAAAGAGACGGCTTTTAAAAACATAGTATGTTGTGGGATGGCCATTACCTCCCAAGTTGAAAAGAGGTGAGCTTGGTTACCTTGCTTTTGTTAGAATTCACCTAAATATTATTTTTATACATATATTATTATATATATTATATGATATGTATTATTTTTATGTATATGTCAGGTTATTACCTGACGTAGTTAGCCTATCCATAAAAGGTATCACAGTGCTTTGCAGTCAGATACCACCATATGGCAGGTTTTTCAAAATATTTTCCTGTAAAGGGGCATAGTGATCTCTTTTTTTCCTCATGAAACTGCTTGAAAATATTGTCTTTCCTACACCCTTCTCTGAAATAAGTGGCACTCAGACACTGTGTTCTTGTTACTACTGGAAATGAAATGTCAGTATTTGTGGCGATGCCGCATGTTTCATTTCTGGTGCTGCCTGCCTCCTTAAGCATTTCTGTTCAAGGAGAGGGGAGAAAAAAGACTGCAGTTCTTTCCTCTTTCTTGAAATATGGAAAAGTGTTGCCATTTTAAGGTGTTGCTCTTATGGCAAGATATTTACTCATATAAAATTAAGCCCCCACTCCACCTTTACATATCTGAGAAGCCATCCAGCAGACCAGCAATTCAGAGAGTAGCATACTCAGCCTCTTAAGTATATTTTTCTAATTTCTATGGAAATTTTTATTTTGATGGTGAAGACTTCAGACCTTCACAGGTGGCTTCATTGCCCGGAGTCACTTACCCATAGCTTGGATTTAGACGCTTAGGGACAATTCAAGCAAAGCTTTTCACCTTCACAGTTCTTCTAAACTGTAGTTTCTGCTATTGTACCTTGCCCAGTCTCCTTCCACTTGCTCATCTTTCCGCTGCTGTATAGACAGCATGTGTCTGGGATAAACACACATGCTTGTGTATAGCTTTGCTCTTTCATAAGCCAGTCTGCAGTTCTGGTTTCTGAAACCTCAAAAAGCATGACAGTGCCCTGAGACTATGTCTAAGACTAGAGAAGTAGTCTAGCAACACCTGAGAATCTGTAATCTAGGTATCCTCTGCACTATGAAATCCCAGTTATAAGAGGGAAAAACCAGCACCCCCCCAACAACATACTGTAATCACAGCAGGATTTTTCTCATGTGTAAAGCTCAACTCAGTCATTAAGTATGAGAACTTCGTAATCATTCTTCAAAGTGCTCCCATTATAACATGGTAGTTTTTTTCAGGCTCAGTTTAGATCAGAAAATGCATTTCTAGGAAAGATGTCACTCAGCTTGTGTTTAGTAACGTTACTTACTAATGCTATATAACAACAAGTACAAACAGTGTGGTGTAAAATGAAAGAGTTTATCATAACACAGTGATCTGCTTTTGATAGTCATTTGCCTTCAACCATTGCAAAGACTCCAGAAAAACATCAAACCTGGTGATACTTCAATATATACAAACTCTAATCTACCTCTAATAGATAATACCTAGGTTTTGCTAACCTCTTCCATTTTGGGCATTACCAGTAGAATTGGATCTAAACACAATTCCATTTTTTAACTTCATTTTATTGCCATTGTCTTCCTAATTGATCTATGGATTTTGATATCCATAATGCAACCATCATTCATTGTAAGTGCAGTCTTGCACCATTAGTGACCAAGATGCACTGCATGGGCGTCAACAATCGTCAGAGCGCACGGCAGCTTAGCGGTCAGTAATGCTGCAAAGGGTGCAGCGGGCTGGTACCAGCCAAAGACAGAAATCCTGGGAGGGGGTTGGAATAATGCAAGGGAGGAATGGAAGCAAGTTTGAGGAGACAGGAAAGACAAGTAAAGGAGATGACCGAAATGGTGTAATGGAACTTAATCAGCTACAGGTGGGTCATGTTTTCAAATTTTATTTTATTTTAACTAAAAGGACCTCAGAACTCTGAAGCCCAAGAGTGGTTTGTATAACTTCTTCTATAAACTGAGATAAAACAACACATTTCTGATCCCAGGACATTTTGTTAATATCATTAACAGCTTCAGTCATACTCGAAGCGAGCTGCCAAAAAACATGAAATCTTTTACTAAGTTGGAATGCCAGGTGATACTGTTTTTTCCATGAATGGAGTGAAACGTCCACTTTTCCCACTGATTATAATCTTTTATTCATTTGTGAAGTTAAAATGAATACCACAGGCATTTGTACTGCTAAGTCCATCAGTCTGTGGATAGAAGTATATGTGTACTTGTGGATGTATGGATAAAAAGGCTGAGAGAAAGAGGAGCAGTTTCGCTAGTTAAGGGAACAATTTTTTTAAAAACGAGAGGGAGGAAAGAATGTAAAAGTTCTTATGAACTCTTAATAGTACAGTATAGACTATTTTAATGAAGCTTTTTATAGTCAAAATTTTTCAAGCTATTTTTTAAAAATGTGTTCTTTTAACCAAGCCAAGATAATACAAACATTAAAGGAATTCTTAAAACGTTTTAAAAACTTACTAGTGACCTCAGTATGGTCCCACTTAACATACTCTGGGGAACATGTGTATGAAATACAATGTGGTTTGAGGTTTTCCAAACAAAACAAACTTAAAAGAGAATACCATTTTTAATAGAAACTATTCAAATTCTTCCAAAAGATAAAACAAAACAAAACCAGGTACGCACTGTACTGCAGCTAAGTATGAGAGGACAAAGATCTTTGCTGGTAAAGTGAGGGGACTGAAAGGTTTTTTTTGTTTTCTTTATAACATTACCCTCCCTTTTTCACAATGTAATTTCTTTCACTGTTCTTATACAGTGTTATTACTTTAATTAAACGGCTGGCATATATAAGAAGCAACAAAACAACCCAGAGATATTATGGGCAGTTTAATAAATTGTTTGTTATCTGATGTTTTACCAGATTAAATCCATTCATGTTGATGAATTTTTACTATATGAATGCTGCCAGCGGAAAATAAAAATGAAAGCCATGCAGTGGTACTCCCCCCCCCTCCCCCCCCCAGCAGCTACAGTCATACCACACAAGTTGAGTACATCAGGTGTAAGACATCACCCTGATGCATCACTTCTGAGAAATATGGGAAGGGAAATATCGGAGCTGAAATATCACAGCTGGCCCTGATTTCAGCTCCTGCCAAACACCTGCAGACTCTAAAAGGATACCAAAACAAAACTCCACCCTGTGGCAAGAGGCCATCCCTTAACAACCCTTCCCTGACTTTGCATCGCTATAAAAATTAATTTAACATTTTTTACAGAAACCTTAGTCTTCCTGTCCCAGAAGGCCATTACAGTTCCTTTAGCCATTTCTCTGAATATGCCTGAGAAAAAAAAACACAGTAAAGTGAAGTATTGAAATATCTGATAGCTGGAAATTATCTGATGTTTTAAGTTTATTTGTGGAAATTTATGAAGGTGATAGGTTTTTTTATTAACCTCCAGATCATCTCTTATTTTGGAAGTCATTTCATTTGAACGCATCCTGGCAAAAATTTCCTAGCATCTGGTAAAAGCTTCTACAGTCAGTGTTGTGAACACACAGAACAGCAAAAGATATAAAGTATGTTGTGGTTGTTTTTTTTTTCTTTTAATAATTTTACGCATGGTTGTTGTTGGTTTGGATTTTTGGTTGGTTTTGGGGTTTTTTGTTTTTTTGGGGGGGGTTGTGGGGTTTTTTTGTTTGTTTTGTTCTTTAAATATGGCCATGTTTTAATTGTTATTCTTTGTTGAAATAGACTTTTGTGGCCCTCTGAGGGCTGTCCCAAGTCAAATGAAATTATATTCATGTCCATAATACTGCAGGGAGTTTTTTTACATATAGAGGTTTCTGCAACTGAAAAGCAGTTGATGAAGGCCTGAGGTAATACGATGTGTCTGGAAGTAATTCCTAACAGACAAGAGAAAGAGAGGAATTAAATTTTGCATGTGTCTATTAAGTAAGTACTAAAACTGGTTGGAAGTTTTTGGATTGAATGTTTTTACATTTAAAAATGCCAATTCATTGAAAGTGAAACATCCACATGAAGGTGTCTAAAATTAAATTCTATTTTGAAACAGAAATTCAGCTCTATTCCTGCCTGTCTTGTGAAGTTGAAAATGTGCACTGCCTAGCTTTGATTTGGTGTTTCAAGCCAACTTTTTACTTCAATTTTTAAATTTTATGCAATGAAAAAAACCCACACCACCAACCATACTCAACCCTTTAATTTTGTCAAAAGTAGCTCTTTTATGCTAAATTACAAATGTTTTCAAGCTTTTGGTCTGTGGGAAATTTAGGGAAGTAGATTCTGCTCTAAAGTGGAAAGCATTAAGGAATGGAACATAGTTTGCAGAAGTGAAATGGAAAATCCAGTTCTAAGACTGTTTGTAGTATGCGATTCCCACATATATACAATTATGCAGGCTTTATGTGTGTTATGAGATAGTTCTATATCCAGATGTTATAGGAAGGGCTCAAAATGAGACATCACTTGTATTTTGGTATGAGGAATATTGTAATAGGAAGTGTTTCTTAAATTTTGGCTGTAGTGAAATGTGGTCCGTGGCTATGCCGTGTTTTTGTGTGGCCTACCTATCTTGCAATGACTAGTAGAGAGCTTATAGTGGAGAAGTCTTGAAATACAATGGAGTTCTAAATAAAAATGTATGTTTATATTAATGATAGGCTTTTGTTTGTGCACACATTTAATACTCATCTATTGTCTAGATAAGAAAAATAATGATAAAGGAGGTAGTTCCACTTGTTGATCCACTCAAGTTTGATAACAACTTTCCAGAAATCTATTGTCTACAGTATCAGCATATTCTTACAACTGGATTTTGCCTGGGAGCTCTGCTGCTCCTTTTTAGAGAATTAGTTCTTTTGCAAAGAGACTTGGGCAGAAAGGTGCCTGCAGTGTCTGTCATAGATGTGCTCTTTTGCTGTCCCATGTTTTTAAGGGTGGGAGAGAGAAGCTGGCTATGAATAAAAAGGAATAGAGCCCCAGCCAGTGTATGCAAAAGATACCTTTTCACCTGCTGCCACATATTCTGGTCCTTTATGTGTTTTGTGAGCCCAAAGGTGTCAGCTTTGCTTGAGACCTAGATTAGAAATTGTATAACTACATTAGATAAAATGGTTAGGCTCTTTCAACGTCTGAATTTTGATTTCTAAAAATGTCACAATAAATAAGAACACCACAAACATGAGAAAATTCACCAACAACTTTATTTACTGTAGAAGAACCTCTAATTCATAAACACTGTGATATTTTTAAATCAAGTAACATCTTTCTGCTTTACCCTCTTCCTGAGGCGTGCAGGATAGGCCTGACTGTTCAGTAGGAGGGCGTTTAATCTGCCTTGTGAACCAGCTTGTTGTCTGTCAGATTCTTAATTCATTTGATTCAGAATATGAAAAGTAGTGAAAAAGGTAAAAGGTTGCAGAAATATAGCTTCATCTTTATAGAAGTTGAATACCAGACAGGAATCTCTTCCTGCATCTGCCACACAGTTCACACGTGGTTTTGGGTAAGTCACTTCAATCAAAATGTTAAAAGGTGGTCATTAAACGTGTGTGCCTCATGTTTTGAATGCCTGCCTTGTGACGCCATATGCTAAATACGCAGCAGCACTGAGTTCTCGTGGATGTAAATGAAACTGTTTAAAGTATTCTTTGTTCATTTTTAAAATTTAATATTGTTGAAAATGCTGAAAAACCTAACATAGTGGTTTCACCCTTAGTTTTCTCTGTACTTTTGTTTCTTAGCCATGAAATTGGGACTCATCTAAAAAGTAGTGTTGTAAAGATGCAGTAGTTATGCTTCTGGAAAGTATAGTTTCTAATGTGAGAGCACCAGAGAAATAACCCTTTTGGAAATTAATTTCTTTTGTTCTTGTGATTTGAATGATATATATTAAAATAAGACCTGGAGCTACACCTTCCTTATGAGAAGTAAAACCACTTTTGAATATCTCGTACTTCACTGAATGAGGGAGGAGCCTGATAGGAAAAAAGTCGAGCATACACTTAAAGATTGTACTGTATTTCTTTTGTGAAAGCAAACAAATGCTGCTCAGTAGCAGCATTTTTAAAGTTCTCTTTTAATTTCTTATAAATGTGTACATATATGAATGGTATGTCTTAAGCTAGTACTATTTGCATATGCATTCCATTGAGAAAAGATTAACGTAAGTATTTGTTGGTTACAGAGAACATTAAGTTCTCAACAGCATCTCATTAGAGGTCCATTCTCATAAAATGCTAAACTGTGTTTAAATGTTACATTGCAATCATGGCCATTCAAAGGTACGAAGAGTCACCTAGCCTTTTTGGGCATTCCCTTCTAGAAGGAGATCTGTCAAAAAGTCATGCTCAGGTTTTGAAGCACAGAGCATAGCAAAAAATCCTGGTTTTGAAACTTCACAGTCTTTGTTAGGCCTCAGTGTTAGGAGTCCATAATGCACATCCCTTGCGCCTCAAACTCTTGGATTAGTTTCTGTCCTTGCAGGAGTTGCACACTGGTTCCCTAACCTTGCAGCTCCTCAAAGTGACATCAGTTGATTTCAAAGAATCTGTATTTGGCGTCTCGCACTACCAGAGTATGCTCAGGATGAGGCCATCCAACTTTAAGACGTACTGAGCTAGATGATGTGTAACTTCTTAGAAATCCCTCACAGAGCGTAAGCCCAGCTCTCACTTCTCTTGATATAAACTGTGTAACTATGGGGTCAAAAAAGAGTTTTTAATTAACCCAGTTGTTGCGTTTATCTCAAGTTTGATGAGTGTCAAGTCTGATATATGTATGGGAAGGGGGGAAATACATGTATATTTCTATCTCATCAAGTCTCACAGCCTGAAGAGAGTTTATATGCCGAAGCAATTAATTCAGTTGATTCTTTAGAAGTTTGTTTTTTTCATCTGAGCATTCACTGAATCATTGTCACAAAGTAATGGTCAGTTAAAAATAGGTGTTCTTTGCTTTCCCCACAGTATGTAAATTGTGAGACTATTTATGCTTGTTGGTTGCCCAACTCACAAGACCATACCAAATCAAGTAAGAAAACACCGTTTTTTTATTTTAAAATATTTTTCTTAGGTAGATGTGGATTCATTTACTGAGCTAAACTTACAGGAAAATCAATAATAAACACTAGGATTTCAGACTAAATTTTAGACATGCTTCAGTGTGTAACTCCCTCCAACGAAGGGTCACTTTTAAAATTTTCTACAGTATTTTTATGTTTTCAAAATTAATTGCCACCTTGTCTTTATGGTGCAGCTTTGTAGTGTGAGCTATGTTCTGTAGGCATGAAAATATTAACGATATTCTGGAGCATAAGTATTTGGCATCTTGCACTTCAGAATCTCTTAAATAGTAGTAGTTACAGATGATGATATATGTCTTCCAGCAAGGGAGAAAATAAAATGGAAAATACAACAACAAAAAAAGTGCAGAAACTGTGCAGATCAGGCTTTAGTTATCATTTGATCTTCAGCTGCTTTTCCTGAGTGCTCAACTTAATTTAAAAGTCTTAGCTCAAGCCATGGCCCTGGCCTGTCATCCTGAAATTACGAGATTTCACATTCTCTTCAGCCTAAGTTCATCTTGGAGTCCAACTCACTGCTGAAAAAAAAGTGGTATTTTCAGATGAGATGCTGACATGTTCACTTTGCATTGTGAAATAACATTTAAAAAATTATACTGTTTTAGTTTTATACCTCTTACTGACAAGGAGGAATATTTAAGCCATGAAAAGGCAAGTATGTAGGCTGAGTAGGAGTGGGTATTTGAAGATTTAGATTTCCCACCACCACAAAAAGGCATTAATTAGTCAGGCAAGCTTTCTCTGTCATTGCCATTTTCCTTCTCACCTCTGACTGGTTTCACGTAGGATTCTAGTATGATTCAAGTAGACAGTTTGTAAAGAAGCAGGAAGTATTTCCTCGCTGTGCATGATCACTGAGGCCAGGAGCATTATTACCATTGTTTTAAAGAACTCATCCTAAGCTTAAAACTGGCTACAGAATTTGGATGTTGACGCTCTGAGCAGCTAGCCACATGTTGAAATTTTCTCCACACAATTCCAATTGACTACTTAGCAACTGTAGCATTTAATTATAGCAATTTAAATCAGAAGTTGTGTAATTTTGTAGTATATGTTCTAGGGGTAAAACTTCTTTTTAATTACATATAAATCTTGATTAATGTTGTTGGTGATCTCAGGTATTCTTCAAAACGTTTTTGAAGTCCTGAAAAACAATCTAGGTGTATTGTTAATTAAAAAAAAAAAAAGCTAAATTTTGATCAGGTTTACAGACAGGCCTTTGGGATGACCCAATTGAATTTTAATTGTGTAGAATGACACCTGAAACACATCATAGCTCACATAAGAGGAAAATGTATTTATATTTTTATGCATGCCTGTGATGGCCTATTAAAATAAACATTCCTATAACGAAAGAGTCACCTCAATGTGAAGGTAGAGCATTGAAGATGATTAATGATAGTATTAAGTATGGAGATCCTGAGTCACATGTGAGAGAAGACAAAGAGAATGATACTTCAGGAATTTTGAGCCAAGTTTAGGAATGTCATGAGAAAGATACAAGGATAAATTGATATGCCAAGCAGACGGTATTTACACTATGGATCCCAGTTTAATTTCTAAGAAGAAACAAGAAGTAAAAAAAGACCCTATTTAAAAACAAACCAACCCCCCTCCTAGCAGATCCTCCCTGATATTTTGATACCTATGTTGCAAACATTGCATTCATCATCCCTGATGAACTGTACTTATTGGCAACGTAGGTTGACAGATGGATCTGGGAATTTCAAGAATCAGGCCGTGTCTCCTAACAACCTGCAAGGCCCATGTTTCCATGAGCTGGGTTTTGGAGAGGAGCTTCTGCCAAATCTAGTCTCATGCTCCCTTGGCATGGAGCAGACAACTGAAATGCATCTTCCCGCAGTCCTCAAGTCACACCCGAAGTAGGTGTGACCAAAACCACTATTTAGTATCTGCACATCTTGTTCTTTCAGATACTGTATTTCCACAGGGTCACAAAGGAAAAATGGAGAAGTTAGGATTTCTCTAGTCCTTCCTCTGATGCTTAAGACTACCCATTTCTCTGAAACAGCTGAAGTCTCTGTTCCAGTCATCAAGATAAAGGCTTTGAGTTTTAGAGAAATTTTGTTTAAACCAGTTATGTAAAAATCTCCCTCTTCTTCCCCCTACCTCTGAGAAATCATGAAGTCAAAAGAGAAGAATATTTACTGACAACTGGAGTGTGAACCCCTCGCCCCCCAAATTCCTGTGTCATGATGCTCCCTTTGGTTTAGGTGCTACCATGTACAGGGTATGAGGAAGTTGTAGATTGGTGTCATTATTTTCAGAAGAGAGACAGCATCTTTCAGGCTCTGAAGTAATCAATATATTATCATATTATTATCATTATGTTCATTATATGTTATTTGTTCATGTTGAGAACTGCAGTAGCAAATTACACTTTCCATTTTTTCTTCTTATATGTACCTTGATACTGAAAAGTACTGACAGTGTGCAGCATGCAGATGCTTTATTCCTACTACTTTCTACTTTCATGGCATTGCTTTTCATCTTTCTGTATTTTTCAGGCTATTGATTCTTTGTTTTTAACATTTCCCTTGAATCTAACATTAAATCTGGGATTTGTGTTTCACTGTCCATACAGTGTGTATTTTCTGAATGTAGCATTTATACACAACTTACCCTATTGTGTAGTATGTTCTAGTGGGAACTTAAGTTATATTGATACAGTATTCTGGTATTCCTTATTCTCCACCCTGAACTGATATATTTGAAAAGAGAGATGCTTCGCAAGGTGAGCCCTATGGATTGTAAGAATTTGTTAGATTTTTCAGTGTTACATCCTATTCTTAGGGTGTAAGAATATGCATTTAATAGGAATATCTACTTCAGGCTTTTTTACGTCGTGTTTTGAAACACAGAAGATAGATCCTTAATATAGACTGATTTTTCTTTAATTACCTTTTTTCTGTCATAAGCTCTAACTCCAGTAAATACGCTGCTACAACTGGTGTCAGTTATGTGTTATTAAAGGAAGGTGACATTCAGTGTCTCCACAGTGAAATTTCAAAATATTTGGAAATTTAAATAACATACTTTCATGTCTTTATCCTCTGAATATGTCCTTTCAGAACCTAAAAGACTAAAATGTTATTCAGCTAAACAGCTATTCTAATTGAAATTAAAGGGACAGCAAGACAAGTGCAATTGCTAATCAAGTATATATCTAACTATTCTATATTACAGCAAATTATAAGTTCCTTGTGACGTATTTGCTATTGCCGAAGACTCTTCAATCCAGGCATTTTTCCTATTTTGGAGCAAAATGCAAACATATTCACTCTCACTATGTACATTTTACTTCTCTTTTTAGATGAGTGATGGAAAAATAAACATGAAATGAAAGCATGTGGAGATAGTTTATATCTTCACAAGTCATCTAGGAAAGGGTGTAGAAAGAAGTGTTACTATCATTTCACAATGCAAAGCACTTTTCAATCTTCTTGTCTGTTTTAAGTGAATTTTTGTTTTGAACATATAAAATTCTGTGGATACAAACCTTCAGCTGCTTCAAAAGGAAAGGCAGATGCACTCATCATACTGTAGGTGTACTGTCTTTGAGATTATTGCCTTTGCATCGGTTTGACCAGTGCCAAATCAAAGGAGCAAAAACCAGTGCTGCAATCTTAGCTGAAGTAGCTGTCTGACTGACCATCTAAATAATCTCAGAAGTCAGTAGGGTGATGGGTGCAACTGAAAGTAAGTATTTGCTTAGGTATGAATGGGGTTTGTATTTAGCTATGCCCTTAATTAAAATTTAATATAAAATATCAGTATCCGAGCCATGGGGATGTTGAAAAGACAGCAAGGTATGTTACACAAAAAGCAGTGCAACTGCTCTACAGATAGCCATTGAATTTGGTTTGTTAATTCACTGCTTGTTTTTTTTTCTGATGAAACTGCCAGTAGGTAGGCCAGCCTTTGGGTGGGTAGAAATAAACTTCGACATGAGTATTTAACATTAGATCACCAATTCATTTATAGAGGCCACTATTTTTTTGGAGGGGGCGTGGAGAGTTTAGTGCCAATTACTCAGTCTTGACTGCTCAGCAGGTGACAACAGAAGTAACTAAGGATTCATAAATAGATTTTGTTTTTAAAATCAAATATTTTTTCAAGATTTTTGTCAGGAACTTTGTTTTACTGCATTTTGTACACATTATGTAATTAAATGGGAAGAAATAAATGTTACACCAAAGTATAAAAGCTATACATAGCAATTACAGGCTTGAAATTTATATATATAAAGTATAATTAGGAATTATTTCACCAGTTATAGAATAAGAGAACATAGTCTTGTTGCAGAGGAGTCTTGCCTGCTGCTCCGTGTGGTTACTTAGTTAAAACATCACATTTTGCCTGGAGTTCTGAAAGAGTCTAAAATTGCAGTAAAATACATTGCAGCTTGATTTAGCTGTATTTGAAATGATGACAGAGGATGAAAGATAATGTGAAATTTGTTCCTGCCTAGAAAACCTCCATCTTTTTATTTATGCTAAATGAAGTTATAATCTTCTCAAAGATATTATGTCCCAAATTCCTGTTTCATTTCTAATTTTAGCATTTGTTCAAAATCTCCAAAGAGGTTACAGAAAGTAATAAAACTATGCATAGGGAGATTGCTGTAGTTGATAATGGCCATCATGTTTTCTCTGGCTGCGTGTTTTAGTTGGTTCAGTTAAACAGTGAAGTTCTCCCCTCTCCCGCTTACTCCCCTGTATTGGAGTCATTGCAGCTGTTCTCAGGAAAGTAAAATACTAAGTATGTTTGCTGACCTAACAATGTTTTCTGTTACCAAAGCAAAGGATTTTTCCTAATGTGTGTAGCCTCGTACTGACATGTACCCTTCCTAGCAAAGAAGTATTCAACAGATAAACATTTCTTCACTGCTTCCTTGAACAAGCTGATGTATGGGCCTGACTTTCTCTCCTGATAGGAAAATATAGCTTAAGAGCAGGTTGGTTTTTTTCTTTTGTATTCTCTGTTTTAGGCTTTTGGTTTTTATAAGACAATTACACTAAGTAAAATTTGGCTAATACTTTTTTGGTGAATCATTGACTAGAAGTGTGGTACTGGAACACGTAAAAATTATTTGTAATTGGTATCAAATTCACTAACTAGTTTTAAATATTGTCAAAAAGTCTAAATATGAACAAAATAGTAAGGAGATGATGAACCATTTTCTTTAAATATACTGTATCCTGGATCAGAAGAGAGATTTGAAGAAATGTTTCCCTCCACTCAGAAGGATGATCACTGACATAAATATTATTATGATATTGTATTATGATTATGAGAAGGGCTTTTTTCCCCGTAAAGAGGAATGATATCAGTACTGATGTTAGATTAATCCAAGTCATCCATTTTTCTGATTTAGTGAGCTGCCCACCAAACAGCTGAAAACTGCAAGATACCACCAGCTACTTTGGACAAGTGGAGCAGGGAGAGGGTCTATGGAAGGAATCTAGAAGTGGTTCACAGCAGGGATATATAAATGTTTGTCTTTGGTTCAGTTAGAACATCTTGTGCAGTCCAAACAAAATCTTTTCTTCTTCATACTGAGGAGAAAAAAAGTTTTATCTTTCTGTGCCCCCACCGCCCTCAACCTCTAATTCTAGTTGGTCTAATTGTTGATCTGAGATTGGCTAGCAATTATTCACATAGCTCTGGTGTTTAGGAACTTTAAAAGTAACTTCGTGCCAAATATAAAGTTCATCTTTTTAATAAGATCTCGCTCACTTACTGCTCAAAAAATATTCATGAGCGTTCTGACTTCCCATATTCTTTGGAAGACTTATGCCAAAGCTCTAGATTTTTGATAAAATATTACTTTTAAAACACAATTTTTAAATTAAATTTTGACTTTCAGATGGAAAGCCTGACTTCATAATCCAGCTTTCTATATTGTGGAAGTAATATATGCTTTTGAAACAGTTGCAATTACTTGGGTTTTTTGCAGCTGACTTGAACTCAGATAAATATTACACGTTTAAAAACACTTCCCTGCTTTTTAAATTGATGCTGTTTTATACTGTGCCATATATCAAGATGAGTCTAGTGATGAGTAACAGCAGAAGGCAGAATAGGAAAATGTATTTCACTTATACTCATTTTTAGGCAGAACGTTCTTCATAGTTTGGGTGAAGCTGGTTGTCTTGAGTAAGTCGGTGATTTAAAGCTTCAGCAGTGTGGCTAACTTCACGGCTTTGCGTACAGTGGCAAGAGTTGTCTGTCAATTTGTGCATTTCCTTGCTTCCAAGCACCCGAGAAACAAAGTTCTGCACGGAGCGTTTTATGAGCAGTTTAGCATGGCAGGGCTTTGGAATATATTTTCTTGTTTCTAAGTAGGTAAATGCCAAGACAGAGATAGCTACAATAGAAACAATTTATACATGCTTTTTTTCAGAGCAAGATGGGATCTCCACCTGCTTGCACTTATTTTGGACTTTTCTTAAACTCAAATGGCTCCAGGGACTTGAATCTGAAAGGTGCTGAGCATTTCTGACCCCAATCCATCAACTAGTACGTTTCTTGTGCAATGTTACATTCACAGCAGTGAATTTTTTTTTTTTTTACTTTGTACTAGTGTACAATTTACAATGTTAAATAGTTTCAATTTCATTATTGAATGTCATATATTCTTCCTCCTGTAAAGAGTTTTATTTTCATATTTTTGTTTCTGTTGTAACTGCCTGCGTCAAATGGTTTGTCTGTGTTCTGCATGGATGAAAAGCTAGGTGGTGTTGCTGTTTTGCATTTTTTCCAGAATTGTTTGCTATGGTGTTCATCCATATATGCCTAGTTTTTCTTTCCCTCTACTGGAAATATTGTCTGTTCCTATTCCTGCTTTTTGACATGCAAATTCTTTGGGCCTTTTTGTTCCTTTTCCTTTTCTTTTTTTCTTTCTTTCTTTCTTTTTTTTTTTTTTCTGGGAAGGAGAGTAGTTGCGATTTTAATATCTAGGTGCATTCACTCAGTTCTCTGGTGTGATGGCTGATATAATGTCTTTTTATCTAGCGTATTTTATTGAGATTTTTTAGAGTTCTTTGGATCAAGGAGTGTGCTTCCTTCATTCATTTACATGCCATCTTTCTCTGTAGCACTGAATACCTACGAACAATACCAGCAATGTCAATTAAAAGATACGCATCAATGCACAAAAGCATAAATGCCATTATGATGTAGTGTAAGTTCTAGCCATTGTACTATGCTGACTACCACAAAATTATTTCTCCAATTTAGTGAATGTACATATTCTTATTAATTGGAAACTAATTATTTCACGCAGTGTTGCATGGAACATACAATACAGCTTGTGAGTTCAGCCTTTGTATACCCAATGGTATATACGATACAGTCTGTTTCCCTGGGGTCCATACTGGGGCCAATACTGTTTAAACTCCTCATTAATGACATGGACAGTGGGACTGAGTGAACCTCGGCAAGTTTGCAAGTGACACCAAATTGGGGAGAGTAGTTGATACGCTGGAGGATAGGACTGCTATTCAGAGGGACCTTCACAGGTTGGATAAATGGGCTAGCAGGAACCTCCTGAAGTCCAAGAAAAGCAAATGTGAAGTCCTGCGCCTGAGATAGAATAGCCCCATGCAGCAGTACAGGTTAGGGATTGACTGGATAGAAAGCAGCTTCACAGATAAAGACTTGGAGATCTTTGTGGACATCAAGTTGAACATGAGTCAGCAGTGTGCTCTTGTGAGAAATACTAATTCCATGTTGCACTAAATTAGTAAAATCATAGCACCAGAAGCGCATGTTGACAGGATAAGAGACAATGGACACAAGTTGCAGCAAGGGAAATTCTGATTAGATATAAGGAAGAAAAATTTTGCAGTGGAGTTAGTTAGGCTTTGGATCAGAAATGCTGTGAAATCTTCATCCTTAGAGACAGTCAATATGTGACTGAATAAGACCCTGAACAGCCTCATCTGACTTTAAAGTTGGCCCTGCTTTACAAGGGATTTGGACCAGAAGACTACCAGAGGTCCCTGATGATCTAAATTACTCTGTATTTAAAGTACAGTTGCATTAATTGTTTCAAAGGCACAAGTGGTGGCATCTGACTAGGCATGCAAGCTAAACTGTGTAACTATGCAAACCTTTCTTAACACAGGTTTGTCAGTGCGAGCAACAGTTGAAACTGAAAAGGTAGGGGATTATCAATATTTCAGTAGTTTAGAGGCATGTTCAAGCTGAAATTTCAGCAGGTCTGTTTTTATTTATTTCTTTTTACTGCTATCATTCCTGCCTATTTCTACAATGGATGACTTTTTTACGCTTACTAATTGGATCTGATTGCCAGCACCTGCAGAATAAGGAGAAAGACATATTTTTGAATAGCCTTTTCTAGTCTGAAGGAAAAAAATAAAGAACAGGGGGAGGAAGTGATTTTTAGGGTCTGTTGTATTAAAAAAAAAAAAAAAAAAAGAAAAAAAAGGTGCATAAAACAGACGGTTTTATTTAAAGCATCCAGAGCTGATAAGGGAAAAAAATGGGGATACAACACACAGGCTGCAAATGCAGTTCTCATGATTTAAATCTGGAAAGCTGTACGGTACATCTGTTTAACATCTTGCAGTTTCAAGAACTCCGCCTTGAAAACCTTCTGTCACGGTGACACATGACATAAAAGGTTATGTTATGACTTTCAGATGCAAACCTGTAAAAGGTTTATCTAATAGCATACCATCTTTTATTAACCCATTGCTGCTGCTCACCTATAACTCTTTTGCCAGCAGTTTTGGGAGAAATTCTACTGTGTAATGAAAAGAAATATCAACTCAGACTGCAAAAATAATTCCGTAACGGCATTAAATGACTTATTTGCCGTATGTAAATGGCAAATTTACATATCTCTATACCTCCTCATCCGTTTTCTCTGTTGCTCTTAATATTATTCAGCTATATCATTTTTTTCTTTGATTAAAGAAATGGAACAGGTTATTCTATTTCTGACATAAACTTTGAGAACAATTAGAGTGGCAGAGAATAATTTGAACAGTTTCAAGATTTATGATACCATAAGGCGATATTAGAATGGCTTAAAGATGGTATTCTTGATTCAGAGGTCTGAGTTTAAGGCTATGAAGATAAAAGAAATAAGGGCATAATGGTTGCCTTCTCATTGATATTTACTACTTCTGCATCTCAGAATTTGAAAAAAAAAATCAACCTTTGCTCGTAGGACAAAGTTGTGTTGTCAAAATCTTTTTGACAGAGCTGTGGTAGGAAATGTTTATCAGGCTAGGCTGAAGTTTGCTTAGTTATAGAAAATGTGGTTAGTGCAAGAATGGTTCTTCAGGGTCCTACACCGCAATTACCTAGGAGCCTAGTGCAAAATACAGGGGATGCTATGATCCATTTACTGGAAAATTTCCTTTAACCTCTTAAAATGGAATTTGAGGCAAACTGCCCTGGCTTGCCTGCCCCTGACATATTAGTACCAATATTGCTCATTGAGTCAGAGAGAAATTAAGGGCTTTATCTGCTGCCCCGAGATGCTTTGTACCTTGCCAGATCAGGTTGTGCAAACTTTCATCCAACCGTAATGGCTGAAGTCTGGTGGTTCCAAAATTACAGAGTCTGGAGCTTGATTATAACGCTTGTCGCTTCCTCGGGGTTTTGGAGTGACTTTGGTTAAGTTATTCAGCTAGGTAGTGCTGTGGTTTCCATATTTACAAAATATGGAAAGTAATATTTACCTTGCTGAAACATGCTTTATTCATTGTCTGCAAAGTACTTTAGAGATCCTTGGTTGAAATTTCAATGAGTGCTGCTATTTAATATGTTGAAGTGCAATTTGTTGGTTTTCTTTACAAGGCACAGATGCTCCCCAAGAAACTATGGTAATTTCTTTACCTCAAGGAGCTGATGCCACGCATACAGCAGACGTATCACAACAGTGAGCTCTGCTGTATGACCTACAGCGAGTGGGTGTGTGAGAGAGAGAGAGAGATAGCATTTCCTTCATAGACATACACACCCTCTGACCCAGACTAGAGAAGAATCTGCTTTGCAGAAGGTTTGCTTCAAGGGATTTTCCACATGTATTTTATTATGTTAAAGCTGATAGTGGTGACAAGTTGCACATTAAGTAACTGTTTCTTCAAAAATGTGCTGTTTATATTCTCTTTAGGAAAAGTGATGTAATACTGGGTTTCTCAGATAAACAAAGTCATTCGGTTATAGAATATGTTACTATTGCATACGAACCTTGCTCTCATCTGCCCCATACCTACTCATTTTAGGCCTCTGGCTTTATATGATGATTACCTGCATGTTTAGGGACAAATGTATTCATATTCACTAAGTTAGTAGCCAGTGGTTTCCACCAGGGAAATAAGTTTAGTATGCTGTTAGTAATTTGGTTTCTAAAGTATCGGCAAGGTCCTCAGCATAAGTCAGTGAAACATGTGGTCCTAATCATTCCCTTAAAAAGGAGACATGGTCTATTTTCCATTAGGAATGGTGCTTACAGCAAATGAGTAAATACAGAATGAAATTTACACATGTATTATAACTTTAGTGTGTGTGTATGCATTCAAACATGCGTGTACATGTGTATGTTTAGGCATACTCCCAGTGAGTGTAATATGATGAATGCTGTAACACAGCCAGGCTTAGAGAATAAGTTGGTTGGTAGGAGAATTGGAAAATGCAGCTGGTTTCAGATTATTTTTTTCTACCCCCCACCCATCAGAGTTCAAAACTTACATTTGCATCATGTAATTGGCATAGAGAAGCTACGGTAAAATTTCTTGTAGAGGTGTTGGGATTTTAGTGTAGCTCTTACTGAGAACAGAGCTCATAATGGCAGAAATGCAGCCCCACACCTTGCAATGTGCTGTGCAAGCAGACAGAATCAGAGACCAGCCTTGGCTGGACTGGTCATATAGAGCATGGCATTGGAGAATGGAAGTAGAGAGAACTGCCCTACTTTGTAGGAGCTGTTTTATCCCACTGAATCAGGAGGGCACTGAGGGGCTTTCTCTTGATGCCTTACCCTCTTCCCTCTTAGAAGTATTGGCATAAGAGGATATATTGGCTGGCAGAAATTCAGACCAGTTTCTCCCTTGCCTTCTGGCAGCCTTCCCAGTGCTGTGCGTGGAGCCTTCTGCTGGCAGAGCAGCAAAGTAAAGCCCTATTCTGCATTCCTCATTGTTAGGTTCCCGTCGGGCATTGGAGCAGGGGCCTGGGTATTACTTCCACTTTCTCTGGTTTTAGCCAACTTTGTCATACTTGACGCTCTAGGATTCACAAGTTAAAAACCAGGGGACAAAGCAGTGCTTGGTTCTGCCTTGAGCACATTTTACGTAGGCCAGGTGTGAAGTAGAATGTAAACTACAGCTTTTCTAGAGAAGTATTCTTGCTCAACTTTTTCAGCTGAATTTGCTTCTGAGGTAGCCTGTTCAAAGCTGACTAATTGAAAATATTCCTGTTCTTCTGATGCTGCCATGAGCAGAATCTAACCTACAAGCATGGATATAGATTGAGCTAACAAAATGCCTATGAAAGGACACAGGGCTCCTCCTTTACCTTCTAGGCTTGGTAATGTCTGTATTGTTACATCTTTAATCGCTCTTGGGTGTTTCTTTGTCTTTTAGTCTGTATAGACCACTACATATGATCTCACTAATTGCTAACCAGAAACTTCCTGAGTAGTATACTTGCAAGACAAGAATTCACACTGATGAATGCTAAAATTTCATTCACGGAATTTTGGAAGTCATTGAAGAAAGGAAGTTTCCTTTCTTTCACAAGCGCTGAAGCTGCTTCATATTTGACTATAAGTAAATCCATGAGCTGGATTTACTTATAGTTTAGTTTATTATTCTCGTACACTGTTTTTTCTGTGATTGAAAAAAAAAAAAACCAAAACCAGATAGGAACCAGACTTGTGGTTTGGTTTTTCTTTAGAAATGTGTATTAATTAAAATTAACTTATGGTTTCCAGGAAGAGGTCAATTTTCCAGGTACCAGTGTGAATTCTTGTCTTCCTCTCCTCTCTTGTGAGCTTTCTACTTCAGATCTAACAGCATGCTAAATCTGGCATCTTTGGAATGAACAGGTCCAAGGCTGCAATATCAAAATTCTTTAGGGGCCACTGTTTATGTTGTGACCCCCCGCCCCCCGGAGTTTAGTGGCACAGATTCCAAGCCATGTAATGGGCCTTGTTTTGCTGTGGCCTTTTCCTTTCCCTCACAAGTACTATATTTCTCCTGAAGGGTAACTCAAACGTCTTTTTCAAGTTGAACTTGGTCCTCATGAAGCTTCATTGCTGCAGTGTAGTGTAATTTAGATGTGAAAGATGTTGCTCTGATGACACATCCTTACAAAGGTGGCATATATAATACAGTTCCACAGCTAGGGACTCAATATATACCCACCCTTTACTATTCGTGTTTCAGCTTGAGGAAGCAATTGTAACGCACATCAGTTCCTATCTTTAATCTAACAAATCATACAGCCGCCATACACACTGGTCAGGTACCATCATTGCCTGACCTATTTTAAAGATAGGATATGTTTAGCTGTCCTGCAGCTGCACTGCAAGCTTCACTGTGGACATGCCTTCCCTGTGTCACATTTCGGAGGATGAAGTCATCGTACGTTAAGGTTCTCCAATTTCTATTGCATTTATGTAAAGTCCTGCATCTGGCACTTTTGGCACTGGTTGGAGTTATGCAGGTTTTCCTGCAGATTGTCAAGATAAATCTCTCTCTTTTCCTCTGACACTTGCTGTATTGTCATCACTGATCCCTAGTCTTGTGTGTTATTCATGGTCTTGTTTTCAGATGAGGGAGGACATTAATTCTCAAAAATAAATGTGTTCTTATAAGCTTCACTCAAGTCAACATTTCCCATTCAAGAAAACTGCTTGGGCATGTCCATAACTTCAACAGAACTTTCAGCATGTACTTAAAATATTTAAACACTTAACTGGACAGGGATGGACTAAATCTTTCCTGAATCAGAGCCATAATTTTTGATGTGTCAGTTACAGGACCTATTGCAGAATCTGCTTTGACAGATGGATCGAGGTAATGTGAAAGCCATAGAAGGGCATCTTTGCAAGGAAGCTAGGTATTTCTTTTTATATTTTGTTTTCTTCCCTGTGTTCATCCTGGGAATAGCATTTACCCCTTTTTAAATATATGTGTATATATACATATATATGTGTGTGTGTATATATATAAAGTTTGTATAAATATGTGTATATATAAAAATAAAAGTAGATTCCTCTACTTGCCTGTTGTTACTAGAACTTTATCTGTGCTATAACAGAAAATTTATTTTCCCCTTACTGTTCAGTGTGAGGAAGTACAGTGTGCTAACGAACCCTGAATGATCTTTTTGAAACAAATTGCTATTGCCTCGTCTTTCCAGAAAGAGTAATATTTAACGTGGAAGCCATACATGTTCTCCTTCATGGCTGCACATTGCCACTAGTGTTTCGTTTGAGAGTACCTGTCTTAGGTTAGTTATCTGTCTCTGGGCAAACTGGAGAAGAGGATTAACAAGAAGTTAAGGTATACAAGAGGAGATGTGAACTGTTATAAGTCCTAGATGTGTGGTAGAAATACCTCTTTGTATATATTTGTCCCTGAAGCTTAGGAGATTCAGGTTGTAGGTAGTCTGTGGAAGAGCCATATATTTTGCAGACTTCATCTAAATATCCACTATGAGTTAAGTTAGTTCAAAGGCATCTAAAAGAGGCTGAACACCTGATTTTCAGAGACAAGATTTATAGGGAAAGGTGATAGTTTTATTAGACCAACTAATAAACTTATTTTGACGAAACTTTAAGGAAAATGCACCCTCAGTCCCTGCTGAAATCAACAGAAGCTGGCAAAGTTCTGCTTCTCAAAAGCAGACCAGATTGTTGCAGAATAAGAGATGCACACGTTCAGAGAAAAGATGCTTTAGCGCAAATGCTTTGCAGTCTAAGGCCTGTGGGCAACATGTTGCCCTTAAGATCCTTGCTATTGGTAAGGGAAAAAAAAAAAAAAAGAGAGAAAAGCTTATAGTAAAGTGTATTACTCTTGTAGCAGGATACATTTCACCCAGAATTCCAAAAAGATGCAGTTCCTGCCATATTTCATTTTTCTGCTTTTGATATGCAGATGATAACCAATATTTCTCTCAATTTATTTTGCCAAGTTGATATTCAGGTCACACTTATTAAAGGGAGTCAAAATAGGAGAGAAATCTTTGATGCTGGTCAGTGCCATCAGATAACATTTCCTATGTGGGAGGTGCAGCAGTCCCGGTTGGTGGTGAGAGCAGAACAGGTGGGTTGTACCCAGCAGCAGGCTTTCCCTTCTGAGGACTCTGACAGAAATCGTTCTCCATTGTACACTGAGTCCATGTGCCCAGGTTTTCTTTTGTGTGTGTGTGTGTAAAAGGTGCGGTAATGCACCTTACTCACTGACACAAAAGTTGCTAAGTTTGCATCATGTTTACTGTGGCCAAGAGCACGTACGGAGACTTCTTGAGGAGCATCTGACATGCAATAACTCACCATCAGTTGAAAAGTTTTCAGTATGTCACTGCGCAATCTCCCTCTCCTCCTCCCCCACAAGTACTGGCTGTGCAATTAGTATAACCTTCCAACACAGAGAAATTAGGAAGGCCATCGTTTTTCGAAAAGCAGTTATGAGATCTATCTGTGACTTTGTATCTAGAATGGTAAACACAAAGGAATGTCACAAAAAGGAAGGAAAATTACTCCGTACTGCAATTGCGTCAATCTTAAATTTAAGAACGCTTTTTTCATGGTCACGGTTGTGAACTGAAAAACCAAATTTCCAAAACTTCTAGTATGAAGTCATATCCAGAAGCCATACAGTATTGCTAAGTAACCAAAAATATAGTTGATTAGTGTAGAAATTTTCAAAGACAAAGTTGAAAGTACATCGTGAACTACTTTTTTCTCTATTACCAAATGTTTGTTCATGATTTCACGTTACTGTTTTTACACCAGTTTGATATAAGCATATACTTTAAAAGGAAATAATCACCTCTAATACCATTTATCCATTCAGTAACACTTTTTACCTGTACATCCCCAAAGCTCTTTGCTAAAGAGATGTCAGTATCCCCAGGTAACTTATCAGGAAATGGAAGCACTGGGGCACTGGACTGGCTTTACATCAGGTGTGTGGTTGTCGGGACGAGAAGTGGGATCTCCTGTGTTATAGGAGAATATTGCTTAATTTTTTTTTTTTGCACTTTTAGGATTCTGGGAAGGTACAGGATATTTCAAAATTTTGTTTGGTGATTTTGGGGGGTTTTGGTGTGGTTTTTTGGTGATGTGTGTGTGTGTTTTTTGTCTGCAAACTGGTCAGTTTTTAAACCAGCAAGGTCAAACTACTGTAAGCTGAAATTTTGCCAAGTATCACTGATTTTGATTGTTTGTGTAGTAAACCATAGTGGTTTCAATTTGGGTTTTACTATTTATTTTCAAGTTTTCTTGCATCTGAAGCTTGAAGCAAAACAAGACAGTATGAAAAAAAACTGGCAGAAAGAGTGATTGGGGAATAAAAATACCCAAGCCTCACTCAACTTTATAGTATACCTTTCTGTTGGATAAAGAAAGTGCAAGCAGTATGCAAGTGAATCAAAACTATTCAGCAGAGAATTCTGTGTTCTCAGTTCATGTCATGAAGGAAATGAAGAGAGAGAGCATGTTATGACAACTCTGTCAGGCAGTGACTGTTTTTTAACGTTTTTTTACATTTTATTTGATTCTTTTACTGTATTTGAATTGAGACTTTCAAATCTACTTTCCTATGAAAAACAGTTTCTCAAAGAGTTGACTTGACTCTCTAACACTGGACTGAAACGAGAAACCTGTGCTTGGCTTTTGGCTAATACATCACATAGTGCTGAGATGACGCTCCTGTCCAGCTGGAATTATTCAGTTCATTGTTCATCCATCGCGATCAGGATGTGTCATGGGGGTTGGCCTGTTTGTTCTATTTTTGTTTCTTTCCTTTTGCCTGCATGGTCAAATAGTTTTAAGTGCATAAATGATAACTGGGGCTTTATCCTAATACATACATCTGTCTGTGCAATGTTTTTATCAGTAACACTCTTTTAGGGGGAGGAAAAGAGAATGTACCTCATTCTGAATCATAGTCTAGCTTCCACTGGGTTTGTGTCCTGCTCCCTTTTCTTCTTCAGGCTATCGCATTTTTTTTTCCTTTCTTCGGGGGTTTGATTGCCGTATTTGTTTTCCGGCTTAGCAAGACAGACAGATTATTACTGCATGTTATTTAGGGAACTGTGGTATCTGATGGATTAAGCATAAATCTGTCTGGGGATATTGTGGGTTCTGAATTGGTTCTGAGGGTGATGTATTGTTTAAGTGATTAGGAAAATCGCTTAACAGTGCATCCCAAAAGGTAAAAAGGTGTGTTAGTTAACATAAAAAAGAACATATTAAAGTTAATTTATGACAAGATGCTAATTGAAGATGTGGCAGTTTATAGTTTTTTATGTTTTGGGGTGGGAGGAAATGTAAGATAAATGCTAGACATGATTCTAGGGTTAGTTCATATCATTAACATGGTACCATTGGTAAAAACTTCTTAGTCTTCACTGTAATTTTTTCATGTGTTAACTACCACTCATGAGCAATCAGAACATAACAGTATTATTCTTTATGAAGATATGAACAACTTCCGTGAAATATAGTTTTCCCATTGTAAAATAGGTACAGTACTTCATAACTCAGTTATGTTTTTAGAATTCATACTTACATATTCGTGTGTATATATAATACTTGTTATAATATTATACATAAAATTTGTGGCAGAGAAGAAAAAAGATATTAATTTCTTGACGTGAATGCTTCTAAATTCACTGGAGAGGGGATTGGTTGGTGGATTTTTTTTTTTTTTTTTTTTAGGGAATAACTCTCTCTGTCTCATTCCCTTTGTTACTTTTTTCATGAAGCACACACGTTTTTAAGAAGTATGAAAATTATTACTTTTAATTTTATGCAAAAGCAGGATAGATCAGAGAGCAGGTAACGAACTTACATAATTTGGTTCCCAAATTTATTTCCTCTGCTAAGTTTTGATGAGAAAAAAAGAAAATGTACGACCAAAGTAAATGAGTGATTTCCCCTACAATGAAAATATTGATAAATTCTGACTTCTGGAAGGTACTCTATGAGATATTGGTATTAACAGTTTAAGTAATGTCCTGCATGTCTTCACTAGTTGGGTAATACCAAAGGAAGGAGGCAGTGCACAGTTGCATACGGAGTAAGAAAATAGAAGGGAAAAAAAGCTGTGCAAATTAGAAATGTGTGGCCTGTGCCAAATTTATGCAAGATGAGTTTAAATGTATTATTGATAGCTAGCATAGATTTATAACTTTGTTGCCGACATTGTATAGAATTAGTATGTTAGCAAATGTGTAAATGATTAAATAATTCTAGCAGTCTGTGGATACAGGACATAAGTAATATGGTAATCTTTTAGTGGTAATCTTTTTGACCTTTTACTTTACTAATTCTAATATGCTTTAAACCTTTAGGCTGAGAGTTGATGCATTTTCCTTGTGCTTTTGAAAGAAGAGATTAATATACTGCTCTGGTGCACTTAATTAGTAGCAAACCAGCTTTTGTTATGCTTTGTAATATTACATAGCAATCCAACTGAAAGAGGAGGAAAATTGTGGGTAAACATGAATAAATAAGGAAGTGATTAGATTATATGAAAATTGTTTAGATTCTGATGGAAGTTTCTGTAATCTGCTAATGGCAGTAAGTACAGTTTAATTACTAATGCCAAAAAAGGAGGCTGAACGTGGAAGGGAGGGAGTTTTTCTACTTGTTACCACTTACGATTTTCTAAAAGCTATCCATATGGGTCCACTTGGTCTGGACTTATAGGCAAGTTGGTCTCTAGCCAGATGCTCCATCTCCTTGAGCTCACACCTCTCTATAGAGCTCTAATGTTCCCCTGAAGAGTATTTTTGGTGGGGGGGGGAGCCACCTCTCTAATTTAAATTTGGCAGTTGAAGCATGATGGCGATTGAATGTTTTGAGAACGAGCAATAAATAAAGCTTTAAAACTTCCATTGTTTTGTCTCTCAGTTGCTGTGCTATGCAGTTGCATAAGCATCCATAGGCTAATGTAGTGGAAATCAGATTGGATTACATCTACTAAGGTCACATTTTGGTTAAGACTTATTTCACTTATTTCCTTCCCCCCCCCGCCCCAAGCTCCAGCTATCCTCATTTCTATCATAAATAGAGAAGTATAAAGGAGGAGTGCTTTATTTTATGAGACAATGTCCAACAAGGAATTGGTTGAATGAAGAAGGTAGAGTTTGGCTAATCTGAACAATATACTTGTAATGAAACATAATTTCTTTCCCCTCACCCCATATGAATACCACGTAATCCTCCTCTCTTCTTCCACCATGGTAGCCTGTTGTTGTGCGTCTGCCTGCTCAATGTTTGATCTGAGTGTCATATGGCTCTTTCAAACTGTGCAAGCCTCAGTAAGACACAGGGATTTGTGCCTCTTTGTCAAAGCAATCTAACGAGGTAAAAAGCCACTATATTGTGGAAAACACAGGGTATTTCTATGGTGGCAGCGTGTTTTCCACCCTCCTGCAGAGCTGTGAAGGCAGCAAGGAGAGCGTGTGGGTTTTTTTGACTGCATGTAGTGAAGGTAGTTGGGTCACAGACTCACTTCCAACAGTCCCAATCCTGATACTGGGATTATAACAATTACAGGAGTTGCTTGCATAATACAGAGCCAGGGCCAAGAGAAAGCACATGTAGGTCACTGTACGGGATGTGGAAGCTAAATGTGTCCATGAAAGACTGGAGGTTTTCTGATTGGTTGTTTCTTCCACTCTTGTGTGCAGTGTAGGTTGGCTGTGTAGATATCTAAAAGTTGAAAAATACTGAGATAATATGTCTGCAAAGCAATACGCACAAAACAGTGTTCAACTAAAATCAGATCACAAAACTGGACACACACAAAATAATCTGTATTCTGCCAAGTAATCTCTAAACTGTGTTTATCTGTAGATTCACATGAAGAAACCCAGAAATACCCCTTAAAAAATACCTGGTAAAATTTCATTTTATCTGATTCATACTCAAGAGTAAAATTGGGAATCATCAGGTTCCTTCTTTCTTAATGTTCTCTAGAATACTCTAGTGTACTTATTCAACTCCAAAGGGTAAATGTTAAGTATTATTGCTTTATTATTATTATTAAAAGTTTGGATCATTTTCCAAAATATTTGGGCTCTACAAAGTTTGCAAAACTATACTGGAAATTTCATAACATACTTTCCTGTAAAGTTTCTGACCTTTTCTTCTTCTGAATGCACTGTAACAACCATTCTTATAGTATTCTGGGAATACTTTTTCTTGTTTTATTTAGAAGCAGGAAAAGCACGTTAATTTTCAAGGGGAGAGGGAATGATTACATTTTCTGAAATTCCAGAAACAGTTCAAATTAAGGTTTGACTGAGAATTTTTGTTTTCTTTTTTCTTCCTTTCTCTTCAGAAGTCTAGTTCATTTGAAACACAGCTTGGAGTTGGAGCAAATTATGGCAGCAGAGGAATGCAAACTGTCCTACAATAGAGGGAGGATAGGTCAAATACGTGCTATTGCGTTCCCCCATGCATGGTGCTGGCAAATATAGCCTTCACACTTTCCACCCGTTCTGTCTCTCAACAGATACTACCGAAGGAATGAACTGGGTGTTCTTGATGCTTTGCTTCGTTCTTTCTTCAGCCAGCATTGCCTGTGCTTTCACGGCTGTGGTGTTCTAGAAAATGTTTGTAGTTTGATTGTGCCATCTCTTCTGCTTTTAGCTGCTGTGGACCCTGGAGTGTTCTGAGCCTCTTGAGGTTAATTATATTATACAGCTACAAGTACTGTTAGAGACTAAAACTGCTTTGAATGAAAAAAGTTGAAATATGTTGTTTTCCTGACAAGAAAGCCGTTGGCAAAAGAAGTGACAGTAAAGCTTCATAAATGTTTCATTCTAACGTGCCATGTGGATGCTTTTATCCTCAAGGGCAGCCATTTTCTGGTTTCCCTTTCAAAGGGACTAAGTGAAACAATATAAAGATGCACTGTTTGAAGTAAGCATGTCTGCAGAGGGAGTTACTATTCAATAATTTCCCCCCCCCCCTTTTTTTTTTACCAATGACTGACCTTTTTTCTCAAGCCCTAAATCTTCATTAGCATACCATGCTCCATCTTTGTTCAGGACAGATTTTTATTTCATATTTCTTTGTCATGGTGTAGATCTAACCACAGAAGGTTTTGCCACCTATGGGTTTGACTTGTGTTTTGGTAGCACTATCGAGTGGTGGTGACCAAGTGAATCTGGTGAAGGCTCCAGCTATGTCAGTGAAGGACATCTGATCATCTACATGTCACAAGACTGTATTTAGTCTTTAGTGCTGAAAGAGTAGAGGTGAGGTGCAGGGTAAGAAAACAACAGGACAGATAACTGTGAAACATCTGATATGCTGTCAGGTTGAACTGACATTTCCTTTATTTCAGTACTAAAGGCAAATGGGGGGACCAGAGGTATCCCCAGTAGTTTTATTGTCTTTGTGCTTGATTATTTATTTAAGGAAAGAAAACTTTATTCTTCTAATAATTTCTGATGATTTTATATTCCATAAGATTCTCCTCTGTATGTGGAAGGACTCTGTGACAAATCAAGAAACCAATTAATTTTCATTTTGAGCTTTTAAAATTGCCTAGGAAAGATTGATTGATGGATATAGACTACCACTGTTGGACGGAAGATGAGGAAAAAGAAGTTTAAAAGTGATCCCAGGCCTCAGAAAAGCTCCAACTAGACTGTCTGAACTCTGTGCACATAAATAATAAGCTTTTGTTAAAGCCCCAAGGCTGCTAGGTAAAAACTGCAAATCCTGATAAATTAGTTATAATATATAGTCCTCAGAATAGATGAGTACAGACTTGGAATTGAAACATTTTAGTAGTCCATTAGCCATTTTCTTTTTCTTGAATTCAGAGGAAAAGCACGTCAGTCGCAAAAGAATATTTCTTTAAATGTGAGAGGGTTTTTGGTTTTTTTTTTCCACACTTCAGAAATGGCTTTGAAGAATGCTGGTATCAGCCCTTACTTTGTTGGTTGCTGGACTCTATGCTATCCTGGCAGAATTTTTTTTTTTTTCTACTGTATACAGAACCTTCTACCTCCTTTTTTCTTAACCAAGAACCTTCCAGTACAACATTAAGCAAAGTGACTAACATCTGCCACATGTTTTTTGTTCTTTATCTTATCTTCTGTTGAGGAAGAGATTAGTACCTTAAGAATAATGTACGATTTCATATTTTTGCTTTTGGATGTGTTTATCTTACTTTAGATGTATCTTGGGGAGGTAAGGTCAAAGAAGTTTGTTTTCACGTGCATTGGAAAGTGGGGAAAAGGACTGAAGTGTTTAGTTCTGCAGAGTCACTATTTAGGTTCCAACGATTGACACTCTTGCAAACTTCAGGTTGTAACTCTTAAGTCTCTGTCTTCTGTCCCCATTAGTTCCAGGCCAAATAGTGCTGATTGCTGCTTCATGCAAGAAGTCTGTACAGGTATAGATCTTGGGACAATCTAGAACAATGGAAACCCATGGCTTTTGTGTTACAGACACAAGATGAGGAAAAGTGGCATAAATATACTTCAAAATCTCATTTAGATACTACTTCAGGCTGATAGAAATGATCATGAGTTGTGGAGATGACTTAACAGCAAGCTGTTTGGAGATGGTTCTGCTTCTCTAAATGCCAATGCAATTTTTACAGCAAACTTTACATAAGTGCCAAGGTGTCTGATCCGCTTTTTAACTGGTCACAGTGGGTCTGTCATACTTCTGTCACCATCATATAGAAACTCTTCCTGGAAACACTTTGTGCCTGGCATGTTATGCTGCCAAATCTCATGGCCTGTCATCTCTTTTCTGCCTAAACTATGGCGGGAGTCAGAAAGGGGTTGTAAAATTACCCTTCTGTCCTCACTCTTTGACCTGCACGTTTACATGGCTGTATGCTGTATAGCATCTGTCAGAGTTTGGCTTCATATTTTAAAGACAATATTACTGATTTATCTGAAAAGATAGGAAAGGCACTCCGATGGATTTTTTTGAAAATCCTGATTTTTATTCATTTATTTATTTATTAATATTTTTCAGTGCCTTTGAAACTACTGCTTTCCATGCCAGAATTTTTCTCCAGGTAAAGTGATAGTTCTGGTTTTGAAATACAGAATCAATAAGATACAATCTGAAAAAATAACCAAATAGGATTAAATATTGTGTTGTTAAATCCACTCAGAAAGCTTATTTTGATAAGCTTGGTGTATAGGGATTGATTAGTGAAAATGTTAAAATTGGTTTCTAGTAGATGTAAGACAGTTTCAAATGAGGTGTTACTGTGATACCCCTGTGAAGTGAACACTGTCGTTCAGCGTTGATGTCAATGGATCTCCTTCTGTAAGAGTATCTGCTTTTGCAATCCTGACTTGCAGGTGGAAGGCTTTCTGTCAAAACCTTTTAATCTGACTGATCACAAGAGATAAACTTTGTTATTCATATGTCCCTCATTTTGCTCTTGTTCAGTTCCAGTTCATATATTCATATTTAGGGGAGATATGTTAGACTACAGAATAATTAACTACCGTGTAAGAGGTCTCTGGAAATAGGGAGTGCATCAATGAGCTGTTTGTTTCCCCTGAATTTTCATTGTCCTGCTGGTCTTTCAGCTATTGCCAGAATCAGTGCTAGTATAGGATTCTGAATGGATCATTTTCAGAGGTGGATTTGTATAGTAAATTTGGATGATCACACTTCCTGCCCCCCTGCCCCCGTTCCTGTGATATGAAGGCAATGCTTTCTTCAGCATAAAACGGGAGTGTGACGCTAAGTAATAGTGCAACTTTTCCTAAAAAATTGAAGATTTTCCAACTATTTATGGATATGGAGCTTCATTTGACATAAGGCATGCCAAGACACTCATTGACTTTGTAACTGGCTATGAGGTAGAGGAACTGAGACCAATAGACTTCAGGCTGTCATTTTGAAAGGGTAAACTTGGATCTAATTCAGATAGAGAGTCTGCTTTTAAGTTTTGACTGAAAACAGTTTTGTCAGTGAAAACTGTATGGTTTTGATCAATTTTTAATTTTTCTAATGAAAAACATCATCAATATGAGAAACTTCAGCCAGAAGTTTGTAAGCTCCCCCACCACTTTTTCCAAGTAAACTTTCCAAGCATTTGGAAATTTAAAAATTTCCCCCAAAAAACTGACAATCTAAAAAGTCATCTATCAGAGAATATAGATTCTAATGCTCCATTTCCTTGAGTGTGAGAAGCAAAGCATCTCTTCAAATAGCCCTGATTGTATATCACCCCTCCTACGCCAGCCAACAGCAGATCAGTGGAAGGAGATGGGATATAATTCTGTCCCACTTGTTGTTCATGTCAGCATTAAAGTTCCAGTTGATCTGTTTATACTTTTCTTATGCCTTAAACTATGTTTCTATATCTGTTGCCCTCTGAACGGTGAAGAATTTATGAAGTAAAGTTAGGGATAAAATAAAATCTAGTCACCATTTTATTCAAAGCTACGCAGCATGGTATGCGGTGCTAACAGTCAGTGGCCTCAAGTAGCTGTATTTAATGGCGCGGTAATACAAATGTAGCTTTGCTGGCAGGTGTGACACTGCAGCTCATGCAGTGTACAATGTGAAAAACTAGAAAATGCCTTTTAACAGGTGAGGAGGTGGCCCTTCATGGTCTTCTTAAGCAGCTGAATTTCAGAGGACTTACTTCTGTTTTATATTGTATGCTGTACCTATATTGTATATATTGTAAAATATGGTTATATTGTGGTCCAGAAAAGTTCTTTTCTGAAATACCGAATATCACCCCTCCCGGTCTATCTCATAAAATATTGATCTTCTGCTTTATTTTACATGAACCCTTTTCAGCCCTGACTTCACTCTATTTCTGACAAATTACAATAGGTAATCTGAGAGTTTGCATGATAGGCAGTGGGTTAGGAGCCGAGAACGAAGTAGCACTCAAAACAAAGAGACCTAAGGGATTAAAGGGGAGAGTCAGGAGAATGGGGGAAGAGTATTCCCTGCGGGGAAGAGTATTCCCTGAAAACTTTGGCTATTTTGTAAATATTGTGTCAGTGCAATAAAAGTGGCTTCAATGGGTTTAAGAGCAGGTCTTAAAACAATATATGCTTCTAGAGGAGAGGTGGCTACTGCAAAACTTTATCATAAGCCACTTGCAGCTCAAGAGTAAATGTGGAGTGGCCTATAAAGCTAAAAGTTTGTGTCTGTCTTCTTTAAACTGCTATACTGTTGCCTGTTAGCCCGATTTATGCTATTGGAAACTACAGCTGTTCTGTTCTATTGCTTCCTTAACTGAAATTTGTATATTGAAATCATTGTTTCAGTTAAACTAAAACTGGTTTATGATAATATGACTGCATAAAGGCAAATAATTACCATATTTTTTAAATAATAATAAAAAAAATCCTTAATTCTTCTTCCTGTCCCTTGTGTCCTGGAGGCAGGAACAAAAGAGTTTTAAAATCTTTTATTTAAGTAGCATAGAGACTGAACTATGTTTACCTGTTTTTTTTAATGTTAATTTTGCAGGCATTATGGCTATATCCGCAAACCGTCCATGTTTGCCTTTTCAGAATGTGATTATTGCTCATAAAAGCAGTTTTAATTGAATGCTTATGTCATGAATGGCTTGTAGCATGCTTAAAACTACATGCCTCTATTTATATGACTATAGTTTATTTTTTAGAGCTCCCTGTATAACAATACTGGGAAATTACTAAAGGTTTTTTGCTATTCAGCTGGGTGATTTTAAAAGATATTGCTGTTATATTGGACTATTGGCATTGTTGCTTAGGAATAAAAACTTAAGAAAATTATCCCTTCCCCCTTTCAAACAAAGCCACATCTAAAAAGGTCACAAAAGGAAACACACAATTCAAATAATCTCCTTGCTGTATCTGAGATTAACTTGGACACAGATGTTTCAATTTATAGTTTGATCTGGCGTAATATATACATTCAACAAAATCCTGTTTTGTATTGCTTCTATAAACACTAACGTCTGATAAAAGCATGTTGGCTTTTCTGCCATCTACTTGAATCAGAAACCTCTGAGCCAGTGCTTAGAAAGCAGGAGTCTGACATTCAGAGACCTAAATTAACTCTTTCAGCATTTTGCCGCAACTTTTCTCAGCCTTTTCCCTGCCTTTCGAATGGCAAATCCGTTTGTGGTTTTCTCAATTTAAGCTGCTGTGGATAATTATTAGACTTTGTTCTTGCTGTATTTAAAGATGAAATGATTCAGCGCTGTTCATTACGGCTCATTTCCGGGCCACACTGTAGCCATTAAATTTCTGAGATACTATCTGAGAAATCACTGACATTATTCATACGCCATGACTACAATGTTTTTCCCCCCCTGCTGTTTGCCAGGCGTTAGCCCACCTGTCTGTAAAGGGAAATGGCTTTGGCATGATCAGAATCTTTATGGAAGGTCATGAACAAGCAGTCTTTGTCTTTTTTTTTTGCCAAAAGCAGTTTCCCTTTTATCCGCAAATAGCATTATCTAAAAAATGAATTGCTTCCTCTGAATCACAGATTTCACTCAGAGGTCGGCTGATTTTTATATCCCAAAGGTGAAGTTATCTCACTTCTGATTGTGTGTGTCCCAGCAAATTTTGGTCGCAAGAAGTGATACTAGGTTTACTCTAGAAAATAATTAGCGGCTACTTTACTATTTCCTGCTAATTATCCTAATGAAGCAGGGCACAATAACCAGAAAGATACCTGACAGCCAGGCAGTGAATTCTGAGAATGTGGAGGATCATATCCAGCCTCTTGAGTTTATCTTCACAGTTTAGTTGGCACCTGCAATAAGGAGGTAAATATTGCTGTATAAGGAGGGGTTTATATGTTTTGGTAAATATACGCCTGTCCACATCCTGCCTTTCTGTTATTTCTAAAGTTGGAGAATTTAATTTTGCAAGCTTCTTACTCTGTGCAGGTCTGTTGATCACGGTAGCTATTACATTTGGTAGTAAGTGAAGAATTGTTCCCATATTCCCTCAGCTAGGGTATGATCACGGCCTTTATGAAAGTTTAAGCAAAAGTCATACCTCCTGAAGGGAAACGAGGGAAACAACAAATCAGTAACTGATGAAAGAATTATCATAGACTTAATTCAAAGATTAAAAATTCTAATCTGTAAGGTAACAATTCATGGAGTGATATAAAACCATACTTGCTTAGATGTGTTGCTGGGGGGCAGGGGGGAATAAAAGAAGTAAGTGTTTCCCATGCTGCTTTGCAAAATGTGGTACTACTTTAACAGTACTCCGTTACATTTCTATGAAGCTTGGTTGCAAGGCAAAACTTAAGGTAAAAGCTCCACAACAACTTACTCCTGTATCTGTAAGGCATGGGTTTACTGTGTGGCCTCCTTTAAAACCCCACTTAAGCGATGAGCCTTCTGAACCTGCCAGCCTGATGCAGGCAGCAGGTGCAGGGGTAGGGCAGGCAGCAGCCCAGACCCACTCAGTTCAGGGTTTTGAAGAAGGGTAGATGTTGGTAGAGTACCACGTTGCTTGGAGGGCTTGCAGGAAAGTAGTCCATCTGTCCCCCTTCCCCGCCCATTTGCTCTGCCAAAGTCCAGATCCAGCTGTGGACATGCGCAACTGGTGTTGATCAGTCCAGGCCCTGTGCTTAAAGAGCCTTTGAATTAACAGCTGTCCTGACAGCCAGCAGCATGCCTGTCAAGCCGATCATGAGGAGTAAGGGCTTTGGAGGCTGGGGCTGGAGGAGATGGTCTAAGAAGTGGCGGGGGGGCAGGCGGGGGGGGGGGGATTTTTAATATAGACTTTGCTGATTTTCCTAATATCCTTTCAAAAATGACGGTGGCCTTATATTTGAAGTCACCTTATATTTGGGCCAGTACGGTAGTTCTGGCTAAATTCATGAGAACGGCCAGAGTCTACAAGGATAAACCACAATGAGGTGGAGAAGAAAGCATTCAAAATTTGTTTTGGCAGAAATTGGTTAAT
The DNA here is from genome assembly GCA_009819775.1 of Phoenicopterus ruber ruber. Lineage (NCBI taxonomy): Eukaryota > Metazoa > Chordata > Aves > Phoenicopteriformes > Phoenicopteridae > Phoenicopterus > Phoenicopterus ruber. The sequence continues at coordinate 57,988,480 of CM020216.1, forward strand.
TAAGTCTGTTTAGCATTACACAAGACCTTAGTTTGGCCAACTTACTATCTTTGTTAAATATGTGGCTTCCCAGGAGTAAATCTGGATGAAATATCTTAGTATTGTTTAACTCATTTTTTTCATAGGGAAAACAGAAAAATTGTGTAATTGCATATATTGGACCAAATATATATGTTTGCATTTTCCCATGAAACGCTCTTTTCCAGAATGAAGAAAATCTATGGATAGAGTTGTTGCTTTTAGGCCCTATATTGAGGGAAGTGGCAGCATTTTCTTTGTAATGCCCCATCACCCCCAAAACTGGAACACATCGCACTTAGCTTTTGCTGTTTGGATCTATATTAATGATAATGTTTAAGAACATTGATATATCAAGAATAACAAGTCAAGATGCTCTTCAGTGTCTCAAACATGACTTGGGACAAATACCCCAGATATTCTTCCTAGCTTTAGCAGCTGTTGCTAAACCTAGGTTAGCTAATATCTCTTCAGGTATTAGATGATTGAAAGAAATTTATTGAGGTTCATGACAGTATTTTCTGACTGTAGAAAAATCTTTCCTGGAGGAAGAGTATGATTCTGGGAAGCCAAATGGGCTAAAAGAGTATATGGAAGACCTCAGAGATACAGGAGAATGGGCTTAGACACACGCTAATTTTCTTCTCACCAGTCTATTGCATAACTTACCTTTAGCAGCACACAGTAGACTTAAGTAGGTTCAAGGTCTATTCTTCCCAAATATAGGAATAAATTAATGAAAATATAGAAATAATTTAAATTTGAAGGAAATTAATGGTACAAGGGGAAATTAACAGCAATTTTCCATCTCAAAGTACAATTCGAGAGGTAATTTACAAAAATAATTGTCAGCTCTGAGTTCGTTTTTTGTTTTACATTCTGTCTTTTAAAAATAGAGGCACACTCAGTGTGAATAAACAAACAAGAAAAAGTGGTTTTAGAGTAGTCTGTGGCCTCTTCAAGGTAGAGAATGTAATGAAGAGGTTATGTGAAAGTAAGTCAACTTAAAAGACTTAGGGCATAATTCCTCTAGCCTGTCTTGTTTCTGTAGCTATGCCAAAAGGACAAAGAGCTGTACTTTGTCGGCCATGGATTTTTGTGGTATTAAGGAAAATCTTGGTTTGTAAAATTTTCAGTTTCCAGGTCTGTGGCAGTCATGTGTTTTCTTTCTCTGCGCTCTTCATCTAAAGGACAACTAGGCTGAGCATAGCATGTGAACACACGCATTACATTACTCTGAGTTGCACTATGGGCCAAAAATGATCAAACTTTGAATATGATTCTTACAAGCAAAAGATGAGGAAGAAAGCAGTGCTACTGATTAGTGTTGTAAAGCTCTTATCATTACCTTTTACAGTGAGTAGAAGTTCAAGTAGCTGTGTAGTTTTATATGTATTGTACATAGGCAGCAATTATCAGTCCATTGCTATCTTACTATAAAGCTGACCAAAGTCTTAGCCTAGATTATGCTTCATTTGACTCAGCTTGGGAGACTACCTATTCTAAGTTTTAGGCAGCTTTTTTTTTTTTGCTTTTTTTTTTTTAATCAACTTAATGCTCAAGGTATTACAAAGAACTTCGAGTAGAACTGAATGCAGTGATATAAGCATAGAATTCCATATACAAATGAACAAACTATTCTGGTAATATTCGCTCGTGGTTGCATATGTAAAGGTAATGAATGGCCGCGATAGTCTATTTCCCAGCTGGTTTTAACAGTCTGTTTCTTTTTCATTTTCCAAAATGCACTGGTATCTAAGAGCTTATTTAGCAAGTTTTTACTTTGGTAATTAATGAGACACTATCATTTTCTAGTATACATCTGTGGAGCTTTTTGAATTGTCATTGTGTTGCCATGCTTAGGACAACAGCTTGAGTTAAAGCCAAAGATAGCTTTGAATCATTTGGTATCAAGGTACTAATGAGCTCTGCAGACATTTCAAATACAATTTTTCCCTCTTCAGCCAGGTGTGGCTTAATCCACTCTATTTTTCCCATAAGCAATATGATGTCCAATATATAACTTTCTCCTCATACTGCAAAGAATGTTTCCAAGAGGTTAAAGTCATGCTTTTTGCAACACAGAAGAGACTTTGGTGATTTCTCTTTTCCTGATGTTAGATTACTATCCATTTCCATCCTGAAACTTCATGGCCTGACAATAAATATTTTTTCCTCAAAATCTCAGATCATGAACTATACTGGACTGTATATTCTGATTTGTGTGTGTGTGTTTCCTACCCTTAAAAACTGTTTATGAATGACAGTAAAAAAAGCTATTTCTACTGGATTTATACTCAAGGATCATTTTTCTAAATTCTAGCTGTGACAATACAAACAAATTATACTTAGATTCCAAGGAAAGAAATTAAGGATTTAATACTGTAGTAAAAGCATTGAAATCATTACAAATGAATATATCAGGAATTCATTCCTCTTGATTGATGTGTTAAGTGGAAGCATGTAGGACATTAAAAGGATCTTGTATAAATCTTGATACTATTTGCTTCTGCTTCTTAGAGAATGTGTACATGTTCTGCTATTGATTTGTTTGCAGCCACGTAGTTAAACTGTAAGATTTCTGGCTAGTAAAATCCTTGTGCACATATCATGGGAGTTCTGTGCTTTGCTCCAGCTCCAGGAGAAGGGTGCCAGCTTTTGCTTCAGTATTTCTGACTCATTCCACAAAACATACTTTTGTCAGCATTCAATTGCCAGAAAGTGTCAGCTCTGCTATTTAAAGCAGTTGGTAAGTTTTTTCAATACAATTTGTATACATTCAGTATTTTTAAAATATTAGTTCAGTATGCCCTTTAGTAGCCCATTAATTTTCTTTGGAAAACATTCTAGTTACAGGTTGGCTTCTCTAAGATGTCACCCAAACTCATGCTATGGCTTTATTTGCCGTACTGTGGCAATGCTATAACATTCATGGCAATCACTCCAAGGGTGATGAAATTTGGGATTCAAATTTTCTCTTGTGGAAGTCTGTAGGTTTTGCTTCAGACCAAAGACATGAACCTCCACCTGTCGTCTTAGTATAAACACTTAATTCCACAAAGCACCTGCATCTGCTAAAAATACCTTGTTGAAGCAAACAAGATGAAAAATCCTTTGATGTGCAGTAAACAGGATTGGGTGTCCCTTGGATATTTTGCCAACCATGTTTCCTTTAGTATTGTCATTTGAAGCGTTAAATGTAGTTTGTTTCATTCTTTTCCTACCAGCCAAGGTGTCCATCCAAAATGACAAATGCTTTGTTAAAAGGATTGCATGTACAAGTCAGTATCTTCAGAATACTGAAAATTTTCTTAAGTACCTCCATATATCAAGAAATATTGTTATTTTTTAATCCACTACCTGTCTTGAATGAAAGGAATTGCGACCCAAGGAAAAATAACCTCACATCATGATTATTTTGTGTTACTGCCATTGTTCATATATTTTTTTCATAGATATAAGGTTCATGTCTTGGAATTCAAGGTGAGATGTTTTTCTGTAGTTTTGGTTCCTATTGTCAGTGATAATTCCACAGATAACAGAATAGCATACCCTTTTTTTGGGTGGGGGAACATATTTGTGTTTCACTAGAAATGTTTGGTTAACAGAAGCACAAGAAACTAAACCACAAAATCTAAAAAGGGAAGTTTAAATGTATTTTTTATAGGAGCGGATCTGTAGTAAAAACAATAAAATCCAGTGTTTAAGCTTTATAGAAATAATTTAATGACCAGCTGCAGCAATAAACACCTTTCCGTTTTGATTGGGTCTTAACTCCTCCGTCCAGTGATAAATTGCTCCATGAAAGACAAACACATTACATTATACCTTAAGTATAACATCCTGTTTTAAAAGAAAGATTCCACTAGTGCATTTTAAATGTTTTTGAACCTGTTCAGACTTTAAAAGGATATTTCAAGGATCCTCCATTTATCATTACTACTTGCATATATTCAGGACCAAGGCAATAATGGGCCAGTATTTCCTTTCTCATATTCAGCTTTGGCCTTGCGTGCATTTGTATTCCACTTAGATAGAGAGTAATGTAATATTGTGGTGTCACAGCTTGTTTTCATTGGAAACACCATGGAAAGTACAGGATGAAGATTGTATTTTATTTAAATTGTGGGAAAAATTAGAACTTTATTAAAAAGTTCTGTAACTGGTTCCTATGCGGGATGGAACATGCTTTAATGTATTATTATTAAAGCCATACTCATCGAAGATAACAGAACAGCCACTAAGACCATGATTTTAAAATATTTTGGCTATAAACTAGATTTTTATCTGATGATCTAAGAGGGAGATAATGACAGTAAAAATCTTCAATTCATCCACTCCTATTCTTACACAATTAGGCCTCCTTTCTTGAGGAAGCCTGAAAAAGTGACTATGTGACACTAGCATCAGGAAATCTGTGCCGTAGCAAAGGTTGTATCTATATCAGAAGTATGAACTTCATTTGTTTTTTGAATTCTATTTTATTTCACTTTGTGTTGTAACCTCCATTGGAGAGCGTTACCTTGAGTTTCATTACAGAATCATAGAAGGGTTGAGGTTGGAAGGGACATCTTGAGGTCATCTGGTCCAACCTCCATGCTCAAGCAGGGTCACCCAGAGCCAGTTTCCCAGGACAATGTCTAGCTGGCTTTTGAATATCTCCATCCAAGGTGGGAGATTCCACAACCTGTTCCAATGCTCAGTCACCCTCACAGTAAAGAAGTGTTTCCTGATGTTCAGACGGCACCTCCTGTTTGTGCCTGTTGCCTCTTGTCCTCTCACTGGGCACCACTGAAAAGAGCCTGGCTCCCTCTTCTTTACACTCTTCCTTCAGGTATTTATATACATTGATAAAATTCCCCCGAGACTTCCTTTCTCCAGGCTAAACCATTGTAGCACTCTCCACATCTTCTCATATGAGAGATACTCCAGTCCCTTAATCATCTTAGTGGTCCTTTGCTGGACTGTCTCCAATAGCTCCATATTAAGCTTGTACTGGGGATTGTATTTTATTTTATTTTGGATTAAAATATTTGTTCTGGGTTAATGCCTTTTATGAAAAATCAGCATGATGTAGCACTTCTTCCCTTAATAGTTTCTCTGATGAGGCCATCCAGAGAAACAATAGATTCCTGAATGGGAACAGGGGCAGAGGCAAGTTCAGGATTGCTTCTTCCTTTTAGTCATCTATGGCTCTGAATACTGTTGACAGGACGTGTCAATGGTTAATGCACATTCCTTTGCTAAGCTGGTAGTCCTTGATTGCTTGCCGTGTTTTCCCATAGCCTCCTGAGAGCCCAGCGTGAGTGAAACTTGACAGAAACGTTTATGAACTCAGAAAAATGAGGCACTAATATCAAGATCCAGAGCAGCTGGGTGATAGCATCCTACTGGAAGGGAAAGGTGCCAACTGTAAGATCTCTGAAGAAATCTAGAGCTTAAGGGTAGTGTTTAGTCACCATCCAGTCCCATGAAGCTGGATATAGTCACCTTGGCCACTGGGAGAAATAGGTCAGGCTGAGATTTCATGATCTGAAAGGAAAGACTTGATGGACCTAATTTAAATTACAGCTAGGTGAAATCAACCATGTTAAGACTTCTATAGTATATAGTAAAGGTAATGTAAAATGAAACTCAGATTCTTTATGCCTTGAGGTACAAGATTTTTAGAGCCAAAGATCTAACATGAGGCTGAATAATTTTTATCATTGGACTTCAGAAACTTGTGTAATTTTAGTTGTTAGCACCCACTAACTAGGTGGTGTAATTTGTCTACTTCATCTAGAAGAGCCAATTAGGCAATACAAACATGAATTGAGATATTTAATCAAAGTGCTTGTTTAGGTATTCGAAAAGGAAAACATCAGTCAAACATTCAAATCATGTTAAAGACAGTGGGCCAAACTATTTCTTGTGATTCTCTTGTACTTGGTGACAAATCTGGCCCTATTTGAGTCAACCAATACAATAGCGAACTACTCAGCTTTAGTACTTCTCACGGGAATAGCTGTCAGATATTTAGCTACTTCTTAAAAGTACAAACTCCTTGTTGTTAACAGCTGTTTATTGGTTCCCATCACAAGTGCAACACTATTTGGGATTTCTGAAATAGGGGGAGCAACGTGAAACATTCAGTTAAAGCAGTGGGAAAATATAGTTTAAATATGTGTGCAAGAATATAGGAAAACAATCAGAAATACAATACAACTGATGAAAATTCAGCAAGAGAAAATTATTTGAAGTCATAAACAAAAATCATTTGAAGTCAGAATATCAGGTAAAAAAAAAATCTATTCCTTCCAACTTTCCTTTTTTTGGTAGAAATTTGTTTAGATATTCTTTAGATATCATTTTTGCACTTGATTTGGGAGATGAAATAGAAAAATATGGTAGCTTTTTATGGTGATAAGGACAGATTTTATTTCAAACTTTTGTTTTCCATTACTATATGATAGTCTGTAGGTATCTATGCTTCTTTATTTTCTGTAGCAATCAAAGCAATAAAGCCAATCTAAAACTGTGTATGTTCAATCTCAGCATATTATGAACTTTATCATCTGAATCCATGTAGTTAGAGATCAGCAAGATATGCGTGGGACAGCATGTATAGCAAGCGGCACTCCATGTCTTGTTTCATGCACTCACTGCCTTATTTAGCGTTTGGTGTTCTAGATATGAAATAGTGTGTCTGTGCAGATTGTATACCATTCAGAAAATAATCACCGAGTCTTGATATACATTCATATTACTACTTGCACAAATGATCCTGCAGGATACATTATCCTCTGTCAAAGAAAGAGTTAAAATAGGTTTTTCATGCTCTGGTTTCATCAGTGTTAAGGTTTATATGTTAGATCCTAGACCTTTGGAGACATAATTTGTTTTGCAGACTCTTCCTTGAAAGTGTTCTCTGTTTCAGTCTGATTTTTATATCTTTCCTTTTTCAATGTAGTCATAATGTTAAAAATCAGCAAGTTTCAAATTAAAAAAAAATAAAAAAAAAAAATTAGGCATGTTTTAGAATTTCAATCATTATAGAGAAGTTTTTAGATTTAAGACATGTACATGTTTACATACACCTTTAGTATCTTGATCCTTGTTATCGTTCTTTTGTTGGGTGCTAGTCATGTTTTTGCCTGATACTTTTTGGATGGGATATCAAGAGCAATAGACTGTTGATAAAATGTTTTTCAAGTTGAAGTATTTCAGTAGTTCTAATTACTATAGACATGTCTGGACTTCGATCCATTGATTATTTCTGCATGAGGTCATGGTGGAATCGTCCACTTAATAGTATGCGATGATAGCAGTGCAAAAACAATTATAGCTTTTGAACATACGGAGAAACTGCTGAAAATAAATACTCATCACATCAAGAATTCGTTTAAGTACTGCACGGAAAAGATGAAAATATAAATTGACAGCAACAATTCAGAGAGCTTTCAGAACAACTTGTATTTGTCCATTTTCTTATCAACAGCCACAGTACATAATGTAAAAGTGACAGGCCTGAATGTGACTCAGCCAGTTGCCTGCCCCTAAAGCAGCTGGTGAAGGACTGGTCCAGTCCCTGAGTCTTTCCTGGGAATTCTCAGGAGGCTAGGAGGAAGAAAAAAAAAAATCATCATCTTGCAGTCCCTAGCTTCTGGGGAAGCGAGGGCAGAAAAAGCTCCACATACCTGAAGATGACTTCTGACTTTGTCCAGGACTGTGGGTGTCCTTTTCCCTCCACTATTTATTTACGTTCAGTAAAACTCAGATGTAGCCAAGGACGTGGGCCAGTTACTGCTGAATTGGAGAATACTATTAGTCCATCTGATGGTTTAGAGGAAGAGAATCCCCTCTCCTCCTTCATTCCCTTCATAATGCACCTGGCCAGTTGTGCAATGCTAACCAATGAACAGCTGCTAACAATGAGGAAATTGTGCTCGTAAGAAGTAGCTCAGGATCTGATGGTTATTCTCTGGGGAGAAATTGAAGCACTAGGGACTTGTTTCTTGCCAGGATTTTTTTTTTTTTTTCCACTTGAAAAAGTTGTCTCTGTGTTGAATTAAACACTTTTATCTTCTCTGTTTATGACTTTGTGGAGCTGGTTTCTTTAGAGGGACTCCATTTCCCCATCATTTCCCCTTCCCCTCCCCCTTTTCCTTCTCCTGCTCCCCCCGCCCCCCCCCCCCCCCCAGTCCATCTGCGAGGATTAAGGATTTTACAGCTGAGAAATGGCTAGGCATTGGAATAGCTATTTATAGTATGATTGGTAACTTTTCTGAGTGGCAAAGTTTGTCTGCATTAGTGTTATCAATATATGTGTAGGAGAGTATGTGGATGTGAATTAGCATATGGGGTACATTTTACAGAGAGTGTGTGCATGTAGCAAGTATCTAGTATATCCTCTCAAGACATTCTCATTTACTGAGTGTCCGTCCTACAAACATTGTGTAGTACTTTAAAAAACAAACAAACACCCCCCCCCCAAAAAAAAAAACCACCAACAAAAAAAACCCCAAAAACCCAAACAAACAAAAAACCCAACACAAACCAAACAGGATATGAAAATTCAGTGCCAAAGAGGCAAGTCTTTAAGTGTGATTGAAACTTAGGTAATAACATAAAGAACTCCATCTATGAAGGCAAGTCAGTCCTTTGGGCTTGAGAAAATAAGCAGAAACATCTAAACTCTGATGTTTGAGAAAGTCTGCCATCCTTCACAGCCTGAGTTAAGCATATGCCTCTGGGAGAGCAGTCAAAGAAATCCGTATAAATAACGAATGTAGTGAATCTTTTTCTTTTGTAACGATGAAATTCTTGCATTGACTCATGTCTTCAGTCTGGTAAAATCCTTTAAGTATAAACAAATTCAATTCAGAGTGGCTAGACAGGAGTTTCAGAAGTAACTAGCAGTACTTACACTGTTCTGTGTAAAAGTTGCTTTTTTTTTAACTACTTCAGTTGATTCAGATGCTATCAAGGGACATGTAGCAATCACTATTAATTTATAAAGTCATTATTTTGGTACATATTTCTCTGTAGGCCTTCCTGTTTCATCATGAGAATGATCCAATTGAAATACTCTGTCACAATTTTATTTCTCACGTTAAAATAATTCTTACCAACTCACTACACTTCTATACTGGCATAAGAAAGATAAAACTGTTTCTGGCTTGAAAGTGTGTCTGTTATAATACAAACAAATGTGTATGCTGTTCTGTATGAAAATATACAAAAAAAGATCATCTTCAAAAATCTGCTATAGTTGAAAGAGTTTTCATGAGTGGATAGAAAACAACTGATCTGTAGCAGGCATGATTCATCAATCTATTTAGCAATGGTCACGGTATTTAGTAGCAAATCTACTAGGATCGCTTTAAATACAACTCATTTTCTCTGTTCTTCATCTTGAAATAGCCTACGGACCTAATCCAACAGAAAATTGAAAAAAAAATTAAAGTAAAATTACTTCTTACCTCATTCGACAATGAAGATGACAGGAGAGTACTTGGACTGATCCTCTGAAGCAAGTCACTGGGGTACCATTAAATGGAAGTCAACCGAGTGGGCAGCATTTGCCTGAAGGCCTTGATATTGTGCATACAGGCTGGATTTCAGAAAATTTGTTTGTTCCCATGACTTGTGAACCTGCATGTAGCCAGTCCTGAAATAACTGTGAACACTTTACTCAGAAACTTCCACTGAATCTGACATTTTTAGTCATAATTATGGCCACCAGATCACAATATCTGAAAATGTTCCTTACAAAAAGCAGACCTTCTTGGATTATCTCCAGCTGCCTTCAAAATTGGAATTCTGATGAGATCAGCAGAATCCGTGAGTATCTTGCTGTGACCAAGGAAGCAAGAACTAAAACCTAAAAACAAGCATCCCAAGCCTATCTCTGTTAACGTGGTTTGGGCCAGTCACAGAGAAAGTATATGAAGCCTTGAGGAAGTTCTGGCCTACCATGTAGCTGATGAAAAGTAATGAAGACCATCTGGCCTTCATAATAACTGAAATCATCTATGCCAGCTTCAGAGAAGGCAGCATTCTATCATTCCTAAGCATGCAATAGTCTAGCCAATTTTGGAGAAATATACGTTTCATGCCAATGCCCTCATAAATTATACCCTTGCTTTTTCCTGTCTCATGTTCTGTCTCTTTGTTTTAGCAAGATTACAGAGTGGTTGATGGCAACTCATTCTCTGTAGTACCTTGATTCCCTTGGAACATGTATACTGTGAGGTGACAGAAATGATGTAAGCTCCAGACGAAATACAAATGTTCAAGTTCTTGTTGCTAGATTTCACATCAGCCTTTGACAGATTTAAATACACAGTGCACGTACAGCCTATGCGAGGTAGAAGCACAACGTAAACTCATTCCTTTGGGAGGTATAACATAGCATTTCAAAGTCTATTCCCTTTACCTCACCTGGATGTCTTTTTTCTTCTTTTTATCCAGGACTTTCCAGAACAGCTAAACTCCACAGAAATGAAGCTGTACAGTTCAAGCTTGCAGCGGGAGTTAGATACAATGTATTTTCATTAAAATATTATTTATTAATGATAATATGTATCGATTTTAATGATTTAAAGATATCTTGGTAATTCCAGACTAGATTCTTCCATTGGTTATAAAAGTACATATCTAGTCTAACTCCACCAAGATGGATAGAAATACTTTGGAATTCTTCAGTCAGAATCCAGTACGCAAATACCACTAGCCACTTAGGGAAATGCAGCTGTTATTTTTATACTGATAATGCTAGTACATTAGATGACTTTATCTGCTTCCTGATATATAGATATATTTTTTTTTTACGATAATTTTATTTTGCTCAGCAAAAACCAGGAGAGGCTTTTTTTTCTGTCACAGTAAAGCAAAAAACATTTTAATGAAAAAGGGAGAAAGTTGCTGTGAAAGACTTTAGTAAGAGAGATGGCATTTTTTTTGCAAAACAAACCACTGTTTAAACAATTTTTAGGCACTTTTGGAGGCATAACATAGTCAGCATTCATGCTGAAGGATTAATCTCAGGATTGTAATTATTTGATAAACATATGTTAATTTCCAAAGTTTCCTGCATGGAGAATGGAAATAATTTAGTCTTATCAAATAGTAGCCATCCCTCCCTTTGCGTAAATCATGATTTTCCTGTTGATGTGGTATTTTTCAAACATATGAGCCATCTTTTTGTCTTCAACATTCCTATTTGCAGATTTGTCTACTTCATGGTTCATTCCTATTGCTGTTCAGTTGCTGTACTAGTCTTTCTGATCTTAATTTCCTCAAGGGCTCTTGTTAAATATATATTAGGGTTGGGCATATTTTATTATGCCCTATAAAGGCACCTTTACATATGCAAGCTCACAAGTCATCGTTGCTCATGCAGTTAGACACACTGAAGTCAAGGAGACCACTTACATCAATAGAGACATGCAAAATCAACTCTCAAATATCCCAAGGTATGAAATTTAATCTTGTTAGCACAAATCTGGTTTTGGGACTTTATGAGAGAACCTCCATGCATCTGTTTAATCCCTGGAGCTTTTACATCATTTCTCTGAATTAAGTTAATATGATCCACACCCCTCGGCCCCCCCCCCCCCCCCCCCTTTTGAATCATGGGAGAGTTTAGGATTTTACTTACGATACATTTAAAAGATCAATCCACAGCAAATCTGCTGAAAGAAGCACATTGTATGGTATACTTCAGAGTATTTGGGAAAATAAACAAATCTATTTGGGTATCATTATTAGAACAACCTAGTAACCTGTTCTCTTCAAGAAATTTGTGATTTTCAAAAAGTGACAAGAACACAGCACCTCCTTTGAAAGAGCTCTAGTCTTGCAATTCAAAATGTTGATTCCTCCGGTTGAGGACCTGGGTTCACCACACTCTGGTTAGAATACAGTATTGAAGTAGACATTTTAATATTACCATGGTTTTGTGAGGTTTTGACCTTTGTGGAAGATGGCAGACCTTAAAGCAAGCTGTTTATTTGGGCAGAGATTTTGAAAACTCAAACTGTACAGATTACATCCTCAGTATGGGTTTAGGCACTTCAGTAATTGCTGAGTTTGTTAGAGTCCTGAAGCCTTGGAGATCCATCAGCATCCCTGAAAAATTCGGATTATGAAGAAATTAGGGTAAAGCCTTTGTCTTTTTGTCTTCATTTAAGGCAATTTGAAATAAGTGTAATTAAAGATGTAATCTTTACTTTGCTTGAAGCAACACAGCTTCAGGGATAGATGTCAGGGGCTAACGTTTAGCCCTGTTGATGTTAGAGGTAAAACTTCTGTTGACTTTTTACTCAATGGACTTTATTTTTAGTCACTCAAAGTTTGCATCATTTTAAAATACAATTAAGTAAAACACATACCTAAAATAAATATTAACCTGCATTACTGCGAACAAAGTACAACTTTGTTTTGTTACTGAATCAGAACCAAAGGTGGAAAATAACTTGTCTATCTTGTTCCATAGTCCAACCTATCAACATAAACAGATGTTAAACTGGTGTTTATACATGCACACTACGTTCTTATCAATGATCTAGTAATACTGTTTGTAAAGTAGAAGATAAGATGTACCCATTATACAAACTAAATGTATCTGTGTGGCTACTCAACTAAGAGCAGGGCAAAAACAGTCATCAAAAAATTGCACCACCACCAAAGAAATACCCTTCTGAAATGCTTTGAGAGTATGTGGAGCAATGGTCAAGTCACAATGAATTTTTTTTTTTAATCAGTTAAAGCAGAAAAACAAAAACAACACACACTGCTAATGAAAGACTTTAAAAACCTCCCTTCATTTGTGTTTGTGAAGGAAAAAATGATGGTATTGGTGGAAGGATAGAATACCTGAGGTTTCTGCTAAACTTTGTCAGCAAGTGATATGATCATACACTCACAACCTTTCTTTTGTCGCCGCAGAGGATCAGGATTCATCTTATTACAACTTTCTCTTGAGGTCCATTTCAGCCCAGCATTTGCTTTGTGTTTTAATTCTGGTGCAGGTTAGGGAATGAGCCATCACTGAGCAGGTTTGAGATACCAATCTGGCAACAGTTTACCTCATTTCTCATTATTCTCCTGTCATTTTGTTATGATGTGTTTTTAAGAACATCCAGCTTTTATTTGCAGGAAAACCATTTCCTCATGCAAAGTAGAACATGCAGACCTGATTTATTTCTCATTTCAGCTGCAAATATGTTGATTTTTACTTAGAAGAATTAATATCTCTCCCCCAGCTCCCCCCCCCCCCCCCCCCCCCCCCCAAGACTGTATTACAGGCCAGACTGTCACTGGCATTCACAGCAGTACACAAGAAATGAAGGGAGGGCTGGAAGGGAGAAGATAATTTTGTTCCTTTTTAACACCATGCATGGGATCCAGCTGTAAGTTGCAGCTCATACATACTCCTTCAGAGGGAAGTATTCACCATACTCCCCTATTCGTTTTTATGCAAGAAATACCAGTCACTTAGTCTACAGTCTGCATTTAACCTAACACGAAAGGGATTGCATACTGTGGTTGCTAATTGTAGCAGAGGATTGGATTTAATTGTGTAGAAGTCCCTTCCCTCTGTTCTGTTGAACAGCCATTTTTTTTGTAAGATAGTGACATATGTGCTGAGAAAACTCTTCTTTATATAACCAACATGCTCACCTACTGCAATATTCACTGCTTTTACATGATGTAGTGAGCACTCAGCTTGTTTTATCTTCTTCCAACCTCCATCAGATGTGCTGGTTTTAGGCTGCTTAGGTTTCACAGTGGGAGAGCGAGTTCTTGAGGGCCTGTTCCCAGATGCAGATTTTTTGACCATAAAATTCTCGTGCTCACTGGTGGCTGTTGGTATTTTTCAGGGAAATGAAAAAGTGTTCTCAATTAATTCCTCATGAGCAAAGTTTGTGCAACAGGGGTTACCACCAGCATATCCATCTACTGGACTTTCCAGTAGTAGTAACTCACCTTTAGAAATGATCTTTGCAAGGCAAAATGGAATGATTTTTAAAAGAGATGATAGGGAAGTTTACACTGCCTTGCTTTGTTGATAGAGGAATCTGACTTTTTTTTTAGCTAGAGGATACTGATTTTTTTTTAAAGCCTGTAATTGCATAATGTCTGTGTCTGTAAATTTTGTGGTTTGTTTAATATATGTATACATGGTCATGGTTCCGATTTGGTTTTGGGGATTACGAGCCTTTCAAGTCATTGAAACTTTTATTGGGGTACCAATGTTAAATCACTGATATAAAGACCATGTTGGACGGTATGATTGTTTCAGCTGTATGGGCAGAGCAAGCAAGTAGTGTCAAAAAATTCTATTGACCAATAGAGATGTTAAAGCTCTAACTGTGCTATGTCTCTCCTGGTCTGTAGGCACTGGAAGCTTCTATGTGTGGGCTGTTCTGGAAGGGTAAGGCAATGGAGCTGGAGTGGATACGAGGAGGAAGTAAATAATTTAGTTATTTATTGATATTCCCCCCCCTTCCCATGGTCCCCTCTTGTTAACAGTGTGATAGGGAAGTTTCAGACAGTACTGCTTAAAGATGCTACAAGTGGTTGCAGGAGACAAAATGGAGTCATTAACGCCATGGAGCAGTAACAGGTCAGTCAGTGATACAGCCAGAGCATGTATTAACACAGCATTTAACTGTTTAATGAATGGCCATCGGGAACTTGGAAAAACTAACCGGATCTTGTCTTCTCAGTTCTGAGGACAGGTGACTTTTGCAGTGTCTGGTGTAGGCTACCTCTATACTGTTAGCAGTATCCAGGCTAGGTTTTTTAATAGGCTCTGGTTACTCTTTGACTGCAATATGGATTTGCCCACAGTATGTAGCTTCAGGTGACTGAATAGCCAGTCTCCAGTATGCAGGGGTCTACTGCTCAGGTTCTCAGATGGGTATATCTCCCAGTATTCCCCAAAACACTTCAGAAGTGGAAACTTTTCTGGATTATCTGTTTCAAAGAATGGGCTGAAATTCCTCTCCTAGCTGTTGTTTACTACTTGGAAGAATGCTTGGTTTCCAGCTGTTGGGAATGCTATACTTGCCATAAAGATAATCTGAGTGGATAGGATTAGTTTCTACAAGTTTTTTAGAAATATAAACATGAAAAAAGGAAGGAGGCAAATTTATTTCTGTGGCTAAAGAATTAAGTCAAATGTCTGCTAACATATTATAGCAGCAGGATTTGTTACACCTTAGAGTGTTTATGCTTTCAGTCCCCCTTAGTGTTTGAGTCTGACCTGGTTTCTTATGTTTCTACATTGAACAATACTTTATCTGCCTTTTTTAAGAGAGAGAGACCTGAACTAAAGCTGTAGATTCCACCATTTCCCAAAGGCATTTTTTTCTAGAAACCAAGTCTCAACCTGAGATTTACAAATGTCCTTATCGCCTGAAGTTGCACTGTTTGTGCAATACATGGATTTTATTAGTTGTCTCCTGTAGTCTGTGAAGTCTAATAATTGTTTTGCTCTTCTTCCTGTTGTTATACTTCTGATTTCTATATCTCAAGGACACTGGGGTTGTGTCCCAGTTTCGATAAACAAAAGAAAATTGCTGAGAGTTGAAATGCAGTGGATGACATAACTGGATCCACGTAAGCCATTATTTTACTCTTAGAGGTATTTTGTTTACTTCAAGGCTAATGGGGCAGCATATTACCTCTTTGAATGTGGATTTTTTGGGAGCTTCTGAAATTGGCACTTGCTTTGTCAAAGCAACAAACATTAGATGGGTTTGAAAACAAGCAATAGATAGATCAGGGACGTGCTACTAGGCATGACAAAATTTCGGGGTATTTTTCCAGAATCTAGTAGGAGGCAGGCAGGCCAAGAACCTGGTAGGACATATCATTCCTTTCTTTCTTTGTTTTCCTGATTGTTACATCTCATTAAGGACTATTTTTATACCAAGAGGTTTCAGAGTTTTAGCTGTGCAGTATAATGACTTCAAAATTATTCTGCCAATGTATGCTTAGTTGTCGTTTGTGCATGTGTTCAATCCCAGGTTGCAAGACTGTAAAATTCCTGTTGCAAGGAAGCAGTTGAAGCGCACCTCTGTGTCAGGACTGGTGGCACCTCGCGCACACCCAGCTGCCTAAGAGAGCTCCCCATCCCCTCTCCTTCCCCCTTCCGACTTTGCCCGGCCAGCCTGGCCAAGGCCTGGAACCTGACTGAATCCTCCCTGCAAGGGGCAGCGGCGGATGAGAGGCACGGAGCCAGACTGGGTCCCCGTGGACCCCACCGCACCGCCCCCCACCTGCCCGGCTGCTGCCCTTAGCCCCCTGCTCCCCTTGGGGTCCTGACTTCAAAGGCTGTTCTGCATAATTGAGTAATGCGAATTAAATTCTGCTCCCCCCCCCCCCGCTTTCCCCTTGTAGCACGATAAGCAGGCTAAAAGCAACATATAATTTAAATTCTCCTTCGAGTCAATCTTTAAAATCACATTTCTCACCCCACCCCCTGATACATTCCTTCAAGATAGAGAGCATAGGGAATTCTACCTAACAGGGTAAAACTAGGTTTTCTTTCATTTCTTGCTACTAAGAAGTAAAACCACAAACAGTGACATTCTATTCAATAGCTAAGAACACTTTTGACGCCTTTATTTCAAGCAAGACAGCAGAAAAAGTAAAGCATCATACAAATCATTCAACACTGAATTTGTAACAAAATTTGGAATAACATCTTACTCTTTACAGGCTTCCTTTTGATAGCTTTTTGTAGGATTGAATATTGTGATATTTCAAAGACGTTTAAATATACATTGGCAAGCTTTTGTATTGGCATGAGAGTACAATAAAAATGATCATACATTGGCAGATAGGTGAATATTAGATTACATAGAGGTAAGAGTTTGCCATTTAAAGACATTCAGAATTTTTAATACTAATGTTTACCAGTAGGTATTCTATTATCGAGGATTGAAATTACAGCAGTCTTTCTCTTCACATTGTAATACAGGTCTGAGCTGAAAATTATACAGAATTTAAAATAAAATTTGGTTTGGTCTGCTTTAGCCTCCTAATTATCAACTGATTTGTGATCACATACTTTCTTCTGTGTGGTCACCCCAAAGCTGCCTACACAGAATAATTTTAGAACTCTTGTAGAACTTTCAGGGTATAGATGTATTTCATTTATTGAATAAAGTGTTGTGATACTGGAGGTGTCTGGAATCATAGATCCGTGGCAGCTTGAGGCTTGGCCCTTTACATTATCTGTAACAGGCCAAACACTGAAAACCACTGTCATGTAAGTATACCAATATAAAAAGCATTGAACATTTATTTCCTGGCTGGTTTTGTAAGGGGCAAATATATACGTGTAGCTACAGCCCTTTTTCCTGGTGTCAGTTATTGGATAAAGTCTTTAGTGTCTCCAAGAGATGGCTGATGTTTTTTAAGACAAGCTTTGAATATCACTACTTACTGCTGTGAAAGACTTATTAATACACTCATCACTACATTAGTCTTTGGGGAACTATTCATATGGGGGTTATTTGAGCAGTGTCAAATTTTCATGAATAATACATGTATTCATTTTGAATGGAAGGTGCTCTCTGGCACACTCCCAAAGCATGAAACATGTCAAAACTATCTTCATTTATTTGCTGAGTCCCCAGAATCAGTGTTTAGAAGCGTGGCTACGTTGCTCCCTCGTACATTGTATGCTCTTGCAGTCCTTGACTGGGCAAAAATATCAGTTAAGTAAGCAAGTTGTACAAACTTCAGGATATCATCAAAGCATGGGGAGAACCAAACGAGCGTTCAAACAAGAAGAGTTGTACTCTGGACAAAATTCAAATACTACATCAGCTGTATTTCCCTTGAGGCCAATAAATGTCATTTAAAAATGAATTAGTATTTGACACTTTTGGGAGTTGTCCTCTCTCTGAGTATATTCCAGTGCAGTGTGACCATTTAGGGCTGTTCTCATGTATGAATATGTTTGGCATTTGAAAAATAGCTTTTATATTTGTATGGGTATTTATTAGTGATTCTTTTTCACATTACTTTGAGATTCATATCTGATATTAAATTGGGAAGCCATCTTAGATGATTTTTTCAAACTGAGTTGTGAAACGGCTGCAAACGCTCCTTTTTCACATTCTTGCCCAGGTCACAGATTATTCCTGTCACCATATCTTTTGACAGAAAAGGAACAGTAAGTCAGCCACTTGCTCATGTTGTGAGAAAAGAACACTTGCAGCATTTCCTTTGTTGCTGAAAGAAATACATCCTCCCTTGTTTCATGAAATTTGACTGCTTTTGCAACTTTTAAATTTACAAAATAAAATGCCTCTGGAGTTTTTCTGAGCAAAACAGTGACTTTGGTGGGATTTTGAAAGGATGCAGTAATTTGTTCAACTTTCACAAGAAAAGTCCATGTGCGTTTGTCCTGTAAGTCAGAAAAACTTTTTCAGAAATACTGTGGTAGCTTTGCCATATGAAGTCTTCATTGGCCAATACCGCAAAAAAGGCAACACCTGGGACTGAGGCTCATATGCATAGGAAGTCAGAAGCTCCGTTCCATGTATTTATTTCAGAAAGGCCTTTTCTCTTTGACTATCTGTTTTGGTTCCATTCTTGAATGTCTTTTTTTTCAGCAGCATTGTTTGCCTTTGGTTTCTCTGCTGAGTTTCTTTTCCACTTGATTTCAAGCTCTTAGTCTGCAAATTGATGATCCATGATGAAATGTCTTCATGGTTGTGAATCATCTAATGCCCTAGTTTTTCTTTAAAAAAAAAAAAAAAAAGAAAAAGAGAAAGTAACTAATGTCTGTCATGTTACAAGCTACAACTTCATTTTATATTTTCCCAAAGCACTTTGATTGGTAAGAATACAGCCAGGCAGTGCAGTAGACGCAAGCTGAAAAGTTTAAGAGTGAACGCAGTTCTGTGAAACGATACACAAGATCAATGCCACCTGCTGCCTGGTCTGCTCTCTGTGTATTGGTGCATGTGCCGGTGTTCTGGCTGGTCTTTCTTGTCATTTTCCTGGTTGTGGTCCCATCTCCCAAGACTGTGGGGTCCTGTTCCTTACCCTTTTTCTTTTTTCTTTTCTTCATACATTGCCTACACAAGAATTCCTTTTCCTGTATACATCAGCAGTGTACATGAAATATTAGCCTTTTCTTGTTTAAAGTGATGGTGGCCATTCTTTCTCTGAAGTGACATCTCAGCACTCTCAATGTCTGCCCTTTCCAGTCTGCTTGAAATGTTTTTTTGTGTCTTGCATGAAGTCAGAAACAATTCTTTTGATACGCGACCCCATAGATTACTGACAGCCCAGTTCTGCTTTACTTTCTGATGTTGCGTAACACTATACTGTTCAAAAAATTCTACTTAAAATAACGTGACTACTTAGCATGGATCCTGCAGCCCATAGCTGTGCTTAGTAGTATTCTGTTTCACAAGTGGTCCCTTTGAAGTCAGCTGAGTTACACATGCTTACATCATGTCTGAACTTGGTCCACTGTGTTTACAACATGCATATTTGATATTGCACAGTGGGTGTACATAACTTTTAAAATAATAAAATCTTTATTACTTTGAGGAGTGTGCACATTAAAGAACAGATTTTCATTTACATCAAGGCTCCTTACACTCCTTTGGCTATGCAAAAGGCCTTAAAACTAGCATAAATTCCACTAAAGACCAGCTGAAAATCCCTTTTCACAGCCAACATCATGTAAAATGGTGCTGCATGTAAACCAAAATGCAGCCCTTCTCAAAAAGGATTTTTTAATTTCAAGGGAATATTTTCACTTTTTTGTTTTGTTTTCTTGTTGTAAAAATACAATAGAATTAGTCACTGTAACTTTCTGCTTATTTTTAAGGTACAGTATACCATCTTACAGTAAATATTTTATGATGAGCAGTTGACCTTTTTTATCCCCATGAGTTTCAAATCAAATGTTAACACTTTTTCTAGTTACCTGTATTGCAATG
Organism: Phoenicopterus ruber ruber; assembly: GCA_009819775.1. NCBI lineage: Eukaryota > Metazoa > Chordata > Aves > Phoenicopteriformes > Phoenicopteridae > Phoenicopterus > Phoenicopterus ruber. Next base: position 58,008,465 of record CM020216.1, read on the forward strand.
CTCATATAAACAGCAAAAAGGCTGGTTATTCCTTGAATTACTCTGAAGAAGTAAAAGCAAAAAGGACTAATCCAAATATGTAATGTCAATTGGAATCTGTTTAGTTTGGGTTCCCAGTTTGGGAAAGGAAGGGAATACATGAAAACATATTTTGAGGAATGTAGAGGTGGACTTTATGTCTAAACCTTCTCAATCTATTAGTTCTTTGTTTTTAAGCCCTAGTTCTGGTCCATCTGCATAAAATAGGCACTTCAGGGGCTACAAAATTAATCTACTGAAACTTCAGCTTCTGCAGATAAAATAATAGTTGTTACCTGGTAAAGAAGTATCGCTTTTTGAAGATGACCTTGTATTTGAAACACTGGACAAGAACTTGGGGGATCTGGATCCATTTCTCGACTGCAGCAAATTCCTTGTTTGACTCTTGGTAATTCACTTAGTCTCTGTACAGCAGTCTATCGGTCTGTCAGTCTACCTGTCTGTTTATCCATCTGCCTCGCAGAGGTGTTGTGAGGCTAATGCCACTTACATTTCCCATACAAGGGTCTGCCTAATATCTGTAAGGAACTGCTGGAGCAGGCGAAAATACTTTCTGCTGTTGTCAGTACTCTTCCCTGACTTTTCATGTTATTCTCCTCACAAGAGAAAAAGAAAATGGCTGTTGGAAATCTTAGGGGAGAACCCATCTATATGAAATCAGGGTATATCTATACAGTCATGTTCGAAGACATTTTAGTAGGGAGATTTCCTGTCTTGGCGTAGAATATTTTATTTCTTTTGGACAGAAGGGTATAATGTTTATCCATATACAGCTAGTTTACAGCTTTCCTATATGGTTCCTGAATGCATCCTTCTCATCTTCTTCCTTTTTCTTTTTAACTGGGAAAATAAGCAGTGTATTGGAAATTTTTCTTTATGTGCTGTAGGCTACACTTAAACATTGAGGTCTCAGTAATTTGTGTTTTTAATGGATAGGGGGTTTTCCTTTTGGGTCATTTTCACAGAGCAACTTAGGTTGTCCAAACATATTCTGAAATACGTTGGGGATTATGGTTTCAACACATGCGTGCCTAGGGCCAAAGTATGAGTAACACATGAAATTTTGTTCCATTCCATGAACAAACCACTGTTTTGTGGTATAATACAAAACATATCTAAGCAGTTTAGATCACTATCAGGCATTACAACGTTAGGTTTTCTATTTATGTGACTACCCAAAGCTCATTAGAAGCTCATTTTGTAGCTCTAGGGAAGTAAGAATAAAAAGCAGTGAAAAACAGTACATTGTATTCTGTTCTAATTATGCTCTATTTACTGTACTTACTAATATATATCAAGTGTATAATTTTATAGTTGCAGAGCCCAACTTCCAAAACTTGTGAAGTCCAAGATTGGTCATAAAACTGTTGTGCGTGCAATTTAACTGTGCAACTTTGATTGCATGGACAAACTAGCTGTTTGTGCATGCAGGCAGACTACTGGTTGCTGGTCCCTTCGTGCCGTATGAGTATCCTTGAAGCGAAGTGTTTCCCAGACCCTCTTCTCCACCTGCGCTTAGGCCTGCAGGAAAGATGGTTGCCAGGCCCAGAGGGATCATCAGGAGGGGACTGACAGATCTGAAATATCAGAAAGCATTCGCAAATGCGAATGATCAGATTCTGGATGTGGATTTTGACTGTTCAAAACTATGCTCTGACCAGCTGGGTGAGTCTCTTCAGAAAAATCACAGCAGTGCTCACCCTGGTCATGCAGGTAGAGGTTTCGTGTCTCCATCAGACTAAGTCTGTGCATGTGGGAGAAATCCTGATGGGTTGAAATAAGGTATTTATGAGAATGGGATGGGTAGTAGAGCAGGGAGTGGGGGCAGGAAGTGTCCTTTGTAAGGGACAGTATTTTTAATTGTGTCGTCTTGTCAAGTTTTCCTTTTAAGCTACAACTCTGTGGTGCTTTTGTCATATTGGTCTCAGCTTTTAATGAAAGGATGAATGCAGAATACAGCCATAGCCAAGTAGTAAAGCTTCTGCAGCTAAGGGCAGAGAGGAAAAGTAAGTCCACTATGTAATAGGAAAACCAAGGTTTTGGACAAACTAGATAAAAACCAATGATAACCTTCACCTTTCCATGCTCTTACCCCTCACTGGAAATTGCTTTGTGTAATAAAAGGATGTTGCATAAACCGAACCAAAAATGAGTGTTTACATATTTTTGTAATGTAAAATTAATGAGCCGTTCCCCCAATAGTAAAAAGCTTCTCCCAGGTGTGCATTAGTGGATTATAAGCACACTTCACAGGTGGTTGAATACACAAGGCTGAAACACACCCAAGACATACACTGAATCTTAGTGAGGCACACTCAGTCATGGCTTGTACTATGAGAGAATATTTAACAGCATTCCAGTTTATATAGCACTTAGTTTAAAATAAGATGTGTAAGCTTGTTGTTCTAACAAAACACGTGTTTTAAAAGAAAAGCTGTGCATGAAAAAATTCCTTAAAGTCCAGATAGCAGAGTCCCTTCTTCATGCTCTCAGTGCAACAGAATTCAGCAATAAAATGAAAGCACCATGCAGTAGACTGAAAACATTATGCCTGCTCCACAAAATAAATGTCTGTTTATTAGTCTATCTTCTTGCGTATTTCAGTGCCCGTACACCCACAGATAGGGAGAAGATGGCACTAAATTAAACCACATATATTTGTCCCCAAATTAAGGTCACTTTCACTTCTATACTCACTGCTTATTTATTTTAATTAATGAGTACAAGCTCTGTTTTTCTTCATCTTTAGCCTTCTTTCAGATTTGCTGTTATGCACCTTGTTATAAATTCCTTGGCTTCCAAGCAGAGTTTTATGGGCATGGACCATTGTATTTAAAAATAAAGATTCTGAACACCCATATGTTTTGAGGTACAATTCCTTTCCTCAGAGGGTATATAACACATAAAACAAAAAAGCCTATTTTATAATGGAAATCTGAAAACAATCAGTGAGCCTCTTGTTCAAAGTAACACCGAGTTTGCTTTAATTTTCAACAAATTCAATTTTCTTTAAAGTGCCGTTTATATGCCCATGTTGAATTATAATAGTTAGTAGTAATTTATTGGGGATATTATTCCAGGAATTTTTCTGTCTTCTACCTTTGACCCTAGGGATGCAATACAGGGGGAAAAAGAATGTATGGTGCAGTATGACACAACACACAGTGCAAGAAAATGAGCATTACAGCAGAAAGCTTATCTAGAAAGGACACATTGATTGCATTATTTTAACTTAAAAAAAAAAATCACTTCCATAGTGTTTATGCACCATAAGGCTGCTATCTATGATTGATTTTTCTCCCCCCCCCCTTTTTTTTTTTTTCTATTAAACTGTCTTGAAAGCCACTGTATTTTCTTGCATGATTCTAGGAGAGGGTCATTGTAGCACAAAAATTGAGCAATTTTGTCCCAATTCAAAGCTGGTAGTAACAAATGGAAAGTCTCTGCTGTGGGTTTTGGATGAAGGCAATAATATTGTTTCTGTCCTAGTTCCTCTGTATAAGCTAAAGGCTTTGTGACAGGGTTTGGGATTTTCTTAATGCTTTTTGAATCTTGAACTTTTTAAATCCTTTTGAACCTTTTCAAGCAGAGTCTTGCTGTCATTTTCTTGTAAACTTTCTGTTTAAGTCAAAGTTTGCAGGACACTGTTCATGTTTTCACAAAAACAGAATACACCAATAGCCGTTTCCAAGACTAATAGAATGGAAAGGTGGTATTGGGCTGTACTTTTTTGTTGGTTTTTGGTATTCGTCTCCTGTAGTATGAGATCTGATGTAGAACTGCAGGGGAACTGATACTTGTAAACCTATCTGCATGCTTTATGTCTGGAATCAGGACTTTGCCCCAAGTCTTTGTAGTAAAGTCTCAAGAGGCACTGATTTAAATGAAGTAGTAATGCATCTTCCTTCCCCAGCCTTCATCATGTGACTGGGAGCAAGGCTGTTCAATTCAGTGAAGTTGAAATCTCATCCCTGTAGTTAATCTTGGCCCTTCTGTAAGTGAGACTGACCAGGCAGAGCTATTTTTGCTCTTGTTTGGGGGATTTCTTTGCTCTTGAAGATGGATCACATTGATATTTGATGAACATGTTACCAGACACAAAAGAGGGTTATTTGAGATCCGAGAAATATTTTAAAAACACTGAAAATAACAAATTGAAGGATTTATGCTAAAATACCTCTTAGCCTCATACAATGATTCAAGGGAAAATACATAGTATTGCTGGCTGTCAGTCCCTCTTTACAAAGCACTGTTGTAGAAAAGGCCATGAGCCCTGGGAGATGAGATTCTATTTTCTGTGGCCTCACAAAAATTTGATAATTCAATTTCTCTTTCGTCTCTCCTCAACTGGGAAACCCTTTGCCTAACCTTTATCTTTGTGCGTGTAAGACTTGCCATTTTCAGTTGCCAGAAACAGTAGTGCCAGGGCAGCTGATTTAGCAGTTTCATTCCTGCTAGGCCACCCAAAAGAGCAGTTTCTATTATACTGTACTGTGTGAATTGGCTGTCAGCCTATAGTCAGGTGAACTCTGCTTCTAGATGTGCTCCTCCTATGCCGCTGCCATCTTTCCAGTAACACATCATCACTCCTGCACCGTTTTGATGATACAGCATGTTTACAGATCACTGGAGCAACAGAGCCCTTTGTCAAAGTGTTATTGCAATACATCATGAGAGACAGCTTTCTGAGTGTGTTTTACTCCAAGGGTGCTTTCATCTTGAGCAGTACAGTTGATCTCAGGACTGCCTTAGAAAAATGTTGAGACAGATAAAACGCTAACTTCAGAACGACCCTTAAATGATAGAAGCGTGTAGGTGCAATGTCTGAGTTGCAGAGGACCATGCAGTGACTCTGTCTTTAATGGGATCTTTTTGTACAACTCTCTCACGTCCTCCAGGATCCCTGAGCGACAATTATTTTGTGTTTTCTTGTTTTACAGTGTAACTGCAAAATCACTGTTTATTGAGAAGTATTCTTGTTTTGTCTTAATCATTAGGTGGCTTTTAAGATGTGGGCAGAAGCAGGCATGGAAACAAAGGGCGTTTGAGCTCTGAAGACGGGGAGCATGGTAGCAAAGAATAGCGCTTTGGCACAGCGCATGGCGGTACAGGATAGCACTTTATGTAACAGGATACAGACAACACGGCAGGCAATTGGCACCGCAGGAGAGCACTTTGTGTAACACGAGAGATAATCAGCATGTGGCTGGCATCACGGCTTAGTAACGCATACAATGAGATGGGGAACAATTGCATTCTCTTCTCTCTTGCTCTCACAGAGGTTACTGAGGGGAAATCCCTTCTTCCCACTCTGAATAGGCATGTGATATTAGATATATTTACTGGGGGAAGACAGAGATCCAATTCCATTGTGCTAAGCTTTTTATTTGTCTTAATTTATTTTTTAAAAACATGCCCTTTGCTCACTTGCTACTGTTGGGGGGACAGACTAAACAATTCAAAGCTTTCCTAAGAAAAAGAGTAACTTTTTAATCACTGCAGTGAGCAGTACTTTTTGGCAACACTATAATGCTACCAAGAGGCAATTTTAATAAAACAGTACAGTGCTTCAGAAGCTCCTGAAGTACTAGCAATTTGAAGGAAATAAGGGGATATATTTCTTTCTCCGCTTCTCTTTTTTTAATCTTTAAAAGAAAACCACAGTGCCCCTTGGGTACCTCTTAAGTGGGCACAACTGTTGATTTAAAAGAAAGACGAGCCAATCTTTATGGTTAAGCGTTTCAGTCCAACACCCTCTTTTAAAAAGCAAAGCACTTTAGGGTTTTGTTTAAGGTTGCTCATTCAAATCTAGAGGGACTGGAAAAGGTTGGCTGTAGAAGGCCAATTTCCCCACACCAAAGTTTCTTTGGTAGGACTCCAGGAAGGCTTTGGGACATCCTGATTTCTGTCTGCTCCTTAGCTTATAGTATTTCCTCCTCATCTAGTGAATAGATAAACTATTTTCGCTCGCTTATGAAGAAATGGCCTGATGTATGTTTTGCAATAGTTTTTATGCTGGTGTAAATTCATGTATGCCAGCGCCAAGGAAAGCAGAGTGAGTTATACTGCAATATCCATCGTTTCTTATCACACCTATCATGTGTCTTATTGGGTATCATGTTCTGATGGAGTCTTGTAATTCAGTGTGCTAGAACCTTCCAGATTAATTTGTACTATGTGTAGTATTGTAGAATGCAAGGGTAGGTTAGAAACAGGGAATCATTTGTAATTATCTCTGACCATTTGATGTCTGTCATTGGACTACCATTTGGAGCACATGATTTATAGGCCTCATTTCCAAAATCTGGAACCTGTGCATATGCAGTTTTACGCAGGCAGGTACCCAAACATATGCATTTACAATTTTACCAACTGATTATAAAATTGATAGATTCCTGCAATTACAGCATTAAGAATATTGGCTAAAATATGCCATATATAGTGCAATACCCCAGTCATTCATAGAATCATAGAATAGTTTGGGTTGGAAGGGACCTTTAAAGGACATCTAGTCCAACGCCCCTGCAATGAGCAGGGACACCCTCAACTAGATCAGGTTGCTCAGAGCCCCGTTCAACCTGACCTTGAATGTTTCCAGGGATTGGGCATCTACCACCTCTCTGTGCAACCTGTTCCAGTGTTTCACCAATTACAAGTACTTAATGCTGATCCTAGCGAAAGAAATGTATGAATGCATGCCTGAGGCACTGTTTGCACTGTTCATTGTAAAAATGCGCGTAAAAAAGTATTGCAGTCAAAATTTAAATCAATAAAGATTGCTCATGTATATAATATAATACTTAGTATATAATACTAATGCACAAGTGTGGCTGAAACAAGTCTTGGAATATAAGATGAACTCAAAAATGGCCAACTGTAATGTGTACAGTAGACCTTCCTGAGAAGTTTTCCAAATGTTGTGCTTAAAAATTGGGACCTATAGCTCCTTTTGGGTAGAATGCAAATTCTCTTCAAATCAAAGTGAAGATTTCCATTCACTTGAATGAAATGTGGATTGTACTCTAGGACTGAAATCCTTTCTTTCCCCCCTCCCTTCAATCCTGTTTTGGGCTTTTATACCCCCAAATGAACTATCCTGGTTTTAAATGCACCTACAGTTCTTTCATGAAGTATGCACTAGAGACAGAAAGAGCAGGCAAAATATATATTGTAACTTTATTACATTTTAGTTACTTGCGGCAATAGCCTGTCTGTCCCTTTACTGAGAAGGGAAATTCCAATTCCTGCAGTAGGCTTCTGTCAAAGGGCTGATGGGGAAGTGGTCAGATGCCCTGACCTTGCTGGGAGAGTTACAGAGTATAGGACCATCAGAGCAACCTGCTGAAAGTGTTTGGGCTGAGGATTTGTTCTGGATTTTTGCATGGTACACAGGATTTTCTCCTCTTTCAGTCTACAACCTTTTAAATTAATACGTTTTCAGTACAGGATAGCAGTAGACAAGAATACCCAGTTCATTCCCACTTTTCTATAATATAGCTCTGCCATCCCATATACCTTACTTCCGTCTTGCTCTTCCTCTACTTATTTGTTTTTCCTGCTTTTTTAATAGATATTTAGAACACGTTTTCTTAACTGCATAGAGATCTTGGAGTCAGCAAGTACTGGAAGAGTTACCATATTTCGTTTTCAGCCTCTGTTCTGGTTTAAATCAGTTTTCTTTTTCTAACTTCAGAAAAACTATTTTCAATTTAATTTCAAAATTTCTGTCCATTCTAGTGGTGTAATGTCTGTAGATTGAAATCACAATGAAGACAGGCAAAAAGCATCATATCTGGAAAAAATTTTCCAGTTTATGAAATAGGTGCGTCTGTGCACATTTTGCTTGAACTTCAGTGTGAGATTTGTTTTACTTTCAGTAGTTAAAACAAATGAAGTTGCTTTGTAAATGTAAGAAAGATAGCACTCTGCAGGCCTTGGGTTATTCAAGGCAACTATCCAGGGTTATTTCTCAGTAAGATATTGGTTTTCTACCTAGAGCTAATATATCATCTAATCTGTGGGCTGTTAATCGCTCTTGATGTGTGGAGTAAGAATAACCCTTTTTTTTTTTTTTTTTTTAAAAACAAAACAAAACAAAACAAAACAAAACAAAACCTTGAGGTTTCAGGCAAAGGGTTGCGTTCCCTTTTACCCGATGAAAAATGTCCACTAGATGTATAGCTCCAAGGACCCCAGTGCTGATTCAGAAATGCAAATATTCCAAGAGGGAGGAGACACAGTGAAGCTTTGAAGAACAGCGATCATGACAGATTTTTCTTAAAAAACCATAGGGAATGTTGTCTTCGAATTGGATGTGTTGTTGAAGTGTACTTGAAAATTTTCCCAAGCGTTTAGTTGTGTAGGGGATTGTAACTTCATATACACTACAAGCAAAACATTTTTACATGAAAAGGTATTTGTTCATTTAGCTAGATGCTGGCTTGTCCTAGATTTTATTTCCAACCACATCAATAGTGTGGATCTTACCTGAAAATTAAAGAAATTACATCAAAGTAATTGTATAAAATTTTATGAAATTTTATTATGACATACCTTTACAAGTAAAAGGAGTAACTTTTTCTTTTTTCTTGAGTAACTGTTAGAAAACAGGATCTAATGGCAAGCTATGTTTTTCTCTTCTATTGCTTCTTAACCGCTAAAGATTTCACTCAGCTCAGGTACCTTCTGTCCTCAGCTGCACTTCTGCAGTCCTGCTCTTTACGGTGTACGTAAATGAAAGCACCGATTTTGTATTTGTCAGTTAATTAAAAATTCTGTTGATTGTGCAGGTAAAAGGAAGCTCCAGAATACACCCTAGTGTCAGAGTTGTTCTACAGTTGATTGTAAAGGGAGCTGACCGAAAAATTAAGGGACGTGCTTCCAAGTGAAGTAGGTAAGCCTAGGTATCGGTGTCCTGGATGGAGCCTGTGACAAACATTTATGCATAACAGAGTTGTTTCTGAAGAACTAACAACAGTGAAGTCCAGTACGAGCTGGTTTCTTACAAACCAATTCATTGTCAGTTAGAAGGTATGATCAGCATTAACCAAGAAAGTAGGTCTTTTGAATTAGAATTGGCAGCTCTTTGACTAATGAAGAGCCACGATTTTCAGCTTGCAGCGGGTGGGAATTTCTAGTTATTTCTCTTTCATTTTCAAGGGAAGGAGGAAGTGTTAGTGCCAGCAGGATGAAAAGGTGTCTTGGTGTTAAATCAGTTTAGAAGCATGATGGGCAGCAGTTGCATCTTAGGTTTTGGAGTCCTGTTTTTTTCATCTAAGAGCCACCATGGAATTCAAGAAGTTTTGAAACCTTTTTGAGTCCTTCAGCATTGTGTAGTGAATGAATGTTTTTAAGGGGCTTTCTGTTTTTAATCATGTGCAATTTTTGTCTCTATTTTTGTTTCTTTAATCTGTGTGTTATTTTGTAGGAAACTCCTAAAATGACATTGGCAGATAAACATTGTGTAAATAAAAGTATTATTTGTTTTTCTTCTAACTTATGATAATGATTAAGGTTTTAGGGTTTTAGAAACATGTTCACCCAACAGCTTTGGACAGAAAGAGCAGAATGTATTTTCTCTGCTGAGCCTGTTTGGTTTATGCCTCTGTTGGTTGTGAATATTGCAGCTGACCAAGAGGCTGTTAAAACACTTTTCTTTTAATCTAAGTTGAGTTCATCATTTATGCAAACACTTGACGAACCTGATGAATATTTATAATAAGCACTTCAAAACTTGAAGTATGCTTTTTTAATTGTTTTTATTTTCCTGTCAAATATACTTACATATTAGTCAGAGTGAGTAACTCCAAAGACGTGTTTACAGTTATAAAAGACATCCTGGGGCTTCTTTCCTTTATTGTACAAACACTGAAACACAGTACAAATCTTTATGCTGTCCATGCTTACATGACTTGCTGTTTTTTCCTTCTTTATTGTAACTCTAGCACTGAAAAAAATTACTATTTTTTTCTTAAGATAGAAGAAACTGTTGCTTCAGCACCATCAGAATATTTTCATTTTCAATTACTCTAAGAAATACAAAATACAAGCACAAGCATTAGGGGAATCTTATGGCTGTGTGGCAAAGCATCTGAAACAGGACATGGAAGGCACTCATCCTTCTTAAGTGGTGTTCAGGTAAATCTTTATATTAGCTCAAACTTTACTTGTTCTTCCACTGTCAGTGTAACTTTTGTATCACATCTGGAGCTAGTTTGAGAAAAAATGCTTGTGCCTAATCCTGATCTTGTTTCTGTTTTGGTTTTGTTTTTTTTTTTTGACAACTTAGTACTAATGACCATAGAGCTATGGCTTTCATTCTCTCTGTGTAAAATGGGATAATCCTACTTCCTTTTCCACTTTTTGTCCATTTCATTTATTGAGATTATATGAGCTCTTCGGAGCAGTGATTTGTTTTATATTTGTAAGCATTTTAACTGTACCAAGTTCAAATATACTCTCAGTGGAAACCACCAGATACAACTAAAATTATTTTAAAAAATAGCAGTAATATAGAGTCCACATACTAGTGGACAAGATTTATGAATCTGTACAGTTTCCCTTCCATGTGATTTCCCTAAAAGATACTGAGTTAATTCTGTAAGTGCCTCAGAGCTCCATCATATAAAAAAAAGAGGTTTCTGACTGAGCTGACACTTGTAATGTTTAGATATTTCTTGGAGAAAAACCATAGCCGTCACAGAAAAAGGAAATTGTGCTTTATCCATACAAACACATCCTGAAGACTGCATTACGGGTCTACATTACTGGTACTTATACTGCTGTGTTGATAATAATGCTTTTTCCTGAGTGATGATTGCCCCTCTTTTCCCCTTCCACATTTAAAATGCAAGGTCAGAGACCAGGTTACACAAATTACTTTTTTTTAAATCTTTGATAGCAGCATTATCAAGCTTTTGAAATTTGGATGCCAGTCGGGTGGAAGTAGGCAGATACAAGAACTCTGCAAGTAATCGCAGTGATTTCTGCAGCAGAGTTAGCTAGTTGGGATCAGGAGTCCCACACCTGCAGAATTCCAAGAGCCCCGGCTATTCATTCCCCTTTGAACCTTTGCTTTTGCTTTTTCCTTTAACTGTTTTAGTTCAATTGAATGTGCAGCCACAGTCTGTGGAAATGGACAGACGCTGCATGTATGACAGTATGCTGCCAGAAATGGAAAAAACACAAGAAAGGGCAGCCTTGGTGGTTGTATCCAGCTGCCTGCTGTGATTTTTCCACTGAAGCACTAGAGGGATTAACCAAATGCACTGCCAGCTTTACATGATCTGGGACAGGCTTTAAAATGGAGACTTTTGCATTCTTCTGTCTACTCTCCTTTCCCTACCCTCTTCCTTCCTCTTTTTTGGCATCCACTTCTACCGCTGACAATGAAATTGCTCGGCTAACTTCATGTTTGTTGTTACTCTTTTTCAGGTGATGTGAAAGCTAGGGGGAAAAGAATCTCTTAAATGAAAAACACTGATTTCATTTGGCCCTGTAATGCTTGTGTTCATGGGAGACTCTACAAAATGACTTGACTAGAAGGAATGTTTATTGTAATAGTGAATATTAAGAGAATGAACTGGTAAAACCAGAGAGATCTTTAATGCTGCTGTGGGTACAAGTGGATGAGTGAAGTACATCTGCGGTATACTTCCAAATCGATTTCCCTATTCTGTGTGCTAATACAGAGGGTAGGTAGTATCCAGGCCTACTTTCTCTTTCTTCAGATTTCTGAGGTTGGGAATCCAGGAATAAATAGGCCTTGCATTTCTGAGAACAAATTATTGTGAGCAGCTGTCTGGAAAGGGGGAAGCTTTTTGCTCACCTTCTTGCAATTGTCCAGTGACAGCTTACAAACATAGAGGTAGGAGAGTGTCTCTGGATAACGAAGCCTGAAGAAATAAATGTCTTTTTTGTGTGTGAGGCAGTGAGAATTATGCTCTTCAGACCAGGGAACTGACATAACATCATGCAATATCTGTGTCTGGTATAAAGTCACTAGCCCATCTCAAACACCAATATTAGATTTGCTATTTGTCCTTAAACGCAATTCTGTAATTCCTGGGGTGCCTGCAGGAATTATTCAGTAAGTGATGAAGAACCCCAAAGAACCTGTATATTGTTACCAGACACTTACTGAACAGAAAAGGAGGCTGTTTTTAAATTGTTGTTCAGGGGTTTTTTGATTCATTTACCATGTTATGGGGGGAGTGGTGGTGGTGAAGAGGAATAGATAGGGAAAAAGTGACCAAATCTGAAATTAAAAGTTTTAAAAACTAAAAATAGTCTGAGAATTCATATATAAGCTAAGTATGCACCATGCAATTGTGCTGTTTCTCCATGCAGAGGCCTTCCTGACGCGATTGCTTGTTTGAGAGCTTCCTTAGGACTGATGAGAAACTGAAGCACAGTACAGGGGAGTGAGCATCAAGCTAATACTTACATTGGTAGGTCATTGAAGTGAGTGGGTCTCTATATTAGTGAAGTTAATTGTATCCATCACTGCTTGTAGGATGAAATCCTGTATGTGCTTTGCCAAATGCGAATGCATTTGTCTGAGAAACAGTGGTTAGAAGCATGTAAGTTACAGTAAGTGAAGACTGGCTATTTGAAGCTTAGATTTTTGTGCTCAATGTGTAATCTGCTTCTCACTTGAATAACCCAAGGTTTTCTGCCTTACTCTATCAGTATCCTTCAAAGAACACAGAGAACAAGTGTCTTCTGAGTATCTTATCAAGTTTTTGCTAGAATGTAAGAATATGACTAAATCTTCCTGAATTCCAGTGCATTGTTCTGAGTATCGCATGACCAGCCCTTTTAAATGGCTCTTTTGTGTGTGGTCACGTAATAATCCTATTGATTATCTATGTAGGGTTTTTTACAAGTTATATAGATAGTGTTATGTAGGGTGTGGTAAGAATCATTTGGAACTTTTTTTTTTAATCCCTAGGTCTCGTAGGGTAGCACACAACGTATGATTAATATCGGTCAAACCTAGGTCAAACTAAAGACTCATTTAAATTAATATTCTGTTTTCATGAATGATCAGTGGGAGATAGTTTAAGCAGGAAGTAAAAGTGGCAGGTCTATAGAGAATGATCCTTGCAGTGTTACATCATAGTAACAAAATGTTTTACTGTTGATTGTCACTGCAGAAGTAACAGCAGAGTCTTGGAGCCCTGGGGAAGGCATGCTGGGTTCCAGCTTTGGGAAATCGGGCCATTTTACGAAAACCACATAAATTTGGAAGTACTGACCTGCTGACCATTGCTGCTACTCTCCCATTAGCCATCTGCATAATGGACACATTTGTTTCACAGTCTGAAGGATGAAAGACGGGTATTTGGGTAGCTCTGAAGTCTGGATACTCTGCTTTTGGCTGACAGTGATTCTTCCAGATCATACCTGAAGTTTATAGGCAAGACAGAGTAGTAAGTTAAGCTCCCATTGCTGATATTCTGGGATGAACAGAAGTTTTCAGATTTTAGGGCCGTTAAGCTTAATACTGTAATGAGAACCACCTTGAAACAAACTAGATGGAGAATAAAATCGGTGTCACTCACATGCTTCATTTTGCCAGCCTAACAATATTTGGGTTTTGTATTTTTTATTTTTATTTTTGAACAACTTAATTCCTGTGGACATATGAGGCAAGGACAGTTTGTTACAGCTGTGGAATGTCTGGAAAACAGTTCACTTCAAATCAGGACAGTTTTGCAATTCTGTCAATTGAAAATACTGCCATTGAGTGAAAAATAAGGAACATTTGGGGAGCCTCAAAATAAAACTCGGAAATATGTCACTGTCCTGAAAAAAAAAGTGTACATGTACACCCTTAGGAACAAAGAACTGTGTGCCTTGGGCTTTTCTGGGTGTTAGGAGGCTGGCTGCAAATGTAGGAGGAGAAGAAGAAGTATGAGAAAGGCACAAGGGGAGATAAGAAAGGAATCTTTGGTTGCAGACCAGATAGTTTGTCACTCTCAGAAGAGCCTCGAGAAAATGGCTTTCAGTCAGATGATAGGATGAAGAATTTCTGGGTTTATGAATAAAGAAAAGACTTCTTTGATCTGATCTGTCTGGAGTTCAGGGAAAGAGGACTACATGGTTTTTGAAATAACAAAAATGTATCTGTACGTGATTATTGATTTCCCTGCTTAACTAAAGCAAAATTCTGACTTTAGGGATAGCTTTTTGGGTCAATAATTAAATATATAAGAAAAATGGAAGTTATCTGCTTGTAACAAAAAAATTATTAACAACAAGGAAGATGTGTATCACTTTTTGCACTTAGTCTTTTTTTGTTGTTAATATATTTCCAACAGGAACAAGAAGGAAATCTATGCTTTGTGTACAGATAATAAATCACTCAAATGTCAGAGTGGATCAGAAAATAGGGTAGTCTTTGCATTTCACCAACTTCTGAACTAGAAGCTGTCAACCATTGCTAAATCAAGCACAGCAGATACATAAGAAGTCTAATGTGTTGCAGTAAGGTCTATATAGTGTATACTGTGGAGGTGGAAGAGATGCAAGTGTTGGTGTTCTGTATAGCCTACGTTTCTTCTGAGAGGTACATCCCTGCCATAGTAGAGCAATGGGGACTTTCTTTGCTTTTAGTTTCAAACTGCTTAAGAGCCATTGGAGAATCCTACGTGCATATGTCAGGCCAGCTGTTAGAGAGCATGAAGCACTGTTGAGCCTTAGGATGGTGTGGTTAGCAATACTATGAGTTCTGTGGAGTTGTTTAGGAAAGATGGAGCAAAAGAGTGAAGTGCAGGAGGTGCAAGAATCAAAGGTATGTTAAATTTTATAGCACATACCTGTGCTTTGAACAAGCAAACAGTAGAACAGATATTATTTGGAATAACCATGTAATAGCCCTCTCAGCAGCTTCTATTATTTCTATGCGATCATGATTACAAGGCCTCTGTGAGATAAATGTTGACTTTTTCTGCTTAAAGCAAGTGATTTTGACTTTTTTCTCTTTTCCCAATTTTGTGTCCATTCTGTCCTTTTACTTAGTTAAAACTGATAGAAGTAAGAATTAAGTCAAGGTCTTTGCCATGATATATTTGCTGGTATGTGTCTGTGCTGTTCTGTCATATTACTGGGCAGCAATATGTGAGGCTGGTCCTGTCAATACCGAAAAATATGTCCAGCTTGCTTGAGCGTTTCTTTGCAAGCCAGGTGAGAGGAAACCATTGCTTTTGGGTATGAATTTTATGAGTTCTGTTCTTAGTGATATGTGTTGTGGTGTTGATCAATGAACACAGCAGCTCGTTGTGGCCAGAAGGAAAGGGAAATTGTCAGAGTTTTCTGCGTGCAACTATGTATCATAACTTCTGGAGCAATGATTATGGTGCTTAGCAGATACTTAACATATAAGGAGTTAGTTTCATTTAATCACCAGTATGGACAAAAGGAATTTCTGAACCGGAAAAGTACATCTGAACCAAGAAGGTGGCTCTTTAAGTTTATTACATTCCCTCCTGCCTGGTTTGTATCTGCTGAATCCTTCAATTCCCTTTTCTCTTTCTCTCTCACCATAAAAATGTCTAAGTATCTTTTAAGTTCATCTATATCATTTACTTTGATGATTTCACTTGGCAGTTCTCTCCATGTGCTCGGTACTCTTTGAGTGATATATTGTATTGGAGTTCTAACCAAATTCCCTTTTTATTCCTGTAGTGCTTTATTTATTTATTTACATTCCAACCTGTCCCAGACAGGTTATTGCTTTTTACCTTATCAAGCTTTTAGGAATTTTAAATAAGATTGGCACTATGTTAATTTGAGCCATGTCCCTTGTTATTTACTTTTGGGTTCCACGTGTCAATTCCCTCAATTTGGAATTTTGCTTTATTTTGTATCACTTCTGAGGAACAAATTCTGACCAGCCCTAGTAGGACTGCAATGGATTCACCCCTTGTCATCCTTGTCCCATTGCTGACAGAGGTCAGAATCCAGCCAAAATCCCATTTAGGCAGATGTAGGAAGAAGTTGTAATAGAATCCCCTTCCACATTCGGATCATGTGCCTGTTGCCATTGTTTTTTCTTGCTTTTCTCCCCTGTGAACACATATAGACTCATTTAGTTTGCATACCTTCTTTTAATAGGATCTGCTTTATTTCACACATACTCTCATGTAAATCCTTATTGTAGATTTTGGTGTTCTTTCCAAATACAGGTCTTGTTGCCTTTCCTAAAATCCTCCCCAGCTGTAGCTTTTCCTCCCGCTCCTGACGGGTTATCTACACCTGGCTGATGTGGAAGCCCTCACTCAGTTCCAACCCACTTTTTCCATGATTTTTTTCTCCCTCTTTAATTGCTGTGGTGTTGTCTCCAGAGGATAACCATGTGATTGATGCCTGGTCTCATGATCCAGCTGTAAGTGGGATCCTCAAAAACATATGCCCACTAAGGTGCCTGAAAGTAATGTGCCCCTAGTGAAGCCTTCGGCAGAATCTTTTATGAAGATTCTGCCAAACTTACTATTTTGCACATTCTGCACTCAGATACAGTATTTTAGATAGCACAACAACCCCTTCCCTATGAGTATTTGACAAGCAGTAGATGCAACAGACCATATTCTGAATTGGTGAAGATGGATACGGTCATGGAGGCCCAGTATTCTACAAAAGGCTTAGAAAAGTGTATGTAAAAGATTGTAAAAGACTCCTTTTCTTCGTGTTTCAAATGATTTCACTGTATTTTGAGAGTGCATCCCGGAAGCTACTTTGCCTCCCTTTCATTCTAGCCGTAGCTGACTGAAATGTTGTAAGTGAATATTTAGAAAATAGACTGAATGAAAGAGCTGAAGGACTTTTTCAGTTTTCATATCAAAGTAATAATATTAAGAAATTTCAGATGGTAAACTGTAGTGTCTGAGGAGCATATATAGGCAACATATCTTTCTTTTGCTTGTACATTTGCCAAGCCTAACACATAATTGAGCTCCAACTAGTCACTTAGAATTGTTAATATGTATGCAAACGTAACTTCCTACTGTGGTTAGCCTCCTTTTCTTCTGTAGTCCTCATTTGCTGAATACATTTGCTATTCTTTCGTATTTTCCCCTTCTGCTAACACTCTGCATTTCATTCCTACATCTGTGTGTTTTGGGGTGGGGTTTTTTTTGTAAAAAAAAAAAAAAAAAAAAAATCTATCTCCTCACAATTTATTTGATGCTGCAACACTAGCATTCTTGTTAAGTGTCTTTTAAAGAAAGCAAGAACCAGAGTGGAATTTTTCATTTCATTCCTATCTCTGGGCTACACAGAACACATGTGTATTTTGACTTACCACAGTGCTTAAATAACTATTAAAAATCATATAGTTTGAGGCTGAGGCAGACCTGTGATCACCAGTTTGTAACATAGGAATCTAATAAATTCTAGAAAGGTAGGATGCACACTGTTAGAAAATGGTTGTGCACTTGTGCAGCAGAGTCACCAGTGACAGGACAAGCAGGTATTTTATTTGCTCCTGAGAACACTGAATGCCAGAGCAAGTACAGTAAGCGTTCTCCTTTCTTGTCACATTTTGTATTTTTCCTTTATATTGCTGTACAAGTAAGTCTGATTTGGGTTAAGGCTTCGATATAACATACACTAAGATACCACTAGAAACTAATACTAAAATTACATAAGCAGTTTACTTTCATTCAGTTTTGTATTAATGCTTCTGCATACACTAAGGGTCGTTACTGAACTGAAGAAGCCTTTCAATTTTTTAAAGATAGAAAGCCCTAAATCTTTCTGGACATTTATAGTTATTAATGAGTTTCTAATGCTTTTCATAAATACCTAGACCTTCTGTGTTAACAGGGTGTTAAGCAGTTGATAGATTCTAACTTTTCTTTGCCACTGTAATTGGGTATTTCTAGGATATGGGCTTTCCCAGTAGAAAGGCTGGAAAAGTCGTGTACAGTATTCCCTTTTGTCTGCCTTTAGGATTTGACTCTACTAGAGCAGGGATTATATTCTTTTTTCACTTATGCATAGCCAAGTATAATGATACTGTAGGCGTAATATGGACATTGGAGCATTGCACAAATATATCTGCTGCAACATGCATTATGACATTCAGCTGCACATCTTCAGTTTCTGACACTGATGCTATACAAAGGTAACTGTGCAAGCTAATTTCCTCTTCGCATACCTTTTCTTACTGCCTATTAGTGAATGAAGCAACTATGTTTTCTTCCTGTTCTCTTTGAATTATGTAGTGAAAACATATGACTCGTAATTTGAGCTTCCACAAGTTCTCTGTGGACATCCAAACATCTCCTGTTATAGAAAATTAATAAAGTAGGAAATGTTGTAGCTAAACTAGTTATTCTGAAAAAGGTTTTTCAGGAAAATGCTCAAAAATACTTACTTATTTTGGCTTTTGTTACTGAATTACAATCTTAGATATTTTACTGTTCTGCTTCAAGGAAAAGTGATACGTGTATAATCATTTATTTCTCTCTCTTTTATAGAAGTATTCAAACTAATTAAAATCCCACATCTGTTCATTTTTGACTTTGGAAAATCACTCAAGAAAAGAAAGTTATCAATATTAAATTCTGATTTAGAAAATATTCAGAATAACCTAGTTCTCTGTGAGGACACTATTAAGTTGATTTTGATTCAGGAATTGGTAATCAAAAAGTTCTTTGTCTTCCCTTGTTCTAGCTTTTGCATGTCTCTAAGACCTCAGTCTACTCAGCCTCCTAAAAATCTGAGAAAAAGCTGTGTTCCTTATGTGAAGGTGGAGAAGTAAGTCACAGAGGAAGTTAAGTCCAGATCCACAGTGCTGGTTGGGCACATGATTGCTTTTGAAGAAAATAGAAACTGGTTTCCTGGAGAGTTAGCAAGTTTGAGTGGAAGTGACCTATCCAGAGCGGTCAGTGACAGACCACAGCCATACATTCACGTCTTCCAGCTTCCAGGCTTCAACCAGTGTACTCTTTACCCCACATACCATCTGCTAGCGGGTAGAACTTTGTGTGGTTTTGCCTGAATTTCCTGCAGCATTGGAACCCAGTCCAATGATCACTGAGGCTGTTGGTCAGGAGTGACGTGGTTATCACTTAGTAGTCCAAGTGCTGAATTCACCACAGCAGTCCAAAGGAAGGACAAGCAAGGTAGTTAGTCTACTATTATGCCTCTTAATTGGAATGTTATGAGACAAAAAGAAGTGGAAATAAGTTATTAAAGAATGACCATTTTAATAGAAATACGTTATACTGAATGCCAAAACCACTATGCTTTTGGCAAAAAATGTCACTGTAGTCTTATCATCTGCTGTATCTTTGAGTTAGTTTTCAAACTCTAAATCCATTTATTTACGTGTTGAATTCTGTTGGTACTGCTTTTGTACATACTGTTTTCTGGGAGGAATTTTCTAGCTGGTTTTGTAATTCTTTTGGATTATGATCTCTGTTAAAAGATGCTATTTTAGTGTATGTTGCACTAGTTTTTACAGGACAGTAACAAAAATCACTTCAACATATAGGAATAAGGAATGAATGTGCCCAAAGATGCCACATAGAAATGCTCTTATATGAACTGTTAGCATTCTGCTGGGTGTTATTTAGCATTTTGGAAACCAATTCCAAACATTTTTATTGGAATGGAAAGATAAAAACAAATGTCTTCATCACTCAGTGTCAGTTCTAGTGACATGAGTCCCAATAATTCTATCTGGCTGTTCCTTATCCTACAGACATCTGAAAAGTGCATCATTTTCCTAAACTTTCACAATGTTTACATATCCCTTTATGGTACTTTTTACAGAATTCAAAGAAACGGATTTAACGTTTTTTTGTTTGTTTGTTTCCTCTGGGCCGATCTGAGGCCATTATTCAGTTGTACTAATTCTGTAAAGAAATACTGCATAAAGGCTTAAATTTTCTGTGCTACAGGTACAGCGAGTGCCTCACTAACTTTCTGGTATTACCAAAAAACATTTATATGCCACTACGGAGGATTGTTAGCAACTTTTATTATGCTTGCTTTTATCACATATGTAAAACATTCTTTTAGATGTAATTGTTAGCTGTTAGATTCTTGTGAGGTTTATGTTGTGCTGGCTGCCTTTCCAAACATAAAAGATGACATAACTTCTGTGCCGATACATTTACACAGCTTAAAAATGATGTGTGTTTACACAGCCAGTGCCCATGTAGTCTGTGTTAACTTCCTATCATGTGAAAGGGGAAACAAACCATTTTAAAGTCAACCTTTTTTTTTGCATCTGAAAGAAACAGAGCAAATAGAATAATGTTCCTTTCAGCTTGAAATAGTTTTCTGTGTTGGTAAACGGTTATGGTTATCTTGAATCGTTATGAGGACCAATTCTGCATGCTGGATGCTTCACCTATAATTGTTATTTGCTTCTTGCTTCAAGGTGTTATATAGATATCAGTACAACATTTGATAATTTTAAAAAATCCAAAACCTGATGGTAACTAGATAGAGAAATTAGTCGCTTTTTTATGATTTACACTTTTTCTTACAATTCCTGTAATACTTTCAGGAAACACCTCTTCTCAGTTTTCAATAAAATTCTGAAAGAATTGGAAAACAGGTGATGCACAGATATTTTATGTGAGACCTGTTTATCTTTTAGCTACATGAACATGTACTTTTTATTCAGTTTTTTACCTTCCATCTTTCTTCCACTCCTCATACCATCTTCCACTCCTCATATCGTCTTCCACATCTAGACTTGGCTTCTTGAGTAGCAATAGCCTAACCAAGGGTATATCTACACTACTACTGTGATCCAATGGAGAGACAGCTAAACTTACTTAGATATCAGGAAAAAGAGCAGCATGTCTTCAACAGCATGATAACCAGTATAGCTAATTTCTATATTATACAATGTTGGCACATTGTTAAGGTCATTAAAGTTTGTGGGAATCTTTCACCTGCTTTCAGTAGTCTTAAATCAGATTTTATTCTCTGTTTACCCTAATCCTAACCCTTTCCCAAACAATGCTTTTTCTGTAATCTTCAGATGGTTTAAGAAGCAGAACAACACAGCAACTGAATCAAAATTTCTGAGCAGTGGCCATGTAAACCACTGTATAGTTGCCCATTGCAAACTCCCTGTGGCAAGAGATTATTGTCTCCCTGTAGTACTGTATGATACCAATCTGTTTAACAGCACTCAGAAACAACTAGCATTTTTGCAGATGAGCAAGGCAATAAGCTATGCTGAACTGCAGAGGTGAATGAAAACATTTATATATGGCCTCTATGTTCTGTGTAAACTGTATTTCACTTTGAAAGAGAATGGAAATGGCAACATTGCAACAATTTTAGACTATGTACAGCTTCCATCTGTTCAATGAACTTCCACCATTACTGAGGGGAGATCCATATTTAGTTCAAGAAAAATACAGTGTCTAGTTCTCAGTGACCAAAAGGAATTGCAGTTAGCACATTTTTCACGTGTATCTCATTGTGTGCTTTGTTTCATGGTACACCATCTGCCACATTTTGGTTTAAAAATCTATTTGGTTTAAGAAAGACAAATAGTTCATGACTGGAGGTTCTTGCCCATAGCACTGTGCGGTAAGAAACAGCTTCCTCATTTAGTCTGCAAAGCAGGGGCTCAGTACTGCAGACTCTATCTAGAGTGCTGTGCAGAGTGGCATCAGAATTGTCACTCTAAAAGTCTCTCTTTAAGTTTCCATAGGTAGAACATATCTTAGTTTAGATGCTGTTTTCCAGTTGAAAAGATTGGCTTTGACTTGACGGAGGTATTCAAAAGACGTTTAGACGAGGCCCTAAGGGATATGATTTAGTGGGGGACTTGGTAGTGCTAGGTTAATGGTTGGACCCAATGATCTTGGAGGTCTCTTCCAACCAGAACAATTCTATGATTCTATGATTCTTGACTTTCCCAAGAGAAGCAGCATTTAGGTTCTAGGCACATGCAAAGGCCTCTTTGATGCACCATTCCAGTAAAAAATCTCCAAAACTTAGTGTGATAGGTATCTTCTCTCTTCATAATAGCCAGAGTATACCTAGGAGCTGTGCATCTCCTGCCTTATGGCCAGAGCTGTGCTGGTATTCGTTCATTTCTCAAACTTTTCCACTCTGAAGAGCTGTAGTCCTCACTGGCACAAGAGCCCTGAGATTCCTCTTAGCTACCCTTAGACCCCAAATCACTTCCCTCTCTTGCCAGTATAGAGAGGTGCAAAATCACTGGTATTGCCTTCCCTCCTTGGTGGTTAGATTTACTGGATTTTATTTCTGCGTATCTGTGACCTGTGCCTGATTTGCTTTATGAAGTGCTGTGAGATGCCATTTTGAGTTTTTAGGTGTGAAATACCCAGTATTCTGTAGCTGAAAGTGTTTCCCTTAGATATGCTTTTCACTGTTTTTATCTACTGTGTTTTCAAACTTGAACTCTAGATACTTAGGCCTTCTTTCAGCACCATACAAAAATGTTTGCCTAAATACAGGTGCAGAAGTGCTTGCACTCAAGTTTCAGAAAGTACCAAGCGTTGTCATGTACCGTGAAAAGTAAAATGCGGAGACCTTTCAGTGTCTCCCAGCACAGGCCAGTTTGGGCAACAAATAGACGAAACCCGTTCAGCTGTGATGGTAAACACAAAATGATGACTTGTGAGGTGCAGCACAGCACTGGGTTTGTTGGGCTTGGACCAATTCCTGAAAAATCCCAAGGGAGGCTCTGCAACACATTTACCGTCAATACAGCAAATAGTCTTACTAGGATGTACATATCAGGTCTGTGATAGTCGTGTGTCTGTGTGACTGTGCCTCCAGTCTACCATAAAATCCAGAGCAAGGGGAAATGGGTGCAGGGCAGGTCCGTATGCAGCAGAGCCAGAGCTCATAGGCTGAGATGAACCTGTCCTGGTGCTGTGTAGAAGCACAGGAGAGTTGTTGTACGGAATTTCCTTGTACTCTGGTTCTGGGGAAACACTGCAGGAACATTTGGACTATGTACGCATGGAGCCAGATTGGGGTTGGCAGGTTATTAGATTTGGGTTGGAACAGAAATGATTGTACTCCTCCAGGAGCCAACTTTGGATGCAGTTCAGTAATATTTGTCTAGAGCCCCATACCTAACAGAACCTTTCAGATTCCAGGTTTCTCGTATCCAGGCTTGGATAAAGTAACCATCCTAATGTGAAAGGTGAGCAACCAGAAATGTTGGTATAATGTGCACTCACAGGCAATAACATTCAATAAATGCATGAACTAGTCAACATGTATATTTTTTATTGAGAATGCTATCTCCACTCAGCTGCTACTGCTACAATAATGGAACTTAACAACATACTTCTGATTTATATGAATTTTAGGATTTTTTCCTAGCACCTTCCTTTATTTCACATGTGTTATGAGGTCATAGAAAGAAAGACTCAATTGAAATGAATATACACAATGGGATAGAGTTAAGATTGCTGTGGGAATGTCAACTCTGAATTTCCTGCTTTTGCTGTGATCGAACTGTGGAATGAAATGTTTCATTAATGATAGGTTTTTAACTTTTTTTTAACATAATTAAGAATAATTTGTTAAACTTAACCCTTTAAACGCAGGTGCCTCTATAACAGTCAACTTCTGCCTGTGCACAGTCTAAAGGGTTTTCTTCCTAACTCTATTCATAACAACATCATACTGAGCTCTTACTGAACCTGGACCCAAGAAGCAGGTTATTACTTTTGCTGGAGAAAATGAATGGTCAGCAGTAACAGAATTAATGAATGCTTATGAGCCATATATATTTCCAATTTACAATTACAGGGTAAAAAGGGCTATGGGTTGTTGTGGAAAACTGTGTCTTTTCTGTAGGTTTACAAACCTATATTTTAGGCAATGCATAGGACTGTATAGTAGAGGTATAGTTATTAGATTTCCTTGCTTGAAATAAAAAAGTAGACGAAATGCCCAACAATGACCATTTCAGTTTCTTTGGATGTTGTCATTTTTCTGTTTGCAAAGTGCCTAGCTATATAGTGGGGTTCTGATGTGACTGATAATGTAGGTAATATAAATATTTATAGGCATAACAGACAGCATTCCTGTGTAGTACTGACACAGTTTCTGTTAAATTTTGTGCATCTTTCTCATAGTCCTAATGAAATGTATTTATTGAGTTTAGGACACAGAATAAGAGATATGCATCACATTCCAGCAGAATGAAGAGGGAGCAACAGTTTTCATAGACCTCACTGGAAACATAGAATAAAACAAAAACAAAACCAAAAACAAACCCACCCCAAACCAAAACAAAAGCCAGTATGTTTATTTAACACAGACTGCATTATTTGCCCTGTGTTCTGTTGTGCTTGTATCTCCAGATACTTGGTGTATAATTTGGGCTTCTCCAAATACCAAGGATGAGATCTGGTCTCGGGAAACTAGCCAGTAGAGACTGACTTTGATGGGACTAGGGTTTCACCCAGAACACTTATTCTGAAATTCAGGTTGTGTGATTTTACGTCATTTGATATTATAGACAAGCATGCAGTTTTTGGCCCATACTGAGTGAAATAAGAATAGGTATTGTTTCAATGGATTTTCTTTTCAAGTTTCTCAGTTGCTTTTAGACCTTCCTTTCCAATATGGGTTGAACCTGACTTGAGGAAGCAGGTTAGTTTATCTGGCATAACCTCTTTTTGTAAAAAAGGGTAGCCAGTCTTTCTGATAGAAAGATAAGCTTGTGGATCAAATCAGTTTTACAGTGTCTCTTTCCCCTCAGAAAGGTGGCGGGATCAATAGCCCAGCTGAAGTGCATCTACACCAAGGCACGCAGCATGGGCAACAAACAGGAGGAGCTGGAAGCCATTGTGCAGCAGGAAAACTATGATATAATTGCCATCACGGAAACATGGTGGGATGACTCACACAACTGGAGTGCTGCAATGGATGGCTATAAACTCTTCAGAAGGGATAGGCAAGGAAGGAGAGGTGGTGGGGTAGCCCTCTATGTTAGGGAGTGTTTTGATTGTCTAGAACTTAATAATGGTGACAATAGGCTTGAGTGTTTATGGGTAAGAATCAGGGGGAAGGCCAACAAGACAGATGTCATGGTGGGAGTCTGTTATAGACCACCCAACCAAGATGAAGAGGTAGACGAAATATTCTATGAGTAGCTGGGAAAAGTCTCACAATTACTAGCTCTTGTTCTCATGAGGGACTTCAACTTGCCAGATGTCTGCTGGAAAGACAATACAGCAGAGAGGAACCAGTCTAGGAGGTTTGTGGGGCGTGTGGAAGATAAATTCTTGACACAGCTGGTGAGCGAGCCAGCTAGGGAAGGTGCCCTGCTGGACCTGTTGTTTGTGAACAGAGAAGGACTTGTGGGTGATGTGATGTTTGGAGGCCGTCTTGGGTGTAGCAGTCACAAAATGATAGAGTTTTTGATTCTTGGAGAAGTATGAAAGGGGGTCAGCAGAACTGCTACCTTGGACATCTGGAGGACAGACTTTGGCCTGTTTAGGAGTCTGGTTGGCAGAGTCCCTTGGGAGTCAGCCCTGAAGGACAAAGGAGTCCAGGAAGGCTGGACATTCTTCAAGAAGGAAATCTTAAAGGTGGAGGAGCAGGCCATCCCCATGTACCAAAAGATGACCCGGTGGGGAAGACGACCAGCCTGGCTCAACAGAGAGCTTTGGCTGGAACTCGGGGGAAAAAAGGAGAGTCTATGACCTTTGGAAGAAGGGGCAGGCAACTCAGGAGGACTGCAAGGATATCATGAGGTTATGCAGGGAGAAAATTAGAAGGCCCAAAGCCCATCTAGAACTTAGTCTGGCTACTGCTGTAAAAGACAATTAAAAAAATGTTTCTATAATTACATTAGCAACAAAAGGAGGGCTAAGGAGAATCTCCCTCCTTTATTGGATGCGGGGGGAAACATAGTGACTAAGGATGAGGAAAAGGCTGAGGTACTTAATGCCTTCTTTGCCTCAGTCTTTAATAGTAAGACCAGTTGTTTTCTGAGTACCCAGCCCCCTGAGCTGGAAGACAGGGATGGGGAGCAGAGTGAAGCCCCCATAATCCAAGGGGAAACGGTCAGTGACCTGCTACACCACTTAGATACACACAAGTCTATGGGGCCAGATGGGATCCACCCAAGGGTACTGAGGGAGCTGGTGGAAGTGTTCACCAAGCCACTTTCAATCATTTATCAGCAGTCCTGGCTAACCGGGGAGGTCCCAGTTGACTGGAGGTTAGCAAATGTGATGCCCATCTACAAGAAGGGCTGGAAGGAGGATCTGGGGAACTACAGGCCTGTCAGTCTGACCTCGGTGCCCGGGATGGTTATGGAGGAGATCATCTTGAGTGCCATCATGCGGTAGGTACAGGACAACCAGGCGATCAGGCCCAGTCAGCATGGGTTTATAAAAGGCAGGTCCTGCTTGACTGACCTGATCTCCTTCTATGGCAAGGTGACCTGCTCAGTGGATGAGGGAAAGGCTGTGGATGTTGTCCACCTAGACTTTAGTAAAGCCTTTGACACTGTTTCCCACAGCATTCTCCTGGAGAAACTGGCTGCTTATGGCTTGGATGGGCGTACTCTGCGCTGGGTAGGAATCTGGCTGGCTGGCCGGGCCCAAAGAGCTGTGGTGAATGGAGTTAAATCCAGTTGGCGGCTGGTCACAAGTGGTGTTCCCCAGGGCTCAGCATTGGAGCCAGTTCTGTTTAACATCTTTATCAAC
Organism: Phoenicopterus ruber ruber; assembly: GCA_009819775.1. Taxonomy (NCBI): domain Eukaryota; kingdom Metazoa; phylum Chordata; class Aves; order Phoenicopteriformes; family Phoenicopteridae; genus Phoenicopterus; species Phoenicopterus ruber. Next base: position 58,035,197 of record CM020216.1, read on the forward strand.
GATCTGGACAAGGGGATCGAGTGCACCCTCAGTAAGTTTGCAGACAACACCAAGCTGGGAGTGAGTGTTGATCTGCTTGAGGGCAGGCAGGCGCTACAGCGGGACCTGGACAGGCTGGATCGATGGGCCGAGGCCAATGGTATGAGATTCAACAAGGCCAAGTGCCAAGTCCTGCACTTGGGTCACAACAACCCCAGGCAATGCTACAGGCTTGGGGGGGAGTGGCTGGAAAGCTGCTTGGCGGAAAAGGACCTGGGGGTGTTGGTCGACAGCCGGCTGAATATGAGCCAGCAGTGTGCCCAGGTGGCCAAGAAGGCCAATGGCATCCTGGCCTGTATCAGAAATAGTGTGGCCAGCAGGAGTAGGGAAGTGATCGTTCCCCCTGTACTCGGCCCTGGTGAGGCCGCACCTCAAGTACTGTGTTCAGTTTTGGGCCCCTCACTACAAGAAAGACACTGAGGTGCTGGCGCGTGTCCAGAGAAGGGCAACAAGGCTGGTGAAGGGTCTAGAACACAAGTCCTATGAGGAGCGGCTGAGGGAATTGGGGTTGTTTAGCCTGGAGGAGGCTGAGGGGAGACCTTATTGCTCTCTACAACTACCCGAAAGGAGGTTGTAGCGAGGTGGGTGTCAGTCTCTTCTGCCAAGCAACAGGCGATAGGACAAGAGGAAATGGCCTCACATTGCTCCAGGGGAGGTTTAGATTGAATATTAGGAAAAATTTCTTCACCAAAAGAGTTGTCAAGCATGTGAAAGAGGCTGTCCGGGGAAGTGGTGGAGTCATCATCCCTGGAGGTATTTAAAAGATGTGTAGACGTGGTGCTTAGGTACATGGTTTAGTGGTGGACTTGGCAGTGTTAGGTGTGTGGTTGGACTCGATGATCTTAAAACTCTTTTCCAACTTGAACGAATCTGTGATTCTGGAGAGCCATTGATCTGCTGTCATTCAGTTATACTTACAGCTGAGAGAGTCAAGTCCCAGCATAGGTGGAGGTTCTGTCAGGGTATGCAGTTATTGAAACTTTCCTTGAAACCATTTCCACATTCACATCTTTCCATTACGTACAACATGTGTAGTGACCCCATGGAGAGCTGCTTGAGATCACATAATGGCTGAATTTTTAACTTTCCAGCCAACAAGGGAATACGTTGGAGTTTTTTCAGGGCAGTTAACAGCATTCATTTCAGCCTTTAAGTTTGGGAGGTGGTGCATTCTTCTTACCTTGAGATAAGAGCTGAGCTGGTCTCGTTTACATAGAGGTATGTTGGAAAGAATTTCTGGTTTTAATTCAGGAATGAATGCTAGCTCTGCTTTTGTAAACACCTATTGAAATCATTGAGTGCTTCATACTGTGGCTTTTTTTTTAATTTATTTCCATCTCAAACTCTTTTGGGTGTGCACGTATGTGCCTTCCAGACCCTTCTCTTTGCAGGAGATTCTACATAGTGGATTTCTAGAGGCTGAATGCCAGTTTCCCTGAAATTCATGCTACATGCACTTTGTGTGACATGGGGCCTTGCTGGCAGTTGGCAAAACCGGGTGTGCTCAGAAACATGTTTTCAAAGATAGTTTACTTTCTCTGCTCAGTAGAAAGGGGATAAAAAAGTTCTGCACAGGACATGTCTGTGCTCATGCCCTCTGCCTGTTGAGGAGGTGAGAAGCAGGACCCCAGGTTAAGCAGCAACTGTCATTTCAGCTCATCTCCAATCAGCAGGACAAAAATTTAAGGGGAAAGAAGTGTTTTCTTTATCTGGATGCCCGTTTGTCTCTATTGTAAGATTTCTGAAAGTATTGGTCATTTGTGGGTTGGTTACTTGAGGTGAATGTACCATGTACGTACAAAACACTTGTCATGTAGTGGTTAAAGCAGACTGAGATCTGAGGCAGAACCTGCACCAGCCAAGGAGGATGGCAGCAGAGTAGTGGGAAATACTTTTATCACTGTTGAGGTGAGAAGAGAGTCCTACTTCTTGCTGCTTCTCCGTATTTAAACTCTGGTTATGCTCTGTCATAGTCACCTCATCCATGTGAGCTTAATTAAGAGCAGTTTAGTAGTTCATATATGTGTACGGACTTTTAAATATAAGGGACTGAATATTTTGTAGGTAAACTTCCCCTAAAGAAGCATAACCTTTATAGTAACAGCCTGGCTGTTACTAAATAACAAGAGCAAAACTGCGCTAGTGAAGTCACCTACCAAATAATAAAAAGGACGTCTTTTTAATACCTGAAACAGCACTTTCAACTGTGGAAGCCAGCAGAGTTAGTGGGGTTGGATGTATTGTTTATATATATTATGAGGAAGATGTTTCATTTGTACCGATCGTTTTCTAGGAACTATTCAAAACAATTGCCTTGTATTTGGGGAGGCAACTAATGCACACATATTTGTATGACAGTTTGCTACGATGCAAACTTCCAGCACTCTGGACTGCTTCCAAGAGCATTTTGGGAGCAGGAAACTGTACTTTTAGGACTAGACTAAGACCTCCTTCATTAGCCATTGCTTTTGCGTACAGGGCATTATATCATGTTCAGAAGATCAGTCTATCTATCTATCTATCTGCCTGTCTACCTGTCTTAATAAAGCGTCTGTATACACACATGTAGCCCTAGCACATGTAGGCCTAGCTAGCAAAATGTGTTGTTTTCTGGGACAAAACCTTCAGGTTTTGATTGGCTGCTGTATCAGTAGACTGGAATACTTACTTACAGCTGTCCTCGGAGGCCTTCTATAAAACTGCAGGTGTTCAGCTTTAGCAAATAGTTCTTATTATATGGATAGACTTTTGGCAGCTAGTAATGATGTTTCCTGAAATTGAAAAATGATTTTCTACCTTACACACTGGTTTTACATTACTGGAATGTTGGAGGGGAAAACAAATACCTCTCATCAAGTAGTATTGAGACTGTTTTTGTTAGTTGTATATATTTTCTGATTTGTATATTTTATACTGGAGTGGAAGTTTTTTTCCTTAACTGTTGTAGTCAGATTTGAAATCTCTTCCAGCAAAACTCAAATTATGAGGAATTAAGGAAGTGTCTGGCAACAGAGGGTTACATCCTCCTTTATAAAGAACTAGCAACTGGCTAGCAGTCAGTGTACCACCAAACCTGGAGCTAAGGGGGCGTTGTAAAGCCTTTGAAAATATTGGACAGTATCATAGAATACTGTTAAGAACTTTTTTTTTTTGGTATCACTGATTAAGGCACAAATGATGGTTTTATGAGTATGTGTTTAACCCATTCTATGCACTGTTGGAAGAAAATGGTGGATCATTTTGTTACAGTCACTCTTTTGGACAATGAGATTGATGGCACACTGTATGTCAGTTCTGGGGAACTGTAGTTTAGCTGCAGGGAGTTAAACAACTTATGTGGATTGTATTTAATTATCAAAATGCTTGACTAGATAATTTAGTGCTCAGGCTTTCTTCAGTATGCCTGCTTAACCTTTACAGTGCTAAATCGGTACCTGCAGCCTGGTGGCTCAGGATTCTCCTCTCTTAATTTCTATTGATTTCCAAAATAATACCTTGCTGAAGTAGGGTTATATGAGTGTTTTAAGCATACTAGGACATATGGCATGAATGAGTCCCTGTTAGACACTGTAGACACAGCTCAGGTCTATCAAATCAGAATGCTTCCTCAGGGAAAGCATCGATCCCTTAAAAAGCAGTGCTAGGAAGTTGACAGAGTTCTCTCAAGGGTTTAGAGGACCCTAAACCCTCACCATCAGTTTCGTATGGCAGCCTTGGGATGTGATGTGAATTATTATAGCATAGCCCTCAAGATATAGCACAGTTGAGCAGCAGTTGCTACATTTTTTTGTGGTGGAACAAAAATACTGAATATGAATTAAATGGGAAATTCTGACTTCAGTAAACCGAGGCTGTGCAAGCCAACTCAGCATGCCCAGGAGACCATCCAGGTTCTGGAAGGGAATACCAGGACTGAAGGTGCTTTTAATTTTTTTATTATTTTTTGTTTGCTAAATCTTTGAATATATAGTTATTTTGTTTGTCAAATACAGTCCAGGAAAGTAACTCTATGCTTTCCCTACTGTGAAAAAAAGCTGTGTATTTGAAACCTTTACAGAAACAAGGAGACACCAAATGCGGGTATTAAGCTTAAACCTCAAACCCTAATATCACTTTATCTGATGCTAATCCACAGTGCTACAGACATGAGTTATTGCTGATGGCATAAGTATGTGGCCATGTTCATTGTAAAGGTTCCTCTTTATCTCCTTATCTGTATTCCCCCTCACATTTCTCACACCCATTTGCGCACAGTTCTCCAGGTTTTTTTCATCATATGAAAGTATCATTTTCAAAGGCTTTTGCTTTTCACATCCATGTCAGTATTGCAGATTAGAATGTGACAGGGAATACCTGGTTGCATACTTCCTTTAAACCTGAGCCAGTAGCACTGCAAAATGTTAGGGAGAGCACCCTTTCATCTCACACCATCCACCACTTTAAAGTGAAAGGTTTGTTGATGTAATCCTATTTCCAATCTATAGAGGTCACCTGTAATGCACTGCTCTGAAGATAAATGCCTAGTACTGTTTGATGTTAGAGGTTTCTTTTTTTTTAAGGCAAGTTTAATGATATTTTGGTTTGCCAGGATATTGTGTTGAAAATTTTGAAGACTTCAGCTGTTTTTAAACCATTGTTAACCTTTCATTCAATTGTTAACAATCCTTTCCAAACTGATATTTTTATTATTTCAATATGTTTCAGGTCTTTTTTCTTTTTTTTTGGCAAGAACTGATAAGTTTGAGGTGATCTGTGATGTGAGATGCAGCAACTAGCTTCTAGATGACAGTACACTAAACCAAGTATATACCCCTTTGGCAATCAGTGACAAAGATAATATCGATTTCACTGGGAGAAGGATTGTATCCTGCCAGTATATCACAGAGGGATGAAATGGAAACCTTAGTTCATAATGTAGTTCTTAAGCAGTTGTGAAACTCGCATCCAGGATCTTTTTTGATCTCTTTAAATATACCATTGGTTTTATGATTAAAAGTAAAGATCTCTAGAGGCTTGTATGAAATGAATCACAATATCAAAAAAATAAGTAGCCAGAATTGCATGTTAAGCATCGTACATATGCTAGGTCCATGTATATGTAGAATGGAGACTACAAAATACAGTCATTTTTTTCATGTGCAATTGTGTGTGGATATTTCTGGATATCTGAGTCTAACTACCTGTATCATGAAAGTTGCTGTATTGATTGTGGATTTATGGGTGAAAACCTACCCCAACTAAAGTTAGTGACAAAACTCCAACCAATAAGTAGGATTCAACTTCGTGTTTTCCAGTTGCCATTAACATTGTTGGTGCAATATCTTATGGTGTTTCCCAGGTTTATTAACACTGAAAAGTATTTCCTGGCTAAACTGTATTGGCAAATCCTCCTGGAGAAACACAGTTTATGGGTTTTGTTGCTATAGGTCATACAATTTTTCCCCAATAAAAAGGTAGAATTTTATTTCACAGCTTAACTGCACCTACTTTTGCCAGCAAGGCTAAGTCAGTTAGGGGTGGGCTTTTTTTCTCTATGAACAGGACTCATCTAGGTAGATACAGGTTGGCAAAGGCTTGCTGTAGCCCAAATGGGTGAATCTAAGCCTTTTGGTTACCTCTGAGGATTTGGCACATTACAACAAGAATTTCCTATCTATCTCTCTGTCTGTTTTGGTAGCAGAGTAAACCACTCCACCTGTTAATTGCTCAGCAGGCAACTTTCAGAGTGGTAGATCTGCACATGAATGTGAAACACTTCAGTGCACTTTTAAGAACCAGGCTCCCATTTCCAACCCTGTGGAGCATTGCTGCAGAGAGAAAAAGTGCTTACCTAGTGTGGCGCAGTAGCTCTTTGCTTGTAATCATTCCATTTCCTGACCCAAAGTGGTCATGTGGGGAGTTCAAGTTAGGTTAACAAGAGCAGACTGACATACAAAAGGCTTCATTTCGCTGGATCTTACACTGACTCCTGTCCTTTTATTGTTAATGCCCCTTTGTTAATTTCTCTTCCTTTGTTTCATCCGCCTGAGAGTTCAGCTGGCAGCAGGGAAAGTTCTCTGCGCTGGCTTGGCATGGTATGTGGTTTTTAAAGCCCCTTGCTGCTTCAGGAGGAACCCACTTTCCAGGGCTCTGTCACTTTCCCTCTTGCTTTTTGTATTCAGTCCCTTCCTTACCATTCCCCACATATGGTACGCACAGTTGCAATGACTTGCATCTGTCCAGAAGTGTGACTTTCTTAGAGCTGATTCTCCTGTTCCTTTGTGCATAAGCCAAAAAAGGACTGTGTGTTACACAAGGCTGCCAGCACCCTTCTCCCAAGAGAACATGTGTGGTCCCTCCACATTCATCTGAATTCCCACTAACCCCAAAGATCAAGAATGTTTAGACTTCTTCCTGTCTCTGGTGGCCACCATTATCAAAATGACTTTGTCTGCCCAGAAAGTTAAAACCCATTGCTATTACACTTGCAGTTCTATCGATGATAAACTATGGAAAACATCAGTGTCATATATTGTATTTAACATAAGGAGCTGTTTGACACAGTGTATCCTTGAAATGTTTATAGTGAGTAAGCAAAACTTTGAATTCACTTTAATAAAAACTCCCTTTAACCTCAGAAATGGAGCCTGCACAATAAAGTTTTATCTCTCTCAATGATGTTCACTCTTCTCGTTCTAAGGGCCAAACACTGCATAATAAATGGCAAGGAGCCTCTCTCCGTTTTATTATACCCTTTCCTTTTGCTGTGGGTGTTCAGCACATCTAACAAGAGAAAAATAAAGATCATTCCTTGAATTCCCATAACATGGAGGCCAGTTGGCATTGCTGACCTCTTTGTTTCGCTCCCCATGGTCCCCAAAGGAGAGTACTGGTGACAGGAAGAAGAAGAAGAGTGTGTTGCAAACCAGATTATCCTTAGAAGGTGGTTTATTCCCTGCTTAATCCTCTGTACCCTGTCTTCCTTGCTGGTTATTCAAGTTGTCTCTTTGAGAAAGAAGAACTCCTCTTTGATAGAACTTAACAACCCTCTTATCTGTGGGCATCTTGAAGCTTGTTGAAGACACAAAGCAGTATGGGAGACAAAGCGACGTCTCTCTGACTCCGAGACTGTGAGAAGGAGAGCTGCTTAGCAGCTCTGGAGGAAAGTATACTGGTTTGTTATGAGGGGAGCCAAAACGGTTTTAAGAGAAAGTGGCAAAGCAGAATTTTGTTAGTCCTAATTTCACCTTACTGATGTATGTCATTATCCCTCCCTGACCTTTTGCTAAAAGGGTAGGTGGGCCACTGGATGGCCAAAATTGTCATGACAAACATCCTTAGATGCAACTGAACTCATACTGATGGTAGTTGCCTGAGTGCTCCTTCCAGCCTGCACTCTGCCCTGTTCCATCCATCCACAGGATCAATAACTTTAATTTAAATCTTGCTCAGACACTCATAATTTTGATGTTTGGCAGTTTTCTATAATAATAGCTAAAGACTAATAAAGCATGCCAAAGAACATTAGAGATTAATGGACCCCTTCCTCTCACTTTATCCCAAACCACCAGGAGAGTCAGCAAAGGAATACTCTAGTGTGGGGTATTTCATATGGGGTGTTACATGAAGTAGGATTGATTCTCTTGCATTGAAGAAGTTCCAGATGGAAGTCTCTGGCTCAAAATTACCATAGGGTATGCTGGAAAAGTATCTCCGCATATTTGTCCTCTCTACAACCAGATGTTCTTCCATTAGCCACTGAACTGCATGGACTTTAGATCAGACTTGGTCCAGCCATTCCTAGTTCTTAAATGTGCACTACATGTGCAAGAAGAGAATGGGCCAGTGAATAAAAGACACAGTCTTGTCTTAGGTGAAAATTCGCTCTTCAGTTTAAACAAATTAATTTGGATAGTGTATTGTGGCTTCCCCATTTTATTTTTTTAGCTAGATAGAAGATTCCACTAAAAAATCTCCTATGTGTTTTGTATGATTTCATTTGCTCCTTACAGGCCTCATCTCAGGCCATAATTCTTGATTTCTCCTAATTAGTTGCTGTGGAAATGATTATGTCATAAACACAAACAATGGGAATATAAGGAGCAGATGAATTCTTAAGAAGCAAAGATTTGTTTTCCTGTAAATGACCAAAAAACCCAAAGGAGAGGCATTATAATACTTTCTGCATTGTCTTTCATCTCAGGATTTTACAGTACTTCTCAAGTATTAATACATTAAAGATTTTTGAAAAGCTGCTGCAGAAATGGTGTTGAAACCTTCCATGTTAGTTGTCCTCAGTAACTCATGATCAAATCATTGTTACTTGCAACTCAAAATAAGCTTTTCCTTGCAAACTGAGCCTTTGCTCTGAGAGCTGACTGGATTCTTCCCAATGTACTCATCATCACTAGTTATAGAGATTCTGCTGACCAAGTTATTTACACCTGTGCAGTCCAATTTGCTTCAAGGCTCATTTTATCCCTCTGCCTTCAGATTCTTTCCCTTGGAGACTTGTAGGCAGTTCCAACACTTTCAATAGCGTTGCCTCACTGTTGCTGCACTATGTGAAAGAACAGTAAATGATTGTATCGAAGGAGTACAGGGTGGAATGGAATCTGCAGCTGCGTCAATCTCAGTTACGTTCTGCCTGACTATCGGGAGAAAAATCAATAAAAATATATTTTTTTGCCACTGAAGTCAGCACATGTGGCTAAGTATCCTCTGGGGAATGAAATCCGTCACTCTGCACAAGCCCACTGTATAGCAATGTTCTCCTTAAGTGCTCAAAAAGGGGCTTGTGTGGTGTATAGGCCATGTGAATTCACGTGTGGATTTCACCAAGGGAGAGGCTCTTTGAGTCAGAAGATGCCTTTTTGCATAGTCACTTTTCAGAGTTGTACTATATTTTGGCAGTCAAAACACCTCTGTCAGACAGCTGAATATTTATAACTGCTGCCTTTTACAGGTGGGAAAACCAAGGCGCAGAGAGATTAAATGACTTTTCTAAAGGAGTACAGTCGGTTAATGGCAGAGTGAACAAGGAGCTCAGGATTTCTGACTGTCTCATAGCCTCCACAGAACATTTCTAGAGCAATATAGAAGTGATGTAATGTGCAAGCAGAATTGTTTCCAAACAAAAATGTCTGTCAGGTTGCATATAATATCCACAACAGCTCTTTAAACGTGCAAGAACTGATTGATTTTAAATGAATGTGGTTAGAAAGAAAGGATGCTTAAGTGTTAAAATATTTTCTTCTACTATTGATAAAAAAATTATAGAAATTATCCTGCTCATAGCTATGGAACAGAAAATCTACATAGCTCTTAGGCTTTCAGCTAAAAGGTTTTTTTGAAACTGAAGCTGCAAACGCAAGTTAGGAAGTAGCATCTTCTTGTCAGCTACCCGCATCTGTTGTTGGAACTATACAGTAGTACGTTTCCAGCATTGCCTTGCAATATGCCCATGTCAACTTTATAGAACTCAAACATGCGCAAGAAAGATACACTAAGAAGGGCAAAATGCTTTTGCATAGTTTTTATATTATTCACACAGCTGGAATGTTTACAGCATAGTACAGAGTGTAATAAGAGCAAATGCTGAACCACATCAAGTGGTTCCCTTGTCGTGCGTGTCATTTAAATATCAAATCTATAAGGGCGTTTGCTATGTTCTTCACACACAGAAAGACCACAACTAAGTGACTTAAAAGTATCCCATGAGTTTTTAAAAATGCGGACAAACAACTCTCTTCTTTTGATAATTGCAAATACATTGTTCCACTCCGTTGGTTCTGCAACATCTGGTGTTTTATAAAGCATTTTAAAATGTCATCTCCCTTCCCCGTTTGCCCACACCCTTCCCACTGCACCTTAACCCCAGCATAACAAGAAAGTTTAATTTCCAAAGAAATCTGTGGAAATTCTTGCAAAACAGAGTTAAGGAATAGTGTCTGTATAGGTTTGAGTGTTTCTTAAATTAACAAGAAAGCTGAGTCAGTGGCATGGAGCAACACTAATGTATAGAACAATTTTCATGAGGAAGATGAATAAGATTCTGGGCTGATTCAGTGGAAAGGTGTTATTAAGTGACTCTTGCAGAAGAGATTACTTAGAACTTTTTGCTTGGTAGCGTTAAGTTGATATACCAGTCTTGGCATTAGGTTTTCTTAAAAGGTCACAAGGCAGTTTCTCAAGAATGAAAGACTGTAACCCCCTTCGTAAGTCCCGGTATGTGTCCAACGTTTGAATTGAAAATCGAGTGTAGTTCCTTCACAGTTACCTACTTAGTGAACTTCATAGGATGAGGAAGTTAGCTAGTTAGTGAACTTCATAGGAAGCCTGAGGATGAGCTTACAGGTTAAGGAATCAAAGTGGGCAAAGGGAAAGGCCATGCGGGTGTAACATTTGTCTATAATCAGGATGTTTTAACATTTTTCATAGAAGTTCTTGTCAGTCCATTGCAGCGTCTTTAGTCTCATACTTTAGTCTGAGAAGTAGGAGTTGAGTAAGGATACAAATCTAATAATATAGAAATAACTGCAGAAGCTTCATTAAAAAATCCCAAAGCAAGGAGTCTTTATAAGCATCGGGAGGGGGATCATCTCGCATAATTTTAGCTATCTATCAGTTAGGCATATAGTTTAAGCAGATTTTATAGTGTCTCTGTTTTCAGTGAAGAGAAAGGGAGCAGGGGCACCTCTAGATGGCAGTTCATCCCACCTGTCTAGGTGAGACGAGGTGCTCACTTTTCATCTGGCTAAATTTAGATGGGATGAATCTCACCTTTACAAGTCAACACAGAGGAAGATGCTTCACAATCCAATGCATTTAAAGTAAGACTTCCTTACCTCTTGAAGTCAACAGGGTAGAAGATTTCTTCCTTATAAAGATCATAAGGGTCGAAGAAAAGTACTGTGAAAAGTACTGTCAACTCAGTGAAGTTGCCTTTTTTACCAATGCACTGTAAATATGTGGCAAATCCTATGATAAAACACATCTAGCTACAGTCGGAAGGTTATGTTAAATGATTTGTATTAGCTTCTTTTTACATAACTGGTGAAAATAGGTGAAATTTTATTCATAATGAAAAATGTCATGTTAAAGTACATTCTTAAAAGGAGACTGACACATAATATACAGGTGATTTCTGATCATGGGCCTGGTGCTTAGGATATTCTATGTTCTTGTCCTTATGGTCCTACTGGGACAGCAGCTCTCCACGGGCTGCTGTAGACTTCCTTAAATTACCAAGCACCACTAGTGCCCTAACCAAAGATTTCTTAGAGGCTGAATAAAAGTACAACCTCTAAGGAATCTTATTCCAAGTTCTGTATTGCCTTAGCCAAAATGTTATTAGTATCCAAGGAGATGAACTGTGACCCTATATCCTTAACCTTGCTCATGTCTGTTTTGCCAGAGCTGTGTGACTGTCAGATAAGTAGGGATACCCTTACCTGCTTTACTCTCACTAAAGCAAGTAACAAGTAATGAAAGTACAGTAGCACTGTCTTCAGCATGGATTAGAAACCAGAGCACCTGTTTTAAGGTCCCAGGTAAGCTTGTACCCATGTGCTGTCATCTGCGTTCCTTTCTGTTATACTTAACTCAATAAGATTTACCAGCTTGTGCTGCAGGCAGACTTCCATTTTCCTAGCTAGATATACTCTTTATAAAGAGTGTGTCTTGTTTAAATTAACAAAACAGAAGTCAGAGGGATTATTTTTGCTCCCTGTAAATAAATTAAAGGGGCAAGTTTCAGAGTGGAAGATGCATTTTTGCAAGTAAAGGCATGGTAAAACTCTTCATGAGTATATTTAGGCTGAAAATTAGAGTAAGGTAGAATATTCCCATAGGGGTAGTGGACGCAAGCATTCTAGCTACTATTGAGCTTGATAGTTTAAGAGTGGGTTTGTGGAGAAGGTTATGGTCTTGAAGTACAAAGGCCTGGATTTGGACACCTCGGGTGGAAGAGAGCATAGTGATTGTTTCTTCCAAGAAGTCTTGGTTGTCTAAATTCTTGGGTCAAATCCTGCCTTTTTGATAGTTTGTGGCATGATCTTGTTATGAAATGGAAATAACAAAGATGTAAATTTTGCTAGCTGCAATCTTATTTAAGAGTCTGCCAAATTCTACTCTTGAACCTTTATCCCTGTCTCTGCTGTCCCCTGCTTCACTGTGATGATTCCCTGTGATGATTGTGATGCCAGCCGGTGTCCCCTCAGCACTGTGAGCTCCTGTCCCATTACTATGCAAACACTATTCCTGCAGCCTTAGAAGTTTAAGAAATAAAAGGAAATGGTGATTCCCTTTGGACCATCAGCCACATGACCTTTTGTTCTCACATGGTTTAGTCCCTCTTCTGTATGTGACTGCCACTTGGGACTTTTTTTGGCTTTTGTCCATTTTATTCCAGTTAGCATTTAGTTCACACATCGTTATGAGAAGCGCTGGTTACGAAGATACGCAGCTCTTGTCATAACAGAAGTATTTCGTATGCACCTGCAATTTGACATTTGTGTTGGGGGAATATTGCAGAGTGAATAAAAAAACTGAAATAATTTGCTTTTTTTTCTGACTCCACCTGCTATGGAATTGTTTTGTATTTTTGGAGGAAGGGCGTTGAGGTGGGTTTTTTCTTCCCTTTTTTTTTTTTTTTTTTGTAAAGAACAATCTGAAGGTGTGTTTATGGCGTTAGGGAAAAGGTACATTGTGGGTTACAATGCTATAAGCAGAGAAAAAAGGAAAATCTGTAAGACAGATGTCTATTAACATGGTGTAAATACCCTATTTTTAAATGCAAGGGGAAAAAGGTGTTCCATATATAGTCCTCAAGCTGGAAGCTTCATGTTCGTAATAGTACCATGGCAATGTGCAAGGATTAATCACTTCCTGTGTGCTATTTGTAACAGCAACATCAACAAAAAGTGTTCTCAAGAAGCTTTATATTCTTATTGCATTTGATCCTCTTTCTTCGGATGCACCTATTCAGATACACTGAATTCATTAAGACCACCCTAGCCGCCTTTGCCACATGCGTGCAAATGCAAGGACCTGCAACCCGCTTGTACCTGACCACCTGCGAGTCCCCCTGGTGCATGAAGCTGTTTGCCACTGTGCCCAGTTGTCCCACCACCCCTTGATCACATACCGGAGGCGAGAAGGGGGAGGGTGTCAGGGCGCACTGCAGCTGTGCTCTGCTGTGTCTCAACCAGGTGCTCACAGAATTAGGGAGCTATAAATGGCTTCCTGATAGTGTTCCCCAGCTTGCCTTCTCCAAGTAAAACTCTGCACAGGAGAGTGTCTGGCCTGATCGCGTTCACAAAAGCAACAGATTTGGCCTTGAAACGCTTCTTGCTGCTCATTGCAGGAACTCAAATGGCTTAGAATGAGAATGACCTAATATACTTCAGGAATTGCACTGAAATTAAGAGTTCAGTCTCACGTATCCACATTAAGTGGAAAGACAAACAATTTGAGTTATGTTAACTATGCCTCTGTAATGGGAAATGTTGATACTTATGCTGATGGGAATTTTGTCTAATTGATCTTCTGTATTCAAGAAACTGTTATTGGAAACTGATATTTCACACCTTCATACCATGGTGATTGTTACTTATTAAGTGCTTTTATATCATGATGTCTGGTAGTAAAGGGTCCCCAAATACATGTTAATGTTAATCCATCTTGTCAAGTAAGTTTTTTCATGATTGAGTGTGACTGGAAAATGATCAGTTGTGAGCTTTACTTTATAGTTTAATTGAAGGGAAATTAAAAAAGTAGGTTCAATATTTCTTTTTAGTAGTTTTAATATTTCATTCAGAGATTCTGGGGGGTTTTTGGGACAGGAGGAGGTTGTTTTTTGCAGGAGGCTTGCTTGGCAGGTAGTCATTGGCCATTTTTGTTGAAAACTGAGGGTCAAGACAGAAGTCAAGTTGCATTAAAATAGCTTATGGTACAAGGTAAACTGTATGTTTCCATGGAATATATCCTGTGATGAAAGCTTCTTTCTTAAGTAGTCAGTCTCTCTAAATAATGCATTCTTTCCAGACATCGTTGCTATTTTGTTCTTTGACAGGTAATTACAAACTTGCTCCTCAAAAGAGGGGGGGGGGGGAGACAAGCCATACACCTACAGGAACGCTTTTAAATGTAGGTCCTGCTTAATCTGGTTTAATCTTTGTTTATATAAATTCATGTGTGTTTTGAGAGCTCGTTTTTCAACTTTGAAGCACCCTTCTGTATTTATTTCTCTGAAACTTTTTGCAGCTCTCTTACTATGAGAAAAAATAATGCTGGCAGTGAGTTCGTGTATATAAGCTAAAAACTTTTTGAAATGCATGCATTTTTGCCAACTGCAGTTGCTGGTTTTAACTGGCAAGCTAGTACCACCCTCAGAGAACAGTGCCTTAAAAAAAACGAGTATTGCAGATGATGTTTGTGAATTCATTGCCTGAGTTTGAATATAATGCTTTATCTCAAAATGGGCAGTTACAGAACGATGTAATTTTTATGTAGCATCCTCATTGCGCGAAAGAGTCGTGAAACAGATAAACTAAAGAGAAAAAGGAAGGGAAGATTTAGGGAGAGGATGTGACTCAGGGATTCAGGATCCTTCCAGATCGATAGAACAGCCCCAGAAAAAGAATGACATCCAGCTGCTGCAAGCAGACAGATGGAGAAGAGGCCTAGGATGAAGAAAAAGAGTGGAGGAATAAATGTGGTTAGAAGTGTAGGATGAAGTTGGTCCTTTTTGCATTTCAAAAAAGGAGAGAGGCAGCTGGATCTGGGAATGAACAAGATCCTAGTGAAGGCGAATGAGGCTTGCTTCCCAGAGCATGAGGATTGTTTGGTGGCCCTGATTTTTTTTTTTTATGTGTGTGTGTGTGTTTTCAGGGAAAACAAAGATAAAATCCTTTCCTGGTGATCTGAAATGGTTTCCTGCAGTCAGTTAGGTATAACCCTGTCACCCCGAATCAAAATACTTTGCTGAGTTTTAAAAAACATTGCTTTTTCCTTCTTTAAAGACGAATTTCAAAATGGAAACTTAATTTAGAGGCAATCACTTTGGAATTTGTTTAAGCGATGTGTCTTAGGTTTTGGGGGATTTTTTTCAGCCAAACTATTGCTGATTTCAACCTGAATTTGTAAATAATTTTCAGGTGACCTCAAAACTAGCACATTATTCACTGAAAGCACTATCCAGCTGTACAAATCATGAAATGTCTTGGGGACTTCTTCAGAAGGAAAAGCTGTGTGCAATGCATAATTGCTTTCAAATCCTGTAGATATCATCTAATCCAAGTGGCCTTGGATCCGACCTGCAGTGCTCAGCCCCTAATTGCGTGCCAAATACCTGCGTCATTTGAGAGTTCAGATTGTTTGTTCATAGTCAAGAAAAGAGTGCCAGCTTGCGCTGTGTCACAGACCATGAATGAAAATTTTTTGCTGTTTCCTGCTTTCAAAACTATTTTTAATTGTTGTAAGTGCTGGTCATATATCCTTTGTAAAATGAGGCTCTTTAAAATGGAGGCATTCAGAGTAACTGGTTATTTATGAAAAATGTTGTCTTAATTTATTTGGCTTGATCACAGTGAGAAAATAGATATAACCAAATTGTTTGCTTAAAGTCGCAAAAAAATGGGTTTCCTAACAAAAGAAAGATATGCTTATTTTGGCAATAAACTAGAAGCCTCCTTCTCTTTTTCTAATAATTGTCCCTTGGCACATTCATCTATGTGTGTTGCTTAGAGGCCTGTCTGGTAATCTTTAGCTAGTTTTAAATCACAGGTTTCTCCATATGCAGGCCAAATGTTACAGAAGATACTGAAAGTTCATGCATGTGCACACACACACTATCAAAGGCTTTAAAACATCCACAGATATCTTTAAAGGGCATATGCTAACAGAAAAAGTTAATAGGCTGTGGTACAGGAAGGAGTTTCAGAGGAAAAACAAGTTGTCAGATATTCATAAAATGCTTTTAAGAGTACAAAATTTTTATCTGTGTACTGGTTTCAGGTACCCAGATACTAGGGGGTTTGGTTGGCTCAAGTTACAGGTCTTAATCTAATAATGATTGAAATATTGCGGGACATTTTAGTTCTCACTTGAATGCCCTTCCTAGTTACAGGACGCTATTATGTGCTTTTACTGTTCTATGCTGCAGTAGTACTTTCTAATCTAATATCATCTTTTTGCTTCACTTACTACCCTTAGTGTACTTTGTAGACTTCATAAGTAAAATAAAGACAATTTTGTTGTTCAAGAAGCTGAGGCATGAAGTGGCTACAGAGGCTTTGAGGAGGTCATGGAAAGACTGTATAAAGTTAGGAGGGAACTCTGATTTCTCTATTCCACGTTCCTTCACCAAGACCACCTTGTCATTCACAGGTGAAATGAAGCCACGTGGGAACTGGTGTTTATCACTTAGGCCACCTTCCTGTAGAAAGTACGGGAGGATATTTGTGATAGGTGCTGGACTAGGTGGAGTTGTCGGTGGCGTAGCATCATACTTGCATTGAAATTCAGTGGTTGTGTTGGACTTAATTCCCGTAATCTGAGGAATAAGAATCTGGCACGTGTGAATATCTGGCAGTGCTACTGACCACAGCTACTTCTTGTCTTTCCCAAGTTCCCCATTGAACACTTTTGCTGTGCCACTTTAGTCCTATGGATTGCCACGTTATGGAACAGTAAAATTGGGTGGCAGTTGTGTCACTCAGGTACACGTGCACCCTTGGTGCACTCATATGCATACTCAACGTATACACTCTTAACAAATCCCAAGGTTTGCTTCCACTTCGAATTTGAGGATGAGTACTATAGAACCTGTTCAGCCACTTCTGCCCTGGTGAAATAATTTATCAAAAATGTAGGCTTTTACTTGAACATAAAGTTCGTATTTCTTTTGAAACAGCTCTCGGGTAAAAATAACCAATTCTTGTAGACAATAATAAATTTTTGGTTCACACACTCACTCACTAGTTAGTAGCATTAAAAAATTACATTGAATTTACCTCAAGTATTTAAACAAATCTACATCTCTTCAGTGACTAGGATAAGAGCTGTGTTACGGATAAGTTTCTTCTAAACTTAACCTTATCGTAGACTTCAAATAATTTCTGCCTAACCAACCTGACTGTGCAGGAGTGCTATGTTAACATTTTGCAATATTGTTGTCCAGCACTAGTCAGGTAGTGAGGAAAAAAAATATCCTCACCTTTCTAAACTATGTTTACAGTAGATTTTCCAACTGAAATAAAAGAGGATACTTTTGTCAGTTCATGTGATGGTTGTTCAGCTGTTTGGTACATCTTGCTCTTCTGTGTTCTCTGTTAACACTCATTGTGGTGGGTTGACCCTGGCTGGATGCCAGGTGCCCACCAAAGCCGCTCTATCACTCCCTTCATCAGCTGGACAGGGGAGAGAAAATATAACAAAAGGCTCGTGGGTCAAGATAAAAACAGGAGATCACTCACCAATTACCATCACGGGCAAAACAGACTCGACTTGGGGAAATTAGTTTAATTTATTACCAATCAAATCAGAGTACAATAATGAGAAATAAAACCAAATCTTAAAACACCTTTCCCCCCGCCCTCCCTTCTTCCCGGGCTCAACTTTACTCCCTATTTTCTCTACCTCCTCCCCTCTAGCAGCGCAGGGGGACGGGGAATGGGGGTTGCAGTCAGTTCATCACACGTTGTCTCTGCTGCTCCTTCCTCCTCAGGGAGAGGACTCCTCACACTCTTCCCCTCCTCCAGCGTGGGGTCCCTCCCACGGGAGACAGTCCTCCATGGACTTCTCCAACATGAGTCCTTCCCACGGGCTGCAGTTCTTCACAAACTGCTCCAGCCTGGGCTCCTCTCTCCACGGGTCCACAGGTCCTGCCAGGAGCCTGCTCCAGCATGGGCTTCCCACGGGGTCACAGCCTCCTTCAAGCAGCCACCTGCCCCAGCGTGGGGTCCTCCATGGGCTGCAGGTGGATATCTGCTCCACTGTGGACCTTCATGGGCTGCAGGGGGACAGCCTGTCTCACCATGGTCTTCACCATGGACTGCAGGGGAATCTCTGCTCTGGCGCGTGGAGCACCTCCTCCCCCTCCTTCTTCACTGACCTTGGTGTCTGCACAGTTGTTTCCCTTACGTATTCTCACTCCTCTCTCCAGCTGCAGTTGCGCAGGTTTTTTTCCCCTTCTTAAATACATTATCCCAGAGGCACCACCAGTGTCGCTGATGGGCTTGGCCTTGGCCAGCAGCAGGTCCATCTTGGAGCCGGCTGGCATTGGCTCTATCGGACATAGGGGAAGCTTCTAGCAGCTTCTCACAGAAGCCACCCCTGTAGCCCCTCCACTACCAAAACCTTGCCATGTAAACCCAATACAGTTATTCAATGTGGAGATAGTGGGGAATACACAGCTGCTGTCCATGTCCCAAGAATGAAAGATAGCAGATAAAAGGTTCAGCAATACCCTCTTGTTCAAAGGGAATGCAAGAGCAAATTTTGGTCACAGGGTGATATCACATCCTTGGAATAAGTTGTTATTTTGTTATGACTGACCTAAAGATTTAGACCTCCTCTTAGTCATGCAGTTTTTTTGAAAATTGTTATCGATTAGAAGTAGATCTGGATTTAGGCGGGGAATTAGTATATATAGTTATACTGAAGGAAAGTAGTCCACTGTTGCTGAAATGGACACAGTCATTATAAAATGATTACTATAAAATTTCTAATGTCTTCTTAAATTTGAGGAAGATGACTTTTGCCTTTCAACTTTTGTCAGTCTTCATCTGCATATTGGGAGTAGGTTTGCTTTTTGTTACAATAGGCTGTTGTGACCTAAGACTTCACTGGTCATCAGTAGCAGTAAATGTGGGGGGGCAAAGGAAGAAAAGTTTATTGTGAGACCAAGGTTTAGGTTTTTTGGGTAACTATAACAAAGCAACTATCTCTTACAGCATCCCTATGATTTTATTATAGCTCTTAAGCACCGTTAGGGCTGTGCACATGCACAGAATAGATGCATGGCCTCAGTATAGAGATATGAAGTATCTTGAGCATTTTGTAGTTTAGATGTGTAAAACTGTAATTGCCAAGGGATAACTGGGGTCAAACTGACCTTTTATTTCAGGATGACATTTGGCAAGGGAAGATTTATCATCATCTTCATGCTCAAGAGGAAGTGATGTATTACATACTCAGTGATGTATTATATACATTGTGCACTGTGGACCACACAAAGACGTTATATTTTAAACTGATTTCACATATCCTTTCAGTGGAGAGAGGCAGTGTGTTGGTGGATGTTCATGGGAAATCATTAATATACTTAGTCATCGGGAGTTATGTCATGATGATCTTTTATAGAATATATAAAACAGTGTGTTTAGTAAAAGAAAATCTTGGATGACTAAAAGATTATAACTAGCAGAGAGAGTAATGACAGATCACCATAGGAAGTTCTTACTGATGGAAGTGGGCACAATGAACAGCATTGGCATTGACATAGATTGTCATAAGCCATATTGAGAACACTAGTTTTCCACGCCGTTGGCTATTCCTGGCTGCTAGCAAAGATTTTGGTCGTATTCCAATGTTTTTTTCATAGTTAAAGGTCTCACAGTAGCAATAATTTTAAGTCTTCTGTGTATTAAACTGCAAAAAACACATAAAAATAATCTATCTTTCAATTCCAATAAAGTGGAAAAAACAGAAATGTAGTTCTTGCCTCCACAGAGGCTGTTGGCATTTTCCAGTAGTTAGAAAAGTGGCCAGTGTGAACAGACCAATTTGTATTTAAAATACAGATTTACAGTGTCAGATTGTATCTCATTCTGAGCAATCTTGTCAACACATAAGGAAACAACATATTCTGCCTGAAGTAATATGTGGATTGTAAATCATACATTACCTCAAAACCCCCCACCTCTTTTCCTGTAATTAACTTATGCAAATTTAATTTTTTAGGCCATTACCTTAGCAAGTACTTTTGGTAAGAGGCCAAATATTCTGAGCACCTTGTATGTGTTTGTGTGTATATATGTATGTATCTGTATATATATATAAATATGAGAAAGAAAAGATCGTACATCTTTATTAGACTGTTGGATCTGAACAAAAAATATTAGCTAATGCAGTGCAACAATAGAGCAGGGCATAAGAGCTTAGCCTAACAGGAAAAACAAAAGTTTTCTTTGAATCTGGGGGGTTTTTGATCTATTTTTTTCAGAGAACTATGTGACAGCTCTGTTCAGTTCCTCACCCAGTGGAAAACTCTTTTCATCTCCCCAGAAATAAAAAGGAAAAGCCCTTAAAAAGATAGTCTGTCCTTAAAGTAGCCCAGCACAGATATTGGCAGGCTGTGGATTTTTGACAGCAGCTTTCTCCTTTCTCCTCTTGACAGGTAAATAAAGTAAAAAAATGTTTACTGACTTGGCATAGAATTTATCAAAATACTTAAGAACCTTCATTTGCTCCCTACGATCCTTAAATGATAACTTTATTATGAAAAAAAGTCCTCATTATAAGGTCGTCATGTAAACAGAATATTTTCTGGCTTTACTTGGCAACAGAAAGATGATTTTTAAAATTGAAGCAAACAGGTTCTTTAAAACAGATGCATGCAGTCCTCCACTGGCATTTTTTAGCTTTGTGAATGGCTCATTTCACCAGATGAAATATGATCTGTGTTTTTTATATGATAGAAGTATTGACTTCTTTAACTGAATTAAACCCTACATTTAGGGGATTTGGGTAGGAATAGATATTTGATAGGTGTTTTACATAGATAAAGAAGAAAAAGACCCCAAAACCCCAAGGTCAGCATTTTAGACCATTATTATTGAACAGTCTGAGTATTTATGACATGATATATGTGACAAAAATTCTTTGGAAAAAGCTTCCATGAAAGGATCGGCATGAAGAACGGTAATGTTGAAATGTGATTTTTATATAGGATTTGTTTTATTCACATTTGGCAACCAGGAGGGGAAAAAATAATCTATTTTTGTTCCATGGTGCTGAGACCGAAATTCAAGTTTTCTTTAAAACTCATTGTAAATGGGGTATTTGGTGGAGGCCATGAACTACTTTAATACATATTCCATCATTCTGTGCTGCATTTCTTTCTTGTTTTTATTCACTTCAGCATACTGAATGATTGAAAATCCAGCTACAGCTAGCATAGGCTTCATTGTTGGAGCCGAAGCCTTAGATGTGCACTGAATGGCAAGTGGTGTACCCAAAAAACCTAATGCTGTCTAAAGGGAGAGAAGGGCTGGGGTAGTTGGATGAATACTTAATTCCTTATATCTGTTTTATGTCTCTAGTCAGCCTGGAAACACAGACTTCCTAGTGAAAGAGTTATATGGTCTTTCCAAGAACTCTGCTCTCTTGCAAAAGAAAAGATTGGCTTCTATGTAAAGTGTCAGCAACGAAGGAAAAGTAGGAAAGAAGAAAAAAGATATTGCGTAGGATTCTCAGCAGAAAAGCTGGCTTTAAAAAATAACATTCCTACTGGCACAACCTCTTGGCCTATAATAAAGATGAAATCCTCACATGACAGAACACTCCATTCCCCTCTGTCAGAAAAAGGACACTGTCTAGCAAAGATTTTTGGTTGCCCAAAGCAGTAATTACCAACACTCTGGAACGAGACAAGAAATTGTTTCTTTCTGTTCTATAAATTCTGTGACAAGGATTTAGTCTCCTTCATTACATCTCACATGACGTGCCTGTGGAACTGTAAGTAAAAAACCCAAAAGCTAACCCTCCCACAAAGAAACAAGCTTTTAAAATTTTAGGATCAAATCTGCAAATTCTGTCAGTTTTCTTCCATCTGTCATTTATTGCATCCATAACTTTCCATATTTAAACAATAGTCACTGCAATTTACCACTTAACAATAATAGTTGCTTATGTCAGCAATCAAAAGTTTTCCAACAGGAGAAGGAAATTAATATTTTTCTTTGTGTTTTCAGGGATTAATGCATATGGTCACCATACTAAACTGCAGTTCCAGTGTTTAATTTTTTGTTTAAGTTGTTTCATGAATAACTTTATACTTCTGCTCATTTGGGATAGCTATGGAAAAAGGAAACATTATATTTCATCCCTTATTCTTGAGTGAAGGAAAGGCAAAAGCACCATAGCTTGGCATGGAAACCCATCTGGTTAATTCAGTGGAATAACTCCCTTTTGGCCATCTTTCTGATTATTGTATTATAACATATTCTGTTTCTTTTTCCAGTCTAGCGTCTTGCACATACACAAAGATACAACTGAGAAATTGAAAGATTCCACTTAAGAAGAATTTGACCCATTTTACCAGTAACTTTGGTCCTACAGTTTAATACAGATTTTTCAAACAGAAATATAAAAGTATACTTGATAATGTGTCTCTCCTTATTCTTCATTGTCTGTCTTCCCTGATCACATTTTTCGTTAGTCTTTTCCTTATTTTACCAAACTATTTTTATTAATGCAGCACTCTTTTTATATGTATTAGAAATCATTTTAATGGAACAGGCTATGAGCATCTGCCCTTGTTGCTGAGAGGAGACCCCCGTTGGTTTGCCAAAATATGCATATAGGTTTTTTATGTTCAAATTTAAGCTTTTTTTCATTTATTCGGTAGTTGACAATTACAGTGTCAGAATTGTACTGTATAGAAAAGATGTATGGCCATCCTTAACAGAAGACGTGGATCCAACCAGCTGAAGTTACAAAGAAGGCAACTTTGTGAATCTCAAAGTAGCTATCATGGTTATTTTCCTGTTACAGTTTCCCCAGCAATCCCATTATGGATGTAAATGAGCATGTAAATTATGTAAATGTAAATTATTATTAGAATAATAATTTAAAATCTTTTAGAGTAGTTCCAACCATAAACAGACACAATCTTTTATATCTGCTCCATGTTATAGGTCCCATTTTAATTGGAGCACTAAAGCTGAGCCCTTTGATTCTCAGTTTTGGCAATCAATCTAACCTTTTTACCTTGATTTATGTTTTGGGGATTGAAAATTATGTTTTAAATAAGGCAGAAGGGGAGTTTGAATCTAGATCTTTTGGCCATACAACTTCTTTATCAACATAAAATATTCTATACAACAGCCCCTTCTCTGAGGCGACACAGAGAGAAGCATACATTTTTCTTTTTTTTCATTATAAAGCTCAAGTTTCAATCAGAAAGGGAGCACAATATAACTTTGACAAAAATGCACAAAAGATCTTGCATTCATTCTAGTACAGAATAAAAGAATTTAATGAAACCTTGAAATTGCCATGAAACGGACCGGTCATCTTCACTGTTGTCAATTTTGATCCTTCTAATCTGTTTTTTTCCACTGACTTCAGAATAATATGGATAAAGCCTGAAGATCAATAGATCCATTTCATCCTCTTGACTTATATACCATACTACAACATGAACAACATTTTGACTATTCTTGGCCTTCATTTTTGGTGGTGGTAGACTTGCTCTCCCTTCAAAATTATGCGTATTAAAATAATGATGCCATTAAATCCTACGAACTCTGATTGTATCCAGTATAAATAACCTGAGTTTTGAATTAAACCCTTCCATTTTTAGTTAAGTTCAGCCATGTTATTTTTCTAAGGCATGTGTATGTATACTGCCTTTTGCAAGACATTTCTGATCTAAGAAATGCTGGTAGCTGTCTGCATTTTCCTAAATAACAGATATGAGATCAGAGTTGAGGCCTAGGCAGACTGATGGCTCAGTGTATGCAGGTTGTAAGAAATAAGACATTTTCACTTTGCCCAGGCATTCATATATAAAGTCCTCCTTACTTATATGAAGGGTTAACGGAGATCAGGTTTCAGCAGGAAGAAAGAAGCCTTTCCATACAACACTAACAAGACTTTCTTTTGACACAAATATGTTTAATCACCCAACATGCAACAACTACAATCATTCAAATTAATGGTGTTCAGCCAAATGTAACATCACAAACACTGAAAGGCTTGAGTTACACATTCTTCCAGAAAGGATAAAACCAGTTTTTTTGGCTAACTTGTATAATTGAAAATTGTTAGTGTCTGTGTTTATGTGCCAACAAGTGCTCTTGGGCGCCTCTTGTCTGATCAAGACTGTCGCCTTCTGTGTCCTTCAGGAAAAGAGGACCGCCAAACACCACAAAAGGTGACATTTGAGCAGACAAGGTGCTGAGCTGAGTCCATTAATCTCGTATTAATCACACTGACATTTTAAAGGATGATTTTCTTGAGTGGGAAAAAAAACCTTCCCAATAGCTTAGCAGATACTGTGCGGACTGGAAACAGGATGGGTAGTCAGAGGCCAATGACGGATTGAATTTTCTGTTACCAAGAGACAAAATAAACAAATGTGTTTCATCCTGAGAACGTCTACCTGGGGAAGAGTTCTCAAGAGACAGTTGCTCACTAGGCCTTTTGGCTTCCTTGGATTGGGATCAAACTCCCAAGATCATTCCAAATTTTGGACAGCTATCTGAACCAAATTTCCCTATTGCTTATTGGTACATGGATTTTTTTTCTCATTACCAAGCTTTTTTAATATGTCTGGACAGATTGGTTAACTGTTTGCCCTTGCATTTCCCATCAGCCTTAAGTTTATCGACCAAAACTGTTTATTGTTTGAAGCATCTGTGGTAACCAGCCATTATTCCCGCTTGATAGTATTTTCTTATTAAATTTTCATTTACTACCTTCATACCTGCACAGAATACCTTCAGGTACACTTTCAGAAGTGATCATGATAGGGTATCCCTGTGGGAGGAATGCAGTTCTGTCTTATCTGTCACTACACTTGTGACCCAGGTACATGTATTTGTTGGCCTCTTGTGTTTGGCAAAGAACAGGACTGTGCCCTCACTGTGCAGGGATTACATCAAACCTCTTTGCATCTATACTTGACATGTGGACACATTAGTTCTCTATCATATTTTTTTTCTTTAGATAACTATTGAAAATTCTGTTTCTCCTTCTAGTCACAGCCACATCAAAAGCTTCCTCTTCTTGTATACTTGTTGTCTGTCACTATACAGCACCCTAACAAAAGAAAATATTACTTTTTACCCCTTACTACTCTGTTGCTTACAAGTTGTATGGAGCCTAAGACAGAAAGCTATGAAGTTAGGCATAGGCACTGATTGATATAATCATTGCAGACATCCCTGTAAATGTTTTAAGTGGCTGTAATAGCTGTAAAACAGTCTTTTTTAGAGACAACTGTTCTTGGATTTTTTTTTTCTTTTCTCTTCTGAAAGTCTTGAACGTTTACCTTTGCTCCTAGCAATTGTAGCAGAGATCCATAGATTGCTGATCAAGACAGTATGTCCATTTAAAGCCCTTCCTTTCTCTTCCTTCCTTTGCAATTCCAGAGAACTACAAACAAACAATGTCACATGTAAGATTACCTTTCTACCTACCCAAATCCCTCAGGAACTTACACAGCTCTGCTATATTCATGATGTCAGTATCATTATATATGTAATCTGTAAGATATGTTCTCCGGTAATTCCCAAATTCCCGGACAAGTTGATCCAGCCCTGACAAGACTGCAGCTCCTCCTGTCAGGTATTGTCCTCAGGAGGTGTTCCCAGATGTTATAAAATTCTGATATATATGCTTCATTTGTAGAAGTCACCTTTATAAAATAAATATTTAAATGTTCTCTCTAGCAGAGCAAAAAAAGCTAAGTTTAAATTTTTGCTAAGTTCACCTGAAGTGTTTTGGAGTGATCTCACGATAGAGACATGTATGTAATGTTTGAAAAAATTCAACCACAACAACTCCTGATACTAATGTTTATGATATTTGTTCATTTTTCTTTCCAGTATGTTCTGAAAATAAAACACATTGCAAACAAAGCCAAAGTGATCTGTGTAACATTTCAGTGGTCAGGCAATATAAGGTCTATATAGACTGTGTAATGTTAGGATTTTCTACCTCCACTTGCTTTGAATAGTGTTATTGCTGCAGTTCTAAATATCATTTGGGACTTGGACTAGATGACCTTTAAAGGTCCCTTCCAACCCAAACTATTCTATGATTCTATTATCATATATCATATTAACATTCCGAACACTTTCCATCATTTTAGCTTTCATCAACAACTGTTCCAAATTGATCAGTTGAAGCTTACATAGCATAGTTCAGATAGATATTACATATCTATTGCCCCTATTCTGTGTTTTATTTTTGAAAAGGAGAAACTATTTCTCATTCTGATCCTTTTATCTTCATGGTCATCCAGTCACAAAGAAACAGTTTAGAAGCGAGCTTATAAATGGAGTCATTTCCTGCAAATAACTGACGAAGGGGAGTCCATTGCAAATCTAGACACAATTAAGTTTTTTAAAAATTCAAAGGTGTAATCAAAAGTCACTCAAAATATACATGGTATTGTGTTACTTGGAAACAGCTGTGTGATCTTTTTCTAAGTTGGGGATTAAATACAGGTTAAAGAAATGCATGTAAATTAGTGGATCAAAACTGAAATGAAATTTTACAGTACACTAGTAGAATACTATTCTACTATATTATAGAGAAAAATCCTGTCACTGCCTGTGTTCTCTTTTATACAAATTATTGTGCTGTGCTCTTCACCTTCATGGTTGCCTTGCACTAATGGGTTAGTACCTATGGTATGTAAACAACGTAATATAGTGATAAATATTCAGAATAGAATATGTATAACTATGGTTTTATATGTATATACACATATATATGTAACAGAAGTACATTCTTGTAAAGAAAGTGCTGAAGCCACCCAGGCCGTCAAATGCCTCGAAAATAAAAAATGAGATCTGAACTTGATTTGAAATTAAGTGGAAATCTAGTGTTAACAGCTGTGATTCTGAGGAGATACACCATGGTCTACATCAATTGGGATTTCCGAGTCTCTGAAATATCCATGTCTAGACATAATGTCTTGCTGTTAATTGAGCTGAGGAGTTAAAGGGCCCTGGTGTTGTCAGTAATTATGGGGTAGTCTTCTACGTGATCCAGGCTGACAGAACGTTGCTGGTGATTCTGGTCAAAACAGAGATCAGCTTCAACAAAGTGTAGTGTTCCAGTACTCACTGACTAACCACTGACATGCATAGAAATGGTAAAGCGGCTACAGACTCCTGAATGTTTTTTCTCTGTTTTTCTTCCAGTGTAGCTGGCTGTTGCTCATGCAGGAGCTGGTCTGTGGTGGCAGTGGTTGTATGATTGATGTGGGTAGGGACTGATAAAGTTGTGTATTGTCTGCATATTGCTGGGAGTTGATTCAGTACTGTTTCAGCTTGTTGTTCCATGTAGCTATTGAAAATAAACCAAAGGAGAATTGATACTTTTGAAACCCCATAAATACTGTTGTTACTAAGAGTATTTGTTAAGTTATGCAAAGGACTGCCAACAAAGTCCTTGATTGTGCTAGGTGCTGGATAAACAAAGAGGTGTCGATCATCAGTAGCCAAGGAGCTCACAGTCCAAATAAAGCAGGGGTAGGGCGGGGTAGAGGTATCAGACAAAAGTGTGTGAACGTGATATTTGGGATAAATGTCATTTCCACAGTTCTTGGCTTCTGCAATTGCCCACACGGTTTGAGGACTCCAGTGGTGGAGGTACAGTTTCCTGTCACTACTTACTGGGCGTACCTCTCCAGGAAGGACTCAAATAATTTTAGAGCGCTAGTCTCACTGCAGAGGTCCAAGATGATGGGAACGGATGTCTGTCCTTTGCCCATTGATGGGTGGAGAATATTCATCAGTCTCCTAGGTGGTGTCAGTTGTGTGTCCTGGCTTGGCTCCAGACTATGCTGTGTCTAAAAGGTTAATTTCCATTAGATGAGAATGTCCTTGGCCTTTGACTAGCTTCTCTGTGGACTAGCTCGTGGGAAATTTGATTCTGGGCGGTAGTTGGCTAGAACCAGTGTATTCAGGGTGGGTTTCCTTTCTGTGGATAAACAGAGCACGTGTATCTCCAGGAACAGGAGTTTGGCATCTTCTGCCAGCACTCAATTCACTTATGGCCATCTTTTATTACAGAGGTTCAATGTTCTACATAAGCAATCTCTTTGTGTTTTTCAGCCTATCGGTGACTAATTTACATTTCCAGATGCAGTATTTCAGCTGACTTATCTAGTTGTTTGCTTATA
Source organism: Phoenicopterus ruber ruber (assembly GCA_009819775.1). Lineage (NCBI taxonomy): Eukaryota > Metazoa > Chordata > Aves > Phoenicopteriformes > Phoenicopteridae > Phoenicopterus > Phoenicopterus ruber. The sequence continues at coordinate 58,063,362 of CM020216.1, forward strand.
TGATTTTGTACTGTTCACTTTGCTATCAAGAAGCATGGGTTAAAGTATTACGCAACCTATTCCTGCATTCTGCTTTGGTCCTGTAATATCTGTGTATGATGAATTTAAGTTCTTGAATGCTGGTACTTCTACTGCAGTTTTATCTCTTTCAGTGTCAGTGAAATCTCTTTTGTCTTCACACATTCACTTCTTATGGCAGAATCTTTAGTTTTGTTTAAGAAGTACATTTGATAATATTTGCAGCTGGAAGTGCAGGTTCTGATTGGTTTGTACAACTCTTAGGAACAAGAAAGCCTGATCTCTCCTTCAGCCTGTATTCCTGACAACAGTACTTGCAGATTTGCCTTAGTGTTTAGGATGTTGCTTAGTTTAGGTTTGTGCTTGATGTATGGAAGTTTGGCTCTAAGTCTGAGTTTCACTTAACCCTGACGGACAGTGAGTCCTTAATTTAACTTAATCTAGCAGGTTTTCAGTAGTACCTTTCTCTAATCAATGGAACAGTTGACAACTGGGATTTTCATTGTAATCACAGAAAGCAGTACTGAAGGGACCAGTATTGTACTGGTATAGTAATCTTGCTCTTACATCTTGTATGTGTCAAAGCAAATTGAGCTGATAAAAGTTGGTTTCTGATAGCTTCTTGTACTAGTGGTGCTTTACATCTGGTAACCCCCATTATGGCAGCTGATGATTATCTAGTACAAAGTTAACACTTCGCTACTGCTACTGTGCTATACCAACCTTGTGTGCAAGGGAGAAGAGATTTGGCAAGATGAAGAGTTGACAACTCAAGGCGAGGGAATTTGTGTCTATCATTATCTGTATTTTATGACCACAGATGCTTTTAATTGATAGCACCATTAGTCGTGATGTCAAAATTATGATATTATTGTGCTACTATTATTGTGCTATTGAATAACCCATTTAAGGACCATAAAAGCCATATTAATATTTTCTCAGCATTATAAAATATTGTTGTGTTAAAGTATGAAAAAGACTTGTCACAGATTAAAACTGTACTTTAAATGCTATCATCATATTTGAAAACTGAAAGGACCAAGAATAAGACTGGGATCCCATTCAAGTAATGTTTTGTCGTTACACTGAGTCAGGGATCCCGAATCATTTTTCCAAAAGGTTAGGTCTGAGGTCAGTACCTGGGTTATTTTCTCACATGTGCTCACAATCTCCTTCAGTGGAAGTTTGCTTGAATAAGAAGTAAAAGCTGGGAACAGAGCTCAGTAAACATTATCCACCTCAACACAATAGCAAATTTCTTATTGCTTTCTGAGGAAATGTGCTTGAATCTTCTAAAGTACTTGTTCTGGCATGTGCTGGTAGGACTCTTTCTGTTCTGCTTTCTCATATACATGCTTCAAGGAATGGATTACTGTTGGAGTGAGAATTTCTGATTTACCAAAATACCACTTCGTATGTCCCCCATCCTTCAAAAAAGATCCCCGTTTTAAGGATTTGTATTTTTACTGGCTTCAGCTTTAGTGTTCATTATTGTAGCAGTCCCTGTTTGACATATACTTCACATGATTTTAATCTTCACAGTTGTGGGAGTTCCATTGTAAAAAAGATGCTATTAATGTCCTCCAACCATTGTTCAAACATTACCACCTTAATAAAAAAACCCAAAAAAAACCAAAACAACTTTTAAATGTTCTCTTGGTGCAGGCAAAGCCGTTCTGCCTTTTGCTTTCATTTCAGCCTGTAGGCAAACATTGGTTTTAAAATCTGTCACACAGTTTGATTGATCACTTTCCAGGAAAACAGGATTCAAGTCATTTTTAAAGTAGATTCATAATGGATTAAACAGTTGCCACATAAAGAAGAAACATTTTATTCCTTTCTAATGTCAGAGGAGCTGATACGCTCTGTTTAACAGTAAAACCTCCTAAATAGCTCAAGCATTCACTAACTACACAGGCACAAAAACTAGAACATAAAACAGGAAGGAGAATTTCAGTCCAAGATGTAGTAATCTTATATTCTTTAAATTGCTTTATTAATAAGTGAAGTATGTTTAAAAAGCAGGTCTCGGTAGATGTATCCGAAGTACAACCCTCTAGAAGTGCAGCATGTAATAGTATTAAGCGAACATGAAGGTGAAAACCTGACTTTGTTGAAGTGAGTTTCTGTTGAGGATTTTTTATTAATATCTAGAAAAAGAAGTCTTGTCTGTTCTGAGAATACTGTTAAAGATATTGTCATTTTACATGATCTTGGTATACTTGAAGAGTTTTCCCCTTCTAAAACGGCTGAACTTGGTTACTTCAGAACCGTATGCTGTGTGTATTGTGTATGTATATGTATTTCTCTATAATTTCATCCTGCTCGGTTGTGTCATAAAAGTAAGGAATTAGCACTCTCAATAAACCAAAAAATGCTTTAAAAAAAAGAAAGAGACAGAAGTACGATAATGATTCTTAATGTCTCATTTGTAGGCTATTCTAGTTCAAAAGACTAAGAAAATGCTGAGGAACTGCTTTCTGGAAATTAGACCCCTTTATGGCACCCCATTTTGGATATCTCAACTCTCTAAGTCAGGTTTGAAAATGTAAGTTGTATACATGTTCTCCAATTACTTTTACTAAAACACTGAGTTAAATCAGTTTGCAAAGAATCACTCAAACATTGCAGTTAACTTACAGAAAATAGTATGTTCTGCTAATGTCCAGCAGTATTCCCAGCTGTTTGATCAATTTTTAAATTTAATTATGCCATGGAGTTGTACATTAAAGGGTAAGAGAAAATGGGACAGTTAATATTTTCCTGTAAGCCACATATACTTAGCCATTCTTCAAAATAAGTAATTTAGAGTCTAAGATACAGTGCTTGAAAAAAGGGCCCTGTTTACATACAACATGATTTAGCAGCCAAATAAATGAGAGAAACTTTTTCAGCAGGACTTGCTTCCAAGTGGGAATGAAGCCCATCTCAAGGGCAGCATACTTACTTACTTACCCAGGAACCTAGCATCTCTGCTGTGATACCTTACTCTACCATTTTCTTGGTATGGCTTGTTTTCCTGAAGTTCATTGACGCCCATTGGTAATTAATCAAAGACCATCGCTTTTGCCAAACATTGAGTAGACACTTCGTGCGCATCCACCCCAGCCTTGCGTTACAGCCACATTTTAGCTTAAACTCAGCAGCTCTGGTTTGCTGTTCAGTTAAGTGGGAGAACCCCTCTGTTTGTTTTGTGCAAGTTTGCAACGTGAGAGTAAATTATTCTGCAAGTAAGTTACTCAACGGGAGGTGTGAAGATAGGTGCTCACATCAGCTGAGGTAGTGGTGATTCTATCACTACCTCAGTGATAACCTAATGTCAGTTAACTGTGCTATAGGTTGACTTCCAGAAAAAAACGTTGGTGTAGACTGATTCTGAAGATATTATTCCATTCTTTTGCCAGGTTACTGTGCTCTGCAATGTAGGTGTTATATTTAGCCTATTAAGAACATATAGTATAAATAAATGATGTAGAATCAGGCAATGACAACAGTTAATTGAAGCTGTAAATGCTTTTGCAGTAATGTTCATATTTTGCAATGCTGCATTGCCGTTTATGTATCCCTTACACTAATGTAAGCTGTTGTAATTCCTTTTCTTTAGAACAGGATATGAAAACAGAGCAGATGAATGACACCATATTTGTTCTAACCATTCTTGGATAGCCAGCATTATAATTCTTGAAGTCTTGATGTCATTCAATAGGTCAACTGAAAAAGAAGGAATTATGACAATAGTTATAGCTGATAGTCTGAACACTTGTGTGCCTGGCACGAGTTTGGATTCCTATGCCTTCACAGTTCGACTTCATTTTCTTCTTCGCAAGGGAAGTGATTTCAGATATGGATTTCTTCTTTCAAGTTTTTGCTTAGGGAGTTCACAATATAAAAGAGAATTCTTCTGTGTGTTTTCAGTTTGCCATAAGAATGAAAACATTGTGGTATTCTGGAGGTTTGCAGGGTGCACAAATTAAAATCTGTTTCTTAACTCTTTCTTCTACTAAATGAAACCCTACATTTTTTTACACGCTTTAAGGATTGTTTCTGAAAACCTATTTTACAGGGACCCATAGTATCATGTCCCTGTTCATAAGGTAAAATCAGGAGCTTATTCACAGTATTTTCCATGATCTGTTTCCCAGGCTTAGTTTTTCAAATAGAGTTTCCTTTAAAAAATACTTCTCTGTCTTGCAGTTCAATTTCCTGTAGTACTGGTTATGTTGAGAATCACAAGCAAAGCATTCTCTGAAAGTTTGTAGATCGTGATGTGCAACCTAAGCTGGGAGGGGTAGAGGAAAAGGAGGGAGGGCGAAGGTTCCTTCCGTTCTTAAAAGTAATTGTCCTGATGTGATGGAAATTGCAGTCACCTGCCTAGCAGTGGAAAATCTTTAGCTGTAAGGAAGTCTACAGCATCATCACTTCATTATAGTTGCTAGCAACCCCATGCTGGACAGCAGCTTTGATGAGACTGATAAAGGCAGGGTTATTGAAACAACAGAAGTGCTTGGGGGACCATAGTTATAGACTATACAGATCTTCTTGGTGAAGCTACTGCATAAAAACTTTATGCTCTTGCAAATTGTACTTGGAGCAGATTTGGGACTGAGGAACCTGGAGCTGTAGGTTTTTGCTAGTCTAGGGTAAGTTCAGAGATAACGTCAGGTGGGTTATTCTAGTGCTGCGTGAGTATAAATAAGATCAGATTTCAACCCCAGGTTTTATTAAACTTTATTTCTGATTTACCAAGAAAACTGGAATTTCTGATTTACCAAGAAGACTGGTCTTGTGGTTACCATGGCTGAATATCTAAAGCAACTGAAGTCTGCATTACTCAGCACATTTCAAACTAAATCATTAACCTCCCTTCATCTCAATTACCCATCTTTAAAATTACTTGCCTGATAGTGCTGCAGTTCTACAGTTATTTTTATATGTTTTATAAGGGTCTTCTAGGTTCTTTCCCCTAAAAGTGTATACAATATGCTGCAACTACAGTGTCTTGTTTGTTCTGTAAACATAAAGAGAAATTCTTCTTACCATGTAAACTTTAAAAATACCAGGCAAGCAAAGATGGTAGGTGTTTCTTTTTTTATATCAGTGCATCTTTCTCGTTTCTTCTCCTAATTATTCCTTAGAAACATCTGGTAACTTTCTGCCTAACTGTCAAATTTCTATTTCTGTTTTATTAGCCGAACACCTGCATGCCAGCTGAGTATGTACAGACATTCCTGAATATCAGGAGTGTTATTGCCAGCCTGCCTTGTAACAAACTTGCGGTGTGATAGCACAGTAAGATTCTCCTTACTCCCACATTATTAATTTACAGATTAAAAAAGCTCCTAAATCCTAGTAGTTAAGGTACTAGCTTATTGAAGTACTAATTTATTAAATCCCTAGTACTTAAGTGCACTAAAGTAAAATACAGTGTTAAATACACTGATAAATATATAGTGTTTCTGCTTATCTTCTTTATTCTCTTGATGTCACACTGTGAAAAGCTATACTGGCTGTTTTTCTGGATGATTAGTTAGCCCAGAATAAGCTTAACCCAAAAGATGTTTTTTGAAAATCTCCGAGTGAGCTGAGAAATCCATATACAAATAGAAAACTTAGTTTAAAAATATGTTAGGCCAATGGGTTAAGTTTTAACCTCATTGAAATCTCTGGCACTTTCTGGTCAGCTTCTGTGATGCCACAATGTAAGCCAAAATCTACAAAGAGGATGAGCCAAATAACGCTTTTAGCAAGCTAGGAGCCTTATTTTAAATAATAGATGTAACACTGGAAAGAACGTTGTACCAAAATATTCAAAAAACAATTAAAAGATCTACTATTTAAAATAAGACTCGAAAAAAGGCCTTGTGTGCTTGCGAGCTTGTCCATTTTTTCTAGCTATATCAGTTGAGCTAATAAAAGATATTGCCTCTCTTTCCAAATCCTGCTGCATGTAGTAATTACCGTTCCATGTTCTTCATTGTTATTCTAAGAACATGTTATAATCTGAGGCAGTTTTTCTGCCTTTGAATCTCACTAGGATAATAGAAGTCTCTTTTGTTCCGGTCCCTCAGTTTGTCAAATGGGGTTGATAGCATTTCCAACTGAGCTTCACCTGGCTGACTGTTCTACGTGTGTGCTCAGTGGAGATTTTTTTTATCATGCCACAGTCCTGCTATTTGACAGGAATCGTCCAAGCTATCGCCTCTTCACTGGTCTCTGCTAGCTCTACCTTGCATACCCTCTTCTTGCAGCTCTCAGCTCCAGCTGCCTCTCTTCGAGACTCACAGCCCATTTCCATAGTCCTCTGACTATTTTCCTTTCTAATCACCTGTGCATTTCCCAGCTGGGTCATTTATGTCTGTTCTCGCAGTCCCCTCTTGGCTGTGTTTGCTGATTCTGGTCTGAATTCTGGTTGTGGGGTTTTTTTCCCCTCCCTTGATATCATCTGAAGTCACCCAGCTAGAGGTTCTCTAGTGCCTTATTTGTCTTTTGTTTTTCATAATTTGCCTTATATGTCTTTTCTTTGTCTTACTTTCTCCTGCATTATTTGTCATCTTGGGTTGTGTGAATAGGGACATGACACAGGAGAATCAAAACTCATTGGGCAGAAGCAGCGTAAGCAAAACTCATTGGGCAGAAGCAGCGTAAGTGAGATGGGAAATGATAAAGTTGTGGGTCATGACAGTAGGTTTTGAAAGGGAAAATGTAGATTGAATACCAAGAGAAGAGCTGTTGGTTATCACCCGTTACCCTGTGAACAAAAACATAGGAGACTGAAATGAAACTGGGAAAACTTTAGCATGAACAGCTCTGTAAGAAACAGACGGGCCTAAGTAAGCGAATGGCCTTGATGGCTGACCAGATTTCTAACGCTTCTCATTCTTGTGATTCCAGGAGAGAGTGATGAAGGGGAAGGTGATAAGCCAGAAGGGCTGTTTTGTGCAGGGAATGAACGATAGAAAATGCAGCACACTCAGCTGCTTGGAATAACCAGAAACTCATATTGGAAAAATCTTACACAGCAGAGGGTTAAATTTGAGCCTATAATTCTTAGAAAACATGTTAGAATTCATATGAAAAAGCTTTAAGGACTTCATTTTAATTGACCTTGGATACGCAGCAGGTCATGGCCTTCTGGGGAATTAGAACCAGAGTGTTCATCAGGGAGCAATACAAGTTTAGAAGGTCAAGAGCTGATTCCTAATCATAAGTGCAAATGTTCTCATGTGTGTTTAATATGAACTGGGAAATACTTTGCAACATGTTGGTCTGGAAGAAATTGGAGAGGAGGCCTTAATATATTATTTTTATATTAAATATGATATTTTGAATACGTTGTTTAGTACATTTTAAAATCATGAGAAAAAGTATGATAAAGGGCCAGACATAGCCATAACCGCATGCTTTTTGTAATAATGAGATCAATAAACAGCTGAGGCAATGACCTTCCCGACGTGTTGTTGAAAATTTAATTGTGAAGACATGGGTTCTAACTAACTTGTTTTACCAAAACAGGAAGGGGAGGTGGGTGCAAAGAGTTTCCCACGTTAAATTTAGGAACAGTCAAAATAAAACAAATGCTAAAATTATCCAATTTACTCCAGGCTTTGTGAGGAAGAATGGGCAAGTAATTGTCAATTATGGAGTGGGATCGGAATGCAGGTTGTAGAGGGATAATTAATTGAGAGATATTTCATTTTGATTAGCGTGGCTTGAAAAAGTGCCATCTGAAGTGGTTTCAGGGCGGCAGGGCGGTCTGCTGCTGATGGGCAAGGGACTGGCATGCAGCACTAATGGGGTTACGAAGTAGATTAGAATCTATCATGTTACTGCAAACAAAATAAAGGATTAAAGTAGAAGAAAAGATAGTCTTACGAACAAGAATTATGTCTCTGTACTGGGAAACCTGGGGTTGTTCCCAGCTTGTGCCCTCGACAGTTCCTGTGTGGCCTCTGGCGTGGAGTTGAGGGCTGGATTGCAATCCACTCCAGGGGCATTCTTGCAGGGTATAAAGCAGCTCCCCTACCAGGATGATTATATTAGTGTTCCCTTCATCACTGTCCTAGGTTGGGCATCAGAGGAAAGGGGAAGAGAAGGGGATTAGTGGGCTTGTGACTGTTACTTCCCTTCTTTCAAGTTCAGTAGGTGGAGTTGAGCTGGGAAGAGGTCAGGCTTGTCTTTGCTGGTTTTTCCATCCTGCACGCTGACCACCACCCCGGTTAAAGGGCTGCCGGGAGGCAGCTGTGATTCAGCTAGTGCCATAGCTCTTTCCCAGGGTTTCTGTAAAGCAGCACACATGGCAGCACATTCTTCTCTTTCATATCCCTTCATTTCACTGTCTCTTCATAACTCAGTAGAAATACTTGGAAAAGGTAATACTTGTATTATCTGAGGCTTGTTTATCTAATGCAAAGAATATTGAGGTCTTTGGGCAAGAAAGACAAAGTATGGTTATTAGTTTGCTTAAAAGAAACAATTACTAATTTAGCTGAGAAAGTGACTTTCATCTTGTTTTCATTTTGGTTTATTTATGAATTTGGGAACTGAGACTTTGAGGAGGGGATATACCCTCTTCCCCCTGTGTTCCCTCAGTGGAGATTTTAGGACTGCTTAGAGCAGGGGTCCAAAATGGAAAATGTGGTTGCTGTGAAGAGGCATCATTAGTGCAGTATGTGGAAGCAGGCTGCCTACCTTCCTGCACGAACCGTTTTACCGCAAACAGATTCCTGTTCTGACACACAGCTTTCAACAAAATCAGCCAACAACTGTTAGCCAGACATGAGTGTCTTTGGCATTCAACAAATTACTTGCACGTCAGACAGTGCTGATTACTACCGGAAAACTGTATAAATATCACATTTTATATTACACTTGTAAAATTGATTCTTTCCCCCTTTGCTGAGTTAGTATGCCAGAGACTGTTAATTGTGTGATGGAGTTCAAGGAGATAGTTCTGGCTGCAGAATTACAAACAAACAAAAGAAGAATACATGTGTCATTATAACGTGCTTTGGCTGATTCCATTTTCACTATCACCTGTTTGCATTGTTGCAACACCTTTGTCCAAATAGAGTTTTAATTTCTGCTGAATTCTGACTTCTGTATTGATTAAATATGAACCAAATTTAGCATTATACATTTGTCTATATTTTACCTTATTGTAGCCTTTCCTTACTTTTGTAAAGGCATTCACAGATTTGTTAATCAAATGACATTAAGTACCTAGTCTTTATAAAGTATTTCAGTGTTTTCATTTGAATAGTACTTACAAGGAGAGTCCTTTGAAGAGTTCAAATGAATAGCTGATTTGCCAGATGATGGTATTTTTCAACCTGAACTGTTTGGTAATTCTTTAAATAGATTCATCTCAAAAAGAAAAATTTAGCACAGTATTTCTTTGCAGCCATTTAGAATGGGACAGTTAAAAACTTTTTTGATCTTTTGTCTCAAAGTAACATTTTGAGACCAAGTTCATTTATACTTTATCAAAACATGAATATCAGTACTTAGTTTCCAATTAAACGAACACTTCATTTGACCCCAGAATTCATTCTTTTTATCCTTTTGGCTTGAACTATGGTTTGAAAAAGGAACTATTTGCAGAAGGATAACATTGTTCACTCCTTTACTTCTAGAAGACTGCAAAATCTCCACAACTCCTGGTTAGAAAAAGTAGAATTTAACTGTACCGATTTTAAAATTTATGTTCTGAAAACACAAGCTCAGTTCCAATTGCACATAACTACTTCGAGTTCCCAGGAACATTGTGTACTGATAAAGCTACTTACGTTCTTAGAAGTGTTTGAACGATTAAGTCTCTTAAGCTTTTGCGTCTACTCAGAATGGCAATAGAGGTTTTATCGCTGCCCAATGCCTGAAACAACATACTCCAGTATTTCTCTAAGCACAGTTGTACAAAATATCATTTATCATTGTTGTTTATAATAATTAGGAGCTGAATTTAGCTCAAAACAACAAAAAGAAAAGGGAGGGGAGGATGACACTGTAAATCTTGATGCTGGATGTTCTTGTGTTCTTTTCCTCATAACATCCAGTGGTACTTATGCAAAATTGAGCCTGCTGGAAATTCTTGAAGGTCAAAAAAAAGGAAAGAAAAGGAGAGGCAGCCACCTTGATGAGTCAAGTAGATTTCAGAAAGGAGCCCAGAACAGAAATAAAGGAAACAAATTGAAAATTAAGAAAATTAAATATAAATGACATCAGGTTATATATTTGTCCTTCCTACGTTTCTTACCAGTTATAGTACTACCAGGAAAATTCACACTTTCTGAAGAGACTGAGGGTTATGTACAATAGCATATGAACAATCAGGTAAAAGATCACTGCAGCTGACAAGATCAACATCCTGCCGTAGATTTGTTCAAGTCTGTAGTTGAAAGCATGAGACATGGGAAAAGTACATCTTCCACTGCTTCAAGACTCAAGCCCTCCTTTAAAGCAGCTTCTCTGCCTTTGAAAGGAAAAGCTTCTGAATTCCTGAAGTAAGACACATCTTAAACCATATGAACCACTTTCCGTGCTGACAGAATTTAGTTAAAGCTCATTATGTAAAAAGGTGCTATAAGGAAACTTTATAGAGTGAATGCTCTTTATAAACTGGAAGCTAAGGTTCAGCCAGTTTCCATTTAATCCTCCAATATTGCCTGCAGCAGTCAAGTAAATTTCATAACAGACTCCCTCCCCCCAAATGAAAACCATGTGCCTGCTTCATTTTTTACTCCTTTCCTAGTCCCCCCATTCAAACCACTCCTCAGTGCTTTAAAGAACCTTGCAAGAACTCATAGAATTAAAATAGCAGAGTTAACTCTGGCTGTTATTAATTAGACCACATTAGCACAAGTGCTGTCCTCCCCAAACAAGCTGAATTACAGGCAAATTGACGTGGGCGTATGGCAATGGAAAGTGTTAAAAAGCATGTATGTACATTCTCTATTCATGGAGCTTCAAAAATTGCATTAGGATTTTCTTTCTCCATAGTGAAATTAGCTTAAGTAGAGAAGCAAATAGGCAAAGCAGTGTGATTTGATAAGTACTCATTTTAGTTAAATTGATCTAGGGCAAGAAGAGAAGTCTCGATTTGGGGCTTTTTTCTTACAGAATACTTGAATGCCACCCTTTTTAGAAATAATTTTTTCATTGCATATTGTCCAAGTAATTTCAGATTTTTTTTTTTTTTTTCTGATTTATGTCAGTGGAGACTTCTTCTCTAAGAGGAAAACATTTCTGGAACAACCATAGACTTTCTTCATGACCTTAGCATGCTAACGCATAAAACTAACTACCGGCAGGCATTAGCAAGCAGGAGTCATGGGGACGTCTGCCCTTCCTCTAGATCCTCGTTCTGTCCCTCAGAGAGTGCCACCACTGGCAGTTGACCTCATAATTTCAGTGCTGCAGAACGACACAGACATTTTATTGACTCCTCGGACTGCTGAGGGAACAGCTACTCTTTTTCTCAGAATGATGGCTTTACTAATCCTTTCTCAAGGCTTAAATACAACTTTAAAATACATTGTACATATCTGAATCTCTGCATAGAAGTAAAAACAATTAAGTGCATAAGAGAAAAGTCTCAAGAAATTTTTAAGAGCATTCCAGAAACAATTTTATGTCTGCTATTACCCATTAATCAACAAGTATATTTAAACATGATGGAGTTGAGTTCTTCCACTCATATTGCCAGTACATCCTGATGAGAAAACAACTCTCGTGTTTGTCTTTCGTTATGACCAGAGTTTAAAATGAGACTGCGGCTCCACTAAAAAGTTTAACTATGGCCTTCATGCCATGAGGACCATGCCCCTAATGCTATATCTGCTGTCAGATCTGTATTGATGGGAGGAAGATTCTTCCGTCATCATCAAGTAAAACTAAAAAGAATTCTTACTCTGAGATGTCCGTGCAAAGAAGCAGAAGGTAGGATTGTGAAACATTTAGGGTTTCTCTGGTGACATTCAAAGATTAAGAGAAATGTTAAAAATAGCAGATCAAATTCTGAAACTTCCATTCAGTGTCACAATAAATGGAAGTTAAAGCTAATAGGGATAGAGAATTTGGTTTAAAGTTTTGATTGGAATTCACTTTTTTTAAATAAATGTGAATTATGCTATTGAATTTTTGAGACATAGCTTGAGTCCTTTATTTGTATTCTTTTTCTTCCTTGATAACACTATTAATAGTAATTTTAATTGCTATTTTCTAGACTTCTGTCTTTGCACGTGTTAGAGTGTTTTGTTAGTCCTTGTGATGATTTGGGGAAGTGTTTTAACACATATTTACAAATTTAAAGGGAGAACTAACAGATCTCTATTGTCATTTGATCACAACTGTCAAATTTTAACATATGGTTTTTGTGTTGTTCTCAAATTCATTTAAAAATCTTGACATTAATTAGCAAAAGAAGAAAAACGCACTTCTAAAGACATCTCAGTACTACACAGTAATATGAGGTTGATGAACTGTTGTGTGTTTTACTGTGTAAACATCTAATTTCAAAATATAGCAATAACATTTTTTCTGGATCATAATCCATCAAAACCAATGCTGTTTTGTAAATCTGAAAAATAAAACTGTACCATTTCTGCTGGTACGAAAAGAAGAAAAAGCTTTTTTTGCCTTTAAATTGGTTCCTCTTAGAAATTTGCTATGAGAACAAGAACTGGACTAAGATGAGGTTCTTGAGGGGTTTCTCTCCATTTGCAGTCTCAAATGATTCTGGGATTACTTCTAAGATGAAATAGCTGGTTTTAAAGCACTAAAATATTTTCAAGCATGTTATTTTAATTGGAATTTGAAAGACCAATTGTTTCTGAACTTAATACCAGTTTCAAACTCTGAAAGCTCTTGCAAACAGAAAAATACGAGTACTTCAGGAGAAAGATTCAGGCAGCTAGCTTCAATGACAGAATCACATTAGACTAATGCCACTAGCCTAGCAGTAGAGAGAAAAACATTCTGCATGCCTGAAGGATGTCTTTAGCCTGTCGCTTAGAAGTTATACCTAAATAGATAAATGATAATGAACAAAATGTATTTGCTACTCCAGTTTTTCAGGAGACAACTATGAATGTCTGTCTGGGATTCATCATTAACAGGCTAAAATGCAAAACCTGACTGAACAGCAGTAGCCCAGCACGTTTTGGGTTTTGCTCTGACTCCTGTTTGCGTCAGTGGAAGCAGGATCTGTTGTCTTGCTAGCTAATCAACATACAGCCCCAGGTTACATTGCACAGCTCCTTGTCCAGGTTACATACTTCTCTTTGTAAAATTATTCCTACTTAATTACAGTGAACCTTTAAGCAGCTGCGAGTGCATTTACTTTAGCATTTTAGAGCTTTTAAAGCAAATCGCCATTTACCATGCTTTGATTCACATTGTGGAGCTACCTCAGAGAGAGCAGATTGGATTCCTACCTCATTTGCTTTTCTCCCGTAATAAATTGCAATCAAGATTAGGCACCTACAATTTAGTAATCAAACACAAGGTAAATATAAGCTAAATATCTTGTAGCTACATGTGGGTATCAGTTATGTACGTGGAACTTTTTTTATGATTTTTGGGGGGTACCAAGTTCCTTAAATTTGAAAATTGTCCCAGCTTATCATGGTTTACCTTCATGAAGTTCAGCAAAGCCTTCATTACCTTGAATAGCTGAGCAATAATAATAACAAAAAAGCAAGCATCAGACTTATGACAGCTCTGCTGTCTTTGATGTTGTCTTCTTGAGCGATGTGTTTATGCAAGACAAATAAGTAAGCTATCTCCATGAGCCCTACTTGAAAAAACCCTACTTGAAAAAACTCCAGGTTCGTTCTGGAGATGGAGTATCTCTTCTCTCTTCAAGTATGCGTTGATGGATTAAGGGAGAATGCAGGCAGGCCCTGACTGTCAATTGCCTGTAAGCAAAGAGGCTTGACTAAAGATGGAGCATTTGTCAGGACTGAAAGGGAAAACTGGATTATACACACATCTGAGCTGTCCTTTTATACCTTATACACTTAGCACTTATTCAGGTCACATTTTCTGAATGCATCACTGCATTCAACCCACAGAGTATTGACTCTAAGCCTTTGAATATTTTGTTATATGTAAAAAGGAAAGAACTGATAAGGAACATCTGTGTCAATGGATATATGGGAGCAGTGACAGTGAATTTCAGCAATACTGAGGATTTTATTATATAGCACAAATTCGTTTTGGCAGCCTGTCTCACCTCTGCTGCTGTAAATCAGAAGGTAGATGACATGTCCACTGCTCTGAAATTAGCCCAACACCACATCCCTTCTGTATCTTTCAGTGTCCCATGTGCCTCTTATACTTCTGAAAAATTGTGGAAATATTATTTCCCACATTTTACAGATGAGGAACTGATGTACACAGTCCTGAATAAATCTCAGTTAAAACTAAGCATTTAAGTGAGATTTCTGAGGTAGCTACATTCTCATTCTAAGATTACTCCATGGTTAATGGAGTAATATCATAATCATAGTAATAATAATCATAGTCAAATATCGGAGCCATAATCACCCTCTGGAAGTGTCTTTCTGTTGCTTATAATGAGGGCAATTTGGTTACCATCTTGTGATCCTCAGTCAAGTGTTTAATGGTAGTTGAGGTGAATGTGAGTCATAAGGTTAACCTCCAAAATCATCTCATACATGCATGGCAAAGCAAGATATCCCACAATGTGAGTTCATTTTTCAGTGAGAAATCCTTTCTTTGACTGTCTTCACTAACTCACCAGGTCACATATTCCATGGAAGTCCATATCAGTAGTAACTGTAAATTAATTTTATGTGGCAACTGTGTTTTGATCATTTCTGGTTTCCTGTAATTGGAGGATGGGCTGAGTGCAATGAAGAGTAGTCATCTTTCAAAAAGCAGCTTTCGGTTGAATACTGCCAGCTGTAGTGTCTTCAGGAGACTAAGGAATACATGAACACAAAGACAGAACTTTTTAGCTCTTCCAAAAGAGTATTTCTTCAGCTATAAGATTGAAGTAAAGGGTGGAGAAATGTTGGAATCATATATTTTTTTTTATTTATCTTATCTAAATAGTGGTATTCGATAAGTGAGAAAACATTTGCAGGTATACAGATTCAGTTCTGAAGAAAAAAGAAAAGCCTGTCTGACTGAAGCCAATTTATATCTATTTATGTGTAAATTAGGCTAGAAGTTTTATGGGAATGGATTTCCAGTAGGTCCCTGACATGACCTGATCCTCACGGGAAATACCATGATACTGGGCTTTTACATAATCACTGGACCTAGATACTAGAGGTGGATCACATCACTGAAAAATTCTTCTGTCTTCCGAAAAGCCAAGTTTATTCTATACAATGTATTTTCTAAAGTTTGTACTTAATTTCGTTTTAAAATTTCTGTCCATCTAAAAGCATAGGTAGATCATAGCAGCAGGAAATTAAAATGGTACTGTTTATGTTTTTCCTATTTAATTTTCATGTTTTTACATAGGAGTGTATCACCCTAACTTGTTGCTCCCTGTCTCCAAATGCTGTTGCTACTGTTTAAATATTTTAAATGGTAATTTCTTCCATTACTTGAGTGCATCTGTAGAAGGGCACCAAAGCTGGTGAAGGGGCTGGAAGGCATGTCCTCTGAGGAGCGGCTGAGGATACTGGGTTTGTCTAGTTTGGAGAGAAGGAGGCTGAGGGGCCACCTCAGTGCTCTCTGCAGCTTCCTGAGGAGGGGACGTGGAGAGGGAGGTGCTGAGCTCTTCTCCTTGCTGCCCAGTGCCAGGGCGCATGGGAAGGGCTCAAAGCCGCGTCCCTCAGGGAGGGTTGGCGTGAAGAAACATTTCTTTACCGAGAGGGTGGTTAAACCCTGGAACAGGCTTCCTGGAGAGGTGGTCAATGCCCCATGCCTGTCAGTGTTTAAGAGGCATTTGGACAAAGCCCTTAATGCCACACTTTAACGTTTGGTCAGCCCTGAAGTGGTCAGGTAGTTGGACTAGATGGTCGTTGTAGGTTCCTTCCAGCTGAACTGTGCTGTGCTGTGCTATACTGTGCTGTGCTCTTCTTCTATTGTATGACTCTTACTTAGGATAGGAAAAAGTAGTCAGCTCTTTTGGTCTTCCCTTTATTATGAGTCATTTTTTGTGACTTCTGATCCACGTTCTTTGGTACTTTGTTTTCTAGTTGGCACAAAACCCAGATAGCGCAAAATTGAAAGTCACAATATTAAAGGAACACTTCTAAAAGTTACTTAGACTCTTCTAGGTTTTGGACTGAAAGCCTACATCAGTTCTTATTTATTTCAACATTGATGTGCCTCTGTTAGGGAATAAAAGGCCTTTTACCACTTGCCTTTTGAATACCTCTTTCAAGCTCTGCATTTTGTTGACCTCAGTTAAGCAGACTAGTGGGGAAAAAACGTTCAGGCAAATTAATAGCCCGATCACACAGGTATATGGAACAATTAATTATAACACAACGAAACTATAGTTTTATGCACTCTACTGTGTGTAAGGTATATATTAATGAGATACAAAGAAATAATACTTTCTCTTTAAAAAGTATTCTGTGATGAGCACTTAAAAGATATGACTTACAGTTATGCAATTTCTGTATTGTTGTACGCTATTATTTTCAAATGAGCTTAACATATCAAACATTACAGTACTCTTCCTTTTGGTGTGAAACACCAAGCTTTTTTTAATGTTAAACTCTGCCAACTGATGTCTTGAATAGCAGGTGATCAATCAGATAAATGAAAATAGTTTCAGAATATAGTCACACGATGATAGTAACGGGCTGGTTTCATTCACCATCCCAATCATATTCAATTTTACTGCTTCAGCATTCTTTAATGACCTTTTTTTATCTAGACAGTGTAGCAGATACTTGCTCTGATACTCAAGTGGGATTATATACACAAACTTCATGTGGCCTGGATGGAATACTAAGGAGTTGAAGAGATTTATTGTCCAAAAGTAGTTCTGGAAGAAGAATCCTTTTGCAGGATTGGAGTTTATTAGATAGATTTGCCATTTGTAGGAAATACATACTGTATAATAAGCTAGTGGCATTTTAATCAGAAGGCCCAAACCATGAAATTTTGATGCATTTTTGTTGTACTTCAATTTAACCCAGGTTGGATCTAGTCTCATGAAACAGCTGCAAGCCTAAGACAATTCCTTTTTTAAATATATTTTTTATTTTATTTTATTAGATGTCACCTGTCACCTCTGTACATTTTGTATAGTTTGATTCCCCGTCATTCTAATTGTCTGCTTAAATAGCACTAGTTAGAATGAAAGGTCTTATACAAAGAGAATATTCAGAGTAGTGCTTATGGCTTGACACGAGAGATTTCTTCTGGCAAATGTTAATTGCTGTGCAACCTGCTTCAAATAAACTCAGATACAGTGAAGTGTTGCAAATTGATGGTATTATGAAGGCCCTGAAATGCTTCAGTATGTAGACATGTACAAATTGCGTTTCCAATTACATTGAACATCTGCTTAGATTTAAATGTTTGGAAGAAATACTCTTCCGTCATGAGAGATTACAGTCAATTCTGCTTTTAATGCTATCAAATCCTAGTATTAACTTATGTAATATTAAATAACAGGTACCGCTGTTGAGGTAGAAGAAACCCTCAACACAAAGTGGAGGAGTTAAAGTCGGGTATAACTTCCAAAATAGCTCAGAACTTTTGAAGGTGTGAATTTACCCAAGTGAACTATTTCATGCCTTTGTTCATGCAAACTGGTGTAAGATTTTAAGCAGAAAAATCAGTCCTTAGTATTTTCCTTTTTTTTTCCCTTGGTCTCTCATAGCTTGTATAACAACTTGTTTCAGCAACCATGTGCTCTAATCAACTGATCTGTAAAAGGTATGAAGCTGTTTTTCTGGACAACATGTAAGTTTCTGTCTCTGTGTAGACACTGTGAACTCTCCAGATTTCTGGTAACGATTGTGCTGGGAACAGAGATGAAGAAATCATATCTTAAGGGACTAATAGGGCTTATATGCAGTGTGTAGCTTCCTGAATATAAGTTTTCGGGGATAACGTTCATGGTAATTCCATGTGGAATTGCTGATCCTTCAGTTTGTTGAGGCATAGCCATGGTACCTGTCTTCTGAGGTGGCCACGCTAGGAACCTGACAGGGCAAAACAAAGTTCAGGCTTCTTATATGCCAGATCTGACCACAAATGGGAACATAATGTGGAAGATCAATGCAGAAATGCAAATCTAATGCTTTATCAGGTTCTCTTTTTTAGGGGTGTATTTAGAACTTTCTAATTTTCTAGCATTTAAGGAAGGCTTAAGGAAATGAACAGTGCTTTCCTAAGATTGGTTTCCATTAAGTAGCTGATGTATATTTTTCAGCCGAATGAGATTTTGTTATGGGAACATCAATAAAATGTATAGCATAATAGCCAGTGATGTTACTGCAGGCTATTGTTAAGTCTGTACATTAGCACTCAAAACTGCAATGTTCCTGTTGTGTTTTATAAATTTAGGTCCTGTCTTTTCATTGTTAAGGTTAATGGCATAGGATCATTAACTTCAAAGCAAGAGAAGTCTGGAAGCACTGCAAAGTTCATAGGAAGCATTGTATTTAAAAATCGGTATTGGTTTTTGCTCACAGTTATATATACAGTATTCAAATACTAATTGCTTCTTACATTAAATTCTCACAGACCATCTAATGCACATTATTGACTAACTGTGAAATGTACTATTTTCAAAACTATGTTTTGGGGTTTTTTTAATGAGGATAGTTTCTGAAAGAAATCACCTCTTTCATGTGTACACTCATAGCTCTGAAGTACCTGCCTGGCTTTAGATTTCTTTTTGCCTTACTGCAACTTGGAGAGAAATTTTATGGTTGGGTAATAAAAGTCATGAAATTAAATGTTAATAATGGAAAAGTGGATAAAAATAGTTAAATACTGAACTGCTAGAAAGGAGTGGAAGATACTGATACAAAGTGGGGACTTATTTTCCACCGAAGTATGCTTCTCCATACATGTCTTGCAAGCAGCACTCTTGAATCCCAACTCCTTGGTGTATACTTGGTTAGGAGTTCTCTATCTTTAATGCTTTTGTTATAAAGGCCAATGTTAATGGGACAGGGTATAAATCAGGAAAGATCTCCATGTGCCAGATTTTCTGTTGATGAAAGTTCCTTTGACTGCCCGGGACGTAAAGCACTGAGGAATAATAACCCAACACTCAGACTGAACATCATTGATACTGTTTACCAGTGTAGTCTGCCTGTGTTTCTCCACAGCGCTCCTTTGACTTAAGTCAAAATGCTGTAGTTCAAACCACAGTCACAGTTCCCTTTCTAAAGGGCTACAAAGGTCAGTGCAAGAGTATGCAGGAATTATGAGGAAAGGTGTAGCGAATCTCTGCCTGCATCAGGCTGAGGGTCTGCAGGGAGGTACTCCCATCTGGATGTACTTTACAACAATAAGCAGGTGCCAATGTTAAGTGGCATTCCTCTGTGGATGAGCAAGTTTTGTAGTCCTGGGAAGGGGTAAGTACTCTGAGCTGACAGACTAGCTCTAACAAAACAATGAATGATGTATAAAGAAACCGCAACACTTACATGGCAGGTGAAAGATGGATGGAGTACTTAAAAGAAGGCTCTTGGGAACTCAGTGTGGCGTGTAAGATTGGAAAGCCTATACTGATTATGTACTTTGTACTGGGAGAAACAGGTGAGGTCCCCAAGGACCGTCAGAAACCAAGTGATATATTACCATGAAGGTACAATGCTGTTGTTAATGGTTCCTTTGTTTACTATTAGCCCAGCAGTAAGTTTGTGAATATTTGAGGCTTCCTGACTATTGAGATTTCTTTTCCTTCTATAAATGTATTCTTGCCATAACATGCATGCCTATCTGAGAAAACACATGATTTCTGTAACAGGACTATTAGAAGTGTTCTTACTATTCACTATTGTTAAAGATTGCATATTTTGAAATAACAGTTCTCCTACATGCTGGACAAACACCGCAGTACATTTTTCTGTCTGGAGTTGCAACTGCATGTGACTTATTCCTATACCAACATGGCAAAAAAGGTACTTCTGAAAAATCTCAGTTGTACAAAGCCCCACAGAAACCATCAGAATTTTCTCTTCATCGTCACCAGCTCTGTAGGCAAGTCTGGGTATGACCCCTGAATATAATGAGCGTATGAAATATCTACAGAATTGTTATGAGAACAACGGCAGTGGAAAGGTTCTCAGAATTTCCTCCCCACCAGTCTCCCACGTGTGGTACACGGTGCTTGAAGGCGTGGCATTCCTAGCTTATTACCACTGTAGGAATACCCTTACATTCATTTGCATTTACAAGTTAGTTTCCACAAAGGAAAACATCTGGAAACCTATGTTGTTTTTGTTTAATATGAGAGATAAGTCACAATGAAATAAAATAAAATGAAAGCCTTTCACATGACATTCTTGACACCAAAATAATATAACTCATGAACAATCCAGGACATTCATTTTTACATTCACTTGCATTTTTAAAAATTATTTGTAGTTAGGTTTGTCCATGCTTTTTGAGCAGAGAAACTGCAAACTTAATATTTAAGTGCTGAATATAGTATTTGTAATAATCTAAAGAAGGAAAAATATTATTGAAAACCAATGATTTGTAACACCATTGCTAGCAGTAAATTACTGGCAATTCTGACTGAAAGAAGCAAAACCAGTCAGTATTTCAGCCTGTTGCAGTAATAAAATCAATCTGTTTCTATATAGTACCTTCCAGGTGATCAGCGTGGAGTTATCAGTGTTATACATGAAAGGTATGCCGCAGCTGGAGACAGGCTCTTTGATCCCAGAGCCAGTGCTTTGAATACAGCCACACCCCATCTTGCTGTCAGGATGAGCCAAGTCTCATATCCAAATAGCAGTACAGCCAACTATCTTTGCTTAAATATTTCTGTGAATTTAGGATTTACACATTCAAACCCACCAAAAATGTGGTTTTACAATCACATTTCAGTTCTCAGGAAAAAAACCCACATCTGAAAAGTGTATATATATATATATTTTTAACCCGTAAGGACAGATTCTCTCCTCTGCCACGTTTCCAGACTGATGGTGCAGGAGGTTGTCAGCAAGCTATACTTGGGCACGTAAGGGAAGGGGCCTGATTTTTGAGCACCCAAAAAGCCCCCTGAAGTCAGGGTCAGGTCTGCAACCTTGAAAATCAGAGAATTTATGCAGTTAATTACAGGCTTGTGTCCTTGCATTTTTGTATATTTTGGCCTGAGTTATAAATCTTTGTTCTCTTAATCTCCTTGCTATTCTTTACAAATATTAATTATACCATATGCTAATAAACCCCTCTGAAATACTTGCTTCTCCACAAGAGTTAAAAAACTGATTCTTTACTGGAATATGGTCTGCTATTAGAATAAGAGTACCTTCTTTTACTCTCATTATTTTCCAATACATCTGATGAAAACATTTGAGATTTATATAGACGTATTTAGCAGCTGTCTCATATTTACCTAGACTGTGAGGTATAAATTGAATTTAGTACTTTTTCTCAAGAATAAGTATGTGTTTGATGATTAGACAATGGTAAAGGTGTTTCTGCTCTGTCACAAATGGTTTTCATTGTTTAATATTTTTTGGATTATTTAATGTCTCTTTCTTTTGTGCATTATACTGTGGCTGATTTAGCAGTAAGGACTTTTTATTTTGTAGCAGTAGGTGCTAAGGGAAGTAAAACATTAATATAAGAACTATTCAGTATTATCAGTCTTATCTTCCTTCAGTTACTGAATTTGAAAGATGATTTAGGAAATTGAATTACTGAAAACATTAATTACCTGGTTCATGTTGGCCACAAAAATAATTTGCTGAGTAGATTCTCAGGGAGGAAGAGGGTGAGGCCAGAACTTGAAGAACAGACTTTCACAGGGTGCCTGAGAGAAGCTCACTGTGGTGGATATTATGTGGTGTGCCAGTATTATGAACTACTAAAAAGAATGAACTACTAAAAGAATCCTGGAAGCTTATCCAGGAAACCTGGTGAAGTTTTATCATCTTTATGCTCACTTCTGAACTGCTTTTAGTGTAACGTGCAGGTTTCATAATTTAAGATTTTCAGTATTTCAGTTAATGGATGACAAGAAGAAGGATTTCCATTGGGATACTTACACAGAGCTTTGGAGGAGGAAGAACCTCTGTGGAAGGGGTTGTCTAGAACTCTAGTAAAAATAGATTGCTGGTGCAGGAAATTAATGAGTGTGGTTACTCATACAGGAGTTGAGGAAAAGCTGACAAATGAGGGCTCTCACCATTTAAAGACATCTGCTAGTGATGTCAGTCATACAAAAGGTGTAAGGAACAAGAATGAAATGTACAGCAAAGCTGAAGGAGGAACAACTGAGAAATTCTGGAAAGCTAATACAGTGTCAAACTTAAGAGTTAAATAAAAAACAACGTGGCCAACTCCCTGCTTCCCCAAATGCATACAAAACCTATACATATCTCTATACCAACATGAGATGTGTAAGAGAAAAAATAGGTGACTTGAAATTCTTGGCAAAGAAAAAGGATCTTGACATAGTAGCCATTACAGAAGAATGTTGGAATGACAAAAATCAATAGGAGAGTGTAATACCTGGCTATAAACTGAACAGGAAGGACAGATTAGGTCATAGAGCTGGGGGAGCAGTATTAGGGCTATACTGTTGAGCCTTCTGATCAGGAAACGGATATTGAATCCAAAACGTTGAAGGAGATCAAAGAATCAACTAAGCCTAATGAGGGAGTAATAATGGGTGACTTCAACTACCTTCAGCTGGTCAGATGTCACAGTGGGATAGAGAATAAGGGAAGCAATTTCTCATCACTCTGAGTGATTGCCTTTTTGGAACATTTAGTTCTAGAGTACACAAACAGAATGGCAATTCTTGACTTACGTGACATACAGGAACGCAGGTAAGAAACTCTGAAGTTCTGTATCAGAGCAGGCCTTTTTGGGTTAAAGTCATGGCCATTGTAAAACTTAAATTCAACATTGAAGAGCTAATAGCTAGTTTATAGAATTGCTATTAGACTGGAGGATGTAAAAACTCTTTAGGCAAAAGGTACTAAATAAAAAGTAAGGAAATTAAATCCGAAGAATCAACATGGAATTCAGTTGAGGTGTTCTGTAGTAGAACAAGAGACACAGCAGCCAAGTAGGAAAGCAAGAAGTATTTGAATATGGTTACATGGATCAGGATTTTTTTGACCCAAAGATATACGCCTCAGGCATCAAAACCTCATCCCTAGGGATGTCAACAAAAAGTAATTTTGTCTACAGCACGTGTGTAAAAAGCTGTGAAGCTGTGGCATAAGAAGGACTTTGTCAAAGCCATCACCTCACACCCACAAAGAAAAGGTTTACCAGAGCAAACAATCTGTAAGACACAGGCCTAGCAGAAAGCAGAAATGGAGAATAAGGACATTCCAGTGAACTGTGGTTTTCTTTTGTTGTATTCATTTAGTATCACAGATGTGGTGCTAGGGACATAAGGGACTATAACATACTCACAGCATTTAGTGTGTCAGAATAAGGGACTGGGTAAAGAGGTAAATTAACAAGCAACCAGAAACAAAAAAAAAAACAAACAGATTTCACTCATTCAAAAATTTGTGAGGAACATCATTACTTTTGTTTAAATTAAGTACTGTTCCAGCACAAAATGTTGAGATACTTCAAATATGAGAGGTAGATACAGGTAAAGTGGAGATAGATGTGATTCACTAATACAGTACTTACATGCCTCATACAGTAGAGAGGTGATATTACCTTCTCCAGGTGAGCCCTATATGTTAGAAGCTGTGTTTGGAAAGAAAAATAATAAAGTTATTAGTGATAAAAGACAACTTTCACTGGCAACAGGACTCGAAAATACTGCAACATTGCATTGGAAAAAAGGAGGTGGAGGGGGGAACATACTGATAGACAAAACATTCTGCTGCGTAACATCGTTCTAGAAATACAAGACCAAGTGGAACCAGGCATCAGATTGGGATACATTTAATATCCTTTTCAAATTTCAAATGAGTTAACATCTTTTTATTTGGAAACAGGTACTTTTAGGATGTGGGATGTGATTCCAATATGGCATTGTGTTCACAACACGCGCTGTTGCTTCTTTAGGAGGTGATTATGGCCATAGCTCTATGTTCAGCATGTACAGGAAAAACAGTATTATTATTTTCTTGTGGTTTGGAGGCACTAGTAGTAATTACATTTACCAACAGCCAGCTATCTTGTGGCTACAAAACTATGGAGAAAATGGTTACATCATTTCCTTTGTGGCCCTGAAAATCCTTTTCACTAAACCCTAGATGAAACTGTGAGAGTGGTATCTGTACAAATGCATATTTCAAATGCATGGCTCTACATTAAATAGAAATTTTTAAACTTGGGCGGGGGGGGGAACACTGACAACATGTGTGATGTGTTTCTGATTCCAGCATCTCCTTCGACTGGGATTTGGAAGCTGATTGTGTCTTAGGTAGTACCTAGAATGGGTGTGAAACCTTGCTGGCAGTTCAAAGAGCAGCCGCATTGCCATGGGTGATTGGTTACGTGCATAATCAGTTACATTACAGCTGAAATGAACTAACATGATATGAAATGAACCTTAAGGATAACTGCAAAATTTGCCAGATGTTTACTAAGTGGCCAAACACCCCATTATCCAGGTGGAAAAAGAAGGCAGAGACAATGTTTCTGATTCTCCTACCTGCCATTTGTGCTGCTGCGTCAATAATACAAGAAAGTATTTTACTTCCCTAGTGTATAAGAGAGCCATTCATTTTTGAGGGATGCAAGGAAGATTAAGGCTTGTTAATAATAATACTCGTGATTAATTTCTGTTTCACAACTTTTGTTACTTTGCTATATAATCTTTTTATCAAAAGAATCCTTTTGTATATGTATTGTTATTGTATTTATCAATTAAGGGACCCATCATCAAGCATCAGATATTCTTACAAGTTGTGGAGTGTCCAAGAAAAAACAGGTTTCTTTAAATCATCCTGAAGCCATATCCTGCATGGTGATATTTTTTCTAGCTGTTTTTTAGATAGATAGATAAATAGGTACTCAGACATAAGTCCCAAAGAAAGCCACCATACGCGTTAATAGTCCATACGTCTTACTACGGAGCAGTACAGTCATAGAAAAATGAGTTTCACCTTTTTCCCTGAAGGATCAGTGAAAGTTGAAAAAGTGTCTTGCACCACTGTATATACCATATGATCCTGTAAAGAATAAGTCTTAAGTCCCAAGCAGTCAAAGATACAGCCCCTATTTGAATCTAGATTTTCAGCCATGCAAGTCTTTTACATGAAGACGAAATTTAAAATTGTTTCTGCAGCCATATTGTACTTTTATATCATAATGATATTTCTTTTGAAGTTCATTTTATTCTGATTTTCTTCCTTATATGTCACTTAGATTTTAAGTGAGACTCAAAAGACACTCAAATACTGGAAGTAAAATTACAATATTGAACTGAGCATGCCCACTGGTAGTATAAATATTAACACAGAAAAGTAGTGTCGGTTGAATAATTGTTTTGAACAAGGTGAGAATACAAGAAATAACTAGAGTTAATATTTGATCCTTCTTGTGAAAGCAGATGGCTAAGGGATTTTAACTCTGCCTGTTATAAAAATTTTAACCACTTTTTAACTTGCAGTTATTAACAACGTTAGGGAAAAGAGCAAAATTAATCATTGAAGTTATTATACCTGAATTACTGTGAGCTTCATAGCAGCTGATGTAAGTATCCTCCATAGTTTTTCTCATGACAAGCTAAGAGGAAATGATGAAACAACTGAGAATATATATGATGAAATATATTAAATTACCCTTGGTTTGCATTACACAAGTAAAACGTTAAGATCTTTGCTTAAAAGATTCTATGTGGACTTCCTTGCATATAGTACTGGGAAAATAATGTTGAAGTAATTTTTTAATTAAATTCTTTTATTCTCTGAGGTTAGAAGGCATAATCATATGAATTGTTCTATTTGCTGTAGTTTGAATAAAGTCACGTAATAACCTATACTGGCTAAATAAATTTAAAATATAGTGACTTCCATTGTTTTTATCCATCGCCAAACAATATTTTCTTTTTGTAATGTGGGCAAATCTGATACTGTCTGCATATACAATAAATAATCCCAAAGTAGAATTGTAGCAACTAATGATAAAGAATTACGTATCTTCTGCGTTGTATATATAATATCTATGTAGTTTTTCAAATTCAGTCTGCAAGAAAACACAATTTAAAAAAAAGAATTATGTAGCAAAAGTTGATGCAGGAATCATTATAACAGATGGCACAAATGAGAGCAACCCTATCTTCTATTGACTTCAGTAGAATGCAGAGATTTTTTTTTTACTATTTCATGTCGTAATTTTTTCTTTCTTGCAAATAGGAGAGACTTTTCCTTTACAGTTCTAAGTGTCAGGAGGAAAGACATAAACATGTATGAACAGAAAAAAAAAAATCCTACATGAACACGTCACAGATAACAGCAGGACACTGCTGGTGCTATTGTGGAGATAAGATTACAAAATGGTGACATCAGATTTTCTTTTCATTAACCTGCAGACAGACAAGAGAGATTCCTTCTTTAATCTACAAGATGACTGTATTTGGAATAAAATGAAATGGCATGAAAAGGTTATTACTGAAAGACAGAAGACTGCTTCTGACTCCCTTACAATGATCTCATTATAATCAGTGTAAAATGCCACCCAAACATTAATTTGATTCACAAAATCTCAAATGGTAACAGATAATATAGTAATAGAGTATTTCTAGCCTGGAAAGTAAGCCATATGGAAAACAAAATACAAAAAATGAATCTACTGATGGCCATCATCTTTTACATGATCCTCTTGATCGATCAGTTCCTTATGCTGAGCAAAGGTGGATACAAAGGGGATAGAGGACTCTACCACATCAGAAGGATCATGACCATTCAAGTGGTACAAGACAATGGAGGAGAAAACCTTCAAATTCTGTCTCTGTCCTCAGAGTTTCCTTGTCTTTGATGATAATGGACGTGAACATTGAATTCTCCCAAAGGCTAGGGTGCAGTAATCGTATATGTTTTTCATAGTTTTTAGAATGCACATGAGGAGGAGTCAGTGAAGTTGTTTTTTCAATTTCTTTTTGGGAATCCTAACAGTGGAACACATGAAACAGGAAATTACACTGTTCTTTTAAACAGTGTTGCTGATGTGGGAAAAAACCCCAGTCTTTGGCCGGATTCATTGCTTGGGGGTTGTTTTCTTCAAAAGAAAAGATGGAACTGAGTATACCAATATAGGCTTAATAACTGTAGAAAATAAGAGTAATAAGAGTAGTGACAATTGGAGTGTTTTTGAGAAAACAATGTGTCTGAGAGGGAAAACCAACACAAACCAACATGGTACTTATCATGAAAATGGAAAGGAAGCTTGACCGCGTCTTAAGCAATTCTTTTAAAAGAGAACAGAAGTTAGACCGGTGATCCTCAAAGATACTGCAGGTTTTTCATAGTTCATTCTCTAGAGAAAAGGGAGATGGAATTTGAGTCTAAAAAAAGGAAATCTTTTAAAAGTAATATAAGTCTGCCTTATCAGAATAAGAATTTAGAGACCCGGAACACAGGAAGGCATGAATTTTGTGGAGTCCTGAGTAGCTGCTAGAGAATCTGTATGTTTTTCTTTGACGAAATGGTGCCATTTTTAGGTACAACCTTTAATTTGCCATCTAAAGAATTGCTTATGCACCTGAGTGTGCTGTTGATTTCAAGTTCAAATAAGCGTGTTTTCTTGCATTTGGGTCACAAATAATCAATTAAATGCATAAAGAAAGCCTATTTAAGTAAGTTACGGAGAAAGGAGGCCAAACTTTCAATACTGTTTGATGAAGGGCATAACTGGAAAGATTCTAAATATGAGTTAAAACAAGCAATTACATTTTCCGATTCTGTCATTTGGAAAAAAAATCTGAATGTCTCACTTTTGAATGTCTACCAAAACTGGCGTTAACCTTCCGAAAGAGAAATAGAACTAATGATTTGGTACAGCGCCAAACAATTAGACCAGTGAACATTCTTCCACCAGCATCTATTATCGGAAATATCTGGATTTCTAAATGTCAGCTGAATAGGCTCACCCCACAAGCTACGAGAAAGCTGACCTGACCTTTTGACACCACCTGTTCAGGAATGGGAATTTCTTAAGCGTGCTATTCTACATAGATAAAAGGTTCACAAAATTTGACCTGGAAAGAATGGCTAAAGGAATTAGTTTTGTTTAGTCTAGAAAAGAGCAGACTGAAGGAGGATGTGATTACAATCTTCCAGTACGTAAAAGAATGTCATAAAGATGCTAGTGATTGGTTTTCTGTGTCCAGTTGGGGAAAAGACAAGAATAAAGATGTTTAATACAAAGCAAAGATATTTAGATTATATATTAGGAGAAAAATTTCTAACAATAAAAACAGAGAATATGGCGCAGACTACATAAGAAAATTGTCATCTTGTTAACTGGAAATTTTCAAGAATAATTAGACCAACACCTGTTATTAATAGTCAACGTTGCTAGTGTTGTTCATGGTGCAAGGTAGATGTATTACATGATCACTTAACAGTCTGCCCACCTTTCATTTCTATAGCTGATACATTTGGCAAAGCACTCTATTTTATTTCAGAGTTGTTGTTACCTTGGACATGAAAATAATTGGTTAACGGGAGGCTTTTTATTTGTAGAGGATATTTCAATAACAAAATAAATAATTTTTAAGAATTCTGATTAAGTGATTAAGATAACAGTGTTAGAAGGACAGCAGAACAATAGGTAAGGAAATGATAAAGATTACTTATTGGCTTTGGATGCAGAACTCTATTAACAATAGCAGTGAGTTTGCTATTATGAATTTATTTTTCTCTGTTACTTGAGAATTTTGGTATCATACATTGTTTTCTGGTTGAGGTTAATAACGAGGAACTGGAAATTTTGATGAATAATCATCCCGTACGGATATACACAGAGCTGAAGCATGGCATACCCTTTTGAAAGAACAGAAATAACATCAAAATTATAGCATCTTTCCTGAATGTTTGTGAGAACTACTGTGTCAGCATTTCATAGTGTGATCCATCACGAGCTCAAAAGCAACTGAGTAACAGTGAAGAAAACCACTAGGGCATAAGTTGTGTATAGACCTTCAATACATATTGCAGATTAAAAGTGAAAGTGGGTGAAGATTTTAATTCTCATTCCATGTTGGTACTAGTTGCCTGTTGGTGGTTGAAAGCATGACATGCTTGCAGCTCAGTTTCTTATGTTTGATGTTGGACATAACAGCTTAAAAATATGTTACACTTGTAAAGTCTTACTGAAGCATTTATTTAGATGCATAAAATAGAGAGTAGTGTCAAACATCAGGGCTTTCATTTTACAAATTAAACAAATTACTTGAATTGTAGCTCCCTGTATTTTCAGATTTTCTGTGAAAGAACATGATAATATTTATCTCTCTTCTCCTCTTGACTTTAGGAACTCATTGCATTTTTTTATTACATACATGTTTTGTTTTGTTTCTTTTTCTAGGTGCTGCACAATGGACTTGTGATGGAAATGAATCATCCAACAGCTGGGAGGATAGCTGTTCCAGGTTAGACGTTTAATTCTTTTTTCTAAATGGAGCTTGAAATTAAATGCTACATGACATCCTGAGTAGTTCTGGAACTCAGCTGAGGACATGACACATCTTCACATTTCACTCAAATGAACAAAAGTTTAACCAGGAAGACATTTGTGCTCATATTCATTCCGGTAGCAGAAAAATGGGTTAAAATGTGTGTCAGAATAGCTTCTGGTTTTCATCGGTCAGTTGTCATAAAACATGAACATGGATTTGATAATATTTGCAAACTCCCACTGCTAGAAATATTACTGCTAAATCATCTACATGAATATGTGAATCTGTTTTTGATTTAGGTCTATTATGCAAGTTACACAGCCTTTTTTTAGGGACATTTCTGTTGTAAAAAACAAGAAAAAGAAGAAAGAGGAGGGAAGTTCGTACTGAAGGTTTCATCACACTGTTCTGTTTAATGAGATTAGACGTGAAGCTCTGCAATGATGAAGTCTTAAATAGCTATTTTGGATTTCCAAAGAATACAGAAGTAATAAACTACTCTCTCCTCTTTTAAGCTCTAAGTGGATCAGGACTTGGAGCTGGTGTAGCTTTACTTCCATTACAGTTAGTTATGGAATGGGGTTAGGTTCATCTAGAGACATTATGAAAATTCTCATTCAGATCCTTGCAGTTGGCTCTGTTTTGACAACTGACCCTTATCTGATAATCTGCTAGCTATTGGGTCAACTTTTTCTGCTTCTCTGTGCTTTTCTCTCTCCCAAGCCACATTGAGAATTGTTTCCTCCCTCATTCAAAGCACCATGTCATTTTTATTTTTATAACATCTTCTCCTTACATTGTGATTTTCTGTGCCAAATTCCATCCTCTGACACAGCATCCAGTTGTCATCAATTTCAGTTGACTTGAGCACATGTAGTGGTAAGAAGAATTTGACCCATAAAATTTATCTTAATTTGCACATCCTGGAATCACACTGGGATGCAGAAAGAATTATTTGAAAGAAATCAATCCCATATTAGATCATGTTTTCTGCATGAATAGAGAGGGGGTGTTTTGTGTGCGTGTATGTGTATGCTTCGTATTTGCTCTTTATCACAGTTTGCATTCCACATTTGGTCCCACTAGGCTTGGATGTTTGATTGTATTCAAAAATGCTTCTCTAATTTAGATGCACATATCTGGAAATAGTAATCCTTTTGTTTTAGTTTCTAACAGAAAAGTAATCCTGGTTTATTTATCCAAAATGAAAAGACTAATAAGGGATTTGATTTAATTCTTTTTAAAGAAGTGGGCAGAAAAGCCTTGCAGATGGTAGAGAA
This sequence comes from Phoenicopterus ruber ruber, assembly GCA_009819775.1. Taxonomy (NCBI): domain Eukaryota; kingdom Metazoa; phylum Chordata; class Aves; order Phoenicopteriformes; family Phoenicopteridae; genus Phoenicopterus; species Phoenicopterus ruber. The sequence goes on from CM020216.1 coordinate 58,094,394, forward strand.
AGGGCGTAAGGTTTTCATGTTGCATACAATGTATAATCTATCTTAGAGAAAGCAAATACTCCTTAAGGGGATAGGTTAAACTGCAAGAAGAGGAAGGAGATGAAAGGAATGTTCTAATGTCTGTCAGCAGCGATAGAATGTATTGGCAAGAGAGTGAGTTTTTACATAGGTAAGCTATAGTACTTCCCAAATCCTTAGTTATTTTTTATTTTATTAAACCAGTGACACTGCACTAAACTAAAATAAATCATCTTAATCTCTAATGGTTTGCCATTTAGATGGGCTTCTATGAAGAGTTTCTTGTATTGAAGCAGATGGCTAAAATGATTATTGGATATTTGAGCAGGAAAAGGAGAATTCATTCCTTTCCTGGCATGGGAGGATAAGGAGGGGAGAGACAGGGGAGGGAAGGGTGAAGGACACTCATTCAGTGTGAGCAGAATGGACCTATTGATAACACTGGAAAGACAGTGCATTACTCTGTCCCAAAATTAAAGTGCATAAGTGAGTTTGGCCACTGTTGATGGTAGGTAATGGAAGTACCCTGGAATTGTCCTGGTCAAGGATATATCTGAAGAGTACAGGGAAGAGTGTGCAGAGAAGACCTCCAGTAGATAAACTGTTTCTCAATGACTATTTAAAATAGTAACAACTTTTTTTTTTCAATGTGATTATATTTGAATATATTATATTTGGTAGAGAACAACTTTACTAAGCTCTCAGTTTCTGGCTCAAGATTGCTTAATAAAGATATTAATGTGAATGTTGAAACTGTATAGACTAAAAATGTCTCTCCTTAAAGATCCCAAAATAAAAATGGGTGACTGTTACTTCTTATCCATATAAGCCAGATTTTAATGCGTCTTTTAGTAATTGAATTGGGCATCACACTTGAGGCTCTTGACAGAGGTCAGACTTGTGCTGCCAAGTAAAGTTGTGAGTGCAGTGACATACACGTACTGAGTGAGAGCATGCTGGCAGATTTCAGCTCCAAGTATCACGGTTGGCCTCTGTGTCTAGCATAATGGTTTGGAGTAGTCCTTCTCCAGGCACGTCCCCACTTTGAGAGTGGGTTCAAATCTGTATATGAGTCCTCACTTGTAGATCTTGCGTCTTGAAATTCTGAGGGATTTTGCCATTGACTTTAATGTAGGCTACATTTTTAATGTTGGACTTGACGATTCTTACTCCTCCTTTGCTTAATATCTTTTGATATGGTTGTTGAATTTAGTTCTTTCCACATCTAGTCAATGCTTTCCCCCTTGCCTTTTTTTTTAATTCCCAGCCTGAGATATAATGTGTGCCGATAAGCGCATTGTAAGGTGCTGGTGGAACTGGGGTGGGAGAAGTTGCATTATAAAAAATATATTTCTATTCATTTTTCTTTTCAAAATGCATATTAATGGTAGGAGAGATACAGACCTTGTATTTTGATATCTCTTGCTTCAAGTATTCAATGAAAAATGTCTTTGCACGTATACACTGCTGTTACTATTAGCAAGATACCTTGGATTCAAGAATGGATGTGAAAAAGGGAGCTCATCATGTCTGACTAAGAGTGACTGTATAAAAGATCGTAAGACCATTTTAAAGAAAAATGTGGTTCTGTGGTAGTTGAGTGATTTCATTAGGATAATGTTTCACATATACCATTCAATATATTCATGTCATGAAGTTATTCTAGAACTGACTTGTCGTATACATGTACATATACATATACTTGACATATCATATATACAGAAGGTGCAATACAGTGAGAGATCCTCACTTGAGTCCCAAAGGCCTGGCACTGTACGGCACTCATTTGTCACAGGACTGGTTCATCTGATTGCAGGGCTGTACTGATTAATCTCTTCTGGCTCTATATCTGAAGTCAGCTTAATCAATCATCTTTAGTTCAGGGCAGGGCTCCGAAGATGATCAAGAGCTGGAGCATGTCAGCTGGAGAGGCTGATGAACAGGGGCTGGTTCAGCCTGGGGAAAAGGCAGCCTCAGGGGGGCCTGGCAGCAGCCCCCCAGCACCTACAGGGAGGTTACCGACAAGAAGAGCCAGGCTCTTCACAGCAGTGCATGGTGGGAGGATGACAGACAAGAGAGATTCAGAGTAGATGTCAGGAAAGTCTTTTTCGTCATGATGACAGCCGGGCAGTGGAGCAGGTTGCCCAGAGAGGTTGTGCAGGCTCTGTTGTTGGAGGTTTTCAAGAAACACCTAGATAAAGCCATGAGCAACCTGGTCTGACCTCAGACCTGACGCTGATTTGAGCAAGAGCTTGGACTGGAGACCTCCTGAGGTCCTTTCCAACTTGGATTATGTTCTTATTCTGTCTTTAACCTCAGTATCTTCTCACTCAACTCTGTTATGCTTAGCCCTTTCCATAGAGATCTGGAGGAGAAATGACATAGTTTTAAGAAAACGGGAAATGTAGAGCACAGAAAGTACTTCTGAGGGCAAAAAATGATAGGGGAGAGATTTATAGAGTGCCAGATTGCAGATGATGCTGGATGGCACAGAGACAATACGGTTAAGTGAAGGGACAAAATTTCAAGAAGCTTTAGCATCTGAGTTAGTCTTGAACTACTTTGCCAAAGAGTAATGGACTTTTCTGAAGAACGGTAGCATGTGGGTTTCTGGGAGCCACTGAGTAGTTTATTCTGAGTTGCAATGTGGAGCATAATGGATACCAACCCATACTGATTATGTAGAAAAAGCGAAAAGATACAATGCAATCTTGCCCAAACTATTATCATCTATTTTATGTAGGAAACTCAAATAATAATATTCCCAACTTCTGCATTATCTAGTCTATAATGTTGACTTTTAAAAGCTGCTAGTTGTTTTTTATAGTCAAAAGAGTGTTTGTAATGTGATTTTTTTTTTTTTTTTAAGGGAAAACACAATGCATTCAGCTGTCCTTAACAAACCAACCTTTGCAGAATTTATTAACTAGCAGGAATCTCTGTGAAATAAACCTCATTTCTGACCCCTTCTAAGCCTTAGCGAATTGGGGATTTGGATATAAGCCTACACTTCGGAATCATCTCTCATCAAACAGGAAACAATATAACTGTAGAAATTGTGTAAAACACCTCTTCCAGACAAAACAACTATTCTTAGTTTTGATAATGTTTATATTGTACATTCTCCTCATCCCCATTTCCTGAGTTGATAAACACTATTTCTGTCCTTTGGCCCATGATCTGTATCAAGGATGTCTTTATTGCTCAGAAAAGCCAATTTCATACCTGGCTTCGTGATTTCCTTCTGTGCTTTTGAGATAATGTGTTTGGGGGACTGCTCCAAGCTCGGTTAGGAAAGGCAGCACAGGATTCCTCCTTGGCATAGATTTCTTGGACTGAATTCAGGCAATCTATGTTAATTAATCAACCCACTCAGGAGAAATGTCCCTTTTTCCGGTCTTCTCCTGTCACTGTGCGTTACAAATATACTACTGAAACAGGGAAGACATTTTTTTTCAGAGATAGGCTTTTCCTGTTGTATGATTCATTAAATGGTGTCATGGTTCCATGGAGACTAATTGCGATCAATCTCTTAGAAGAATGGTTTTAAGGAACAAGACAAAGAGGCAAGAAATCTAATAGGACTTCCTTATTGTGCCACAGATTTCTTCCTTAACCTTGGACAATTCACTCTCTGCGTCTCACCTTACTAATCATTTGCAGCTTTTCAGATCTTAATTAATTGTTGAAAAATATTTTGATTTCTAAGGGAAGGAAGTTCTTGGAAAAACTCTATGTATTATTTTAAATATGTATTCCTATTTATTATGTATGTATGTATTTATACATATTTTCTCCATTCACAAGGAAGACCAGTTATGGTTGTGGAAATAACAGTGGGGTATCTATGTGTTTGATCAGTACATTTCAATACAGGGAGCAGATATGGCTGTTAGTGATACATGCTATCTTTTTTTGATCATTTAATGCAAGTGTATTGCGGAAGCTTCAGCAGGACTAGATATATGGCAGAGAAAAGTGACTTCTGCATGGGGGAAGTTTGCAGGAAATGAAGGAAGTCTGTACTCCAATCCATTGTTTCCTGCAGCTAGGAGATCCCACAATATAGGAACAACAACAACAACATAAGAAATCCCAACAATTTTTTTTTGCAAGAACCTCTGCTTGAACTTCTGATCCTGTCTGCTTCTCATCAGGCAGTTTTTTCATATGCGCGTGTGTGCGTGCATGCATGTGCATAACTGATGTTGATTGAAAAATTTTAATTTCACTTCACTATTTATGGTACATTGGAGACAAACAGCTTCACCGGCATTACCGTTACCTCATTCGCCTTTTTTAGTCATCAGGGCTGACTGTTTATGTCTTTTACATTCACAGAGCTGATTTCAATTTTGAGGAATTCAGGACCATTACAGGAACTCAGCAGAAATGATGTATGACAGCTCACTTAGCTATCCTCAAAACAGCAGAAAAGAGATGGTGGGAAAGGCAAGGAATATGTTATAAACTTCAGGATTATGTAGAAAAGGCTAGTCTGTGTTTTTGATGAAGGATACTTTATTTTGGAATCTTTTAAGATTCCTTTTAAAGTAAAACATAAACAGCAAACCTTTTCTTATTTTTGCTCCTCTGTCATATGTTTCCAGAGTATTTCTCTACTGTATATTTTAAAATTTGCTATACCTCCTGGAATGGTCTTAGTGCCACAGTTGATGCTTTTAAAGTTAATGTTTTAAGGAAGAAAAGCCAGCTGTCTTTTACCTAGTTCTGGGACTTCAGTTGTTGGGGGAAATTAAGAAATAGTGGAAGTCTTTTCCATCAGGCTCAGAGTAACTGAGTAACGGTACCAACTAGGACCAACAGTGCTGTGTGTTACTCGGGCAGCGGCTCTCCAGGACTGTTGTTCAGGGTGTCTGAGCTGGACTCTCCTCTCAGCAGACCCTAGATTTTTCTGTCTTTCTTTAAGTTGTGGCAATCGAAGTTGGTTTTCTTGCCTCACATGTTTCTTTCCAGGACCTGACACTGCCATATTGGGAGGGGAAATAAAAATGTGGACAAGTGGGGACATTTTCCTACTCTGTGCATAAGTCATCAAGTAAAATGGTGGTTGAAGTTTTGCAAACTGTTGCTTGGTAATTATACTTCTACTTACTGGAGAATATTTTCTTTATATTTTCCTCCATGTGTCCTAAGATATACTAGGATTTCCTTTAAACTGGACATAATAGTTTCTTATGGAGAGTAAACTCAACAGTATCACCTTTCTGTTGAAGTATTAACTGAGTAGCCAAACAAACTAATTAGTTTCCCACCAATGGTGACAGTCCTAGAATTCAGCTTTGTTTAAAACTATTTTTTTTTGTTCTGTTTAAATGTGATTCCCACTTCTTTCTATGCAAGTAACAGTAACTTAGAAAGTACTTTCTTAACCCTCACTCTGTAACAAGCACAGCCAGGTGCTCACACAGTTCAGGGTGTGTGATTGTAAAGATATATCTGCATGCCTCCGGTGCATTGTAAAACAGCCAAATTACTTCAACACCCATAAATTGTAAGTATATCTTTATGATCTTTAATAATTATCGGATAAGAAAAGGAATCTACTGTCAGCTAAAAAAGTTTGGTTTCATTAAATGGAAAAATATGTTTTAAACATTTAGACAATTTTACTTAATCCCTAGGATACTGGGTATACTAATCCTCATTTGTGTTTCCACCATGTTGTCTTGACCCAAGCCCTGCCTCCCCATGAATGGAAAGAATGATTGGACTTGAACTCTTTCCTGTGAACCTAGACTGAACAATTTTATGGTCAGCCGTGGCCATTAGACATGTAGTTTGCCTTCTTACAGCATTGGCCATAGAATTTCATCGATTTACTCCTTTCACGTGCGTTTGACTACAGTTTGTCTTCTTCAGAAGTCCTCAAGAGATGGAAAATTCATCAAATATATGCCTCTTTCTTTAAATGCCCGATCAGGTTCATTGCTAAAAAACCCATGCCGTGATTCTAATTCAATGTTACCTAGTTTTATAGAGTAATAATATTTTTTTCATGTCTTTCATGAGCTTTAATTACTTTTGTTTTCTCCCCATGAAAGTACTTACATGACAGAAGTCACATGTAGATGATTTTTTGACAAACTGTGTAGGGTAATTTGCCCAGGTCTTTTCAGGTCCGTTGTGTAAGCAAAGTGCAGCAGCTTTGTAGCTCTGTCTCTTTTATTGCAGTCTGTGTACTGCATATTTACAGGAAAAAATTGCAGTTGTATAGAGTGCATCACAAACCTCCTGCCCCTGACTCTCAGCAAGTCCCTTCGCCCATAAAGTTACATTTCTTACTTCTTCATCCAAAAAAATGAGAATAGAACTCACAAGTAACTACAGAGCATAAATATGCCCATTTTTTTCCAACTTACAATAATGACAATACATGAAATTTGATGCTATGAGATTGAGTAGAAATGAGGGGCAAAATAAGGCTTATACAGTTAACTGTACTGTCCAGTTGATGAAGAGCTTACCACCGGTATATAACATGTACCTGTTGTGGGTTAGTAAATTTACATATATTTAGGTTTTTTATCTGTAACTCCTGACGTAGGACATATTTCAGTTCTCTTAGTCACTGCGAACTTGCAATTATTTTTGCTCCTCGTCCTTGTACTTCCCACAGCTCTTTCTAGTAACGTTCTGCCCAGAAATTAATCCCATGTTGCATCAAAATCTCTTTTAAGAAGACCAGAAGTTGCCTAACTTATAGATATGAGGTGTGTGCCCATGCAGTAAAACTTACATTGATCTATTTAGCTGTCATGCTGCATTTCAAGTTCATGTCTAATTTGCTTGGCAATTTAATCCTGAAGACTGTGTCAGCATGACTATTTCCAGATATATACTTCCATTTAAGTACCTGTGTTTCAGGTTATTTTTCTTCAGGTACATGTTTTTTCCTAATGTGAATAGAAAAGAGAGCAATGTTTTTGATGCTTCTTATCTCTCTAGATCCCTTTATGTGGTCAATGAAAACACAATTTGATTGGGTAAATTTGATCCAACGACCTCTTCACCTATTCAAAACTTGTGCCTGCTATTAGTGTTGATACATTCACCAGCAGATCTTCCTTTCATAAAAGCCCTGCTTCAAAACAAGCATGGTGATTTGGACCCGAGTCTTGAATATTCCAAATGATGCCTTAATAATTTGGGCTGTCAAAAATAAAGCATTGCTGCCACCTCTTTTGCCCCCTGCCATTTTGCTAACCATTCTGGAGCTCTTTCGGAATTCTAGGAGAGTGGGAAATTCCCAAGAGTCTTTCCAAATGTTTTATGACTACATGTGAATTTTTTCCCCAGATTTTTATTTAGCTAGTATTATTCACCAAATTTGATCCAAACTTGCAAATATTGTTTTGTTGCACATATACTTTTTTTTTTTTTTGGCAAATAAAACCAGCTTGTCCATCCTATCACTGTGTGCAAAAGGTTTAAACCAAGACAGAACAGACATGAACTAGCTTAATCCAAAGTCTATTGAAAACATTAGGCATTGGGTCAAGACTCGATTAGAAAAATCTCCCTGACCCAGAGTCTATTAAGGTACTGAACAGAGTCCCCTCAGAAGACATAGAATCCTTGTTTCTTTGGATGTCTGAAGACTGAACATAGCAGTAAATAAAAACAGTTTACCCATATAAAAAGCAGCTAATTGTTCTATTAAGAGAGATTGATAACTTAATGAATTTTAAAAATTGGTGGCAGTTCATTGCTTCAGAGTTGTTTAGAGATTGTGCCTGTGGCAGGCCAATAAAAAATTTATGTTGATTCATGTGTAAGTAGAGTGTTCCTCATGGGTTTTGAACTGAATGCAGAGATGAAATGAGGCAGAGGCTTGCAGATTAGAACAAGCTTTTCAATATTCTTTGCAAGCTGTTTTTAGAAACATCACAAGGAACATAAAATCAGGCACATTTGTGAAGAGAGGCAGTACAATTTGCAAACAAACATGTGGGGCAAACAAAATTTCAAAGCTGATCGTGCACAAATACCCAATTCCAGTTGTCCAACTTGCACATACTGAAAGCACAACTGCATGCACACATCTGCTATTCCCAGCCCATGAACACAGACATACTTATACAAGCTATTTGATATATAGCAATTTGATAGTATTCTAAAGAAATTACAAGGTTAGCGCTAAAAAATTAAGCTACATTGCTTTGACTATGAAAATTACATTCCTATATGAGTAAATATGTGTTGAAAACTGTCCTGTAATTTGCTGAGTTACATTTGGGAATTGCTTTCTCTTTCTTGAAGAACTGGGTAGTACAATTTTCAGCTGGAGTTGAGCTAGTGATTTTTCTTTTGAGCCAGGTTAAGTTCTGGTGATGCCATGCAGCCATTTCTTCCTAGCTTTACTGTCCATGCAGTCTGTGTTTTTCAGTGTCACCTAGTTTGAACCATTTTGGACTACTGAAATGGTCAGTGAACTTGTCTCCCTGCAAAACACACCTCTTAAAAAAGGAAAAAGTTCATATGGTGGGGGCACACCTCAGATTTGGGTTTCATATAGGGACAATTGTTAGCTTTCAGGTCTCATTCCTCAGCCAGAACCTGACCATCATTTGGCCTCCCAGCACAATCCTATGTCTTCCTCTCAGCCATCTGAATCTTTAAGAGGTTGAGAAGCTAAACTCAAACAGCTGGGGGGCACTGCCCTGGAAACATCAGTGGTATCTGTGCTGTGCCAGGGATCAGAAGGAGTTGTGCTGATAGCAGAGACATTAAAATAGGACCTACAGCACACAGGACTACACTGCTGGAGAACGAGAGTCATTGTTCGGGCTCAAAGCTCACCTTAGGCAGGTGCAAAATCTAACAGCTTTGACCAAGAAGCCGGTGGTTCACAGCAAACGGCATAGTGTCAGGGTGGAGAAGAGGCGGCTTGCCCTGAAGGACCATGCTGATAAGAAAATACAGAGGAGTTGAGGAAGGAGGTGACAGGAAAAGACTGTGATGAACTGTGGCCTTGTAAGCACCAGCTGGTGCAGACATTTCCCCTCCTTAAATTGATCCTTGCTAGTTGGTGTCAATGGTTAGTGAAACCAGTATTCTGGATTTCAGAAGTTCTGCAGGACTTGTTATGTTTCAGTTCTGGTTAAGGTTCAGTAAAAACTTCAAAATAATAGGTCAAATTGAATTCCGGTCTGAGAGAAAGTAATAATTAGAAACTCTTTTGGTTTCATGTGTGGTTTGTCTCTTGGGATATAAGTTTTTGTGGAAGTGCTTAGAATACTTCATTTAGAAAAACAAAAATCTCTTTGCAAAGGTGATCACTTTCTATACAGTTCTATCAGATATTTCCTTAATGATATAGTGAGTTATATACTTGATCATCTGAATGCACCACTTACTATTTTGTATGTGCAAGCCAGGTGTTTATGCGAATAAATGAAGAGTGTACAGTTCTGTTGTCTCCTTTGAAAATGCCTGTATTTTAAAATCTGGCCTTCACCTCCCAATGAGGAACACTTTAGGGATCGGTAAATTTGGCAAAGGAGGCTGTTTTGGCAAACATTCTAGTTTTCACATTTATTCATACTTAGGGGAATAGAGAAGATAAAGATGGGACATAGATTTTTGTGTAGGTCGTATTTACCTTTGCTACCTTCCTAAATCGCTAGAATAAGGACTAGTGTTGTAATTCCTGAAGGGGAATTTTTACTTCCTGGCTTCCTAACTACTCACAAATCAATGTCCCCACTGTATGATTTAATAGTTGTTTTATCTCAAACATGAAAACACAGTTTAATAGCCTACCCTTTTACTCCTCATTTTTGCTTGGATTTCCTGGGAAAAAAACATCAGAAAATGTTGACGTGTCCTTTTGCTCCTCATGGGTTCAGGTACCATGCTCTAGCTTTCACTGGCTCTAAAAGAGTGTTGTGAGAACACATCAGGAAAAGTGTAACTTTGGTGTAGCTGCATGGCAATGTTAGATTGGAAGACACCATTTTAACCTATCCTTCAGGTACTTCTGTAATACTGACACTGTAGAAAAAACTACTGGAGGGAAACAGGAGAAATTGGAGGAGTAGCTGAGAATTGAAAACCCTTGGTGTTTTCCTATGAAGCCATTCACCTTCTAAGAGTCATTATTCTGACCTATTTTAAGTCTTTCAAAATGTTGGCTAGTGTGGAGATACCTTGGAACCTTCCTTCCAGTTGAGTTTAAGAAAGCAAGCAATACCACGTTTACTACCTTAATGTGACTTTGAGATTCTCACTGCTAGGTGGTGCATCACTCAAAGCAGCATCACCCACCACCAGCCTCCAGTGACAATCTGTTACCATTTCCGTGAATTTCAATTTACTTTCAAGATTTTTCTGTCAGATGTCCTCAAGTCTTGGTTGTTTGGGGTTTTTTGGTTTGTTTTTTTTTTTAATGAGGGAAGTTTGCAGTCAGTTGCTATATTGTAAGGCATAGCGTATACTTCTAATTTTCAGATACTTTCAGAGATTGGTATTCTCTTCCCCAGGTGTACCCAGATGTGAATCAAAATGCTTCACTGAGTGTATTTAGAAACTATAAGTCTAAATCTTATCTGACTCTTGGAAACCAGTATTATACTGGGCCCCAGTTTCAATAAAATATAATAACATATTATACTTCTATAACATAATTATATATTACACCTGCATATCACATATGAATGTATATTATATGCTGTTGTAGAACATAACAATCTTGATTCCCATGGAGGTTATTTGGTGTTAAACTGTAGTGAGAGAAGAATTAGGTAGTTTCAGTGCTATAATTTATAAGCAAAGGTGATTCAGAAAATTCAGAAATCTGAATATTTTGTGTTTAAAATATTAACTTTTTTTTTACAAAGTGTTGTATGAAGGAAATTATTGTAAGTGAAAAGAAAGCTGAGCCCTGGTATCATACTGCATTTTTATCTGCTCATCTTTGAGCAGTATTTATGTGTAATTATAATTATCTGTGATATCAAAGACAGGAAAAAATCATTATTTCTTTATAAACAAGATTTCAAATATTGGGTACATTCAGTGAATTTGCATGTTCTGATGCTTCATGGCGATTACATTGTTGAAGATAAATGCCTTAGAAAGTTGTGGATAATTTTTAAACTCAAGATGAATGAATTAAACAAATGTTGTCTTATTTACAGTAAAGCATGTCCTCAGTAAAAGTGCTCTGCTCTTTTTTGAAGACTTGAGTTCTATTTTCAGGAGCTTTGTCATATAATTTTTCTAAATTTACTGTAATTAATGAGAAGTAATGATCAGTAATCAACTTAAATGTACCATAAAATATGGAACCTAATATATGCAAGACAAAATTTAAGCATTCCAATTTCTGGTACACTTTGTAGTATATTGACTGATAATTACACAGAGATATTAAGAGGATACATTTGTAGAGGCTCTTTAAAAAGTCAAGAGGTAAAATTGAAAACTCAGTCATAATTTAGGAAATTTCTGTCTTCTAGTGCTTAATGTCTCTACCTGAAGAGTATTTAGTAGTTCAAAATTTACTTTTATATTTGAGTAGTGTAACCATTGCCAATTCCTATCTTGTAAAAAGAAATAAATCCTGTTCCCAGTGACCAGGGCATTTGAACCACCACTTTGGGGAGGAAGGATTGCGTATTGGTTTGCTCGTCATACTGGGATAATAGCTGATTTCCACTTCATCGCTGCTTTTAGCTACTTAACTAGCAACCCATCCAGGCAGGAATGCGATTATACTTAATTTAGGAGTTATTTCTGGGTGCGGATGTAATTGGTGTACAACTTACATAGCCTTTGAAAGACTTATGACTTTTGATTATACATTGGCTTCTTCCACAGGTCTCATATTTCCAGTCTTTCCTAAATACTGCCACTGTGAAACGTAATGACTGAGGCATGCTGGCAGAGAAAACAATTTTGTCCTGAACTTTAAGATATAATGGATATAAAGCTCACTTACCAGTGGTGTTCTCCCACTGGTAACATTCAGCCTATAATAAAAAACAAGATGATTGAATGGATTCACATCTACGTAGCTGTAAGAGAGCTATGTAATAGGAAAAAAAAGGCAAATTATTAAGACAATGGACTTTCACCAGAGTACTTAACACTCTTACGTGACTACTCACCATACAGGATATGACATAAATTGCATTTTCTAATGCTATTCATCTGTCTGAGAAAAATGAGAAAATATATCCAACTAGTTCTTCTTTCCTCTATACTCCTACTTCATAGGCCTAAAAGACGGATTTAAGCCATATATGTTCTGTATTATGGTTATGTTATCTATATGATGGTGAAATTTGTTTTGTTTGTGTAAACAAGCAGGTAAGTTTAAATTTATGCCTTTTTTCATATTTTGTTTTCTGATCTTGTGTATTAGAGCTTATTGCCCCCACCTCCACACAGGTTGCTTTGGCATATTTTTCTTCAGTAACTTTAATTTGTCCCTGACATCTGTAACGTGGGCACATGCCCTCCATATATTGTATGCTAAAGGAGATCCTGTGCACCAGGGCATGCTCAGAGTGCCGTATACACTGTCATTTTGGATTAGAAGGAATTAATTAATTTAACTTGAAGGGATATAATCCAGACAGGTCTGTTGAGAGTTGCTTGCTTTATTACGTACACTAACAGCGTGCTGGGTGAGGAAGTGGCTGAAGGCAGGGCTCAAAGGGTTGCAGTGAACAGGGCTACATCTGGTTGGCGACCAGTCACCAGTGGTGTTCACCAGGGCTCAATTCTAGGGCCAGATCTGTTCAATCCTTTTATCAATGATCTGGATGCAGGAGTTGAATGCACCCTTAGCAAATTTGCTGATGATACTAAACTGGGAGGTGCTGTTGACTCTCTCAAGAGACAAGAGGCCTTGCAGAGGGATCTGGATGGATTGGAGCATTGGGCAAGCATCAGTGGCATGAAATCAAACAAGAACAAATGATGGATTCTGTACCTGGGATGAAGTAATGCCAGACACAAGTCTAAATTGGGAGAGGAGTGGCTGGAGAGCAGCCCTGCAGAAAGGGGTCTGGGGGTGCTGGTTGACAGGAGGCTCAAGAGGAGTCAGCAGTGTGTGCCCTGGCAGCCGAGAGGGCAAACCGCATCCAGGGGTGCATCAAACACAGCAGAACCAGCTGGTCCAAAGAGGTGATTATCCCACTGTATTCAGTGCTTGTGTGGCCTCACCTTGAGTATTGTGTGCAGTTCTGGGCCCCACTGTTTAAAAACGATGTTCAGGTACTTGAATGTGTCCTGAGGAGGGCACCAAAGCTGGTGAAGGGGCTGGAAGGCATGTCCTCTGAGGAGCAGCTGAGGACTCTGGGTTTGTCTAGTTTGGAGAGAAGGAGGCTGAGGGGCCACCTCAGTGCTCTCTGCGGCTTCCCGAGGAGGGGACGTGGAGAGGGAGGTGCTGAGCTCTTCTCCCTGGTACCCAGCGCCAGGGCATGTGGGAACGGCTCAAAGCTGCGTCCCTCAGAGGGGGTCGACCTTGACATGAGGAAACATTTCTTTACCGAGAGGCTGGTCAAACCCTGGAACAGGCTTCCTGGAGAGGTGGTCAATGCCCCATGCCTGTCAGTGTTTAAGAGGCATTTGGACAATGCCCTTAATGCCATGCTTTAACTTTAGGTCGGCCCTGAAGTGGTCAGGTAGTTGGACTAGATGATCGTTGTAGGTCCCTTCCAACTAAACTATGCTATGCTATGCTATGCTATTCTATTCTATGCTATTCTATTCTATTCTATTCTATTCTATTCTTCCTGAATCATGACGTGCTCCTCCACTAAATGGTTGCAAATCTTTCTGAGATGACCAATACCTGTTCAGTTCCCTGTGGATTTGATTTTGCTCCACATACTCATTTTAGAAATGCCAAATCTGTTTCCTGTGGAAAAAGATGCTCCAAGGGAAGAGCCCGAGAACAACAGTACTCGCTCAGAGCGAAGGTCCCTCTGGCCAGTCCTCTTGTCTCCCAAGTGGCCACCCATCCAGGTCTACAGGAGAAGAGATGAGCAGTGCAAGTCTACTTCTGCAGGGTCCTGGGGGTGCTCCTGCACCTCCATGGCTGGGGCCGGCCTCCCCTGGGACCCCCGCCCCCAGGGTCTCCTGCCAAAGGCCCAGGGGACGTGTCTCAGCTCAGCCTGGGGCCTTCAGTCCCTGCCTGAGCCATGTTGTCGGTGTGCACGTCTCTGCCCCTGTCTCCTGGGTGGGCCAGCGACCTGCCCTGCAGAGAGCTGCTCTCCTGGCTGGAGCCCTCAGGCCTGGGTCAGAGCTTGTCGGGCAGAACTCCAGGCATAACAGAGCAGAAATATACTATTCCATTCCATTCCATTCCATTCCATTCCATTCCATTCCATTGCCCACACTCAGCATGAGTTGAATAACGATGGGACTGTTATTTGCCTGAAAGGCCAGGAGGTTTTCATCTCCAAAACCACTTTCAAGGTCACATATCACAAAGGTTACAAGTGGAAACAGGATATTATTTTATTTTATTTCATTTAATTTCATTTTATATTTTATTTTATTTTGTTTGTTTTGTTTTATTTTATTTTATTTTATTTTATTTTATTTTATATTCTGAATATCTTTCAGAGCTGATGCTCACAAGCAGTAACACAATGCACAGGTGTAGCCAGGAGCAGGCTGATGCGTTTTTCAGGTTAGCTTGGAAAAAACATCCTTTGCAGTCTGGCAAAGGCAAGCCAGAGAGCTGCAGAAAGCAGCAGCAGGAATACAGGCCAAGCAGTCCCTGTTTCCTGAAGAGGGAGAACGTGAAGAATGAGGATGAGGACCCACCACACACAAAAGAAGAAGAAGAAGAAGAAGAAGAAGAAGAAGAAGAAGAAGAAGAAGAAGAAGAAGAAGAAGAAGAAGAAGAGGTGTGTGGTACCATGGGGCATTTCCCAAAGTATGACACGTTGCGGTGACCAGCAGACATTTTGCCTTCCGAAACCTGCTGCGCCGCTGTGCTTCTTGGCCAGTGATGCAGGAAAAGCGCTCTGGTGCCTGCCCGGCGCTTGCATTGCCCGCCGGGAGAGCTGCCAAGTGGCAGCTCCTGGTGGTGCAGGGAGCCTGGAGCCCTTCAAGCAGCAGCTGTTTTGCACAAGCAAGAGCAGGTGGGGAGATGGAGCCAAGGGAAGAGCAGAGCTGGCTCCTGCTACGAGCTTGCAATGGCCAGAGAGGCAGCGAGAGCTGGGGCACGAGTGGCGCCTGGGAGGTGCAAGAGTGACGGCAGCCCTCTGAGCCTCTGTCTTGCTCCTTGCAGACATGGTCTTCTTCTGCAGGCCCTCCATGCCTGTAGTCAACTGCTTCGTCCTTGTCTGCCTTCGTCCCAGAGGGGATTTGTCTGTCTTGAAGGCGAGGAATGAGAAGGGTCCGTAGTGGTCCAGGGGAGTTCCCAGCAGGGCTTTGCACAACGCTTGCCTTCCTTGCCTGACACACAAGAATGCATTTGCCTGGGTGGCATTGGTGACTCCTAGTCACCCTGTGATCTCCTCCTGCCTGCAGCAACATTTGCCTACTGCAGTGTTTCCCCAGTGGAGCAGAAACTCCTGGCGCTCCACCTGACGTGGTGTGACCTCTTTTGACCCTGCAGTTCTTCCCCTGTGGTTTGTTGATGGAGGGGATGTCTCTGCTGTCAGAGCTTGAGCTGCTGGGGGGGTGGGGGCCATAGAACTCTCCCATGAGACAGAGCTTTTTCTGCCTCATGGACACCATGAAACGCGGAATACCATGTGGCCAAGGAAACCTGTGTTTCTTGAAGGATGGTCTTCTGCAGCCTAAATTCAAGAGAGCTGACCATGAGCTTCCCTGTTTCCTACAGTTGATGACAGCAAAGCCTGACGGGTGGAGCCTGAGAGGTGTGTTAAGGGGGCTTTCAGCCCTCAGTCGCCTGCTGGAGTCCAGCTCCACGCAGTCGCGACCAGCAGATCCAGCCCTGCGCGGGCCGGCTGAGCGGGGAGAAAATTCCCACAGCTGGCATGAAGGGAGCTTGCATTTTGGAAGTTTGATGGGAGAAAGGGCCAAATCAGCGCAGACGCTGACCAAGCTCCAAGAGACAAGGGGCTGTGCTCAATGCGACGGAGGACAAGAAGCAACCCGTGGGGGCCCCCCTGGGGGCCCGCCCTGGGAGTCTCGAAAGCTTCCTCCCCCCGGCTGCGGGGCACGAGGGCCACCTTCGTGGAGCAGGAGCAGGCGGCACCTAGCCAAAATGGCCCAAAGGAGCCCTGGCAAGGGGCCGTGCTGCTGAGTGCTGCAGAGGCAGGCAAAAAACCCCCGGAGATGCTTGCTAGCCCCCCGGGGGGGAAAAAAAGCCTTCCTCCCCCAGCTGCAGGACACGAGAGGCCATCTTCGTGGTGCATGAGCAGCAGGCAGCAACCTAGGCAAAAGGGAGCAGAGGAGCCCTGACAAGTGGTCCTGCTCAATGCTGCAGAGGAAGGCAAAAAACCCCCGGGGAGCAGTGCCAATGTGCCCCGGGGGCAAAAATTCCTTCCTGACCCCAGCGCTGGCGATCGGCTATTCCCTGAGCATGTGAGCAAGACCTGCCTCCTCCTCCCACAGCCTGGTCCCGCCTCCCAGGAGATGCCCAAGCCCTATTCTCCCTCAGCCTGAAGCCACCTCCGGGGCTTCCCAGAGTGGCCCAATGCCCCCGGCCTGATGCACCTTGGGGGCGAGAATCCTTCCTGTGCCTGCCAGGGCAGCAGTGGGTGCTCCAAAGCCCTGGGACCCCTGGCAACATCTCTGCTGCCTCCCATTTCTTACGGCTGCTGCCCCTGGCTCCACGGGGGATGAGGACGGCGAGCTCTGCAGTGCTCCTCAAGAAGGCATTGCCTTGCTCTTGCCACTGCTATGCAGCTGCAAAGGCCTGATAGGCTCGGGCGTCTCCAGGCGTTGGTGGTTCCTCTCCCTTCCCTCATCTCCCGAGGGGCTTGCGCCTGTTCCCCAAAGGCTGAAGCAGAATTTCCATCCATCAGATGGGCTTTGAAGGGGGCCCTGCCAGGAGCTGGTCCTGCAGCGGAGAACCTCCAGCAGCCTCGTCCAGCCTCCAGTCTTCCTCCCTCAGCCTCCACCAAGTCGTTCCAGCGGCTCCTCAAGGACTGCCTCTCGGATGTCTTCGGGCTGCCGCCAGGCCAGCTCTGGCAGCGGGACACGGGAGGACGCTCCCTGTTATCCTGCCCCGGGGCATTGTGACTGCTGCGTTGCCGGGTGGGGGCACTGTGACATGGGGGTGACGGGGCCCCCCATGCGCAGCCCCGCCCGCCGCCCCTCCGCCCAGCATCCTTGGGAGGAGCCTGAAGTCAGTGAAAAATCAGGCCCTTTCCCATGGTATGCTTCCATAGCTACCTAATTGCTGTCAGGGTTCTGGCTTTTCCAATGGTCTACTCTAGGCAACTTGCCACGCTGGGATGGTGTTGAGATCTTCTGCTTGAGCTCAAAAGGGAGCTAGGAGCCTGAAGCAGGCTACTGGAGAGAGAAGAAGTTCAGTGCTCTACTATGGTCCTCATTAGCCAATAGGAGTCCTCTTCAGCCTTTTGCATCTAGAAGAAAAATGCTCCTAGTCTGCAACTGTCAGCAAATTGGCATGGAATCCTGGAATGGTTTGGGTTGGAAGGGACCTTAAAGATCACGTAGTTCCACCCCCGTGCCATGGGCAGGGACACCTTCCACTAGACCAGCTTGCTCAAAGCCCCATCCCAGCTGGCCTTGAACACTTGCAGGTACATGCCGCCCTCCACAAACTCAGAGCGCAGAGTCCTCTTCCCGTTTTTACCTTCCTAGTTCACAAATAGGCAGAAGAATCACGTCCTTTCTTAACTCAGCACGCATTTCCTCTGCTGCCTGAGGCCTGCTGCGATGGACCAAGCCCTTGCCTCACTCAAGTGCTCTGGAAGCAGCCGAGGGGGCAGCAAACAGCCTGCAGCTTCATGTGAAGGCCTACTTTGGATTTCACAGCAAGGGCCTGGTCCCTGGCAGAAGAAGGGCAGGGGCTGCTTTAAAGCACGGTAGCTCTCTAGACGAATGCTTTGGCAAAGAGTGGTGCAGAAAAGTTTCCCCAGAGGTCAGCATAGCAAAGGGCACGAAACCAGAGCCTGAGTTCGCACGAGCACTTCTGCTGCAAGAACTCTTGTGTCATCCTCCGAGTGCCCTCCTAGGCATCGCCTCCGAGCTGCTGCTCTTGGGACAGCTCCTAATTCTAAAAGTAAACTGCAACCCTTCGTGCCGTTCCCCGCTCAAGCCTAGGGGTGAAAGCGAACGTTTTGAACAACTTGATACTGCTTGGGAAGGTGATATGCTGACCCTCCACCTAAAGTAGAGACTTCTGCCTGGGAAGTGATGGGGCTTAACTTTTCAGAGGTGCCAAACATTTGCAGCAGACATCCTGTAGGATGTGCAACAGGCTGTCTCACTGCTTTATCTCGGATTTTCCAATCATAAAAGCGGGTAACAGCCTACTTTTTCTCATGAACAAAACCCATTTAAAAAAAAAACCAAACAAAAACTTTCCCTTGCCTTGCCTTGCCTTGCCTTGCCTTGCCTTGCCTTTTTCCTCCCTCCTCCTTTCCCTAGCAGGACACGCTGAGGAAATCTCTGAGGACATTGCTTCCCAGCCCTGCACTAGCAGAAGGCATTGAAAGGGCACTCCTGGCCCAGCCTAGGCATTGGCTCTGGCACGTTGTGGGCAGGAGCCAGGTACCAGCTGATGGCGGGGAGAGCTGTGCATCGTCTCCAGATCCCTGCACCATCTGAATAAATTTGCAAAAAGCAAGTGTGAAGTGCGGATTTTTGAAAGTCTTCTGTGTTCATCCACTTGAGCTGGCTTTCCACGGGATGGCAACGCCCCACATCTCTGACCCTAGCGAGGCTCAAAGACCAAGCCGTCGGTCTCAAGCAGGACGTGCTCCTCCACTGAATGGTTGCAAATCTTTCGGAGGTGACCAATACTTGTTCCGTTCCCTGGGGATTTGATTTTGCTCCACCTACTCCTTTTTCAAAATGCCTGATCTGTTTCCCATGGAAAAAGATGCTCCAAGGGAAGAGCCCGAGAACAACAGTACTCGCTCAGAGCGAAGGTCCCTCTGGCCAGTCCTCTTGTCTCCCAAGTGGCCACCCATCCAGGTCTACAGGAGAAGAGATGAGCAGTGCAAGTCTACTTCTGCAGGGTCCTGGGGGTGCTCCTGCACCTCCATGGCTGGGGCCGGCCTCCCCTGGGACCCCCGCCCCCAGGGTCTCCTGCCAAAGGCCCAGGGGACGTGTCTCAGCTCAGCCTGGGGCCTTCAGTCCCTGCCTGAGCCATGTTGTCGGTGTGCACGTCTCTGCCCCTGTCTCCTGGGTGGGCCAGCGACCTGCCCTGCAGAGAGCTGCTCTCCTGGCTGGAGCCCTCAGGCCTGGGTCAGAGCTTGTCGGGCAGAACTCCAGGCATAACAGAGCAGAAATATACTATTCCATTCCATTCCATTCCATTCCATTCCATTCCATTGCCCACACTCAGCATGAGTTGAATAACGATGGGACTGTTATTTGCCTGAAAGGCCAGGAGGTTTTCATCTCCAAAACCACTTTCAAGGTCACATATCACAAAGGTTACAAGTGGAAACAGGATATTATTTTATTTTATTTCATTTAATTTCATTTTATATTTTATTTTATTTTGTTTGTTTTGTTTTATTTTATTTTATTTTATTTCATTTTATTTTATTTTATTTTATTTTATTTTATATTCTGAATATCTTTCAGAGCTGATGCTCACAAGCAGTAACACAATGCACAGGTGTAGCCAGGAGCAGGCTGATGCGTTTTTCAGGTTAGTTTGAAAACAACGTCCTTTGCAGTCTGGCAAAGGCAAGCCAGAGAGCTGCAGAAAGCAGCAGCAGGAATACAGGCCAAGCGGTCCCTGTTTCCTGAAGAGGGAGAACGTGAAGAATGAGGATGAGGACCCACCACACACAAAAGAAGAAGAAGAAGAAGAAGAAGAAGAAGGTGTGTGGTACCATGGGGCATTTCCCAAAGTATGACACGTTGCGGTGACCAGCAGACATTTTGCCTTCCGAAACCTGCTGCGCCGCTGTGCTTCTTGGCCAGTGATGCAGGAAAAGCGCTCTGGTGCCTGCCCGGCGCTTGCATTGCCCGCCGGGAGAGCTGCCAAGTGGCAGCTCCTGGTGGTGCAGGGAGCCTGGAGCCCTTCAAGCAGCAGCTGTTTTGCACAAGCAAGAGCAGGTGGGGAGATGGAGCCAAGGGAAGAGCAGAGCTGGCTCCTGCTACGAGCTTGCAATGGCCAGAGAGGCAGCGAGAGCTGGGGCACGAGTGGCGCCTGGGAGGTGCAGGAGTGACGGCAGCCCTCTGAGCCTCTGTCTTGCTCCTTGCAGACATGGTCTTCTTCTGCAGGCCCTCCATGCCTGTAGTCAACTGCTTCGTCCTTGTCTGCCTTCGTCCCAGAGGGGATTTGTCTGTCTTGAAGGCGAGGAATGAGAAGGGTCCGTAGTGGTCCAGGGGAGTTCCCAGCAGGGCTTTGCACAACGCTTGCCTTCCTTGCCTGACACACAAGAATGCATTTGCCTGGGTGGCATTGGTGACTCCTAGTCACCCTGTGATCTCCTCCTGCCTGCAGCAACATTTGCCTACTGCAGTGTTTCCCCAGTGGAGCAGAAACTCCTGGCGCTCCACCTGACGTGGTGTGACCTCTTTTGACCCTGCAGTTCTTCCCCTATGGTTTGTTGATGGAGGGGATGTCTCTGCTGTCAGAGCTTGAGCTGCTGGGGGGGTGGGGGCCATAGAACTCTCCCATGAGACAGAGCTTTTTCTGCCTCATGGACACCATGAAACGCGGAATACCATGTGGCCAAGGAAACCTGTGTTTCTTGAAGGACGGTCTTCTGCAGCCTAAATTCAAGAGAGTTGACCATGAGCTTCCCTGTTTCCTACAGTTGATGACAGCAAAGCCTGACGGGTGGAGCCTGAGAGATGTGTTAAGGGGGCTTTCAGCCCTCAGTCGCCTGCTGGAGTCCAGCTCCACGCAGTCGCGACCAGCAGATCCAGCCCTGCGCGGGCCGGCTGAGCGGGGAGAAAATTCCCACAGCTGGCATGAAGGGAGCTTGCATTTTGGAAGTTTGATGGGAGAAAGGGCCAAATCAGCGCAGACGCTGACCAAGCTCCAAGAGACAAGGGGCTGTGCTCAATGCGACGGAGGACAAGAAGCAACCCGTGGGGGCCCCCCTGGGGGCCCGCCCTGGGAGTCTCAAAAGCTTCCTCCCCCCGGCTGCGGGGCACGAGGGCCACCTTCGTGGAGCAGGAGCAGCAGGCCCCTAGCCAAAATGGCCCAAAGGAGCCCTGGCAAGGGGCCGTGCTGCTGAGTGCTGCAGAGGCAGGCAAAAAACCCCCGGAGAGACTTGCTAGCCCCCCGGGGGGGAAAAAAAGCCTTCCTCCCCCAGCTGCAGGACACGAGAGGCCATCTTCGTGGTGCATGAGCAGCAGGCAGCAACCTAGGCAAAAGGGAGCAGAGGAGCCCTGACAAGTGGTCCTGCTCAATGCTGCAGAGGAAGGCAAAAAACCCCCGGGGAGCAGTGCCAATGTGCCCCGGGGGCAAAAATTCCTTCCTGACCCCAGCGCTGGCGATCGGCTATTCCCTGAGCATGTGAGCAAGACCTGCCTCCTCCTCCCACAGCCTGGTCCCGCCTCCCAGGAGATGCCCAAGCCCTATTCTCCCTCAGCCTGAAGCCACCTCCGGGGCTTCCCAGAGTGGCCCAATGCCCCCGGCCTGATGCACCTTGGGGGCGAGAATCCTTCCTGTGCCTGCCAGGGCAGCAGTGGGTGCTCCAAAGCCCTGGGACCCCTGGCAACATCTCTGCTGCCTCCCATTTCTTACGGCTGCTGCCCCTGGCTCCACGGGGGATGAGGACGGCGAGCTCTGCAGTGCTCCTCAAGAAGGCATTGCCTTGCTCTTGCCACTGCTATGCAGCTGCAAAGGCCTGATAGGCTTGGGCGTCTCCAGGCGTTGGTGGTTCCTCTCCCTTCCCTCATCTCCCGAGGGGCTTGCGCCTGTTCCCCAAAGGCTGAAGCAGAATTTCCATCCATCAGATGGGCTTTGAAGGGGGCCCTGCCAGGAGCTGGTCCTGCAGCGGAGAACCTCCAGCAGCCTCGTCCAGCCTCCAGTCTTCCTCCCTCAGCCCCCGCCAAGTCGTTCCAGCGGCTCCTCAAGGACTGCCTCTCGGATGTCTTCGGGCTGCCGCCAGGCCAGCTCTGGCAGCGGGACACGGGAGGACGCTCCCTGTTATCCTGCCCCGGGGCATTGTGACTGCTGCGTTGCCGGGTGGGGGCACTGTGACATGGGGGTGACGGGGCCCCCCATGCGCAGCCCCGCCCGCCGCCCCTCCGCCCAGCATCCTTGGGAGGAGCCTGAAGTCAGTGAAAAATCAGGCCCTTTCCCATGGTATGCTTCCATAGCTACCTAATTGCTGTCAGGGTTCTGGCTTTTCCAATGGTCTACTCTAGGCAACTTGCCACGCTGGGATGGTGTTGAGATCTTCTGCTTGAGCTCAAAAGGGAGCTAGGAGCCTGAAGCAGGCTACTGGAGAGAGAAGAAGTTCAGTGCTCTACTATGGTCCTCATTAGCCAATAGGAGTCCTCTTCAGCCTTTTGCATCTAGAAGAAAAATGCTCCTAGTCTGCAACTGTCAGCAAATTGGCATGGAATCCTGGAATGGTTTGGGTTGGAAGGGACCTTAAAGATCGTGTAGTTCCACCCCCGTGCCATGGGCAGGGACACCTTCCACTAGACCAGCTTGCTCAAAGCCCCATCCCAGCTGGCCTTGAACACTTGCAGGTACATGCCGCCCTCCACAAACTCAGAGCGCAGAGTCCTCTTCCCGTTTTTACCTTCCTAGTTCACAACTAGGCAGAAGAATCACGTCCTTTCTTAACTCAGCACGCATTTCCTCTGCTGCCTGAGGCCTGCTGCGATGGACCAAGCCCTTGCCTCACTCAAGTGCTCTGGAAGCAGCCGAGGGGGCAGCAAACAGCCTGCAGCTTCATGTGAAGGCCTACTTTGGATTTCACAGCAAGGGCCTGGTCCCTGGCAGAAGAAGGGCAGGGGCTGCTTTAAAGCACGGTAGCTCTCTAGACGAATGCTTTGGCAAAGAGTGGTGCAGAAAAGTTTCCCCAGAGGTCAGCATAGCAAAGGGCACGAAACCAGAGCCTGAGTTCGCACGAGCACTTCTGCTGCAAGAACTCTTGTGTCATCCTCCGAGTGCCCTCCTAGGCATCGCCTCCGAGCTGCTGCTCTTGGGACAGCTCCTAATTCTAAAAGTAAACTGCAACCCTTCGTGCCGTTCCCCGCTCAAGCCTAGGGGTGAAAGCGAACGTTTTGAACAACTTGATACTGCTTGGGAAGGTGATATGCTGACCCTCCACCTAAAGTAGAGACTTCTGCCTGGGAAGTGATGGGGCTTAACTTTTCAGAGGTGCCAAACATTTGCAGCAGGCATCCTGTAGGATGTGCAACAGGCTGTCTCACTGCTTTATCTCGGATTTTCCAATCATAAAAGCGGGTAACAGCCTACTTTTTCTCATGAACAAAACCCATTTAAAAAAAAAAACCAAACAAAAACTTTCCCTTGCCTTGCCTTGCCTTGCCTTGCCTTGCCTTGCCTTTTTCCTCCCTCCTCCTTTCCCTAGCAGGACACGCTGAGGAAATCTCTGAGGACATTGCTTCCCAGCCCTGCACTAGCAGAAGGCATTGAAAGGGCACTCCTGGCCCAGCCTAGGCATTGGCTCTGGCACGTTGTGGGCAGGAGCCAGGTACCAGCTGATGGCGGGGAGAGCTGTGCATCGTCTCCAGATCCCTGCACCATCTGAATAAATTTGCAAAAAGCAAGTGTGAAGTGCGGATTTTTGAAAGTCTTCTGTGTTCATCCACTTGAGCTGGCTTTCCACGGGATGGCAACGCCCCACATCTCTGACCCTAGCGAGGCTCAAAGACCAAGCCGTCGGTCTCAAGCAGGACGTGCTCCTCCACTGAATGGTTGCAAATCTTTCGGAGGTGACCAATACTTGTTCCGTTCCCTGGGGATTTGATTTTGCTCCACCTACTCCTTTTTCAAAATGCCTGATCTGTTTCCCATGGAAAAAGATGCTCCAAGGGAAGAGCCCGAGAACAACAGTACTCGCTCAGAGCGAAGGTCCCTCTGGCCAGTCCTCTTGTCTCCCAAGTGGCCACCCATCAAGGTCTACAGGAGAAGAGATGAGCAGTGCAAGTCTACTTCTGCAGGGTCCTGGGGGTGCTCCTGCACCTCCATGGCTGGGGCCGGCCTCCCCTGGGACCCCCGCCCCCAGGGTCTCCTGCCAAGGGCCCAGGGGACGTGTCTCAGCTCAGCCTGGGGCCTTCAGTCCCTGCCTGAGCCATGTTGTCGGTGTGCGCGTCTCTGCCCCTGTCTCCTGGGTGGGCCAGCGACCTGCCCTGCAGAGAGCTGCTCTCCTGGCTGGAGCCCTCAGGCCTGGGTCAGAGCTTGTCGGGCAGAACTCCAGGCAAAACAGAGCAGAAATATACTATTCCATTCCATTCCATTCCATTCCATTCCATTGCCCACACTCAGCATGAGTTGAATAACGATGGGACTGTTATTTGCCTGAAAGGCCAGGAGGTTTTCATCTCCAAAACCACTTTCAAGGTCACATATCACAAAGGTTACAAGTGGAAACAGGATATTATTTTATTTTATTTCATTTAATTTCATTTTATATTTTATTTTATTTTGTTTGTTTTGTTTTATTTTATTTTATTTTATTTTATTTTATTTTATTTTATTTTATTTTATATTCTGAATATCTTTCAGAGCTGATGCTCACAAGCAGTAACACAATGCACAGGTGTAGCCAGGAGCAGGCTGATGCGTTTTTCAGGTTAGTTTGAAAACAACGTCCTTTGCAGTCTGGCAAAGGCAAGCCAGAGAGCTGCAGAAAGCAGCAGCAGGAATACAGGCCAAGCGGTCCCTGTTTCCTGAAGAGGGAGAACGTGAAGAATGAGGATGAGGACCCACCACACACAAAAGAAGAAGAAGAAGAAGAAGAAGAAGGTGTGTGGTACCATGGGGCATTTCCCAAAGTATGACACGTTGCGGTGACCAGCAGACATTTTGCCTTCCGAAACCTGCTGCGCCGCTGTGCTTCTTGGCCAGTGATGCAGGAAAAGCGCTCTGGTGCCTGCCCGGCGCTTGCATTGCCCGCCGGGAGAGCTGCCAAGTGGCAGCTCCTGGTGGTGCAGGGAGCCTGGAGCCCTTCAAGCAGCAGCTGTTTTGCACAAGCAAGAGCAGGTGGGGAGATGGAGCCAAGGGAAGAGCAGAGCTGGCTCCTGCTACGAGCTTGCAATGGCCAGAGAGGCAGCGAGAGCTGGGGCACGAGTGGCGCCTGGGAGGTGCAAGAGTGACGGCAGCCCTCTGAGCCTCTGTCTTGCTCCTTGCAGACATGGTCTTCTTCTGCAGGCCCTCCATGCCTGTAGTCAACTGCTTCGTCCTTGTCTGCCTTCGTCCCAGAGGGGATTTGTCTGTCTTGAAGGCGAGGAATGAGAAAGGTGCGTAGTGGTCCAGGGGAGTTCCCAGCAGGGCTTTGCACAACGCTTGCCTTCCTTGCCTGACACACAAGAATGCATTTGCCTGGGTGGCATTGGTGACTCCTAGTCACCCTGTGATCTCCTCCTGCCTGCAGCAACATTTGCCTACTGCAGTGTTTCCCCAGTGGAGCAGAAACTCCTGGCGCTCCACCTGACGTGGTGTGACCTCTTTTGACCCTGCAGTTCTTCCCCTATGGTTTGTTGATGGAGGGGATGTCTCTGCTGTCAGAGCTTGAGCTGCTGGGGGGGTGGGGGCCATAGAACTCTCCCATGAGACAGAGCTTTTTCTGCCTCATGGACACCATGAAACGCGGAATACCATGTGGCCAAGGAAACCTGTGTTTCTTGAAGGATGGTCTTCTGCAGCCTAAATTCAAGAGAGTTGACCATGAGCTTCCCTGTTTCCTACAGTTGATGACAGCAAAGCCTGACGGGTGGAGCCTGAGAGATGTGTTAAGGGGGCTTTCAGCCCTCAGTCGCCTGCTGGAGTCCAGCTCCACGCAGTCGCGACCAGCAGATCCAGCCCTGCGCGGGCCGGCTGAGCGGGGAGAAAATTCCCACAGCTGGCATGAAGGGAGCTTGCATTTTGGAAGTTTGATGGGAGAAAGGGCCAAATCAGCGCAGACGCTGACCAAGCTCCAAGAGACAAGGGGCTGTGCTCAATGCGACGGAGGACAAGAAGCAACCCGTGGGGGCCCCCCTGGGGGCCCGCCCTGGGAGTCTCGAAAGCTTCCTCCCCCCGGCTGCGGGGCACGAGGGCCACCTTCGTGGAGCAGGAGCAGCAGGCCCCTAGCCAAAATGGCCCAAAGGAGCCCTGGCAAGGGGCCGTGCTGCTGAGTGCTGCAGAGGCAGGCAAAAAACCCCCGGAGAGACTTGCTAGCCCCCCGGGGGGGAAAAAAAGCCTTCCTCCCCCAGCTGCAGGACACGAGAGGCCATCTTCGTGGTGCATGAGCAGCAGGCAGCAACCTAGGCAAAAGGGAGCAGAGGAGCCCTGACAAGTGGTCCTGCTCAATGCTGCAGAGGAAGGCAAAAAACCCCCGGGGAGCAGTGCCAATGTGCCCCGGGGGCAAAAATTCCTTCCTGACCCCAGCGCTGGCGATCGGCTATTCCCTGAGCATGTGAGCAAGACCGGCCCCCTGGTCCCACAGGCTGTTCCCGCCTGCCAGGAGATGCCCAAGCCCTATTCTCCCTCAGCCTGAAGCCACCTCCGGGGCTTCCCAGAGTGGCCCAATGCCCACGGCCTAATGCACCTTGGGGGCGAGAATCCTTCCCTGTGCCTGCCAGGGCAGCAGTGGGTGCTCCAAAGCCCTGGGACCCCTGGCAACATCTCTGCTGCCTCCCATTTCTTACGGCTGCTGCCCCTGGCTCCACGGGGGATGAGGACGGCGAGCTCTGCAGTGCTCCTCAAGAAGGCATTGCCTTGCTCTTGCCACTGCTATGCAGCTGCAAAGGCCTGATAGGCTCGGGCGTCTCCAGGCGTTGGTGGTTCCTCTCCCTTCCCTCATCTCCCGAGGGGCTTGCGCCTGTTCCCCAAAGGCTGAAGCAGAATTTCCATCCATCAGATGGGCTTTGAAGGGGGCCCTGCCAGGAGCTGGTCCTGCAGCGGAGAACCTCCAGCAGCCTCGTCCAGCCTCCAGTCTTCCTCCCTCAGCCTCCACCAAGTCGTTCCAGCGGCTCCTCAAGGACTGCCTCTCGGATGTCTTGGAGCTGCCCGCAGGAGCCGGTGGTTCTTCTCATCTCCAGCAGCCTCGTGCAGCCTCTGGTCTTCCTCCCTCAGCCCCCGCCAAGTCGTTCCAGCGGCTCCTCAAGGACTGCCTCTCGGATGTCTCCGGGCTGCCGCCAGGCCAGCTCTGGCAGCGGGACACGGGAGGACGCTCCCTGTTATCCTGCCCCGGGGCATTGTGACTGCTGCGTTGCCGGGTGGGGGCACTGTGACATGGGGGTGACGGGGCCCCCCATGCGCAGCCCCGCCCGCCGCCCCTCCGCCCAGCATCCTTGGGAGGAGCCTGAAGTCAGTGAAAAATCAGGCCCTTTCCCATGGTATGCTTCCATAGCTACCTAATTGCTGTCAGGGTTCTGGCTTTTCCAATAGTCTACTCTAGGCAACTTGCCACGCTGGGATGGTGTTGAGATCTTCTGCTTGAGCTCAAAAGGGAGCTAGGAGCCTGAAGCAGGCTACTGGAGAGAGAAGAAGTTCAGTGCTCTACTATGGTCCTCATTAGCCAATAGGAGTCCTCTTCAGCCTTTTGCATCTAGAAGAAAAATGCTCCTAGTCTGCAACTGTCAGCAAATTGGCATGGAATCCTGGAATGGTTTGGGTTGGAAGGGACCTTAAAGATCATCTAGTTCCAACCCCCGTGCCACGGGCAGGGACACCTTCCACTAGACCAGCTTGCTCAAAGCCCCATCCCAGCTGTCCTTGAACACTTGCAGGGAGGGGGCAGCCACAACTTCTCTGGGCAACCTGTTCCAGTGCGTCCCCACCCAAGAAAGGGAAGAATTTCTTCCTTATAGCTCATCTCAATGTACCCTCTTTCAGTTCAAAGCCATTAGCCCTTGTCCTGTCACTACATGCCCTTGTCAAAAGTCCCTCACCAGCTTTCTTGTAGGCCTCCTTTAGGTCCTGGAAGGCTGCCAGAAGGTCTCCGCAGAGCCTTCTCTTCTCCAGACTGAACAAGCCCAACTCTCTCAGCCTGTCTGCATAGGAGAGGTGCTCCAGCCCTCTGATCATCCTGGTGGCCCTCCTCTGGACTTGATCCAACAAGTCCACGTCCTTCTTGTGTTGGGGGTCCCAGAGCTGAAGGCAGTACTGCAGGTGGAGTCTCACGAGAGCAGAGGAGAGGGGCAGAATCCCCTCCCTCGACCTGCTGGCCACGCCTCTTTTGATGCAGCCCAGGATATGGTTGGCTTTCTGGGCTGCAAGAGCACGTTTCCAGGCCATGCACTGGGCAGAGCTGCTGGGCATCCCTGACGTGTCCTCTGCCACTTGGCTGCCAAGGACAAGCCCCCGTGCTATTACTCTTCTCTGAGGCCACAGCAGAAACCAGCCCTGCAGCCCAGAGACCACCCCTATTAGCCATCCCCTCTCTGTGCCAGAGCTAACGTCCATGAGACCACGCAGCGAGGAGGACCGGGGACATGATCTGGCTGGATCCTTTTCCTGGTGCATAAGCGGGGTGATTTCGGCATTCACAGCCTGGAGGAAAGTCAAAGTAACCAGAGCTATAGGGTGGGATGAACGGTGCCAACAGACCACCATGAAAATAAGACAGGCTTTGAAAAACAAGTGAGCGGAGGTGACACTGGTGTGGTGGAAAGGTTGGTCATTTTCAGACCTAGAACATTTGAATCCGTGCCCAAAGCACAGCCAGGCAAATGATGAGTCTTCCAAACGGAGAAAATAGCCCATTGCTGCTTGTCCCACTCAAACCAAGCTGCACAGCTCTGTTAAACACACCCATTGGCCGTGGTTATATGGGATACAAAACGCACTTCAGCCTGGGGGTAAAACTTTCACAGCTCATTTGTGACTTTAAATTTGCTGAGAGTCATTTGCGTACCTCAGTTTGTGGGAAGATGTTCAGATCTGATCTAAAACACTAGCAAATCCCTTTTTCCTTTAGGATTTAGTATTTGGAGTACTGAAAGAGCAAGGGAGGTACTATTGTCATTTTGTATGTTGGTGCCAAAATTAGTATGTACCTTCAGACTATGTAAATACGGGCATTTATAGCATAGACATTCATTTGGTTGTGGTGATGCCAGAGGTTAAAGAAAGGGTTTTGGTTCCCTCAGCATGAACTTTGCAGAGACACAGAGAGCACGCAGATTTTCCTCACCATTCCTTACCAATGCACCAAGGGATGTTTGCTACTACACTCTTTATGGGGAGGTCTTCTTCTTGGAAAGAAGTCCTGGATTGTTTTGTATTCCTTACCATATTTTTCCTTGCACTTCAATAGCTCTTTTCCTTCTTCAGCCTTCATCCTTGATACCTTTCTTGAAAGTGATGGCAGCCCTCTGAGCCTCTGTCTTGCTCCTTGCAGACATGGTGGTCTTCTGCAGGCCCTCCATGCCTGTAGTCAACTGCTTCGTCCTTGTCTGCCTTCGTCCCAGAGGGGATTTGTCTGTCTTGAAGGCGAGGAATGAGAAGGGTCCGTAGTGGTCCAGGGGAGTTCCCAGCAGGGCTTTGCACAACGCTTGCCTTCCTTGCCTGACACACAAGAATGCATTTGCCTGGGTGGCACTGGTGACTCCTAGTCACCCTGTGATCTCCTCCTGCCTGCAGCAACATTTGCCTACTCCAGTGTTTGCCCAGTGGAGCAGAAACTCCTGGCGCTCCACCTGACGTGGTGTGACCTCTTTTGACCCTGCAGTTCTTCCCCTGTGGTTTGTTGATGGAGGGGATGTCTCTGCTGTCAGAGCTTGAGCTGCTGGGGGGGTGGGGGCCATAGAACTCTCCCATGAGACAGAGCTTTTTCTGCCTCATGGACACCATGAAACGCGGAATACCATGTGGCCAAGGAAACCTGTGTTTCTTGAAGGATGGTCTTCTGCATAAAGACCAAAGCCTAAATTCAAGAGAGCTGACCATGAGCTTCCCTGTTTCCTACAGTTGATGACAGCAAAGCCTGACGGGTGGAGCCTGAGAGATGTGTTAAGGGGGCTTTCAGCCCTCAGTAGCCTGCTGGAGTCCAGCTCCATGCAGTCCCGACCAGCAGATCTAGCCCTCCACCAGTCAGCTGAAGTGGTCAGGCAGTTGGACTAGATGATCGTTGTAGGTCCCTTCCAACTCAACTATTCTGTTCTGTTCTATTCTATTTTTAAAACATCTTCATTTACATCTTCCTTATATCTTCTGTCCACCTGTGTGTCCAGCCAGCTCCGTCCATACTTATTTACTAGCAAGAAAGACCTTTTTCTTTTGTGAATTTAATTCTGTCCTTCCATTCTAGCATTAGTATTTTGGATATATTCCATGGGCCATGTGAGATGGGCACCTGACAACAAGACAGCCTTTGTGAAATCTCTATTGTATATTGGTTCTCTGATGTACACTGGAAATGGCTCCCTGAACTATGAAAGCATCCGGTCTGGGCTGGTTCATAGAGACAAAATGCATTATTCTTTCCCCTACAGTCATAATGTGTCCAAGACCAGCAGAGGTTAAGAAACTGGGTTTGTTTGGCAGATGTTTCTTGTTGTTCTGCCAATTAAGCCAACAATAGGTATTCATAATCCTAGGGAGGCTTGGAGGTCATAGAAATTACAGGGCAGGCAGAATAGCTCACGCACAAATAGCTGAAAAAGAAAGCGATCTTTGGGGGATATTTTTTTTTTTTCCCCTCCTTTTATTCTGCTTGTCCTAGGGGCTGTCACCAGTCAGTAACATGGTGCGTTGGCTTCACCCCTTGGTTCTGGCTGCAGCGTTCAAGGTCCTGAATGGCAGAAAGTCTGTCTTGTTGTTGCAGGGGAGATGTTCTTCTGCAGTTTGTCTTACGCTCAGTATTCAGTGCTTTGTGTAAGTATTAAAACATTTTTCTCAGCAACTAGTTCAAAAGAAATGGTTGGAATACTTGCATTCTTAAGAGAGAATGGGCAGCTTCCATGGAATAAAGACAGCAGTTGTTGTGAAGTGGCATGTGGTGTAATGCAGTCTTTTGTTACCTTACCAGTATAAAGAAATTCATTAGATTCTTACTTTGTGGCCTTCTCAAGTATATCCTTGCTGAGCAAGACATGGAGCAGGCAGAGAGAAACACTGATCTTAAGAGGAAAAGAGATTTGGAGAAATCATCAAAGAGCTAGTTTGTGTGCCTGTGGCTGGGATGTTAATGGCAATTGAAGGATCTCTGCAGGTAATTCTCTCAATAGAGTACCACTGGACTTTACAAATGTGGGGCACTCTCACTTTATTACCCCTTATGCAGTAAAGAACGGTGTTATACAACAGTCAGTTGGGTGAGACTGACAGCAAGAATAAAGCATTACTGGTAGGCAAATAAAGCACGAGCTTTAAGGAGGGAAAGGAAGCAGCCATGAGGCAATGAATAGCCATGAGACCGTAACTTCACTAACAAAGCTGAATTTCCATACAAAAAAATCCTTACGCAAGCGTAACAGCACTAATATATACTGAATAAAGCATTGACTGGGGAGGGTGAAGATGAAAAAAGTACGATAAAACGTTTCTACTATCACTTCTGGTGAAAAAGAGAAGTGAATGAGACATTGTTGGTACTAATGATACCTAAAACACTGTAGCAGCTGATAAAAGTATTTGATATACTGTGACCCTAGAAGGAATGTGACTGTGTTTTTATCTGAACCCAAGAAACAGAAGGGGGAATAGATGCCTGCCTTACAGTCACATACTCTGGCATCCACATGTACTTTTGGAGATATAAAAGATTGCTTAATGAGAGACAGAAACATATATGGGGCAAATGATTCCAGCATACAGGAGAAGCTGTTGAAAGAAACAGATAAATTTCTTCAAATGGCGAGGGCAGCTGAACTGTCTAGCAAAAGGATCAAAACAGTGTTATTAGTGCAAAAAAGTTCACAGGGTCAAACTAAAGGAAATAGGGAAGCAGGACAGAGACAGACTGACCAGGAATGCAGGCGTCATGGTGCAGGGTATGTACAGAGAGAAACAATTCAGAAGACAGAAGGAAAACTGTCTGGCTCCTGAAAAAAACATGTAAAAAGCAGAGAACGTAGCAAGACTTTCTGTCCAGTGTGTTTCAGATCAGGAAATATAAAAAGTGGTAATAGAGATGGAGAACATAGAGGTTACAGTTAAAAGAAGGATGTCTTCTGGCTGCCTTACATAGGTCCAGAGAAATTTATTGCACAGAATGATGCAGAAGAAGGATGCCAGCTATTCTGTTCATTTTCAGAACTATTCTATCAGGTCTTAATCAGTTGACTCCAGTTGGATGGTGAAGCCATCAGCAGCCTAATCCTACCAAGCTGGTTAGTGGCAACTTTAATCTGGAGGATTAGAATCAGGTATTTGAAGTCAAAGAGCAAATGCAGCCTGTAGAGAAGAATCCTGAAAATCAAGAGATGTAACACGTGCAAGATCGTAATTACCTGAGCATGATAGAGCAGAGAGAGTGGTCACTGTGTGCTTTCTCAAGCATTTTCAGAAAATGTAAGGTCATATGGTCATTTCAGAAATGTAAGGTCATTTCAGAAAATGTAAGGTCTGGTCAAGGAACCAGACACACAAAAATCAAGTGGAAGTTAGAAAAGCCCCCATATAGTGAGATGGCTAAAATTCAGTTTTGTTCATAATGGCAGAGTAATGACAAAATGTTGATAACTCTGCTAAGAAATGGTATCGTTATATCCATTGAAACTTTCAGAGAAGTGACTGAGATGCCTAATTAATGCTGAGGAAAATTTGGAGTAAACTGAGGATCTTCAGTTAGCCAAACCGCTAAATATATCATTGTAAAGAAGTTGCTGCTTATCACCACTAATAGACAATAGACTGTGTAATCTATCATCTGTTTAACATCACTGTGAGGCTAAGACTGAGTTTTATCATGTTGCGGTAAATGAGACCGTGAGCTGTGTGACAACACTGACTACACCTTTTGGAAGGTAATCGCCTGGTGTAAATGCTTTTAACCTGGGCCCAACATCTAAGGTGTTCCAATGTAAATTAAAGCTGGGGAGGATTCCCAGACATGTGGCTTGAAGCTGGTGACAGAGCTATTAAAAATTAATGATCTGACAGAAGAGACAGTGTCACTATGTAATAAACAAAATATGAGATTGAATGTAGACATGTAGAACTTGAGAAAAACTGTGTTGTTCTCTGTTAGTTGTAGTTGACATCTGGGGAGATGGCAGCAAGACCCTGGAAAAGTCAGTGCAATTAGGAAAGCACTCAGAATGAAGGGAGTCCAATCACTTCTAGCCATAGTGATTTTTTTCTAGAATTATCAGAAGTCTTTAAAACAGTGAGGAAAATCAGAAGGCAGGGACTGCTCCTAAGACTCTATAGGGTAGCTAAAGCAACATTATTTTGTTCTGAAGGAGGTTAGGAGGAGTGCTAATGCAAACCAAGCAGCCCAGAACATTTACTTAAAGACAGGAAATAAAAAGGAAACACAGAGCCGTGCTTTCTGAAATGCAGTTCCCTCAGTTCACCTTTCAGCACTAACTAGCACTGCTATCAACTATTTTGCTTGCCCAAAAGCTGCTAAAAGGAACCTGGACAAAACTGTGGGTTTGTACTCAGGTTTGTTTCTTCTTAAAACTTTAACAGTATTATATGAAAATAAAGTACTTTCCAAGAAAATCACTGCCTGTGGCAGATGCACTGAACAGAACATGTCTTCCAGAATACAATAGACATGATTTTATGGAACAAAACCTGCATCTCCAATGGCAGGCTTCAGGCAGTCCTCTGAAGAGCAGGCAGTAAATCAGCTTCTGTACCAACCGTGGCAGTCTGAAGGGGCTGTTGCCACAGGAAGTTACTCTGTTTTACTCTGTCAGGGATGAGCTGTATGTGCAAAATAGGATTTTGTTTGAAGGGGACTGAACAGCAATCCTAGAAGGCTTAGAGGGTGTTACAGCGAGCCTGAAATATACTTCAGACCTACTGATAAAGGTCTACGTGAAATGAGCCAGGCAGTTTGTCAACCAAGCATGTACGCCCAAGTGGGAGCAAAGAAAGAGCAATCTGAGGTGCTCAGACTTCTGACTGACAACAGGAGACTGAACAGCTTCATGAAATATCGGCCCTGGTAAAATATGCAAAGCAAAAAAAGAATGAAACCTGTTCTGATGGTCAGACAAGCTTACTGCTGCACCTGCTGTAAGACTTGCTGGAGGACATACGAGCAAAGACTGTGACAGGAGTTAAGGCATATCTAAAAGCATATTTTGCAAGGTCTGGAGTACCAGACTCTGTCTGAAAACTAAACATGCCTGGCAGTAGATTTCAAACGATTTCACACAGAATAGGTCGTATTAGCCTGGGTGCTCAAAGAGCAACAGGAGAGTCAAGCTGGCAGTGAAGAGCTTGTTAACAAAAACAGTACAGGTGAGTAGTCCTTACTTTGCATTGTCCAGCTAACACGTTCCAGCACCTCTTCCCCTTCCCCCTACCATCTCCCTTTCTAATTTTTACTTTGACACAGCAAAACCAAGTCTGCAGTGCAAAAGGGAAACAGTAGACAGTGCAATGAATTAGTAAAAATCAGTGACGAATGTCAATGATTTGATACCATTGTGTGGGGGAACAGGTCTGACCCAACTGTCAAAAATCTGCTTGCAGCAATAGCAAAAACTAAAGGCTCAAATTAGTAGCAGAAGGAAATCTGAAGATAGTAACCACACAAAATCAAAATCAAGGTGAATGAGCAATACCAAGGGAAGTAAAAACAAAGTGAATGAGCAATACCAAAGGAAGTAAAATAAAGAATTTAGTGTAATCTTGATGCTAACAGAAGATCGAAATCTCATGTCTTTCAAAAGTTGTCATAGTTTGCTTGAAGGAAAAGTAAAATAAAAATACATATGGCCATAGCAGGGCAATATTAACTTACACTCTTGATTCATTGAGTTTCAGCGGAACTGTTCTGCAGGCTGTTCTGAAGGTGTTCTGTGGTCAGAACTGGTGACTGTACAGCTGTAGCTACAGGAGAACGCAACACTGGTGCAGAGTAGACGTTCTCCTAATTCCTGCACGGTGTACCTGTAAGCTGTTTATACAAGTCTCACATAAATATAGAGAAAATAAAAATTTATCCCTAGAGGCACTTCGAATTTGTTTCTGCTTTCCCCCTGTACCCTTTGCAACATCAGAATAAACCCCCAAAAGTGAAAAACATTTCTCCCTTCAGATCTCAAATCCTGGGCCCAAGAGATGAGATGCAGCCTTCATCCAGGAAGGTGTCTGACCTGGCAGGTTTGCTTTGTTGGTCCTCAGTGCTCTTTCTGGCAGAAAACATGTGGTATGTGCTTCATGCGGGTTAAGTAAAGATTTGTGTTCAGAACCCCACTCCGGAGAAACAAGCATTTCATTAGGCAGCTGCCTGGAATCAACTTAATATGGAAAAGTGAGAAAGCTTGAGAGATTTTAGAGTCTCTGAATACGTCTTTTCTTGCTGTTTCACAGAGTTATGCTTATGCAGAGATAAGCTTTTCTGAAATGGCAGGCTACATTTTAACTCACATATGTTTCTTGGGCTGAGAACTTTACCATGGCTAAAATCCCTCTCCCAAAGAAGGGAAACCGTACTTGCAAACATTGCTAGAGGGTGGTTTCATCACTCACAGTCATCTCAGGATCATCTCTTTGTTGAACAAAAGCCTTGAAGTGCCATGACTGCTAGTACACTGTACTTTGTGCTGGTGTCTGCTTCCACCCTGGATTAAATAGTAGTTACGGATACCTTTGGATGCGGCACGGAGAACTCGTACTCTGTCCGTCAGTGTGTCGGTTCAGCTCCAGAAGTCAGTCTGCACAGCGTTCTCCTGCAGCTCAGGGCGATCTGCTCAGCTCTCCAGGCCCTTTGCTGTGTTGTCGAAAGGCAGGCAGTGCGACATCCCACTGACAGTACCACAGCTGTGCATTGACAAGCGGAGCGGGATTCACAACAGACCTCTTGGGAGGCAGTTGTTGCGTATCCTTTTACCATGAAACTTCACGAGGCTTGTGGGACCTTTTCTCTTCATCTGTGCTTTATACAGCTTGCCTGCGTACTCATATTGTGTTAGACATTGTATTTGGATGTGAATGTTTAACCATATATTTAATGTATGGTTAGACATGAAGAACTTGGCACGTGATACACAAGGTATGTGCAGATTAAATTATATTAGACACTTATGTATTCTACTAGGGGACACAGAAGGTTCTGATCTAGTATTCTAACTTAGAGTAAACCAACCCTATTAGAAATATTCTGAAAATTTTAATGAAAAACTTTTTAACCAGTCAAGCGGTCTTCAAGGGAGTGTTGGAAAACTATCATTTGGGACTTGTAAAAGTAGGCTGGACAAAGAATTAACAATAGAGTTAAAAAAAAAAGGAATGACAATTGGAAGTAATTTGCAGTGTGGGGACAGGGGAGCATAAATGATTTCTTAGGCCTTTTTTTTTTTAATCTTAAATTATTTCTTTGAAAGGTTTCCCCCCTGTTTTAATGTAATGAATTCCATAGCAATGATGAGTAAAGTATTTAGGGACTTTTACCAGGGAATGTTTAGAAGAGATGATGAATGATTATTGGCTTCAGTTGCTAATTGACACAATAATCTGTGCCAAGGGATTCCTCTCTACTTTTGAAACTATATTCTAAAAAGGAAAGAGAATTGATTTGTTAGATAACACACTCATGTTAAGAGACTTACTGAAGCGGGATGGAGACTCATGGCCTCTCGTTTTTTCCCAAGACATTGTATCCTTCTTGGCTTCGTGGTTGTTTCTGGTAATTTGTGATAGGAAAAAGATGTGTAATTTTAATATATGACCTATGACAATAATTTTAAGCTGCAGCTTCAGTCTGCCACAAAAGATGAAGCTATAGGAATAGTCCTACAGATAGTTTGCATGTGTTGATTTTTTTAAAAAAGGAGAAAATGAACAAACAGAACAGGTTTGCCCAGCTACCTTTTCTATAGAATCACTAATTTTCATCCTGAAGAGGTCAGGCAGATTTATGGAATAAAACAGGGCCTCGGGCCATGTAACATGATTGTGAGCTAGTCAACCGCTCATTTGTGCCAAGTAAATTTTGGAAATGATTCTCCTTTGCTGACAGTACCCTCATTACTGATTGTGTAGAGTAATTTATCAGGCATTTCTTAAAATAAACCGTTCATTTATGCTAATAGGACTTGGCAGGGAGGAAAAATTGGCAGGACTTGAAGTTCCTAGTGTTTTTCTTTTTTAAAACAAAAACTGTAAAGTCCTCAGTATTTTGAGCAACCGTTATCACAGCCATGCATACAGTTTATTAAAGTGACAACTAATTGCATAATAAATTTTCAAAATGGGAGAAAATTATTCCTATGTTAAGTTTACTAAAGCAAATAGTTTGGTAGTATTGTAAAAGCAGAGTCATTAGTTTCATACTTGGGCATTCTTTATTGGCTAAGCTTCTGGTATTAATGAATCACTTAGCATCTTTTCCATGACTCATCTATTCTCAGTGCAGTACCTCATCTTGAAATATCTCTTTGTTCCTTACCCTTCATGTATTTTCTGTTTGGCAGCTCCCTCCAAGGAGACGTTTTCTTTCTGCTTCCTAGTGAGGCTTTGATCCTGCAAACACCCATGCACATCAGTAACTACTGAAGTGAGTAGTCCCGTTGAACCTATGGAACTGGTCAATATGTACAGTTACTCACATGTACAAACATTTCTAGGACCCAACTGCAGTGACTGTACAGAGTTTAGCTGCTATCCTTTGCAGCTGAACTGTGCAGATCATTATGTTTAGATCAATAACATTTCACATTCAGTTGTCTTCAAAAAAGAATTTTTAAATACATCAATTCCTGGAAAAGCCATCCTTCCTAGCCCACAAGAAAACTTCCAAAGCTCAAAATAAAAAGAAAGCCTGTATTGAAACTCACAAATAAGGACTGCAACACTGATAAAATGACAGCTGTAGCAAATTGTGACTCACCAAAAAACAATGCTTTAATCCAATGCCTGCTGAAGTGTAAGGGGAAGTCTTCTGTTAACTCCACTGGTGGTTAGATCTGGTCCTCATTTAATAAGACAAAGCTAGATATATCTCCAATTGTACAGAAATTCTGTGATAAGTTTTTTTGACATATTCAGTTTCCCAGCAAATGGAAAAATCTGTTGCATCTTCTGAGTAAAACTAAACAGTGATGTTGTTTTTGTTGTTGCTTTTTAATGAAAGTAAATATGGCAATGAGTAAATGCAATTAGTACAGAATATACTGTGCTTCTTACTATAATAACAAATTGAGCATGACATATTGACCCCAAATTTTCATCATGCCTCAGCCTTTAACTGCAAATGCCAGAAACTCAAGCTGTGTTTGCAAAGACAAACAACTTAAAACAACCAACAGCACCTTAAATTGGAGATTTAGCCCTAGGTATTTTTTAATAATCAGACTTTTCAATGAAGCTGTGTGATGATACAACTTAGATTATGGCTTTAATTTTTTTGCTGTCTCATGCTGCTGTACTTTGTAGTTTGCAGAACTGAAGGGGCCCATATCCAGTACAATGCTACAAAGAACAATCATTCATTAGCATTTTGCAATTCTTCAGCTTTTTAGACTTGAAACTCAAATTTAAAGTGTTAAGCTCATTCCATGAACATTTATTGAACCTGGCCTTTTCCGCTACATGTCTATTACTCACCATCATAATTAGAATGTCCCTGCAATGGGTTTAAATGTTTCTGTTAATGCTTTCCACTTCTGTCTGCATTCTTTTCATATTGTTTCCTGCCATTAATGCAATAAAAATGTCAGCCACAAATACCAGATTCCTAATGGAAAAGCAAAACAAACTAAAACCACAGCCAGCGCCACAGCTGAGAGATATTATATTTTTCCCTGATACTCCAAATTGTTACTAGGCAAACAATTAATTGAGGTTGCATATACAATGTGTACTATTAACTAAATTATATACATTGTTCATACACTGAGATCAGAATTACTGAGACTCACTTTGACTGTTACAGAGTAGTTTCTTGCATGCATTTGGGTTGCCTGATCAGAGAAAGATGGTCTCTTGTTTAAATGAGAGCGCCGTAATTTGTACTTTTGGCTTCTCATGCTCTTGGAAAAACACCTTAATTTTTAGTTTAAGATCTAATGGGGCAAACAGTACTTCTTTAATGCCCTCAGACATACAGATGTTTAATGAATTTACACTTTTAATTTACTATAAGTTTCTAAGAGGTAGAAGGCCCAGAAGAGATGATCTAAAACCAATTATCTATTGTTAGTGTAAGATGGATGTTTCTTTTAACGTGTCAGCTAGTTTGTACAAAGCGATAAGTAGCCTCTCTGTGGGTTTTGTTTTTCTCATTACTCAAACCTTTCAGAGCTTCTGGCTGTTCTTAAATACAGTTATATGAAACATTTCTAATTAGAGAATATAGTTTATTGACATGAAATTCGTGACGAAGTTAACTTAGAAATCTGAATTCCGTATAGGACAAATTAGTTGTGGTAGTGAAGTACTTCATATATTCATTATAATATATACGGTTGGAGATCAGATCCCCATACGCGCTGTTTGCTAAGCATAAAACAATAGAATAAAAAAGTAGACCATTCCCCATGGAGTTTGTAATCTTAAGTGCAATACAGGAGAAAACAAATTGATAAAGAGCATGATGAAGAAGCATTGAGACAATACTAGTCAGCATACAGCAAATGGTCGCAGCTCTTTGGTCAAATTTATTATGAATATTTTAGTTACTCATCGAAGAGTAGGTTTCTGAGAAACTCCTGAGATGCTTCTGTTAGTGAAGTTACCGGGAGAGAAAGGCTAGATGTCTGTCTGTTACCTCCTGGGTAATTTGCCAGTATATTCTGTAACTCTCTCCCATAAAGCTATCTGTTTGGGAATAGTGTGAGATGCGAAGGAGCAGGTTCTGTCTGATAGGAGTTTAGCATAGACCTTGGATTATGCTGAAAACCTGAACATTTTCTATTTATTTCACCTTTCATTTCAATGAATGTATTTTGATACCTTTTGCTGTATTTTTGAGGCTCTCTACTGTTACGCAGCTCAATAGTGTAAGTTCAGCCTGTAAACTCTTCAAATTAAGGGTTGTTTTCTTCTAATTGTCTGTGCAGTTCTTGGTTCAGCTAAGCCTCTGTCTAGATTAAAAACAATAGCAATAACTCAAAATAAGTATGTACTCTGAAGATGCTTTCAAATGTTCCATTTTTTAATGAGAAAGTGATGGAAAATGGCGGGAGGTTCAGAATACAATGGATCCACTATGCTTCCCTTATTTAACTTTTCTTCTTCTTCCCGAACCCCTCGGTGGTGATTCTGCAAGGATTGCAGCATAGGAATTGACCATTACTGGGGAGTAGCCCTGTTTGTTTATTAGCAAGGCTCCATTGCCCGTGGGGAAGCTGTGCTGAGACATGCTGTGCAGTGATCAGATTTCATCCAACGTAAGTGTCAGGTTAAAACGCAGGATTTGAAAAACAGTAATACTTGTACAAGCAGGTAGCTGAAATGTCCCTCTGCCCAATGCTCTCTCAGAAGAGCTATATGTGCAGTACCGGCATGAGCAATGGACCTTTATCTGGTCCTAGCTCCAGCTCCTATCTACGCCTCTGGGTGCTGTCATTGTTGCAGCCACTGAGACTGCGAAGGTATTCTGTGCACACCGGAGGACAGCAGTGAGATTGTACAGGAAAATGTCAAAGCTGCAGATTTACTTTCTCCCACCCTAGCCCTTGCTAAAAAAAAAATAAATAAATCTGTGAAGATGCTTTCTCAGGAGTCTGTTTAACAAGTCTTTGCACAGCGGTGTATAATTTGACACCACATGATGAAGAAAAAATTAAGTGCCACTGAATGCCGTTTTAAAAGACTCAGCATGGACATTCCAACTACAGCAATATTTCAGTAGTTCCATCTGTATTTAGTCTCAGCACATTGGCGATAGGACTGAAACCTATTAACACTCATGAAGTTCCGTGTGCATGATCTTTCATTTGAAAATATAAATGCAATGCCAGGCAAAGTAAAAGTTGAAAAGGTTATCCTTTATCTTCTCAAACCAATGGCAAAAAAAATCCTAATCTAATTTAGTTTGCATGAGTGTATCGTATTTTTTGGCCTCCCTAGAAAATGACTGTTCCTCATTTTTCTCCAGCTGTAAGTAATATGACTTAAATAGCTCAGTGAAGCAGCTCTATTATTTACTGGTCAAAAAACATTACAAATGATTGAAGGGTTTTTATGAAAGAGGTGGCTGAGAATTGTTCTCATTTGCTTCCAATTGAAAGTTTAATGCTTGTGGCATATTGCAGAGGCGATGTAAATCCATAGGCAGACAGAAAATCTGAAAAATTATCATTTTTTTATGGTTTACATTTTTCTGTTTTTCTCAGGTTTGCAAGTATTTAGTCTATTTAAAACACGTGAGTTTTTCAGAAGTGATTTTTGAATGCCAGATTTGAGGTGCTTCTTAAATGAGTATTGAAAAAATCAATTTGAAGCCTTGTCAGTTCATCTCACACACTGCAGGGAGAACTGAATCTTATTAAAAGTTATGTAGCACCATGTTTAAAATCTGTGAAAGACAAGTGCAATAGTGAGTAATACAGAAGACATAACACTGATGAAGCCTACTTGTGATTCCTCCTGCTGTTTTTTGTCAGTTTTTACCCCATTTCCCTGTGTCAGATACCGAGTTTCCCACTCTCACTCCCTGATCAAGTGAAGTTGTTCAAATACTAGGTTTACCTTTACATGGTCTTTAATCTTATTTGCTTAAGTGAGTCATGAACACACTGTTTGGCTAGGGGCCTACTGCTAAGATTGATTGCCAGGAGAGAAATACTGAAATTGTCTATACCGGACATTCTGCATCCAGGAATCCCACTGGCCAGAGCAGGCTCAGCGCTGAATTCAGACCAGGTCACTTGGGGCTTTGTCTGGTCGAGTCTTGAAAACCTCCAAGGATGGAGATTCCACAACCTCATCTGAAAGCCCTCGTGAAAACTGCTTTCTGAAGGCAGTCTGTGTTGGAGCGGTAGGAAATAAATCCCCTGTTCTCTTTCAATTATGGTATTGCCAGGTGTTATCTGAAACAATACTATGGGAAAAAAAAAAAAAGGAGATCTAGCTTTATTTAAAAATTGACAGTATCACCTTAAAATGATTATTTTCTAAATGTTTTATATGAGTGCTATGGAACAGCAACACATGCACATACTCTTCCAGCTGTACAGTAAAATTTATGAACCTCACACTTCTGGCACCATTGGTATCACTGTAAGGACAATAGTTTTGCATGAACAGTATTTGTATCGTGGTTCTATTATGATGAAAAGGGTTAGAAGACATGGAGGGTTTTTTTTTAAAAAACAGTGAAAGCTTTTATTTTAACTTCATCTTTTTATTTTTAAGCAAATAAGGTCACACATACATATACTTTTAAAATATTCCTAAAGGATATATTTTTTACTGTCTGCAGCTTTATCTTTAAGAGAAATTCATTGCTAAAAGCTGTTGTTCTTGGACGAGACCTTTTGATTGCAGAGGAAGTTGAGAATCTATCTTGAAGTTGCTTTGGTTTTCTTTGCCATGCTGTCCATCAGTGAAGCTCAAGCCCATGCAGTTGACTTTTCTCAGACACAATCCATTCAAATTAGCTTTTTTTCTTTTTGCTGTCTTTTGTCAAATCAGCTGTTGGCTCCTACCACACTGTCCCTTAGCTCGGTTATTTCACCCCTGTTCCTAACTGCATTATTCACGGAGTCAGCCACAGTTGGCCCAGCACATTATGAAAAATTCTTGTGATCATATGAACTTCCTCAGCTGCAAGTGATGACTCTGCTTCATAACTGCCATCTTCTCGCTTTAGCAGCATTCCTTCTGAATCTCATTGATAAGCATCTCAGTTACCTTTTCATCAGTTTTAGCATCGAACTCTCCTCTACTACTCCTGCTCTATGATTTTCTGCACTAACCGTTCAACTCCTTTTTTTTGCCTCCATAGCTCTCTACTCTCTCTGCTTTTTGTCACCCCTTCCCCTATTTTATCTTCTCCATTATCTGTTTTCTAATCTCTAGCTCTCCCCAGATTCATTTTAAGAATGGTTCATGCATACTCAAGAACCAAAGAGTGATCAGCCTGGGGCAGATAGAAGGTCTATGTCTCATCCTATCTCGTCTCTGACAATAACCAAAGTTTTGGTCCCCCGTCAGAAAAAAAAAAAGAAAAAAAAAAAAAAACAAACGAACCCCAAGCTTCCTTTTCTAGTTATTTCTTCTATCAATTAAAATAAAGACTCCTTCAACATGCTACCCAGAGCAATTACCTGAAGCTCCTCT
This sequence comes from Phoenicopterus ruber ruber, assembly GCA_009819775.1. Classification (NCBI taxonomy): domain Eukaryota; kingdom Metazoa; phylum Chordata; class Aves; order Phoenicopteriformes; family Phoenicopteridae; genus Phoenicopterus; species Phoenicopterus ruber. Next base: position 58,138,078 of record CM020216.1, read on the forward strand.
CTTTGACCCCACTCTTTCTTTTAGAAAAACTCATGACAGAATCCCTGATGGTGAAATTTTAGTTTGCACTCTGTCCTCCCCAGGAGTATCAGAGTCCACTCCTCCAGAAATGCATCATTCTTTGAGTGGAGCTGCAGGAGAGACCCTTGATGGTTGCAGAACTGTGTGACCCTATGATAACAAACCACTTTGAATGGAAAGTTTAGGTGTGCATTTTTGAGAAGCAAATATAAACCAAGAAGGTCCTTTTAGGAATGGCATGAACTGAATTAAATGTCCCCTTTTTTAAGGGCTGCAAGCTCAAATCCTGCCCTTATGATGCACTATTGCATTTTTTTTCTCTGAGTGACCCAGCTGGAGTCTTGCCTTTTCCTCGCTAGTCTGCCAAGGAACCTTTGTGCTGAATCACTGACTATTTCTACTGTAATTGGCTTGGACTTCTAGGGCGAGGGGTGTGCTGAATACTTCTCCTTTTTTACCCGCTAATTGTTTTCCATGCCTCATGGGGCATTTTCTTGAGATTTTCAGTGCTCCTGTAATATTTGATTTGGAGCTGGATGTGTAGCAAAATGAAAATTGTTTCAATTTGATTAATTTCTTAAATGTTGCTTGTCGGTTTAAGGAAATTTTGAGCAGTTTTTCTTCTTGCTGAGGAGTGAGTTTTAGACTATCTTAAGACTTCCTGTAGGTAACCAAATGTCAAAAAAATCCTCAACCATTTTTCCTCACAGTTATTTCAGCCAAGATTTGTGTTTATCCCTTTATTGGTCCTTTTAGAATAAACAAGAAATAATGGAGTAGTTGTGCTTACATTGCCCTATTCCCCACTTCCCAGGCAAATCAAGGGTGTCTCTCAGCAGCAGAAGGATGAGGTAGAGTTGTGATTGCAGCCATTATGTGGGGGAGCAGGAAGGTGATAGGAACCAGTGTGCTGGCTTTTTCATTAAGAGCTGTATTCCAGTCGTACTGCTCTTTCTGCAGCAAAAGTCAGAATTTTTAGCAGACGGATCAGTGTTGTAGTAAACTTTGCATTAAGGAATTGTTTCCACAAGGGTACTTGATATCACTGTAGGCACGTGTGTGTGTGTGCATGAACACATTTGCCAGCTAAAACTACAGCAGCCAAAGGATGGGATCAATTTAGAGAAGGGACGCAGAGATGCAGGTCTAGCTGAAGAAGACAGGCACATAAGCGTGGTTGTTCTATGAATATGGCAAAACCTTCTGTTACACATGGAATGGTGGGCATCACCCACATTTTGGGGAGAAGAGGACTAAGAACAGAAAATATCAGAAGCCTGTGTGACCTCACTGGCTCATCAAGTCTGAAAAATCAATCCATGTGCGATTTGCTGCAGTAGAAAACCAAATCTTTTACAGAGATGGGCGTAAAAAGTAACACTGAAATGCCCACCGTGGTGGGGTTAAAAAACCAAGGCTCCCTTGGTCTCAGGTCCCATCAGGTTTGGCCTCAGTTCTCTCACCACTTGTACTGCCTTTAAACTCCAGGACACCTTCTTCTTAGTCAAGTTTTACATGATTAGGTACACTTCCTAAATGTGTCTTGTGAATGTCAACCTGAGAACATCCAATTGCTTCAAAGTGTATTTCCTTGAGAACAACTCACATGCAAAAAAAAAAAGCAAGTGTTGTCTGATAAAGGAAATCCTTCACTATTCATAAAATATTTGGGTTATTTGAGAAAAGAGGAAATTGCTAAGGATTAGGTTTACAGCACATGAGCATGTCTCAGAAGTGCTACTCTGTAAAGCTTGTCAAGGAAAAAAAAAAAGGAAAATAAATCCCAGTAGGCTTCCAGAGTTTTGCATCCTGTAGTTTATTACATTTGTCAGTAAAAGCAGCAAGGATTATGGAAGTAGATTTATTAATTTTATGAAATCCTGGCACGAAGGATTCGTGGCCCTGTGATAGAAAACGAAGTGGAAGTATTTTGCGAAAGACAGACATTGTGTACTTGCAGTGAAAAGTTATTATTGCAGCAAACCTGTTGCAAATAAATCGCTGTAGCAAATCCCTTGGAAGTTACTTGCCTTAAAGTCGATGGGATTATGTTTTATGTCTCCTTGTGTAAAGGAAGATCCTTGGTTTCAACGGGTGTTCAAATTCCTCGGGGCAGTATACAGAATTAGAACAGCTAATCATAACAAGTTTGGAAAAGTTTCCTGTTGGTGTTTTAGCATTTGTTATTAATGCCTTAAAGGCACACTCTCTGCTAAAATGAAGGTTCATTTTCTCTGCTTTCAGTCTCTCATCCTTTGCACAAAGTGTCCTTTGGAAGACTTTAAAATATTTGATCCTTTTCAGGATCTATCACCTGCATGTTGAGAGGAAGCTGAGACAAGGACAGTAAGTCGTGCTAAAAAAGGTGTTAATTGAAACATGATGATTAGACCATATATAAACATGATCTGTTTTTCACCTCAAGGCAGAGTCCATCATGTATGACAGGCAAAAATACTGCCATTGAGATCTCAATTGCTAAGAGCTTTTTCTCAAAGTTCTTAAGTCATATCCATCTGAAAGCAGTTGTAGGCTACTTGCGTAAAATCTCTTCAAGGACTCTGTTCTGGTCTAGTTGGTAGGTAGCAGGCAGGTACCTCACTAGGTACCTGCATCACAGACATAGCAGTTTCACTTGTCTCTAAATATTTCAGCATTTTCAGTGGGTATAGATAATAAAGTCCCATTTTCTCTTAGAAGTGTGTTTCTACAGGAGAAGGTTAATGCCTTCTGGGCCACATCACAGAATCTGAAAAAGTGGCCCTACTTTTCTCTTTCTTTTAAATAAGGAAGGAAGTTAAGTGTCCATACTGGTATTGCAGTATGCCCATAGTAATCATAGCAGTCTATATCATTTTTGTCTCAAGTAGTAATTACTTTAATTCATACGAAATTAAAAAGTAAGTTTGACTTTTTGTTTGTACCAATGTTCAAATTTTTGTAAATTGTAAAATACAGCTCCTATTTGCCTAAGATACTTCAATGGGTCTATTACCATTGCATCAAAACAATAGACAAAATCATAAACCTTAACATCTTGAGAACCACTTAAGAATTATTATCCCTGTTTCACAGGGACAAAGAACAATTCCCCTAAGTTCACAATAAATCAATTTCATGCACTGCAGCCCTTGAATACCTACTCATCACTGAGCCATCCTTTCTTCAGTGCAGAGGAGCAATGACATGTTCCAGGCTCTGGTCTCTCACTGCCTCTTCCCGTGCTCTTTATGTCTGGTCTCCATGAGTCTGTTGTCTGCAACCCAGAGACCTTCACAGCTCACAGGTCCAGCTGGCTAAACATCCCCGCTCTCTGTGATATGGACTCTCATTGTCCCTTGCTCTCCCCTTTTGGAAAGAAAAGAGGCTGTATCGGTGGGAAGGAGATAACGCCATGCCTAGCTAGGTTCCTGATTGTGGACAGTGAGGAGATTAGAGCTAAGGGGGACACACACCATGAAGGGAACATGCCCACTAAGTGTAAAGTTCTCGAGTCTGTTGCAGCCAGGCATATTGGCATGCATCATAGAAAAGGTTTAGCATCATTGCTCTAAGGAAAGTTTAATAGTCATAGTGGTTACACCACTGTAGCTACCGCTCTACAACTTCGGCAGTCCGTGCAAGGGTTACCTAGGTCTTCACAATATCCTAAGAGTTAAGTCAGCAAATAGCATTATCCCTGTATTACAGCTGAGGAGGCTGGGTCATGTAAGCACACGCTGAAATGGTTTGCTAGATCACAACTGCACAGAGTAAACTGCTTTATGTAAAGCTGTATACCAAGTTAGTGAAAGTACTGGAATTTTATGGCTCTGTATCCCCCATCAGATTTGTACTGGGAATGTCAGAGATGTCATTTCATAAGGCTTTTGTTAGGAGGAAGCAACCCGAAATCATGTGCCTGCTTTTGTTAATCATACCCTCCATGTGGACAGTAAGCATCTGAAACCCTCACAATCTTATTAATGGAAGTGACTGTATGTGTGCTATGTAGGTATTATATATCTTGTAAACATCACACTGTATGAATGCAAGTACATATCCATCTATATAACATCAGTATATCTGTATGTATAAATAGAATGCTCATCCGCATGTAAGCAGTTGAAATGGAAATCTAGATATTCTGGTATAGAATTTATTTCTTCTCCAAACTCTGTTTGAAATTTATACCACTAATGGATGCGAAATACTCGCATTTTACTGGAAGTGCAAGATTAAGAACTGGTAGTGAATTCATCACATCAGAAACACATTTTTTTTACAAGTACTCATTCTCATGCATGTGTTACAATTCTGTAGGGTTTTTCTTCTCTTTTTTTTCTCTTTTTTAAGATTTCTAAAGAGCGTGGTACTATATCACAGACAGTATTTGATTTGCACTTAAGGGAAATATCACACCTTGCAATTCAGTCTCCTAATAAACCTCAGACCTCCTCTGTTTCTATCACTTAATTTAAAATTTCTGAATCTTGGAAAGAGGCTGATTTCAATATATCACATTCCTACACTACAGTGCTATAGTGCAATCAAATAATTTTTCCACATGATCATAATACTATTATTACTATTGATTTTGACATATCTGGATCAAGATGCAGTTGTGGATGAACGTAAGCAGTTCTTATAAAAGCTTAATAGTGTTTTCTTCCTTTATTTTCACAGTTGCTCTCTCCTTTCCCCCTTCTTTTTGCTTCCTTTCTTAAGAGCTTTCCTGTAACTATAGTTTCTCCCTTAAAGGTTATTGTTAACTTGGTGCTAGCTTGTAATGAAAATAGCACATTACCTGTGTATCTTCATTGTGATTTTTATCCAGAAATAACAAAAGAAAGAATTTTAAGTGATCAGTGGTTTACCTTCCCTAGGTTATCAGTTTGTGGCCTCTCAGAAAGGGACCTTATTTCTAAAATGCTCAGAAAATCTTAAAGATAGCCCAGATCACCAAAATACTTTGGTTCCTAAATCCTTTTTATAATTCTTTATATTGATTTTACACTCTGCTTAAAGGATTAAATATTTGTTGAATCTGGTCCTAGATCTTTTATTTGAAAGCAGCACTATTTATGGTCTTTTAATTAAATGTGGTCAATAGCGAGAGTCAAAGCTTAATTTAAAAACTGGGATCTGAATCCTGTTAAAAACTGTTCAAGTTGTAAAATATACCTTACTATGAATGGGAATAAGGAAATCATCCACTGCTTTAATTAAAACTAATGAGAAATAACATGATTTTCCTTTCTGTCTTTCTCACTCTAAAAACATCCAATGTGAGCAGCTTCTGTGAAACTTGTGAGTTTGCTTGTACGCAGATGTAAGGATTATTTGCGTGCTGTCATTTGCCATTGATTTCCACAGCAGTTTCCACATGTCACGGAAAGCACACCATATAAAGCAGACGTGCGTTCTCCATGTATGCTGTGTCTATAAACCAAGCAGGACATAATTATTTTAATAGAATTTGGGCTGACATTGTATAACGTTTTCAAAAGGATTCAGAAGGCTTTACAAAAGAGGACAGCTACAGCAGAAAAATACTAATTAAGACGAACTTTTCAAAGTTGATAAGAGATTTGGTTTTTTGATTTTGGTTACCCAGCTGAAGATACATTAAAGACTGAACTTCAGAGAGTGCACTTCCTTTAAATTAGGACTACCACAAGCAGCTTAGATCCAAAAGTAAAAGCATCCTGAGTTCCTACTCAGTCATTTGTGAAAACCGGGGCCTTATTTCTGTCTAGTTACATTATGAGTCAAAGCTGGTTGGGAATAGAGATGGAGGGGAAGCATATGCTTGCCTATGTCATGGGGCCATACTTAAGAAGCTGAGTATCTAGACTTTTTACATAAAAGAGTCCATTCCTGTTGGTTGACCTAGGAGAATGAATAAAGATGTCGTGGTCATGTCTTTCCTCCGAGTCACCCAAAAAAACAGCATTTGGATTTCTCTGATGGGAAAGGCTGGTTCTCGTATCCAATACAGAAGCCTGTGGTACCCTAAGATTGCTGTTGCACGTACATAAATGACATAGTTCCACTGAATGTTCTAAATAATGTAAAATTAAATAAGTCCACCCTATTTGATTTCTTTATCTGAGTCTGGTTTTAGTTCGTTTGTGGTCGGCCTCTAAGAAGACTGGATAACCCAGACACACAGCAATTACAAAAATTTGCTCTATGTATTAAATCGGCATTACATCTTTCAGCATGAATTCAGGTTCTGCTAGCATTTTTAGGAGTCATTAGTGCTTTGCTGAATTTTCCCTGCTTAAAATTTGTGCATGCTGTGAAGTGAGGTTACTTGGTTTATCATTAAGGATAAAACCCAGCTGCAGAGATCTAACAAATCCAGAGGAAGAATTCAGCAAATATGTTCTATTTAGTCAGAAGTGCTTGCTAACCTTTCTCTCTGTCTCAAGTATTGCTTTCACTGTACAATATGCAACTGGTCAGCTTATGTAAGAAGTAGATGAGGGAGTACACTGATTAATGAAGGAACTAGAAAAATATGAGTAGCGAAGACTATCAAGCATTTAGAGTATTCAGTATTTAAGGTCAGTAGAAGGTTTTGGAGAAGGAGTGAGGGAGAATACGGTGTAGGGTTCAATGGAAGGTGCCGTGGGGAGTTGTGGGCTTTGGGAACAAGAAAGAGCATTGAAGGTTGATGAGTAATTGAGCTATATGGGACATATTATCTCATGGTGTATTAAGTTCCTTGTGGTGATTATCCTCAGGACATTAGAGTAGGCGTTGGTTAATGGGAGACTAGGGAGAGGGATTTGGGAAGAGCAGGGGAGTATGCATAAGAGGGGGGTGGGATACTGGAGCTAGATGGCGAATTGTTAGAGGCTGGGAAAGTATCGTGGGGAAATATTGGATGTTCCTGCTGTATTCTCGCACGCCTTCAAGAGCATCTACTTTTGACCATTGTTGAGAGTGGTCTGAACCACTATGGGTGTTTTTGTGCTTTTATGTTAGCTTTTATAGTCTCTGTGAAAGGGTGAAGTTTTGCCCAGGTGTGTTCAGTAGGTAAGGGAGAACAGAGAGTAGTGCCAAGCAGAGAAATATGGAAATAACTTAGTTGGAAAGACAGGCCTCGCTGTGGTAACAGGAGATTAGTTAGGCCACCTTAGGATAAGGGCAGAGAGGAGTTAGAAGGTGGTAGGAGCAGAAGCTAAGGATCCTGAATCCCCTGCTCTCAAAGAATTGTGTTTTCCCAAACACAAATCTGTTTTTCTGAACTCCTTAGCTTAAAAGGCATCTATTGCCCCAGCCCACTGCGTATCTCACCCTGTTCCATTCAACCCCTTCAACCCAGCTAACTTTACTGTTAGGTTTGCTAATGCTTTCTGGTATGGGGATTTGGTTGAAATATTGCAAAATATAGTGGAGAGCTCTTGATTCACTGGTACTGCCTGCGATGTCTCATGGTTGCACTGCAACCACAACCGTAAAAATTAGTTGGTTAAACTAACAAGTAACTTCACGTAACAATCTAGCTTTTCTTGAAAAGTGAGGTTGTTTCCATCATTTTCAGTACATTTTAATGATTTAGGAAGTTTAGTATTTTGTTAGCAAGATGGCTTTTGACTGGAGAGCACTAAGAAGATGAGATGTAAACAGAATAATTTCTGAAAGATTTCCTCCACATTTGTGGCTGGCAGTCTGGTATCTGCCCCCTCTATGTACCCATGGGAAGAAAAGATGTTGGGGGCCAGCTGTTTCTTGCAGCTTGCCATTGAGGTCTGTGGCACATCAATAATGTCAGTCACTCACCTCAGTGAATAATAAGTAATATGGACATCTGCAGAAATGAGAGCTATTCTAGTGAAATGTTATATACAGAGATGTACTTTAGATTTAAAATGTTTCAAATCTCTGTGTGTTTGTAAAATTAAAACGATCCTAAGACAGTTAACCAAAATTACAGTTCATTTTTCAGCTCTAAGTTTGTGTGCTACTTATTTGGAGAAGGTGCAGAATTCATTACATTCAGCACAATTGTTTCTGCCTTCAAAGAGCAACTAAACCAGGCTAAGAAGTACTGGAGCCACTAAAATCTCAATAATACTTTTTGATAGCTAGTTATTATTTAATTTTAATTGAATTATATTGCACAGACATACTTCAATAGAGAGCGTAAATATCCCAGTCAAGATCAGGGCTGTGATGTTCAAGGATCTGCAGACAGAAACCAACATGTGTTTTCTACCACATTATGGGAAACAGTTTCCACCCAAGAGTTAGCTAAGAGTTTAATCCTGCAATTAGTATGCTCTCTGCCCAGAAACTATCACTTGCAGCACAGCAAGACAGATGGATTTCGGATTAGAAAGAAATCTCTCCCACACCAGAGTAATGCACAATTTATCAGATATAACTTGGGACAGTGGTTCATCTCCTCTGAAGCAGCTCTGGGAGACAGGATATCAGAAAATTATTATTCGTACTTCATTCCAATACAAAGTGGGGCCCATTGTGTCAGACGCTGTATAAACAAATAGTAAGAGACGACTGCAGTCCTTTTATAGTCTAAATAGGCAAGGCTAACAAAACTGTATGGGGAATATAAGGATATGGCAAGGGAATGTGATTTGCCTGTGATCACAGAGTTCATTGGTGATAGAGCAAGAAGCCAAATCCAACTGTTTGGATTCCCAACTCTGCAGTCTGTACTATGGTTGACCTTACTATTAGATGATTATTAGTTTCTTCTGATGAGTTTCTTATATTTTCATGGTTTTCTTTGATGTTATTTGTGTGTCAAAATTGCTATACAGAGAATAAACCCCAGGAGGAGCAGGAAGCTAGTTGCCCTACTTACGTGAAAAAGAAAAAAGCAGTACCAGATCTATACTCAAAGTAGATTTAAATGTTTGTATGTCATAGCATGTAGTTCTTCTTAGATATATATTAAAAAAGTGTACCATCAAGGATTACTTTAAGCAAAAATAGCAGCTGGCTTTGAAATTAATGAATATAATCTGTAACAGGTACATATATAAAGCATGAAGTAATTCCTGGCATTCTTCAGTTGATACAGTATCTGAAAGTCGGGGAGAAAACATTAGAATCCAGGAAAGCTACACAAAGTATTTTATTTTATGATTTTTTTTCCTGCAAGTGGATGAACAAGCATTACAAACATGCCCTACACCTGTAAGATCTAGTTATATGGCAGGTAACCAGGGAATATTCTGTGTTTTAAAATGAAATCTGCACATTGAATCAGGCAGAGAACAGCTGGCTTAGAAATCAGCCCGAGAATCAGAATAATCTATGAAAGGTATTTGTGTTAGCATTAAACATTTTTGCATGCTGTCAGTGCAGAAGACAGCCTCTGAGCTTTGTGGATTAAGGAAGTGGCTGGTATGACTTTCTGGAATTGGGTTGCCTTGTTAAGAATGGAAAACTCAATTAAAAGTTAGTTATGAGAAAGCTATGTGAGCCCTTGTGATTTACTGCTGCACAATGCGGATTCATATTTAAAAGGCAGAGTTTTCAGTCAAATTTGTGTCAAGTTATTAGGGAAAAAGGTTACGGTCATTTCTGCAACATGTCATTGCTTTTTGAGCAAGAGCTATGTACCGATATGCATGTGTATCTCATACGCAATAGAAAGGCAAATGAAGATAAAAAGAAACTGTTCTTTGATAACCAAATACACTTGGAAGACTAACTAAAAAGCACAAACTAGGGAGACGCATTCCTGGATGTAAGAAACAACTGATGATTAGACTTTGTTAAATCATACTGCGTACTACCAGCACCAAGGCAAAGCAGGCATTCGCTTACTACAGCATCTCTAGTTCTCATGTTAGGATGCGAATCCCATTTTTTCTACAAACAAACTGGAATTGACACAGCTACTTTTAATCCACATTTTTAGATATGTCATTGCAAACTGAGCGTGGATGCTTTTCTCTTGGATTTTGCTTGAGATTATGCCCGTACAAAATCATTTACATTCACTCAAAATAGGAAGTTATAAGAGAAAATTAACTAAAATCAGATTAACCAAAAAGCTAAAATTAAATGGAAACCAAAACTGTTATTATGGAACAAAAGTGCCCACACACAGACTTGCTCCAAAATAACTAATTGTATGAAGTAAAACCAACTGTTATTTTGGTTCCAGGTTTTTTGTGCAGAGAAGCCCTAGGACCTCTGGCAATTAAAATATAATTGTTCTTCTGATGCAAATACTTACAACCATTCTAAGGCCCTTTTAAATTGCCAGTACAGTGTAAAGTACACACAGCGCTGCTGAAAAAGAGGTAGCGAGGCCAGAGGCAGCAAGGCCCTTCATAATTTATAAGGATTTTTAGGAGACAACACTTGCCAATCGTATGAGGTAAAAGAAAGGAGAGGAGAGGTCGAAGGGTTTGCAGTGAAAAAGCAGACTGCAGAAAGCAGAAGAAATACAGTAAATGAAAACCCACAAGTACAAATGGCAAAGGATCAAAGGTGAGAGGCTGTGTAGGAGGGAGGTGCTACTGATGCTCCCAGACATTCAGGGGTGGAAAAATTCCATTAAAACTAAGCACCTGCTGCTTAAGATTAGGGCTTCAAAATTACAAACCATGTCAGTAAAAGCATTTTGCTTTGCAGTTTAAAGGGGAGCTAAAGGAAACAGCCCAAGTATTAGGAGGTGGAAAAAGAGAGAATGGGGAAATATTTTAATGAAACTGATCTGCACACATTTAAGATGGGATATTGCTTAGGCATGGCTGGTTTCAATCTGATTTTAATTTTTGTTCCCCAGCTTTTCAGCTGTCTTCTTGAGCAAAAAGAGACTTTTTAGTTTAGTTTAGTAAGGGGATAGGCAACTGAGCTTTGGATGGCTTCCTAACCTTGTGGCTCATTCCTCTTCATGGGTGTGTCTGACTCTTAAATTTCTGTTTCTTAATCCTACTCTAGTCTTTGTGGGCGAGGAGAGATGATTTCTGACTCTTTTGCCCATTGTAGGGTAGAAGGCAACACTGAAATCCCTTCTGATGGAGTAAAGGCTGGCAAATGTTAGAAACCACAAGAACTTAGATACAGAACCAGCCTATACTTAACTGACATACACACGCTCACATCAGCATGCCCACACAGCCAAAAACCAAACTGAAGGCTGCTTGGTTTGAAACGGCTGTTTCTCCTGCCCCATACTGCTTTGATATTTGCAAGTCGATGAGCTGAATATCACATGTCAGGCATTGGCAGCAGACAATGGAAAGCCAAAAAGCTGTTCCCAGTCCTTCACACTGAGACAGAATTGATCAAATTGTCACTTACAAATCGGTGGAAAAAAAACAGCCTAATCTGCAGTGTGCCCTCTCTCTAGTCCCACTCCCAGACTCCAATTTAAGTACTCTGTTTCCCTTTAAAGGGCTTAAGATTAACCTGGTGATTACTTTTAAATAGGAAATAGGAAAAAAGAAGCTGTTAAAAGGAGTTATATGTCTAGAGTTTTACTTTCCCCTGCTCAATGAAGGGATATTCGCTCTTCTTGTCTACTTTGAATACCAGATGTCTCCGCACAGTCAAATTGAGACATCCTGAAAGAGAAAGATTTTCAGATGTCCTCAGCTTTTTTCTGGAAACTGGGCCCCTTTAAAGATGTCTCAAGTATGACACTCAAAAACAGAGTCGTCCCAGATTGCACAGTGCTTTTCGAAACTCAGCCAGCATTTTTAGTAGCCTGTGCCTCAAGGAGTCTGGGCACCTTACCCAAAAAGAGCTAAAAATGTAATTTGCAGTTCTTCAAGTAATCCAAAACAAAGTATCAAATCCCTTCCCATTTTCCTTTGCCAGGGAAAGTCCCTCTGCACTGGAACTGGCCTCGTTCTGCTGCACAAGGGACAGCAGAAGTAAATGGAGGGTGGAGTGGGAGAGCTTTTGGAAGAATGATCAGGCTGTGCATAGTGCTCAGCCCTACTTAATCACAGATGCCTTACTTGAGAATCGAGTTCCAAATATTTCCATGGTGCTCAAACGTAGAGTTACCTGGCTGTCGTCTGTGCTGAAGAATTTCAACCACCAGAATTTCCTTGGCTGTGCTGCAGCTGATGGCTTTTTCCATTATTTTAATACTCACTCAGCAGATACTTACTTGGTGTGGGTCACTAACCAGGCAAGAAAGTATCGACCGACTGTTCAATTTTCCAAATGTGAAGGTTTATATGCCTGTGTATTGTGGCCACAGAGGAACGGTCTAAAGATGTGTAGAATAAACGTGCGTGGCCATACGCATACAGCACATGACAGACACATGATTTGACATCTAACTAAATATCTGATCTTTGCCTTTTTATAAAGATACACTCCTTTTGAGACTTAATCCTTTGGCCAAAACAAGGGATTGTTGAGGAAAAATTAGTCAATGGAAAAGTCTTAAGAAGTGATTGAAAATAGTTCTTCTACAGGTGGACTGAAGAAGGCTTTCACTGCTCATTTTCTCTTTCTTAACAGGCTAAGATGGATGTTGTAAGAAAGACATTAATCATCCTAAATAAATGAATAAATCATCTGCACTAATACACAGATGGGTTGTGGTGAGGTTAGGGAACTAAAGCAAAGCGATGTGATAGACAGCTTCTGGCTACCAACTATTGCTGCCAAAGGAGCTGTTACAATGGGTTTTAATACCATTAGACAGGAATGCCAGGTAGACCTGTGGAAAAGACACCTCTGGTTTTGAAAAGAGACTTAGAGAAGCATGATTGAAGCCATCACAAATAATCATCTTAACATAAATTCCCGTTACAAGGTGCACTGAAAAGAGCTGGTCTGCTCTTTAGAGGTATAAAAAGAGGACATAGAAAAATGCTTTTTCTTCTGTGCAATGATTCATGCCCTGTTCTAATATCCATGCTTACAGAAGGGTACAGAAACAACTAAAGACTTCAAGGACAGGCCACAGAAAAATGTTCCCTAGGAGCTGGAAGATCAGACTTGTGAACCTTGTCAAGGTGTTTGTGAGCAATAAACACATTTTCAAAAGTTGCTTAGGAGAATGTTTTGAATATTCTTTCAAATTTGTGTTAAAAGAAGGCCCAAATGTTTTTAATTTTTAGTTATTTTTACCAGTTGTTTGGAAAAAGCTTAAAGCCTCCCACCCTGAAAAAGTGCCACTTTAGCGAGTAAGAGATTAGAGAAAAAATTATACCCAGCCTTAGCATCAGGCTGTGTATGTTCTTCAGCGTGCATCGCCTTGCATCCCTGAATTAAGAGACGAGAATCAACTTCAGGTATCTGGGCTTCAGCTGCTTGCCTAAAGAGTAAGGAAGAGCTCATCTGCAAGGAAGAGCTCATCTGCTCCCACTCTGATGATGCACAGCTGGCCAAGAGGATTACTTCTGGGGTCTCTGAAGAGCCAAAGAATCTGACCTATAGCTGGAGACAGGACACAGGAAAGGACAAATTGGTATACTGAGGAGAGACAGACACTTTCTGGGTTGGCTGGCGTGTCTTATTCCAACATGCAGGGTCACACTAACCACAAGGCATGGGACTTGGAAATAGTTTTCACCAGGCTCAGAAGGAGGGCCCCGAGGAGCTTCTTGCCTTCTTACGCAGCTGGGGGCATGATTCAGCTTCCAGGATCATGTGAGCATGTCGCAACTAGGCAATTCTCTGTCCTTACAAGAGGCTCGTTTCAGGTAGTGTTTTGATTTTTCTTGTTCCGTATTGGGAGCACGCTTCTCACTACTTACTCTCCTTAAGATACAGTAAATAAGGCCTTTGGGTTTACAGTAAAGATGTCTACGTGAAACAATATGTGACTTGACCTCCTGAGGAGGTTCGGGTAGGCCATCTTAACCCCAGTCCTGTTGTGTGGAAACAGTTTTGCTTATGGGCATTTCAGAAATTCGTATGTTTTATGCCCAGAAATAACCATTATGATCATATAGTCTGACCTCCTGCATAGCACAAGCCTTTCAGCCTCACCCCGTAATTTCTGCATTAGGTACACATCCTGTGGTTAACCCGCATCCTGTGGTGGGATTATATTTCGAGTTTTGTATTGATTAGATTATGACTTGAGACAAATTAAGTTTTTAGCTTGGATTTTTCAGTAGTTTAGGCTTGCCTCTAGGTTTTCCCTTTTAGAATTTTGCAGGGCTTCTCCAAGTTACTCTTCTTTGCCATCTAGTTCTTCAGCTCCTTCATGCAAGAGCAATTTATGTAAAACTAGAAGTCTCTAACTTCCTTGCCTTGGGCTTGCGCAGCCTGAATACACCTTCCACAGTACTGTAGAAAAGATGCTTAGAAGTTGTTCCATGAACACTGCAACTAAGTATTGTTTTCCTTCGGACTGACATCCTTTATAAACCCTATATGTAATCCTGATGATAATCTGAACTTTCCTCGTGTCCTTTATGCTTTGTCTCCCCAGTGAAGGACAGCATGTGCTAGGTGACTTTTACAGAGCCATTTGCAGCCAAACAGAATGTATAACAGCTAGTTCTTTGGGGTTTTTTAATGTCATCAGGGCAGTAATTTGGGTGTCTGTCCTTCAGCAGTTGCCAATTTTCACAACACTGGTAAGAACTTAATTTTCCTTGGGATTTCTACACTTTTGTCAAGATTGACAGGTTGAGAAGTTACTGTGTGTGGTGGGGACAAGGCAGACAAACAGATGATTAGAAAGACAGCACAGACACATAAATTTGTTTCCTTAGGAAATGGAGCTACGGATTATTACCTAGGGAATTTACGGTTCTTTAAAATTGCTACCTCTGGGTATTCTCACTAGTCGTCTTCCTTCCTGTCTTTCTTTGAATCTTCTCTTAAGGTCTTTGGGGGTTTCAGGAAGGAGTGGGACCATGTGAGTCTGTACAAAAAGTTAGGCCAAATTTTCAGCGTTGTGAGGTGATACATGTGGGAAGCAGTAGACACTACCTTACTGCAACTTTCTTAAAGCTTTTTGGTGCCAAGAGTCCTCTTGCAAAATTGCGTTATTCGAATGGTGTAATTATGCGGGATTACTCTCAAATATGCAACCAGAGTGACTGATAAATGATTTCCTTTACTCCAGCAGTCATGCAAGATTAATTAGGTACAGTTAGTATGGTGACACTTTGAAAATGTAAAGCGTTATATAAATGCTGAGTGGTATTTACACTGATTATATCCAGGATGTTGGTTGATAGGAAATACATAAAATGTTTTTTAATGCATTTCTATAAATGCAGGTTCAGGTAAGAAAGTACTTTTATAAATGTACTTGGCAAAGGGTTTTAAGAATTATGTAATGGCTGCTTTGAATGCCTAGGTGTGGGTTTAAAAGTGGCCTGATTTTTAGACACTCATCTATGGCTATCACACATAAACTATGTTTATGCTCTGCCTGTCAACTCATTCCCCTCACAATGCTTCAGTTTTTACATTCTTGACTCTTGTGACGTTGGACAGTCTCATAGCTCTCCCATGTCGGTCAGCGTTGGCCAAATGAGAAAAGGTAAACAAATGGCTTGTAGGTATTTCTAGTATTGGTACTATTTACTGCCCTACTGTTTTTACTGTTTACTACTACTATTTACTGATTTATTTGTATCTGTGTTTGTATAGCACCTAGAACAAGGTTTACTTTTTTTTTTACCATCTGAAAAAGTTTGTCCAACCTCTCCACTCTCCGTTACTCATTCCTACTCATCCTGCCAAAGTTTTCCACCCTCTCAGCCGCGCTGGATGCCAAGTGAACACTTTGTGTGGCTGTGCTCTAAGTGGGAGAGGAAGTGGAAGCTGCAGTGAGGGAAGGAGGAGCAAGTCTTTGAATATTATCTCCTTAATTGCTTTTTTCCAAATCTGTTACGAGTTGTTCTTAAAACGTAAATCACCAGCTCTAATGTAATGCAAAAGGAAAGGATTTTTCCCAGCGATTAAATAGATTCCTGAAAAGTCCCCCAAGCTCCCAAACTTTCAGATCTGTGGTAAGAAACAGAAAAATGTGGGAGTTCCCCAGTTAAGATGGAGCAGATCATTCATTCTGGAGATTTCCTTGAAGCCTGTGTGCACTAGTCGTACTAGCAGGATTTCTTAATGAGCTTTTTTGTCTGTGTGTACTTTTCTACTTTGTGTTTCATCAAGGGGAAGAAGCCTGGTGTAAAGGCAGTGTAGCCAAGCTGGGCTGTGCTGTGTGCTCAGGCACCCCATCTTCTCAGCTGTAAATAACAGATTGACAGAAGTCATGGCTGGGACCAAAGAGAAGAGACCAGACACTCAAAATGAAGTCTCCCTGGTCTAGTCCTGGTAACGTATCCCTGCACATATCACTTCTAACTCCCATATGTCCCTCATGGCAGCCATGAAGCCACTTTTGCTGACTTATTCTGTATTATTTTTGTTGTCCTTGCCTTAAAAGTCACTGTTCCCTACTGATCCTCCTTTAGGCCAGTTTCATAACCAGCCCACTGCATGCTCCAAACACTTGACCTGTAGTGTATATGGGATCTGAGTGCAAATGTATTGGCTCTGGGCCATCGCTGTTGACTGTTGATGATATTTCGTTGGAATTGCAAAACGGTTATGTAGCAACACCGTGTTATTGGAAGAGGGACAAGCGTTTGGTTTGTTTTCGTGTGGTTCCTACATGTATATAAACTACCCTGTGAAATGGGGTAGAACTAACTAACGAGTGGTTATATTTCTCATTTCATCATAACGAGTGGTTAAGTTTCTCATTGCTCTTTTTTGCAAATGTAGATGATACGTTGCAAGCAGAATGTATACACATACATTAGCTCAAACTTCCCCTTTCTTTTCCTTGTCCCACTTGAATAATAACAAATAATCATGACTTTTCCCTGAGCTTGGCTGTCCCCAGGCCTGATTCCCTCTACATTGTTTGAGAATTAGATTGCTTCAATATGCTCTAACCTGTGCTGTAGAAAAAGTGTTATCCGGTGACTGCTGCACAATGCTGCAGGACTGCTATCTGTCAGGACAAAGCAAAGATTATTACCTTTATCCACTTTTATATACTGTGCTTTGCACCTTTAATATAATCCAAATTCAGCTTTAATTTCTGCTACTTGTAGAGTAAAACTGACTTTGCTCCTGCAGCCCCAAGTCTCAGCAATGCCCAGTGACACATTGCAAAGACTGCCGCATGTTTCACCTGTTTAGGGTGAATGTTCAAAGGCATTTCATTCTTGCAGGGCCCTTTCTGTGGACCTGTTTCAGTGGTTTTATCTCATTTTTGTCTTTTGCTTTAATGTGTTTAGTATACCTCAACCTAATAGTTCAGTTTGATGCCTAGCAATACTATAGTAGATAGGCACCATATTGTGACGATGTTGAGTTCAAGTACTGGGGAAGTCTTCAAGATATCGTGGTACAGTTGTCATTGTGGTTGCAACTGATAAAATTTTGATTTATTCTTGCACTATTAACTCTTGTACATTACATGGTGTGCACAGCATGTATTTTAGCAATGTGCCAAAGTCAAAATGATAATAATAATAAAAGAAGATTAGCCTAGAATTTAAATGTGGTGAAAGAGCTCTTTGGTTTACTGGCAATAATAATCAAAGCAAAAAGAGAAACAGGCTCCTTTTAATTTAACAGGACAAAGGTAAATCACAGCTACCACTCATTCCTTCATTCCTTTTTTTAGGTGACCATATGTTTCCCTTTAACTTCATGGCTGAATTAAGTATAGTGTCCTGCTCACAGCCAGGATGCACAGGTGACTGCTGTCTTACCTCTTCCAACCAGTAACCCTGCTTCTACCCCAGCAAAGGCCTGTTTTCATCCGTAAGGCTCCCTGTAACTCACCCACATGCAAATGCTTCTGACCTTAATTAAAGCAGTTCACCTCTCTCTGCCTCAAGGGATGGTTTCCTCATAAGGCAGTTGTGTTTAATTAGCATTTGCATAGCATTCTGCTGGTTGCTCTCTGGGAGCGTTGTTCAGTAGGAGCGTGGGATTGCTGAAGCCTGACTGGCAAGCTTTGCACCCTCCTAATTGACACAGAAGCCAAGTAGAAGTTACACAAGGAAAGAACAGAGAATCGTTAATGATGGATCATTAGCAAGTAGCTCCTTTGAATGAATGTAGATAACTTTATAACTCTATCAAAGTGAAAAGTAGCATGATGAATTATGCATCAAACAATAAAAGCTCAAGGAAGACACTGGTTTTATAATTGCTGTGCAATTTTCTAGCATGCTCTAGTTTGTAAGATTAATTTCTTTGGGAAGTGTGAAGCATTCTATGCCTGTTGTACTCTTAATGTCAATTTTGTTTTTCTCTCATTAGAGGTTTTATTCTGTGTCTTTTGATATCACTGTGAAAACTCCCAGGGTTTGAGATACACATTTTTTACACTAGCAAAGATTTGCACAAGCAAGTGAAAAGTGTATAGCTATTAAACTAGTTCATTTGAGGGTTTGCTGATTTCTCAGTATAAGGAGTTCTCAGATACACACATCTAAAATAAGATTGTTTTATATCTATAGATTTTTTTTTTTTAATAGAAATTGCCTAATAGTTTTGTGGCTATGTTGAATATCTAGACTAATAAATCTCTAAGGGGCATTTTTGCTCTGAAATTATCTTCAGAAGCATTTCAGTTGGCACAGATAGATCATTCCTGTGGCTTGCACTAGTGCCAGTTCAGCCCTCAGTCAGTCCTAGGAAGTGGAACTAATACAAATATTGCCTAGTGGTGTCACCTGTCCCTTTAAAATGTACTGATCTCTCACTTGAGATTTCCTCTGAAAATTGAACTGAGTGTGTTCAAAGTGAGTAGAATTAGAGGAATAAGTTAATAGAAAAGTTATCCCTGATGCGAGCTGTTTCTTAGCTTTCATGAATATTAGTGGGTGAAAGGGACTGTGAGAGATCATCTAATCCATCAGCAAGCCCCAGGGATCAGCTCTAGGATCTGCTATGCTAGAATAATTCTTGTTCCTAAAGACCTGATTGATAAGACCTCCGCAGCCTCCTCACATGGCCTGTTTCAGCATTTTGCTACCCCTACCATTATAAAAGTTTATTTTCTAGTACCTAACTTCAGTTTCCTTTGTTGCCATTTAAATCAATTATTTCTCATTCATCATGGACATGAAAAAGGATATACTTCCTCCTTGCAGAAAGGTTGCATGGATTTTGGGGGGATTTTGGGGTTTTTTTTTGGTGGTGATGGTTGGTTTTTATGTTTTTTGAAGAAAGTTTTGAAGACATTTTTCCCTGGTCCTTCTCTTTATGTTCACAATCCCACTTTGTTCAGTTTGTCGTGTTTTCTCTGATCATTTCAGTTGCTATCCTGTAGAACCTCTTCACGTGTTCCAGATGGCTGTGCAGTGGGGGCCCCACACCAGACACTGCTCCAGCTGTGACCTGCCAGCTCTAACTAGAGCAAAAAGATTATTTCATGTGTCTTGCAGGCTTCTCTCTTGTCTGTACATCCCTGTATGACATTTGCCTTTTCCGTAACAGCACGATGTTGTTGACTCATCTTCACTTTGTGATCTGGAATAACCTCTAGCTATTCCTGCCTTGCTGTTTTGTCCCCTGCCCTGTGCTTACATAATTAAATGTAGTTCCTTCCCCTTGACATTGTTGAATTTCACCCTATTTTAGCAGACCATTTCTCCAGCGTAGCCAGGTCATTATGAAATCTGCTTCACAGTCAGTTTTAGCTTGAAGTCCTCAGAAACCTGAGCAGGTATGATCTGAGTTCCATCAGCCAACCCACTAAAAATATACCCATTAGTGCCTCATTCTGAACAGATTGCTCTGGAGCTCACTTGAAATGTTCTTCTGTTTTAGAAGATCCCAGGTAGCAATTCTGTGAATATGATTTCCCTCCCAGTATTGCACCTGGCTTCGGATTTACCTAAACCGTGTTTCTTTAGTGACTTTATGGAAAATAGCAGAGAATTTTCTTTCTGAAAGTCAAATCTTGATCTGGCATCCTGGTGGCTGGAGGGTCATCTCATTTGACTTTAGATGTCTGGGTGGTAGAGGTCTGCCTCTCAGGTACTTATGCGCCCTCTCCTTTATGGAGAAACATAGGTGGTCACAATTCATCTGGCCAGGTTTAGTCATTTACCAGTGTCTTAGAAGAACTACACTGTAAGTGTGTCTTTTCATCTGCAGTGACTCCAAAGGGAGCCTAAGTAACTCAACATCTATATCTAGGCTATTGGCATCTAAAGTTGGATGGGATGTATCTCACCTCCAGCCCTTCTCCTAGTAGAAAGACAGGAGATCGAGCGTACACTATTTGTTCTTAATAGATACATGCTGGCTGTTACTCATCTCCTGAGTACTTTCAGTGTGATTATTTGCTCCAGTATTTAATGGAACTTGAAGTTAAATGATTTGGTCCGTAATTTCCCAGTTCAACCTCCTTTCTTTTTTAAACAAAAGAACCATACCTGACCTCTTCCAGGAGCATACTCATCAGCAACGTACCAAATCAGCTTGAAAAAACCTGTTTTTCTAAGCATCCTTTATCTTATTTTGTCCCACTTGGAGGTAGATGTCTTTACTGCATTAATGATTTGATCACAGTTGATGAAGACTTGAAAAAATGGCATATTTTGGCATACTGCATGACCTTTGTCATCATCTCTCCTCAAATAAGTAGTAACTCAAGTAGTGAACTTTCCTATTCATGCCCTTACAGGATGACTTCTTGCTGTGGTTCATTTCCCCTGCTGGGTGACATCCTATTCCTTCAGAAGGAAGTCAGACACAGTTCTGCCGATTAAAATGCCCTGTGTATTTCTTTGCATTTCTAAGTAAAGCTGTAGTGTTATAGGCAAAGGCGTAACTATATATAACTCTTTCTGTAAATTTTTTTTGATGAAATAATAAAGACAATAACTATGAATAGAGGAATACTTTTGCCAGTTGTCCAAAGCATCAAAGGTTCTTGAATTTTGTATTAAAGTTTTCAACTGACAGTTTGGGAAATTATTGTCCTCTATTTCTCTGTAAAACAGTTAGTCTTTCTATGCGTACATTGAGTGTATACCTCAGTTTTGATCCCAGTGTAAATTTGTGGGTCCTTTTCTCTTCTGAGACTGACAGTAATGGTATAGCTACTAGTCTGCAAGGAACTATACTGAAATCTCTGTTCAGTTCACTACAGAGGATTGCTAAAAAGTGATATCTGACTACCTGCAATAGACATAACAGTCTTCATATCGTTGCTAGCTTCCTGAAGTGATTTCCACCTTTGAAATTATTCTTGCCAGAGTAAATAAACCATTGTTGAGTTTCTTATGTCTGCTGCTACCTATATTTTTGACAGAATACATAAAACAAGCTGGAAATATCTTTACTGTGCATGATGTCAGTTCTACATCACCGCAGGATAACAGAGCACGCTGCAGAGGTACTTGAGCTGTTGCTAACTGGAGATGGTGCTTCCCATCATCCGGTGCACTGCTCTGACATCAGTAACGGTGTGTTAACATGACATTTCATTGCGTTCTTATGGTTGTGCTGCCTCCTGTTGTAGACAGAGTTTGAGGATTTCTGCACCACATCCCACTGTGTGGGCTGGCCATTGTCTGGGCATTGCCGTTCAGCTACCAGAGAGTGGTAGACATACGATGTAGTATGACTCAGAGCACCCCGATATACATACCACTGGGAACAAGGGGAAGACTTTCTTGGATGACTATTCAGCAATTCTGCACTTGGGTGAGCTAATTAAAACTGGCTTATCGGAACATTATTCTGAACTGGAATTTTTTTAGTCTATAATTCCAGAATATAACATTTCTGTGATAAGGACTGTGGTAAGACTGCCGTGAAAATGAGATACTTTCCTTTAAACTAACATAGACACTTAAATATAAATATGAGCAGCCGCTTTTGAACATAATTTCCCTCCTGTCTGCTTTTTTTACAGGACCAGGTGTCAGATACAGTGAATTTGCTGTGTCACATCCCAAACCACCTCCGCTTGTTGGACAGCATACAGTGGAGATACTGAAGGGCATGCTAGGGTACGAGGATGATGCCATAGAAGAACTGCTCCGCACTGGTGCTGTGGCTCAGCATGAGGTCAGATAAGGAACATTAGCTACATTCCTTCACACTGAGTTCACATTACTTTGTCCTCTCTTTGCTCCCTTCAGCTCCCCTAATGGGACTCAAAGAGAAGACATAATTTAATTCCTAATTTTCTTCCATGTGTGTTTGTATGATTTTAACACTGATGTATCAAATAAACAATCTCATACTGTCTGAGTGAAAGATTTTCTTGAGGGTGTGGGGGTAAATGTAATTATACAGTCCTGTGTGGCTACTCATTTTCTGTACTTCATATGGGAAACGGAGTTCTTATCATAATTACAGTAATTGCCTAAACGTTTGTCCCCAGAAAGACATAATGTTAGTGAAAAGAAGCAGAACCTTAAAAATCTGTATACTAGACTCTCCACTTGCAGAAAGCCGTCTTGTACAATTATTTTAGTAGAAAATCAATTACGTACAAATTGGTGGTTGATCTGATTGATTTTGAACAAAATCATCAGTCATGAACTCTTTGTTCGTCTCTATTTTAAATCATGGGTAGAGTAACCACTGCAAAACTCACTTCTGTTCCGTGGTATTCCCAATTACCAATATCTCTTTATATTACATTGCATGGTCATAACAATCCCAGTATGTTAGCAGAAATAAGCTGAAATTGGCACAGTTCTTCAGTTATGAAACAAGCCTATTCCAAGGCCGGTTGAGAGACAAACTATGATTGAATAGTCTTTTGTAATTTTATTCAGAAAGGCCCAAGGTACTGTTAATTAAACATCGATCCACACAAAACCACATGCTGAATGTCAAATACCAGAACTTGCCGGACTTTTCAATCTAGTTCTGTGGGTAGGTACTGATTCCTATCTCCGACTCCAGTTGCCATCCAAAGCACCTTTCGCTATGGAGAAAACACAGGTTGAAATCTGTTCAAAACTTTTGACTCAGTCCCACCCCCATGATTAAAACACGGTGAGAGTTGACAAACCTTCCTCACATTTAGTAATACCATATCCTGCAGTAGTGCTGCTGTTAAGAGTAAGGCACCGTGCACTGCAAGAAGGTGGAAGAATTTGATCCATGACCAATAGTAAGGAAAAGATTAAAGAAGGGCTATTTCTCCTCTACAAACCAATTTGGCAGTACTTCACTCACAGAAGAAATGCCATGTTCCTCTATCGCAGCATATAATTTACAGCTAAAGTAAACGCAGTGTATGGGAAGGGTCTAACCTTTGTTGTGTGCGCCCTGGGAGCAAAGCAAAGCCTTTCTGTTCCTAGAACTAAATAAAACTAACTCAAATTGACACTCAACACATAACGTCCGTATTTCTCCCAAAGTATTGGAAACAGGCCTGGCATTATAACTAGCTTGTCACTTTGTTTCCACTCTAACAAACAACATCCTCTGTATTACAGTTGAACTTCACAACTCCGCGTTACCTTCTGGGGGAAGAAAAGAGGTTATTACATAATCAAATTGCAGTGGAACCCCACTGTGGCTGCTCATTTTTGAAGCCCAGTGTGTTTTGGTTCATTTGTTTGCTTGTTTTCTCTGTGTTTTTGTGTTCTTTTTTTCAGATCTTCTTCTTCCCCCCCCCCCCCTTTTTTTTTTTCCTCTTGCGCTGCATTCCTGGCACCAAACTCCATACTCCGTCCATGTGCTAAAGACATCATGAGATCCTGGAAGAGTGACTTCTTAAATAAATATAGCAATAAGTCTGAATTGAGAATAGAGACACCATAGGGGAAGAACTGAAACTGGATTGGAAGAGGTTTTGATATAGTCCACCTTCCTTTTAATCTAAGGGGAACATCCCTTTTTTAATGAGAAAAACAGCAATTTGAATTCAGCTTCACATAAAATGGATAATCTGGTATTGAACTGAACTTTGTTTACTAGTGAAAACTATTTAGCACTGTCAAATAACATTCACAAATGAATTTGCTGGTTTTACTTTGCTAAGGGCTCTTTTCTTCACATTTCTAAGAATCACATACATAAGATACAGTAAAATATTGCTTAGTCTTGTTCAAGAATTTATAAAGAATTCTTTTTTTCTGTGCTTTTCCAAGCAATGGAAATAGCTAATCACCACATCCTTAGCTACAGTAAATTGGCAGAGCTTCTTTGACTTTAACATAACAATGCTGGTTTAAATCAGCAGAATATCAGGCTATTAACTCCATAACATATTTCGTGCAGAGTTCACATGCAAACAGTGTTTCGCTTTCTTCTTTTTTTTTTTAGTGTTTTCCTCTCTGCTATGTTGACAGTCAAATGCCTAAAGGGATAATCAGAGACATTATGTTGTCTCACCTCCAGCGCTTACTGCAGTAAGAGAAATCCAGATACCATTTTGCCTTCTCAGTGTTTAAGTCATACACTCACACACAGACGGTTGCTAACTCTTGCTCAAGTCAGAAATAAATGGATGTCATTAAATAGGTGGGTGTCTGAAAGCCTGAAAAGTCCTGTAGCTTCCAAGGTCTGATCATGAAATTTTGCCCTTTCACAAGGTTTGGTCCTTTGATTTTGGATGATTTGCAGGACAGTTAAATAATTTTCTTGTTAATATCTAAGCTGTTATAGTACCCTTTTCCCTTTAAAAATGAACAAATAAATGCAGAAAAAGAGTATTTACAAAATTTATTGTACTCTTCCCAGGAATCTTCAGGAATACGTGTCTCTAGAGCTCAATTGCATTTTGACAATCTTGTAATTTCAAAATGGTTTTCTCTTGTACTGCAAAACTGGAAATCAACCATCACATGGGATTCTGGACCTCATAAACTGAGATCCCTCCAATTTCAAGGAAGAGATATAGTTAGGAATGACTATACACAGCTGCCTCTGGCAATGAATGTTTTTTTTCCTCTGCTTAAACTGGAAAGGAATCTATGGGTGCTGCCATGATGTGAGTGTGTGTGGTATTGGCTTTAATTTGACTTGATTTACACATCAGTATATTAAAAAAATTAAAGAAGAGAGATACTAGACACACCTGTTGTCTGGTTCGAAACTGAACCCACCTATAGCTGTTCGCCAGGATGCTATAACTATCATTGGAAAGGGAGATTTCCATTTTGGCATCTGTTCTGACTCCATGGTCCACAGCCCCTTTGGCTCCATTCTCTGCGTTGGGGGATCCCATTGTTCTTGTATTATCTTGACCATGAAAAATGTTTCCTCAGCCCCCCTCAGATAACTGTCTGCCTTTCTTTTCCACACAAGCTAGTAAAGCTCTTTACCAGGTATAAATCATCCAGAAAACTGCAAAATTGGTGGAGTCAGGCTGGTTTCGCATAGCCTGAGGATCTCACTGAGGGATATTTTAATGCATCGAAAGAAAATTCAAATCAAA
The DNA here is from genome assembly GCA_009819775.1 of Phoenicopterus ruber ruber. Lineage (NCBI taxonomy): Eukaryota > Metazoa > Chordata > Aves > Phoenicopteriformes > Phoenicopteridae > Phoenicopterus > Phoenicopterus ruber. Next base: position 58,163,450 of record CM020216.1, read on the forward strand.
CAACAGGCAAATGGATAACAATGGATTCTTCTTGCTCCAACGCAGATCTTGTTCCTGGTATCTCTTGCCTAGGATCTTCCCACACACTTGGAAGTCCCTGAAGAGTTGTCTGCAATGGGTGCCCCAGAACTGACATTCAGAAGTAGGGCTTTTTCGATTAGTGGCCAGGAGGAAGAAGTTACCCGCTAGCAGAAGCCCACCTGCCTCGGCAGCTGTCCAGCCTATGTGCAAAGGCAGGTGAAGCCGTATTCATGCAAAGATGCACCTGTTGAAAGGGATCGCTTAATTGTGCTGGATAGCAAATGCTCCTTTTCTTCTCAGGTTTATAAAAGCAAAATCAGCAGGAAAAAAGTTATTTTGTTGTTTTCTTTTTTTTTTTTTTAATAGAAAAGCAAGCAGAGAAAGGGAAAATATCCCCATTCTTGACTTACGTACAAAATATAAAGGTCCTCTTTTTTTAACTTCATTGAAATAGAGGCTTTTGATGCCTGTTGATATTAATCAGAGTTTTGGCCTTGCTTTGTCAAAGATTAAAGCTCAGCCCAAAGATGTCTAATGGCAATGTGCTAAGGCTAAAGTAGCAGTCAGAATAACTCTTTTCAGTGAGTGTGTATGCATACTGAAGAACTGGGGAGAGCATTTTCATTAAATTGTCGTACAGCTCTGCCACTCACAGAGCACTGTAAATCCTCAGCCTGGTGAACCTGGAGATAAAAGGCAGCTAGGCCTCTCTATGACCAAAATGCTCATGATTTCTTTTAATATCTAAATGACAAGACATAGTTAATCCTTTGACCTTCCTAACATTATAGCACTGTACTAAAATGTATTTATTTCCCCAAAATGTATTAAAATGTATTTAATTGCCAAAAGACAGAGGAAAGGTAAAGTACTTCTGGAGCTCAGGAATGCGGGCACAGCTGCTCACATTTCATGTCAGTGACATTAAACAGTGCCAGATACAGTACTTTTCTTAACTGCTTGTACATTGAGTTTAATGTGGCCTGGTGAAATGCTAAACGCTATTAGCTGGCGAAAAAAAACCCCAACCAACCTCAGAGTAGTTCCTGCAGGATCAAGTAACCTCTCTACACAGAGGGCTGCATGATACTGGTCAATGTGGTAAAAATACACTGATAAACAGTGATACAGTCACCTTTTTAAAGCTGACAACCAATCAATTCAATTACTGTATGTTTCTGTTGTGACTAGAATTTGGATCAGACGTGTGAGAAAAATGCCTGGGATCACATGTGCCAAAGACCCATGAAACTTTTGCGACAAGATCTCTTTTTTTGGCACAGGCTGTGTCAAGCATTGAAAGGGGGCCAAGCGCGGGTTGAGGTGGGGACAAGTTGTTAACTTTTAGGTTTTTTCTGTTCTCCAGAGCTACAGACAAAAGTGAATTAGCAAGCACCAATTAGCCCCTAGTTAACAAGAAATTCTTAAAAATCATAGGGTAAAGGGTACATTAAACTGCCTGCCTTAAAAGGCCTTCATGATGGTCTAATTTACAGTGAGCAGTGTCGCACTGCTTGCTTACAAGGTACTCGGGAAAGCGGGCTGGGGAGGAGCCCACTTCACTGCAATTGCTTCTGTGCTTCAGCTATTTCACTATTTGTCTATCTAATAACTGCCCCAAACTGGCCAAAAGAGCTTTAAAGTACACGAAGGAATTTGAAGACATGTAACCTGGTAGAGGAATGCATATGTAGCTCTCATCTCTTGCAGATCCATTTTAGGAGATGCTAAAGTTTCACATTAAAAAAGTTGCGTATAAAAATGCAGGGTAGTGTGTACGTTTCCCACTGACACTCTCTTCTCTTGGAGGATTGAGCCTCTGAGTAAGGCAAATGTTGTGTGAGAAAAGTGACAGTTCTCTGATAAATTGTTTGGTCTTTTCATCAAAATCCTTTCTCTCTCCCAAAGCCAAAAGTGAAGGCTTTTAGCTGAAAGATGGAAATACTGATTCAGCAATGCCACTGCAGAGCTTTCTGCAAATCACTGTTCAAGTATCTTATGCCCCTTTCATCTTCAGGCCAGGTGGCCACGGGATTCCTGTGATATATCACGTGAGTTTATCATGAGAGTATACTGTGCTGCTGAATGGGAAATGCAATCTAGCCAGAGGAAAATGGGATCATGAAGCAGTCACTCTACAAAACTATACGTGAGTCACTTGGGCACCATTTTTCTGAATTCAGGTTTTCAGGAACAAAACCCATTGTCCAACTGCCTGTACTCCTAGGCAGTTCTCCCTGCTCGGTGTAACATATCCACTCTACTAAATTCTCTGTGCTTTACGGGACATATTTGATGGGGAACAGCTTGAGATAGAGAAAGGACCTTAAGAATAACCAGGATGAAAGAGAAAACAGTGCTTGAGACTTACACTCCGTTACATCTGTGTTGACAGAAAACTCCAGATTCTGTGGTACGGTAAGTAAGGCTGATGCATTATCTGCAGCCCTTGTGTGCAGCCCGAGTCTCCCCATACCTCTGCAGAACAGTTCTGGCTGTAACAGCAGCAGACCTGGCAAGAGCTTACATGACCAAACAGAATGGCAGCAGATCCTGGTTGCAAACCAGGATTAACTACCTTAGACCTGGTGAGGTGTGAGGACCTGCTACTCTCAGTCAATGAATGATGTTAATTTGGTAAGAAATGTTAATTTGTTAACAAATTCACATTTGTTAATACTTTTGCTCCTGCTTGCTGACTCATTTTGTGTGGTTTTATGGACTTTTCTTCAAAGTCTCTCCTAATGCACTGGTTGTCCTATCTCCTTTGCATTTACAACTGCATTTGTGGAGCTTTAGAGCACGTGTTTCCAAAGCATTGCACCTCTGACCAAGCAATTGATTCCCCTAAAGTATGAAAACTGTTAGAAAACATTACAGATCTGTTTTGTGCCATAAGCATTGAAGAATTAAAAGCCTAATCCATTGCCCTTTGAAGGCAATGAAGGGGAGCTCATGTTGATTTCAGTGGACTTTTGAGTCTGAATCTAAGTCAGCATCATGAATTTTTTCATGTTTCTGAATATACCAGATTGTGTCATTTGCTTATAGACAAACTATTAACATATTTTCTCTCTGGAGATGCTTTAAAATAATTAGAGACATTCCAGGTACGCAAACCCTCATTTCTTTAACTTCCTATGGGAAAAGCTTTCATATTTTTCTATGTTCTCATCCAGAAACCTTAAATAATTGTGGGTTTTGTTTCTTTGGTAGAGTTAAAAAGTGTTTTCTCTCTCTCTTGTCATTGCATTTTCACTTTAAATTATAATATGATCTAAAATTTAAGTGTTTCTTAAATTAAATGCCCCACAAGGCTTTATATGATATTTGTACTTGCATTAATGACCATACTATTAGCAATGTTAATAGGTGACATCAGTAGAAGACTCATTTACTGAACTGTGTTTGAAGAAAGGAGAAATCCTAACCTTTTTTGTGAGTGGCTTATTGTGAGAAATGTGGACTATTGCCAACCTTAAATACTCAAATACCCAGAATCAGACCCTGAAACAATCAGGAGCAGTTTAAAAATTAGAAAAGACTTCTAAAATAGTGTGATAGAACAATATATCTAGATGAGATTTTAAAAAGGAAAGGAAGCCGTAGCAAGATTTGTGATAAAGTTGATAGTGCTAACAACATCTCTTGTACATATATTTGTCTGTGGAACAAAATGCAGGTCATTGCTGGCTTCCTTGCAGGCCTGGAATTTGTCCAGCTTGGTTTTCTGGGCTTTAGGGAGCTGATTTTTTTTAGGAGTTTTTTAGAAAATTGGTGGAAGTGAATTCTGCTGATGACTTTGCTAGCAGTATTTTTTAAATATCTGGTTGTTGATAGTACTACCTGGGCATTCAATCAGCAGCTGAATGCTGGAATCAAGCTGATGTTACTTGATAAATTGAAATAGATGCTCTTTCATGTTATGCAGCATGCATTTGAATAGGTTGGATATGAACATTTGCAGTGTTATGAAAATAAGCATTGTGTGATTGAAAGCAGTCTTCATTGGACTGGTCAAGTGCATTCCCTACCTCTTTCTACAAATAAAATCAAAGGCAGTTCTTCAAATTCTTCACAGAAGAAGGCGCCAAGAAACTGAAGTCTTAAGGTGGGATGAGGATTGATAGCAGCAGATATAGGAGCAGGTCTTGAAATGGCGGAATTTATCATAGCTCTGTTGGCTTCCATAGCTTTTAAGGATTTAGCCTCATGTGAAGACGACTGGTCCAGTGGTTGCTGGGCTAACCGAGGGCTATCAGAAAATCTGCATGCCACAAATTTCCTGTTTGATGCTGGGCAAGTCCCATTCCCTTCTGTTAAGCTGTCTGTATGTAGTTTGGTACTTTCCAATCAGAAGGACAAACTAGAGATTGAGAGCTGACCTGATAGCAGAGGCCATCTCTGTTTAGACAGATGGAATCCATTGTCTGTCTTGCAGAGCCATTGTGTTGATTTTAAAATGCATGTGTTGCAGCATAGCAAAGAAGTTAAATTGTTTTGCAAAGTGAGGACATTCTATTTTTCCCGTAAAACCAATATGAACAACCGCAGTTTCTCAATCTCCCAGTACTGAAGCAGAGAGAAGCCTCCCCAAAGGGCTTGTGAAAGACCTCCACAGATCATTTGGGTATAAACAGATAGTATCTTTGTACCTAGTGGTTGCTTACGTATAAAACTGAGATCACAAACTTTTAGAGTTTGGCCTTTCTGGCAGCAACTGCAAAAAGTTCAGGAAGTTAATCTCATTTTCTGACTAGGATAGTGAGTTTAAGGTTAGGGAGATTAGCTGCAATGTATATTCCCAGGAAGAACTACTGGCAGCATTAGAAGAACCTGAAAAAAAGATAGTTTTACATCTAAGGTGGAAAAAAGAAAAGAAGAAAGGCAAGGCAAAAGAGAAAAAGAAAATAAAGAGAAGAGAGAAAAAAGCAAAAAGAAAAGAAAAAAGGAAAAAAGAGAAGAAAGAAAAGAGAAAAAAAAGAAAAGAAGAGAAAATACATAAAAGAGGAAATAAGAGAAAAGAAAGTGGAAGAGGTGATGGGCCTTGGAATACTGAGAAAAATCTGTCATATATATTGCTGTGGTTGATCCTTCTGGTTGCTCTAAGAGTGATATGTAGCATTAAAGCTGTGGTGAATGATCACAGCCATGAAAGGCAGAGGGCACGGGCAGGGACCTGGGCTAACCTGGTGGAGGGATCTCCGTAGGGATGCAGGAAGGCCTTAGGCACCGCGTGGTTCAGTCGCTGGTGTGTGCCTGGTGGTTACCAAGCAGAGGGGGGAAATTACACAGGGGAGGACAGACACACGGGGAGAGCATCCAGCAGAGCTACCTCTGCCACCAGGGCAAGGAGGAACCCAGGGGGAACTGACTGCAAACAGAAGCTCTCCAAATCTTGGAAGATATACTCAGATGAGCTAGGCAATCATTCAGGATCAGTTCCCTGATCTGGAGGTATGTGCTGATCACTTGCTTAGAAAACTTCCCTAGAAGGGTGGACAAGAGACTTTGCCTTTTGAAAAGCAGAAGGTAACACTGTGTTCTTTTCCGTGTTCCTCACCCTGCAAAATTTCAAACGGAGGGCCTGATCCCATGCCAAGTGGAGCACATGGAATTACTTCCTTTGCCTTTGATACATTCTGGCTCAGCATTTAATTAATGGTCTTGATTTTATAATAGTTTTTGGTTTTGAACTTTTCACTCCATCTTTCCCAGATAGAAAGATGAGACCCACACTTATCTCATTAATTTCATATGGTTTGTTTCTGCTTTCAAGGTGTGTGCGTGGAGCCCTCTGAACTTCCTGGACACAAATGAATGTGAAATCTGGCCTACACTTAAAAGTAGGTCTGAATCTGTAATGCCAAAATGTTTTGAAAGTGAATTTCAGTCTGATTATATTTGTAATGCTCATATGCATTCCAGGAAATACTGAAATATTTGAACTTCAGAAGAAGGGATAGCAATGAAAAGTGGATTGAAATCTTGCACGTTCAAATACAGAAGACATTTAAAGCTGCCCAAGACTTGCTAAACCTGTCATTTGAGCCTCGCTGATTAGTTACTGAAATCATGCACCCAGCAAAAAAAAAAAAAAAAAAGGATTCCATTTGATTTCATCTAATACCCGGTTTTGCAATCTGCTCTCAAACTGAAAAATGAAGAGAAATTAAATGACCTACACAGTCATGTCAAACCATACAGTTTAAATGAAACTAGTGCAGTTTCCACGCAAGTCGGTGTGGAACTGCATCAGCTTCCAAAGGAAGAAAAATCAGGAACTCAGGCTGTTGTTCAAACATTAATGTCAGTAACTCATCTTTCAACCTACCGTGCTGAAATCTTACTTTTTCCATTTAAAAAGTTCCTAAGAAACTGAAAGTATGTGAAAGAGTATTTGGGCTCAAAAGATGCTCATTTTAGACTTCACCATCTGAAAAATGTCCTTGCTTTTACATCTCCAGACTACGCTGACAATGCAAAGGGTATTTGCTCCAGAGGAGCAGCTGGGCGTGGGTGCCCCAGCAGTGGATTTGCAGCTTGACTCCTTTAAGAGCAGCCCCAAACCAGAGCATTAAGGCAGAAATGAGGGGGCATCGTGGCTGTCGTGGGACGCGGTGGTGTCCTCCCTCCTCCTGCAAGGAAGGCTTGATGGGCATTGCAGGGGGCACAGACGCCTGTGCCCCTCAGCACGGTGGGTTAGGAGCCAGCTGGGCTCATGGAGCTTACGCCTGGTGAGGAAAGAGGCAGGGCTGCAGGGAGGACTTGGTGTCGATGTGGGGTTGGGGAGCAATAGTTTGGGGGACGAGATGAAGGAGGGAGGCCTTGTGGGGTAATTTAGAAACTAAAAGGCGTTTTGGTCCCTATTTCTTGGAAAGGAAAGGTCTCCTGAAATGCAGCTGAGACGCCTCGTAAAGATATACCGGGATGAAGATGGGCTGCTAGGCTGTGGGGCTGGGCAGCTCCTGCTGGCTGTTAGCCACACGATTTGGGCTACTCTATCATGCCAGATCCATGAGTGTTAACTGCTCTTTGATTTATTTTGACAGAAAGCCTGCCTTTGGGAAAGAAAGCCAGAAAAACTGCCAGAGCTTTAACAGTACTGCAGGTCTGTAAGTGTAAAAAGACCAAGGTGCAATGATGTGTCTCACCTGAAACTAATGCTCAGAAATTTACAGCAGGCGCTTTGCTCCTGAGCGAGGGCTCTTGAGCTCTCCTGAGCTCTTTGCTGACCTGCTCCATTGAGGGTTTCTTTTGGTTGCTCTTCCCTCTCCTGCTCTCTGGTTTATGCAGTTGCTTTGCAATCTCTTTGGGCAAGGACTGCCTGTTTCTGTGTGTTTGACCAGCATAACGAGGTACTGATTTTGCTTGGATGTTACAGTGATATGAGTAACTAGTGTTTTGTTCATCAGCTATAAATTCTGAGAAAACTGGCTCTCTTTCTTGTTGTGCTTTTGGACTTTGTCACCAAGAAAGTATTTGATTTCTTCTATCACTATGAGTTTGGGCTACAGTCAAAAGACCTGACTCTTCTTTTTTTGCTTTTGTCCCTATTTCAGATCCTTAACCCTTTAAACTGCCTTGCACTTCTCCCTTAGATTTCAGGCTTTTTTTTTTTTTCCTTCTGAATGTTTTCTGTTGTTGTCAAAAGAAGAAATGTGATAATTTGGAAGGTTCACAGAAAGCATGTCTTGTGATTATTGTTCTTGTGATCTGTCCAATGTAAACTGCTTTAGAAAAGCTCTGTTCCAGCCACTTTAATTCACTTTTGCAGAATACTGGATTTGCAGTTGGCTAAAGACAAGGGCTTTTCTTTTAATGGGTACTCTGAGAGGAATGCAGTTTAACCGTTCAGTTTCTGTCCTGGCTTTTAGCTCTGCCTAATGGTGCCCGAGGGAGTCCTATGTGGTTAACTTAAGGCTAATCTTCCTTTGCCACCTTTTTATTGTTGATAAGGGGCAAATATGCTCCTTCCAGTGCTTTGAGTGTGGTGGCCTGTGGCACTGTGCTGCTGGGCAGTTTGAGGGTGCTCTATCTAAGGCCAGTTCCTCATCCCTAATACTGTCTAAAATACCGTCACAGAAATGTGTGCGCCTGCTGCAGCCGAGATTCCCGCAGAGCCTCTGCACGCAGTCGTGTTGCAAAGCCTGCTCGGCGCCGAACCACAGCCTGGAAGGGCCGGTGGTACCTGGGAGCGCAGTCTCAATAGGAGAGCTAAAACCGTGAAGCTTGGCTTTCCGTGGGTGGAATGACACCCGTTCACACCAGCTGGGAACCCAGCCCGGTTTCATGTTTCTGCTCACTTTGGAGCCCTTTTACTGGGTGTTTACAAGGTTGCTGATGCTTGCAAAGGCAAGGCTAGGTTCCCACAGCTGACTTTCTCTCACTGATCCCGGAGAATTGCTGAACAATCTCTGGGGTGTATGCCAACTTGATAGGAAAGAATTACCCTGAATCTCTCCCTTCTTGTTTGCTCTGTTGCTGTGGCCCCCTGGCAGCAATCATTCCAGGAATTAGCTTTTCTAAAATAACAGGACGTTTGTTTTCTCTAATCCTCTAACTTCTTTAACTCTTGCCAAATCAGAGCAGAAATGGTGGGGAGCTTAACCAAGTCGAGCTCTTCAAACCGATCGCTCCAGTGACTGGATTTCTGCCTTCCATCTCCTCCACTGGAAGCTGCAGAGATCACGCTCGCTTGGCATTTCCACTGTGTGGGAGGAACCAGGCCCACGGAGGGGCCATACAAGGTGCTGAGGGGAGTGTGCAGCAAGCGCGCCTCCACGTAGGCAGATGATGACTAGAGGGCTATGGCTAATAGTGGGGTACCCATCACGGCAGCGCTGGCTGTTAGGCAGTAACGTCCTGTCTTCCAGTACAGCTTCTCGGGTATCTTCAAAGGTTGTAGACTGAACCTCCCAGTGAAAAACAGCCAGAGGCATGTTGTTTAACACCATGCTTAGTCCCAAATGAGCGGAGCCATGAACAGTCGGATGTGGCCATGAATGGTGGGAGAGCCATGAGTCTCTCCCACCATCCTTCTCGCTCTGCTGCCATCACGAGAAAAACATCCATCCTTGTCAGCAGGACACTGCTGGTGTAACAGGGATGCTGTGGTGAAGACATCCCATCTCCCTTATTAAAGAACATGTATTTCTGCTTTGAAAAGAGATCCCTGGAAGATATCCAAAGAGATGCAGCCATATCATCTAATGGAATTAAATCATGATACTCCTTTCTTCTGAGTTTGATGTAGATGACAGAAGTTTTGCCTGAAAAAGCAATGGATTTTGACAAGAGTTACAGAGGCAGAAAAAAAAAATCTGCATGCTAAAATAGAGGATTGGTGTTTCCTGATCTTTCTTTGCAAAAAGCAGAAGAAAGAGTTGATTTTAGGGGATTTTTAAGACTTCTTAATGCATGTGGTGTAGTTCTCTTTTCAAGAAGAAAATCAGCTAGTGCTTGAAGAAACTAAAGCTGTATTTGTGGATTCTGGTGATGTAAAGAAATTCCTTAAACCAAAATTTAATTTCTTATGGAAAAAGCAAGTGTTGTTTTTAAAATCCATTTCTAAGCATGGTATTTTTCTTCTTGTTTTTTTTTTTTTAGAAAATGGATATTGATTTGGATGATGTGACTTGATGCTTGTGACTTTTTTCCCTCAAATAATGTCATTAAAATACTTTGGTGCATGTAATTAATCTAGTTCTTCAAGATTAGTAGTGGATTCCTACTGACTCAAAAATTCTGGAGCACAGGTTGACATTTGAGCTCTCTTCATTGATTGTGTAATAGTATATGAATAATTAACCCTCAATTTTTACTCACACATGTGGATTCCATATGTCCATTAATTTTAATTCATTCTTTTTCATGGTTTGTGATATATCAGGTATTCCTTTTATGTAGTATAGGCTTTAGTATTTCCATCAGTAAAAATGGAAATCAGGTCAGAGTTCTGCTCCTGTTGCACAGATAACTGTGACTCGCAGCTCTGTTTGGGACTCATATATTTTATGCTAAACTCTATTTAGAATCATAGAATCATTTAGGTTGGAAGAGGTCTTTAAGATCATGGAGTCCAACCATTAACCTATCACTACCAAGTCCACCTCTAAACCATGTCCCTAAGCTCCGCATCTATATGTCTTTTAAATACCTCCAGGGATGGTGACTCAACTAATACGTCTGTTTCACTGAATGCTTCAGTGAATCTACTGGATTTGTGATTTGTTCTTCTGCCATTGGTGTCCTTGGTGGGATATTGTTGAGAGCAAAGGCGATTTTTGTGGAACAAGTGACCTATGCACTATGATGCTCTGGGCTACAGAATATAAGAGGAAGGTATGGGGTGTACCTATACAGTAGATGATACCTGACCTAACAAAGCTAGAGAGATCAAGACGGCTTTTTGCTTGCATGCAGAGATGTGGTACTTTTACGAATAAAAAGCCATTAGATGAAAACTTAGAGTGCCTAAAGTTGCTGGAGTGCTTGAAGGGTAAGTTAGGTTCTTGCTGTGAATGTATAAAAACCTTGTGAATGACTGAATTAATACATGAATGCTATTTCTCTTCTATTTTAATTAAGTAGCACTTAAGCAACATTGGTACTTGACATTTAGATCCCAGTTTGTAACAGCATTTGCTGTTAGCTTAGGGAACCTCAGAAGCTGTGAGTGCCCATCTTGTAGTTTACGGTCTGATTTTTATATATCTCTCTAAATAAAAGTATATCTAAAAAATGCACATGTATACGTATATATAAATAAAAATACACACACACACGCATATATATATGTTTCTTAGACTTAGATATTTATTTCCGCACCTCAAAATATCAGCCTTACCCTAATGGGCCATCCAGAATTATCAGTCGTTCTTAGGAAAACGCGGAGCTGGGTCTGTGGCCCCGTCGCTCACTGTCCATGTGCACTGGAAACCCCCTGTAAGCAGGCCCCACGGTTGCTTGTTCTCTCTCCATTTATGCCAGGTATGTAAGCATAAGCCTCATGTTAAGCGTGTTTAAGAGATCTTGTTGATTACAACAGGAGTACTCCTACAGCTTATAGCTGTGCAAATGTTTACATACCTGGCTCGGTCTGGGCCTATATAAAGATCTGTCTCCTTTTCTCTGCGAAGCCTTTTCTGTCTGCTGCTTTGAAATTTCCCATGCTTCACACTTTTCTCTGGTCGGCGGGAGGCTGCCCAGGTCCTTACTAGGAGAAGTCCTAGCGTCGGAGGTTTGAAGACAGCAGCTCGCCCGGGGTTTAAAGGCCGGCTAAAACAACAAGCCGTTCCTCAGCAAACGCGTGCGCGCTGGTAGCGAGGTTCACGTTACCGCAGTGGTTTTCACCCGTGTAAAGTGTCTCAGGGTTTTCCAAACTTGTTCTCTGTCCCTCGTTTCCCTGCTGTCCCGGAGAACAGCCTCACATCGTTACTTAAAGACAATGAGCTATTATCCTACCTACTTTAAAAGGAAGAAACACACTTTGCATGCATCGTTGCAGTTCACAGAGAAGGTTGGATGTTGGGGCCGCATGTCTAAACACCCCTAGTCCCCATGTACGTGCATGTGTGTGAATATGAATATATATATATAATGTATGTATGCATGCAAAGGTATTTCAAATAGATTTTCCTTCCAGAAGCTAAAATAACAGGAAGACCATGGAAAGGAATAACTTGCTGGTTGTTCCAGGCAGTGAATGCATTTACGTTAGTGAAAAATAAGCCTGGCCTTCGGTCAGTCATTCCTTCACTTGCTCTGTTTGTTCGATGATTACATTGTTGCTCTGTAGAAGGAAAAATAACCTACGAAAAGAGTCTTTTCCGGACTCAAAAGATTTATGCTCTGCTTTGTTGATGTTTTGTGCTAGCACTTATGTCAGTCCTGCTCTTATACTGAGTGTGGTAATGATCCTTTAATACATTTTTAAAGTGAATTTTGCTAGCTCAGATTTTTTTTTTGTAAGAAGTACGTATGTAACAGTTGTACAGGTTCAAAAAAAAATCTTGCTGTTTATGTGCTGTAATAGAATATACAGTCAATGGTTACTTTCTATCACGTGAGTTCTGTGTGCAACAGACCTTGATGGAACCAAGCCTAATTTTAATGACTGTGATATTGCACCTGTCTACGATGAAGGCCCTGATTCTGCTAAGCAGTTAACATATGCTCACTTTCACCGAATGGCTCTTTAGTACTTGTCAGAGCGCTGAAATGCTAGAGCTTGCACTCAGTTATTTCATGTCCCAGAATTAATGGCATGTGGAAGTGGCAGGCGTATCCGTATTTCCAGAGCGCCCCTTGAAACGGAGTGTTGAGGATACGTCTATTCTGGAAACGCCGCTCATCGTGGCCTGCAAGTGGTGGTGTGACGGAAAGATGGTCCTGAAGGAACTGCCAGATCAGAGCACACAGCCACAGGCCTCCCAGAGTGCCGTGGTTACTGTTAAAATGTTTATGGCTTTACCTTGTGCTTAATTAATGTTCATGTGGTGTTTGTGGTATTCTCCAAACCCACAGAGCACTACGGAGGTTCAGTAGCACTGGGTTTGCTTAAAGGATCTGTATCGCTGCAGCTATGCCAGCTGTCCTAACGCACAGGTTTCCCCTCCTGCTGCATGCGGTAACTAGTTTGCGCTGGGAATTTAACGGCGTCTCATCTCATCTTACCATATTTGGAAAAATTACACTGGGTTCATGGTTACAGCGATATATGTAGGTATTCCTTTAGAGCAATTCTTATGCTTGCAATGGGAAACGGGCACCCAGGGTTTAATGGTAGGAGATTGCTGTGGAGGAGCTACGTTTGAAGTGTTACAAATGCTTCTAGCAAAGAAGGGTGAGCCAGCTTCGCTGGGAGCTTTGAATAATGCTGATGCTTGGAATAAGCCTGGGGCTGCGTGTGGATAGAGCTGATGGAGAGCCGCAAGTCAGCGGGAACATTGCGTCAGTGAACCTGCAGTGACAGCTTCAGTCTGTCACAAGGGATGACACCAAACCTGTTGGTAGGCGGCTGCTGTAGGATGTGACAGGGCTGAGTTTAAAAAAAAAAATATTGCAGCTGTGCTACAGGTATCCTATGTGACCTTAAGCAAGCTTCTTAGTCGTTCCGTGACTTGGGTCTGTATTACTAGAAGCAAGAAAAATAATATCTCCTGTATCTCCTCTGTTTATATGGTGAGTGATTCGGGATGGAACGCTATCGCTATACCGCCGTGCAGCACATAACACAGGGGAGTCTTAAGCAACTAATATAAATAAGAGATGTTCTTCTTCCAGCTCGAGGGATAACAAAACCTTTAGAAATCTAGCTTGTTTAAATGAAGCTAAACAGATTGGATTTGGTATGATAACTATTGGTGTGGCAACTATCTGTCACTGCTGCTGCTCAAGCAGAGTCTTTTATCTGTGTGGAAAAACATGAAAATAAAAGGTTATTTGGAGTATTGTACAAAGCCTCAGACAACAGCAGCCATACCCGTTGCCAGTCTGTTCGGCCTTCTTGCCCCTTGCATCTGCTATGGGACAAAATGCACCGGGAAATTGAGCCCACTTAGAGTAAATCAGACATCCCAGGAATCCCTGGCACCTCCCTTCCCTTCCTGCCTTTGGCTTGCTCCCTGTTAACATTTCTTTGTATTGAGAAAAGGAACAACAATATTGTTTTATGAACTGTTATCAGACATGTACACTTACTTTAAAGGCATGGTCGATTTTTACTGAGCCTGTATTTATCATCTAAGCCCATTTAGTTTCTTTATCAGAATGCCTTTTAAAAACAAAATATGTCATCATAACAAAACATGGCTTAGAAACTTTCTATGCAAAAACTGATCATAGAATCATTGAATAGAATCATGGAATAGTTTGGGTTGGAAGGGACCTTTAAAGGCCATCTAGTCCAACCCTGCTGCAATAAGCAGGGACATCCTCAACTAGATCAGGTTGCCCAGAGCCCCATCCAGCCTGACCTTGAATGTTTCCAGGGATGGGGCATCGACCACCTCTCTGGGCAACTTGTTCCAGGATTTCATCACCCTCGTTGTAAAAAAACTCTTCCTTATATCTAGTCTATATCTCTGCTCCTTTAGTTTAAAATTATTACCCCTTGTCCTCCCACAGCAGGCCCTACTAAAAAGTTTGGCCCCATCTTTCTTATAAGCGCCCTTGAAGTACTGAAAGACTGCAATAAAGTCTCCCTGGAGCCTTCTCTTCTCCAGGCTGAACAAGCCCAACTCTCTCAGCCTGTCTTCATAGGAGAGGTGTTCCATTCTTCTGATCATCTTCATGGACCTGCTCCAACAGGTCCATGTCTTTCCTGTGCTGAGGACTCCAGAGCTGGACGCAGTACTCCAGGTGGGGTCTCACCAGAGCAGAGCAGAGAGGGAGAATCACCTCCTTCGACCTGGTCACGCTTCTTTTGGCACAGCCCAGGATACGGTTGGCCTTCTGGGCTCTGAGCGCACGTTGTCGGCTCGTGTCCAGCTTTTCATACACCACTACCCCCAAGTCCTTCTTGGCAGCACTGCTCTCAATCCCTTCATCCCCCAGGCTTTATTGACACCAGGGGTTGCCCTGACCCATGTGCAGGACATTTGACCTTGTTGAACCTCATGAGGTTCATATAAGCCCACTTCTTGAGCTTGTCCAGGTCTCGCTGAATGGCATCCCATCCCTCAGGCATGTCAACTGCATCACTCAACTTGGTGTCATCATCTCAAAGGAAGAGTTTTACCCAGCAGGTAGCCATTATTTAAAGTAGCCGTTATTTAAAGTAGCCATAATACAATGTACCTAATATCTGGGACCTGGATTCAGATTCTGCTCATCTTGGTGGAGACACCCATAAGACGAGTGCTAGATGATGCAGCTGAAAACATCTCTAACCTTCTGGGAAGTTTGGCTCTTGTTAGTGCTGCTTAACTAATTATAACCCTGGTGCTGCAAAAACTCCACACCCTGTGGCAGTGATCTGTCCCATGGCCATCTTTTTGAGAGGAGATCATGATTTGGTGGAGGAGCACGAAGTCTGGAAAGCAGTTTGGTGATCCACAGTAAGATACAGTGGAACAAGTCCCAGAGATCAGATTAACTCAGAATCTGAACCTTCTTCAGTAAGCACGTTAAAATAATTCAGTAGCATTTTTCTCTCTTAACCAAATTTTTATAAAACTTGGTTGAGTAGCAGTAGCAATTGTTGGTTTAGAATCAGGGCTTGTTGTTTTTTAGGGTTTTTTAGTGGTTGCGGGGGGAGGAGGGTTTCCCGCAAGAGGAGGAACAAGAGCTGAAGAATCCCATGAATGCCATAGAGGCCTTTTACTCTCACAACCTACTCAAAGAAGGATGAGGCATGTACTCACACACGTGACAATACAAGACCCTAAAACTGATGGCTAATCTTTTATTTTTACTGATCCTAAGAAAGTGTAAAAGCAAGTAACTGTTTCTCCCAGATGGAAATTTATGCTTCAAGCCATGGGGGTAGGCATGTTGCAAGTTTATTTTCCATAAGGTTTCAGTTTCAGGAATAAAGACTCTGCAAGAGATTCTCAGACTTAATTTATGTGTTTAAGAAGAAGGATGGATGAAGAAAAAGATACCAATGTGTAAATTTTAAATTCTTGCATCTCACAACTTTAATCCTTTGTCATGATTTTGTGGAAACGGCTTATGCCAGAATGTTGAGTTTCCCAATTTTTATGAATATTTATTCAAAGGTTCTTTGGAAGGGAACTGAGCGTTCAGATCTGAAGGTGTCTTTGAAATATCCATTGCTCGAGCATTTCTAGAATGTTTCTGCTCTCGCTGTAGATGTATTTACATCGTGTTAGAGAGCATCTTCAAAGAAACTTCAGCTGCTGGTGGGACAATATAAAGAGACATTGATGTGACTCCACTAAGATTTCCCCAAATTTACCAAAAGCTAAAAAAAACCCAAACCCCGAATCAACACCCATACCAACCCTCCAGAAAGCTACAGAGAGCTTTAAATGAAAAGGAGAATCTGTAAGTTTGATATGCTGACTGTTTCTGGGAGAAGTTCTTACAGTGCAGATCATCTCTGGTTCAAGAGTACGAGTTCTGTTTTCATCCAAATCTGGGATTTTAACCTTTTTATTTTACTGAAAAGTAAGAGTGGGAGTCCACCACATTTTTTTCTTTAGTAACAGAATAAATATTCTCAGAACGAATAAGAAAGTTATTTGACCTGAAAGGACCCAAACTGGATTTTTGTAAGAAAGGTATCCTCTTTTATCACTTCAAACCTATTGTGTCATTAAATTTAATTGCAAGGTTTGTGTTCATTATGTTTGAAAAAAATACATGTAGATGGACAGTTGTATGTAATCACTAAGAGCATATAAAATGTGCCAAACAGTAGTATTTTAGTGTTCATATTATACTTACGACACGGGGACGATGGCTGCTACCCTCAGCATCCAACCTGTGTGCTACAGTTCTGCGTGCTGTCAGCGAGTGTTGTTACGAGAGCCGCCAGCGTCATCTTTTCACTGATAATTTGTTGCTGCTGTTCCGTTGGTCGCTGCTCTCGTAGGTGCTGGGTTCATGTGTATCAGTGGGACTTGAGCAACCTTCCAGTGCTCTGGAAATGTGAAGTTCCTGATAATGTAGCGCTGCACTTACCATCCTACTTGAATGGATGGGTGAATCTAGGACTTGAACTTCAAGATGCACTCTATACGTCATATATTGCTGGTGACTTGGTGATGCAGCAGCAGCAAACTCTTTGGATTTCTGATGCAATGGTTTCATGTGTATTTTTCTTTTAAGAATCAAAAATGAGAAAGTTATATGTTTACACAACTCAATGACATGTGGGTAAAACATTAAAGGAGTGTTGTAATTGTAAGTTAGATTTACACTTCGAAGAAGTTCAAGCATGCTAAGGTAAGAAAGACACAACCAAGGCCTGAATGATGCTTTTAGCTCTACCTTAACCTTATATATTAATCTTTATGCCTTTATAATATCTATAAATATCTGTTCTGCAGGCCACTGACTGTGCTTTTGGTATTGCAAATTTGGGAATGTGAGCAAGTGAGTGGAAATCTATGTTTCTGAGCCATTAAAATGTGAGAATGCTTTCTAAATATTAAGGAGGAAAAGATGTGTTATACTTTGAGGAAGCGACCTGTGTATGTGAGTGAGGATGGTGGGATGCTTGTACAGGAAGCTCAGTGGGAAGACAAGGAAGGATTTTTAACCTGTAAGCCCAGTCCAGCTGGTGGTATGGTATCACTTTCTTAGCATAAGGTGAGGATTGCATCATTCATAAAAGGGAAGGTGCTTCAGAAGGACTTATAGATCCTTCTCTTTAATCCATGCCTGGCAAAAGGCAAGGATAACAGGGGCTGTGCTGTGCCTGTGTCTATGCGCATCTGTGGAAGACTCAGAGCGTGTATGCTGCAGAAGCTGCAATGCATAAACTGCTCCCAGGGTAGGTGCCAAGGCAATGTATGTGAATTGAAATGGAGAAAAGAAGAAATGGACCACAGAGTAGGTAGATTGCATCAAGTAATGCTTATAACTATTAACTTACAGTGCCTCACTATCGCTTCTTGTTATGTTATCCTGTCTACTGTTAGCTGTTTACGTCTTCTGTCTTCTCAGAGCCATAGGCTGTAAAATGGATAGGTAGCAGCTGTCCTGATGTCACCTTGTTACCTAATGCATACCACGGTGAGCTCCTTAAACAGCACCCTTGGTCGCCACCATAGGGAAAGCAACAGTAAGAAGAAACATCTAGAGGATGCTGTTAATACGTTTGTATTCTTAATGCATGTTCTGTAAAGGTTAGTGGCTGAGGGTGCTTGAAGAGATATTTATTCAGGCTAAATGCTCATCACGTGCGTAAGAGCTGTAGCGTGTGGGCAGCTACACTTTGGCACGGAGAGATTGCCTGCTTGGGCACTGGCTTCAGGATGGCTTCTAGGGAGGGCAAAAATAAAATTGAGAGCAAGACTAAGCGCTGCAGGGTCTTGAGGAGCAATGGAGCGCGGGGAGGAGAGAGGGGTGTGCCCATCGGTAGCACTCAGGTTTATCCTGCTGCCGTAGCGCTGCCGTAGCACTGCCGTACGTGTGCGCGTGTCGCCCGCTGCTCCGCTCCTGTTACATGGCTGTCACAGCCAGTTAGAGCGACACAAACAGCATGCTGCCTACCGCTGTGCGATTTTTATTTCGTTTGACTGATTTTTATTTTGGCACGCGGCAGCTGAGAGGAGAAGAGAGCGCCTGTAGCTCGGCTGCGGTTTGAAGAGAAGCACGCTGGAAGGCTGGGCAGCACTAGCGCAGCCTTTGAAATGTCGGTGCGACAGCAAAAGGTTGATCAGGCTCCAGCGCAGAGGCTGTGCTCCCCCCGTGCAGGGCGCAGCGCGAGTAGGAGAAGACAGTAAGCCGAACTAGTTCCTGTCTAAATCTGTGGATGTGGATGGATGAATCGGGACTAATATCTGGAGGCAACTTGGCATTTCTCTGGTTTCAAAACAAAAGCAGATGCCTGGACGTGGAGCCGCTTCCAGTTAGGGCTGGAAGGGGGGCTGGGTGGGAGAAAAGATCAACCTTGGTGGAGCCTCTCACTTTCTCGTCTCTTAATGGTCAGCGTTAACCTTAAAAATGAGACACGTTGCACACACGCAAGTGAGAGTCCCTCTCCGACCTGTGAGTAGATAGCAATGCTGAGGATTGGAAAGACCCTCTTAACTTCATGCTTAAGTAACTGTGCTACTTCTATGTGTGGCTAAGTCTCGCACTAAAACTTCAAGGTTAACTCTGTCCATCCTATTCTAGTTAGTGACATGGTGACGATGGGACAACGGTGAAACTGCAGAGAAGCCAAATATGTCAGGCAAGGCACTGGTACCATTGTACAAGACACTAGAAAGCTTAATTTAGAATACTGCATACTTTTTTAAAATAACTATGTTAAAGTTGAATTAAAGCTAGAAGACGTGGAAAGTCTAGTGGAGATATTAAAAGATTGGAAAGCCTATCTTATGGGAAGGGACTACAAGAGATTGGCTTGTTTAGTTTAGCAAAACAGAGTTGAGAGAGGATTTGACAGCACTCTATAAATACATCCAGGGCTAAATGCCAGAGAGGGGAAAAAGCTATTTAAACCCAAGAGCAATATTTGCATAAGAACAAGTAGGCATAAACTTGGCCCTGAATAGGCTTAAACTGGAAATCAGATGATTTCTACCCCTAAGTATAGTGAGGTCCTGAAACTGCCTTCCAGTAGGAGCAACAGGAGCAAAAAGTACTTTTTGTGGATGATGAGAGGGACTACGCTATACGGTGCCTGTCCTCGCAGAGACCCAGGCTTTGTGGCTGTACAGCTTCGTTCCAGTCCTGCGTTCCTAACTATGTGCATCAGTACAGGGGTGATGGGCGTGTCCTGCCAGTGCTGGTGGTCTCCTGCTGTGAGAAGTGCCCCCTTCTGCTGAAAATGAAAGCACCAACGTTAAGTCCCAGCTATATTAATAATGTCCTTTAGTGGTCTGGGGAAGTTTCCAGCACCCCTTGCGCCTGTGCACATAACTCTGATGCCAAAATGCCTACCAATATCTCTGGGGCTTTCATATCAATAAGGTTCCTCCTGGGAGGAAGGGATGCAGGATTAGGCTTTTAATCATAGAATCACAGAATGGTTTGGGTTGGAAGGGACCTGAAAGATCATCTAGTTCCAACTCCCCCTGCCATGGGCAGGGACACCTTCCACTAGACCAGGTTGCTCAAAGCCCCATCCAACCTGGGCTTGAACATTTGCAGGGATGGGGCATCCACAGCTTCTCTGGGCAACCTGTTCCAGTGCCTCCCCACCCTTATCGTGTAACCTCAAGGAGGAAAAGCAGCTTCCCTGACTGGAAATGGCAGCAGTATCTCAAAAATGACAGTACAGAGAAGGACTTTTTCATGACTTCAAATGATTTTTCTTCTGCTGCTAAAAATTCATATGACCTTTAAATATGATGCTCACGATTAAACATTTCCTTCCATACTGCAGCTAGAGTAGCACTATGGTACACATTTGACAGGTAAAGGAACTTAAACACAGAGGATCTGGGGATTTGGAGGCTAGCATGATGATCCCAGGATGCCAGTCTTATGGTTTTCAACTGCACGGTCTGCCTATTGCACCATTCATCCCCTTGAGTGACAGCACCCATGAAACTTAACTGTGTTTCTGTTTTCACCCACTATTGCTTATTCCTTTCTGAATCTTTGGCCTTCTAAGCTGAAACTTTCCAGGCTTGCTCCTTGATTTATCAATTTTATTTTAAGAACTCCTCTCTTCCCTAAAACTTAAAAAGTAAATGCATGCAAACTTGGTGGTGGACCTCTCTGTTGCAGAAAGAGCTGAGGAGAAAAAGCTGAAGCAGGCACAGAAATAGCCTCCTGGGAAGCAGATTGACACGTAGTACTTTGGTAGCTTTGATTTGAGTCAGCTGTAACTCGCGGAAATTTGTACTCTCTGTGCACAAAAGTACTTTCTGTACTGAGAGTTAAACTGGCAAAATGCATAACTAAAGACAACCTTAAAAAAGATTACAGTGGTACCCAGTCAGCGGTGTGTCAATTATAGTAATTTTCCCTGGTTTTTGATTGCTTTTTGCTTGCACCTTATATATTCCTTCAACGTAGGACAGGGAATGTGTCTTGTCTTCACATTGTCCATGGGGTGCTACCTTTTTGTGCTGCCAATGGACCGCAGTAAGGAAAAGGTAGTGTGTACGACATTTCTACTCATAGTCTGGAAAACACTGCCCTGACAGAGTAAAAAGCATTTCTGGTGCTGACCTCCATCATTAACCTCGCTTTTCATGCTTTCCCCCCACAGCTTGGTGTTAAGGAAAAGGGAAGCTGGAGCCAAATATCATGTTCTTGACTGCTTCTTAGGAGACTGAGATGAAGGCTTTTTGATGTATAGAAGATTTTCCCAAAAATTAGTTTTGGAAGGTTTTAAGACTTCACGTATTGGGCTGAATCCCAGTCATGTTTTAATTAAAGGAAGAGAATTAAGTAAGTCTCTTTCAACATGTTTTAAATGAAAACTGTTACTTGGGAGATACAGAATTCCTTCAACGTTTTTGAAAAATAGTTTCTGATTCTTTGTTTAAAACAAGATTGTGGGGTTTTTTTTAAAAAAAAAACACCACAACACAACCAAAAAAAAAAACCCCAACCAACAAAGAAAACCCTGGCATACACCTTTGAAATAACCAAAAGAGTTAAAAATCCAAGCAAAATGAAATTACATTTGGGAGGAGGGATGTCAAACTAATTTGGGAGTTGGTATAAACTTTTTTTTTCTTATAGGTAAGAAAGTCTATTATTTGCCCAGCACTACTGCCTGATGACTTCGGGCTGTCTCATTCAGAGCAAGCCATTTTCCTTCTTGGGACTTTAAATAACGTAAAAATACATCCATCCATGCATTTACATTACAGCTGTCACCGTGCTTTCTTGGCAGCATCACATCAAGTCGTTGTAGCTGTACTGTATTTGGGAGGGGAGAGGGAGTTTGTTTGTTTATGATTTTAGGAGAAAACTATTTTGGCTTGTACATTCTTTCTTTCCAGGAAAAAAAAGCCACAGAACCTTTAAATCCTTTCTGATGTTTAAAGACTCAGAAAGCTGTGTCTTGGGAGGATACAAACATATCCACTACCCTTTTCCATAGTGCCTATGTCTGTTTCACAGCACCTAAATCCTCACAGAAATCTGCTTTCCAGTGTTTTTTTCCTCTATAAGAAAAGAAAATGAAATGAGATAAATTGCAGATTAGCAGATGGCAAATACTTAGCAGCCTATGTGAAATAATTTTTTTTGGTATTAGTCCAGTTCCAGGCGGATGGCTGTCCTCATCCCAAAACTTGCCGTAACAAATTGCTAAGAAAGCTGAATACTGAATCATTTACCACCTACTTTGGGAAGCTGTTCCCGAAGTCAGGGATAAGGTAAATTTTGGAGGGGTAGTCCGGGGATGCCCACACCTTCATTACCCGTGTTTTCCCTTTCTGTAAATAAACAGAAGTCTGCAGTCTCCAGGGCTGTCAATGTAGCACCCCTCACAAGCCTTAAAATTCATCTTAAATAAAAATAAAAAGCTACTACGTAGGCACAACAAAATTTACTATAAACGGGTCTTAAGTACATAATTACATGATAGACCCAAATGGCTCCAAAAGAGTTGCTCCAGGCTATTGTGTAAGCAATACTCCTTTGAGAAATGTATAAATACATGTAATTCAGTACATAATACACATGTTAAAAAACTACCTAATTACATATTTTCCCAGGAGAATGAAAAGGCTCCAAAAGAGCTACTCCAGCCTCTCCAGTACACAATGTGTGTTTTATAACCTTTCATGAATCTCTTCCATTCTTTTTCCTTTAGGAGGGGAAAAAAAACAGTAAGGAAATTAAATACAAAACACCTACTGTACATTTAATTTAGAGGACAAAACGCAATGTTGAAATAACATTAAGGGTGTGACGCAAACCAAGGAAAGCCAGGAAATTGAGTGTAAAGGCTGTTACTCCATCCTTAACTCACGTCACTTGTATAATGTTTCAGGCCACTGTTCTGTAATGGCAGATTTTAAATTTCATCACTTAAAGCAGGGTTGTGGCTTATCTACACTTACAGGTACTTACATGGTCTATACTGCTGCAATGCCTGAGTGCCGCTCGTGTATTTATTTATTTATACACAGGAATATGCACATATGTTTTTAGGAATATATACATACATTTTTTTTAAAACCATCTTCTGTCTTTCCTAGCGCTGAAATGACTGCGGCTTTTTCATTTGCCTGAGAATAGGTTCACGTGAATCAATGAGATGAAGGGAAAGGAAGAAGCGAGTTTTGCCTTCGGTTCTGACAGTGGCGAGATCCGTGGCTGCTCTGGGGCATTTTGCAGGGAGCAGAGGGGATCTGCCCTGAAGTCTGGACCCAGCTCTGGAGGAAATCCTGCTGCCCAGATTTACAAGCCCCCTTTGCTGGCCGGCGGTTCTGTTAGTGCGGGAGATTGGGATGTCCTGGGGAGAGAGAGAGAGCGCGAGCGCTCCTCAGGTGACTGATGCTGAGCCCCGCGGGGACGGCGAGGGTGCACTGTGCAGGCGCTGAGCCGCACGCTGCCTCGGCGAAGAGTCTGGAGAGGCAGCGATGGTCCGATGTGTTCATAGCAACCTGTGTTACTAAGCAGATTATTATAAATAGCGTTTTCCTTTGCGTTTCCCATTAGATCAAAATGTAATTGGTGGCCTCTCGTTTGCACCATTCCCTGAAAACAAAATAGTACATACACTTTTGATCAGTAGAAGGACACGCTACATGCAAGTATATTTTATTGTATTGTACATTAATTTCACCACAGAGCCCAACAGAGTATACTGCCATTTACTTAATCTGTGGTGGGTTTTGTGAATACTGTTTGTAAAAATCATACTGTGGGATAGCTATGTTTATCCCAAACGCTGGCCCAGGCAGAACAACAGGATTACAGAAGACAGATCAGTTTTCCATTCTTATTAAAATGGTCAGGAGGTTTTTTTACTTATTTTTTATTTTATTAGGTAGATACGTCCTCTTCACTGGAGTGAACCCGAGGCCTTTCAAAACAACTTTTTTTTTTTTTTTTTCCCCACAAAGAGCAAGACAGCAGTCTCCTGCTGTCGATGTACCAGAGATGTGGGGCATTCACCTGGGATGCAGGAGACCCAACGAGTTTTTGATTAGCAAAGCAGAAAGGCTCCCAGAGGAGAAACCCGGAGAGTCTTGCCTGAGAACAGGCAGGTGGCCAGACTAACTGCCTGGCGTATGAAGCCTGTCAGTGCGTCTCTGGTCTGAAGGAGGCAAACACGGCTTAGGCCAGGTCCCTGGTGTCCTCACGAGGTGCTGTTTGGGGGCTCCGTAGTGTTAACTTCTGGTCAAAACCAGGAAGATCTCTGCTGAACCCAAAGCTGCCGCTTGTCCATGTGTTCCCGCTGATTCAGCAAATCAGTACGGTTTAATGAAAACCTCTTTTATCCAAATACTCCCAGTCAGCTCTACCCTTTTCTCAGATTTTCTACTGCTAATTGTTTTACTGTGTTAAGTATCGTGCGTAACAAATAATTACAGAAAACTTGATCTTTCAGATTCCTGAGTTTTTAGGAAAAACTTTTAAAAGTTTCTTAGGTATATTTTTTTCCTAGCAGATCTGACAATGGGACTGCCTTTGTGTTCATGACATCCTGCTCCTTTGGGTGATAGGACAAGATGGGTTTAAAAAAAAAAGGGGGGGGGGGGATTTAACTCTCAGGGGTCACAAAATTGGATGGGTCTGGGGGAGGGAGCTGCTGGATTAGAAAGGCAAAACAAAAGGTGAGGTGAAAGAACATAAAAATAAAGAAAACCCTACAGAGCATCCTCTTTACACTAGTGTGGCAATCTCCATCTGAAACTGGATTTAACAGGGTTTTCCAGGTGAGTGGTGCTGTTGGTCATTAGCAGCCTTTAGAACTGGAGGTGCCTCTTGTATCTAAACAGACCCAGAGCATTAACTAGTTTGGTATGTGCTTAATAGCAGTACAGATGGCAGAGAGGGAATGACAGACAATGTATCTTTCCCCCACTTTCCCTGATGGATATCCAATGTTTTCATATTGGATGGTTTTGTTTGATTTGGCGTACGGCAGGCTTTCAGGTTAGAGGAGCACCGGCTTGCTGTTAGCCCTGGGACGGCTGGTCTGGTACGCGGCCGCCTGAAAATGTTTGCATCCGAAGCAGGAGGCTGGAGCGCGGTGGTGGGGTCTGCTTAATGCAGCGTAGCTCACCAGGGGTGTGCGCTAACAGGGAACTTGCACGCTGGAGTGCAAGAGAGAGAGAAGGAGAGAGTCCCATGTGAAAACGTAGTGACCTAGCACGGGCAGCAGATAAATTGGTGCTGGGTAACTGTGGGTGAATTGCTGGGTGCTGGCTACCCTGCAGTATCCCCCTGCGTACGGTCTCTTAAGCTGCAATACCCTTAGCCGTTAGGTACTCAGCAGCCCCTGGCGTTGCCTGTCATCCGCTGCTGATGATGGGCAGGGTGAAAGCATCCAGCGTGGCCTTCCCGGTTCAGGTCTTGCTCCTAGTGTGAGGTTTTCTGTTTTGGCATTGAAATGGAGCTGGCCTCAGGTTCTAAGTACGCGTACCTTTAAATCTGGATCTAAGCATTGGAAGAATCTGGATCCAAGATACTTACTCTGATGCATTTTTCACCTGAACCAGCAAGGGAACGTTAAAGTCTGTAACCACCTATAGCAAACACACCGGGTGATTTTTTCAGCTTTGGGCTTTGCCTGGCTCTAATTTTAATAATAAATGTATGTGCAAGTGAAAACTAGACACTATGTTGACATCAGGCAATTTATAATTACAGGATTTTACCTTCATTTCCATAGCAACAGCTTAGGATGCAGCAAACAAAATTATGAATTGGATTCTGGTTTCAGTTCTGCCTATAGAGCCCCAGAATATCCCCATTCACTGGCGCCGGCATCATTATTCAGTTGATAGAATGGCTAACTGAAGCCTTCATCTGGCCTTCCTGACCTCTTTTAAGAGGCAATAAAGGAGAAGGAGCACTGTGAGGAAAAAGCAACTGGAATTTAAACCTGATATTATACTAAGGAGAATAGAAAAATCAGTTGTTTAGGGAGATAAGCACGTCAGTAGGTTGCTGTTGGGTGAGTTAGTGTCTAAATTTATAGCACACTGGTTAATCCTTGATTCTTGGTTGTGTGCCTACTCTTTTTGCACAAAAAATTTAAAGTATATTCGTATTCAGTAAAAAGTGCAGACAGTCTTGCAGGGCTCTGTAGGACAGATGAAATTAATAAATGGATAAGCAGGAATAAAATCTACCTCACCCTACGTAAAGTTATTCTGCCTTTTAGGGTTAAATCAAAAACCTCCGACCCCCTTGACTCCTAAGACAGAAGACAGGCCTGTATATGCAATCGGGAACATATCTGTTGAATACCAGAGTGCTATTTTTACACTCAGAATAAAGCTGCACTGGCGAAGTTCATGTTTTGCTTGTAGGGCTGGTAACCGAATCTGGCGGGACTGCCTTCTGAAGTAAATGCTTGAGTTTCGTTGAACTCGAGGAGAGGAAGGATGGTTCAATGGTCGTGGCACTGGCCTCGGGACGGGGTGACGGAGGTTCAGGCCGCCGGCCGCCCACCCGACTCCCTGCGCGACGGTCCTCGCATCGCTCCAGCTCCCTTGCTGTGAAACAGGGTTAAGAGCGCGGAGGGCAAATGCATCCAAGGCGCTTGGGCCATGAGGGGAGCCACACGGGTACTGCGGATAAGCTGGAGTACTACAGGCTGAAAAATGCGTGCGAACGTGTCCTTGGAGACAGGGTCTGTCCTGAGCAAAGAGAACAAGACCGAGAACATGCAGAAGAAGCGTGTCTCCCTGTGCGGCGCTTGTTAAGGTCAAGTCATGACAGGCAGACTGCCAGCGCATGCAGTTGTCATTACGCTAGGGAAGTAAATGGGATGGATTGCTTCAGATGTTATTATAGACCATAAAATAGCACTGGTAGCTTCTGCTGCCCGTCTTGTCAAATGGCTTGCTCTCTTTGAGAGGAAACCTGATTCATCCCTTATGGGACTTGAGTGGCTTAAAGAAAGCAACATGGAAAGTGACTTTAGCCAAGTCACTTTTATGTAAATAATCATGGCTGCAAAATCGTTACTGTGTGTGATTTGGGACCACTAGGTTTCTTTAATGTTTCTGTGTGTTACAGGCACAGGGGAATGTGTTTATTTTCTAAAAATAAGGTGCTGTCTGCACTTCAAGTTTTTCATTTTATTTTGCATCTTGCCCTCAAACTTTCTTTGCGGTTCTTTGGTATTCCTCTTGCTGGCCCATTTTCACGTCACAGTTTAGTGAACAGGGCTAGAAGCTAGAGAAATCACTACCCAAACTCACCCGTTTTTAAGATGCTGACGAGTAGCTATAAAAGGGCAGGATCCTCGAAATTGTCCCGTCTGATAGGGGTCTGGATGGGTTGAGCCACCTCTAAAATGTCAACTCTGTCCTGTGCAAACACTCGTTCTCTGTCAGCCCCTCCAAATGTCCTCTCTCCAATTTTATCTTTCTTCCTGGATTATCGCCACCCTTTAATTTTGGCTACAAGAGCTACGAGTTACAAGAAAACAGAAGGGTTACTTCCACCCAGCTTGCGTTTGCCCTGTTCCTGCTCACCCTCCATGCCCGGGTCCCCACAGAGGACTCCTCTCCAGGCTACCCCGGTGTCACCCAGCAGGGCACCGGGCCACGTCCTCACCTCGAGGAAGGTAATGGTGCCGCATTCGTGTCGGTAGCTGTAGTGGAGCAGCACCACTTTATTTCAGCTAAAGACTGAGCCCTCTCCAGCACAGCAGAATTCATGCGTGTCCTTGAATTCAACTGTATTTTAGCCTTGCAGAATAAATTTTGCTTTGTAAAGTGAGAATACTAATCCTTGCTGTGATAAGAGGAATTTCAGAATCACCCTACCCTGCACATACTCCTCAGTGAATGTGATACTGTATACGAGATCGTACCAAAACTCAGAAGAGTTTACCACGAATGTTTAGTGCAACTTAATTCCCCATTAGTTCTAGTCATGCAATGGCTATTTTTTTGTCCCTTTAAAAACATTCTTCCTCCTGACTGCATTCCAAGGTAGGTGTGAGATAACTCACTAAATCACCATTTAATTTATAACTTTGTCAGTCATTCCGTGAGTCATGACTTTATTATTGCAGGAATGCAACCCACAAACAGATCCCCCCCCCTTAAAGCTTCAGTTTGTTTGGTCCCAAAGAAAGCTTTGGTGCCACATTGCCCAACAGCACTTACAGACCGTGTTTCCACCCAGGGCTTCTGCTGATGAACTCTATGCCTGATTTTTTTTTTTTTGTCTTTTTTTTTTCCCTCCCCCCCTCTTGCTTCATCTTCCCCTCTCCCCTTTGTGTAGAATTAGCTTCTCTGAGTATTTGTGTGCGTGCTGGTGCTTGTATCCCAAGCTTGCAGGGGCACCTTGGAATTGAAGTGTCTCAAACCTACCCCTGAACTGTGCTTTTGCCTTCAACCATTGTTTATGCAGTAGTCAAAAGAGACGAATGGCATGAGCACTATCAGTGAGAGCACACTAGAAATTGCTACCTCCTCCTCTCTTCCTCCAGTCAAAAACAACAGTGTTTGTAACCAGAGACAGCCTTATGCAACACACAAACATCTCAAGTATGGTAAATGATTTCCAATTGTTCCATGTGTCTAAGTAATTCCTGGTCCCCCACTTCTGATATCTTTTGCAATTTTTATTAAAACAATTGCTTATTCCTATTCTATTAGTGTCTGGATGTTTTGTGTGAACAGTGCCTAGCACACTGCAGATGTTTTCTCTGTCCTGAAAAATTTGTAGCCTCATTAACTGCTTAAAAATAAGAACACAGGCTAAAATTAGGGATGGGATGCATGAAAAGTCCCAAAAAGGAAACAAATGTATTTGTTCTATACATTTCCAATCGGCAAAACTGGGTGGGGCATTGCACCGCAACAGGTTTCTGATGTTCAGTATCTTCTGGCTAGTGAAAATCTTCCCAAGGGAAGCTCCTCTTCCATTTGGAGCTTTGTTGAGCAAGTACGAATCATACCACTGTAGTGTCATTTTTTAAGATGTTGGATGAACGTTTCTAGTCTGTCTGGAAGACCTCAGAGCATCTCTGGATGGTCGGCTCACATTATAGGCTAAGGTCCAGAGCCAGGTTTTTCAAGAATTGACAGGTAATTTTGAAGTCCTTGTTTTGGTCCTGCATCTAAGTCACCTGGATTTTGAGATAAGCATATATTTAAGCATGTATTTTGGGATAGATCTTCTCACCTCCCTGTTTAGGGTTTAAAACAACAACCAAAGAAGCAACTACTCCTGCTATTAATTTTTTAAATCTTAGATCATATTTGAATGCTCCTATTCTTAATTGAAATTAGGTGCATATTAACACAATGCCTTCCTCCTTATTTTTCATCATATCCCCAGTATTGCTTTTTTTTTTTTTTTTTCCCATTTGTCACTTTAGTCTAGAAAAGGCCTCTAGGAAAACTAATAAGGATAGGCTTTTTTAATTTCCAATATAAGATGGTTTCTTGGAGATTTGTTTATTTACTCATTCAGCTGACTGGGTTGCTAGGACTTCTGCTAAAACCTGAATTAGTTTTGAATAAATCCTGATGCTTTACACCACAGATGTGATGGCAGTATCACTGTGACATGTTTCAGGATCATGTGCTAAGCTCTGTATTTTACTGCTTGTGGTTAACCCCGTTGTTCCACGTGCAGAGCAGTCAAGTCATCAATCTTTCTGTCATAGACCACGTCTGTCAAAATTTGGGCTTCAGATGTGTTGCTTGGGTTATTGGAAGGAAAATGGTGGTGGGTCACTATGGAAAGGCAGGGAAAATAAAAGCCCACTGAGTGCACAGGTACCGTGGTACCTGGAGCTGGTGCATGTGGAATGGAGGGAGCAAAGACTGGGATGTGGGACCTTTGGCTCTGGGATTATGGATGTCAGCAGTATAAGAAAATTTTTAGCCTACACTTACAAGGTGAACAAAATAGATTGCACACAAACGCATAAAAGAAAGCTGTCCGACTGTTGAAAAGTCTCATTTTGCAAACCATTGACTGTCATGCAAGAAAGTATTGTTTCTGACGTTATTCTGCCAAAAAATTCTTCAAGCAAATGTTTTCATGGGAGAGTCTGTAAAGCAGAGGAAGGAAAACCTTCAGGACCAGGATTATGCTTTATGGCCCAAATAGGTGTCAGTGATGGATTCCCTGGGCTGCCTCATTGATAAGATACTGAAAAGTCAGGGCATTTTGTGCAGTAATATCAGCATGATGAGTGAAAACACATCACCAAGCCTGCAGATTCTGAAATGAGAAAATGCCAAAAGAAACACACAGATTTTATTTCCTCAACTGTTATCATGAGAGATCACAATCCTATCGAGCAGTAAAGCAATTCTGCTTTCTGAAACAAGCCACAAATTAAGTGATCAGAGACAAGATTCCTTTTTCTTTTTTTTTCTTTCTCCTTTTTTTTTTTTTTTTTTTCTCTTTTAAAGTGACTAGTTGACCCTTGGTGCTATAAACTTTTGGGGTTTCTAGTGAGATGCACATCCACTAGGTCTGATTTTTTTTACAGAAGGTGTTGAGCACTTCCACCCCCTCCACCGAAGCCATACCTCGGGTTGTGTAAAAGGAACAGAAGGCCTACAGGGATTTCCTCTGAAGCTAGTATACAAACAGCAGTCGGAGGGCTCCAGCTCTTAAAAGTATAGAGAACCTTAAATAGATGGGCTGGGATAACTGGGAGGGAGAGAGACACATCTGTTGAGTTGTTGAAAAGACATATGCTGCTAGCACTTCCTTTGTCATGCATTTTGGAAATCTTTTCTCTCTGAGTTTATTGCTAATATTTAATTTAAAACCAGATTTGGATTGTTGACAAAATTATAACTTGTAAACGGACACCACCACCACCACCCCCCCCTTCCCTGTCTAATCTGAGCAGCGCTTGCTCTCCCATTTCCTCCTGCTGCTGGTCCCAGCTCATGCGCCCGGGGTCGTACTGGAGAAAGGGGGACCTCACCCTGGCTTTGGCCTTACGTGAGAGGACAAGGCTGGCAGGAGAGTGGGGAAGTGACGGTTTGCAAGTTGGTAACACCTCACTCCTCCTGTCACCCTCCAGGCTAGCAATCACGTTTATATCGGATGGAAAACGTGACTTTATTTGTGTGTGTGTGTTTGTGTATGAGCACTTAATGACATTTCAAGGCATCCGACAAAAGCCTAATTCCTTGGATTGGTTTCGTCAAATAATAAAATGACTTGACATAAGTATAATTGAAAGCAGATGTGAAAATATGGAATTTTAGCAGTCATTCTGGCCCCCCCCCCCTTCTCTTAGCTCTCAGTTCATGCAAGAAATATTTTCATTTCTGTTTCCTACTTCCTCTCCGCAGAACAAAGCCTGGGGAGGATGAGTTCTGGGGCAGGGAACCAAAGGGTATTCATTTCACATTTTCATGTCTCCTTGTAAAATTTCCACCTTTTCTGAGTTCATTTTCCATTATGAAGGAAAGTTTCGTGTACCTCCCCGCGTCTCCCCTGATTCTGAACTCATCCTCTAGATGAACTCTGTTATATAATCATTCCTGTCCACGATGGCTGTTTACTGCTATCGCTTGAATCTGAAATTGTAGGTTACGTGCTGGGCTCAGCCGAGCAAGCAGCCCACGTCACATTTTCGCCTTCCCCACTTGGCTGGATGGAGTAAGTAGTGGATGGAAGAAATTGTAAAGATGCAGAAAAGAAATGGTAAAAAGTTTGCACGTATGCAAACACAACTGTGGGCAAAAAGTGGAAGGGTTCTTTCCCAGAGTTTTACACTGTAAAATATATAGTCTTTACCCCTGCTCCTTAGCCTGAAAGGAATAGGATAAAAGCATCAGTGATGATAGCAAATGTATTACCGGCCACTTAAATGGCAGTGATGAATTCTTCAGTGGAACAGCCCTTCCCAATATGTCAAACCAGCGTGACTGGAAAAATTAAGGGCTCAGAGCCACAACAATGGCAGTTTAATATCAACATCGATTTTCTTGAATCTTCAGCCATATCAGCATCACGGTATCATTGCTCACACTGTTTTGGAAAGAAACGAGACTTATAAAAACTATTATCTGCTTCGATTTTGTCGTCTTTTGAAAAAGAGGGTTGTGTGCTTCAGGAGAGTCAGGTACTCAGTTCCCCTTTCAGTAGGATTCAAGCATAATATCCTGCCAAAATCCCAGCCTGGAGCTTTAGCTGAGGTCTTTTAGTCTGGAGATGTTTGTGTCTGTCTATCTTCCCTGTGACTTTTGAGCCTTTTCACCATCGGTGGGAAAAAAAAAAAAGTATAACCGAGAGGGCTGGAAGTCTCTAAATTGTTTATGGTGCCATAAGTTACGTGCAAATAGGTGGCCAGTTAATGGAAGAAGGAAGAGAGATGCATTACAGTACTAACGCCAGTACTACCATAGAGGCTGCCAGTGCACAAGATGTTGCCATCTGAACTTGTCCTTTCTTAGAATCCAAAGGCAGCCCCACGTGAGCCTCCAGCCCATCAGAAATGAGGGTTCATGCTTTCAGCTGCCCATCAGACTGACGGTTCTTTCCCTCAAAGCTGGGATGGCTGGGCTATGTATGAAGAGGACTCAAGTCTGATTTTTTTAATTCTGGACACTAGTTTTATGGTTTCTTCACCTGGGGCATGGTGGACCTAGTTTCCAAGAGCACTGAGACCCCAACTGCAGGCACCAGTAACTTCAGATGTCTTTAGAAATGAAAATCTCCATTAATAAGCTGCATTAGTAGTACAATGCCAAGTTTAAAAGCAGCAGATAATGTCTGAGGCATCTATTCATTACTGGTAAGATCCTCATTTAAGTTGTGCAAGGTGAAATACACAGGCTGAAGTGCTCGAAAAGTAATCTGAGCGCAGGAAAGCAGCTGAATGTATTCAGAGTTTACAAAAAAAAAAAAAAGATGGGGAGTGGGATGGTCTGCAGAGGAGGGTCGGTGAAGCCAGCCAAAATAATAACTGCCAGGAACATGTCAGGGGGATAATCTAGCAAAGGCAGTTCAGCAGAGGTGTTAGTCCTGCAGAAAAGTGACTAAGAGGAGAGTGTAAGATAAAGCAGCCTGCTGCTTTAGTGTACACCTGCACCCTGATAGGCATACCTACCACTCCCAAAAGCACGTTCCTATTTCACGCAGGACTCCAGCGTGGCAGGAAAATCTAGTATTGGACCAAACATATCGGAAACGTTCTTCTCGCCCATCTTTTGCTGTCCTGTGAATCTTAGGGCTCCTACAGGCTGCTAACCAACCTGAAATAAGAGTGCTGAGGAGGCATCGGGCTTTCTCTGTGTTGGACAGATGTTGTGGTAGACTTATTGAGCTGACCCAGGCTAGCATGCTCCTCCTCGCAATGCACCGCCCAACCGGAGTGATCAGTTTGTGCTATGGAGGCAGTGTAGGCTCCGCAGAGAGCTGAAATCAAGAGGGTGCTTGGTAAATCTGGTGTTCAGTTTAGTATACTATTTTAAGTATATATTTCAAGAAAGGAGGTCTTTTAATGAACGTTCTGAATATCTTAGAAGACCATAATGCCATACTAAACGATCACTATTTTTTAAAATTAGTAATAGTAACTTCTTAGAAGGTAGAAATCAAAATTTCTGAGCTACTGACTTTATTGCTGTCTATTCAGGTAAGTTTCATACTGTCCTTTCCAATACCAGTAGTGCTAAAGAGGCAGATCTTACTCATGTTTCTTGAGGATACTGTGACAGGATGTGTAAATACTTATAAAGCTAACAATTCTGCTTACCTGTATAACCACAATGCATCCTGGGATTAGCCTAGAGAGACAAAAGTTTAAAGCCTATGTTAGTGATTCATCTGCCAAGTATGTCGGTAAAACCATCCATTTGTTGTGAAACTCTCTTGATTGCATGGTTCAGCTTGCACATGCAATTTCTTCATCTGTGCACACACTTATCAGATTTGTGTGGACAAAACAGAGGCTCGCACAGTATTTACGGAAAGTGCATCTGTATGTTTTCTCTTTTGCCATGATCAAAATGTCAGGATTGTCAGTCAACTTTTCACGTGTACACACTGTTCTAGGGTTTGAAAACACAATCAGCGGGGGCACATAGTCATCAGCTCCATCAGATTGTTTTGTTTTCTGTAGGCTTCTGTGTAGTGTGGACCTTAGGTAAGTGTCCTTCAATGCATCTGTTAAATGTAAAAGTCAAGTATGTGGCTGTTTTCTACACTGGGCTAATTCGGTATCCCAGACTAAATATGTAATGACAAGCTGAATGTTGTCTCCTTGTTTACCTAGGAGGTAAAACACTATTGGCCACAAATATTGTTGGTTTGTCTTTGCTGAAGGTGGTAAGCTTATGGCCGGGAAGAAATTTATCCCACTGTTGAAAGAACTCTGCAAAGTCAAAACTCTCTGGATCAGGACCCAAGGCTAAGTACATTTTAGCTGGAGTGACAGTGGGAAAAAATGCAATGAACTTAAGCACTATGTAGGCCTGCGTATGATGCTCATTTTTTTCTTTTTCTTTTTTTTTTTTTTTAAATAACATGAAAGTATAATTGTGTCCCAAAACCATTAACACTGGCCCTTGCTTCCAACATTTTGTATCAAGTCCCCCAAGCTGTCAGTTTTGACCTGAAGTCTGAAGGAAGCTTTCAGAACTCCTTACAGTATGTATTTGTGTTATTTCCATTTGTACATCCAGGTCCGGAGGCTTCCATCCCAGAGTCACTGTTCTCCGCTAATCCTCCCTGACGGGAGGGACAACTTACGTGTACCTCCTCCTTCTCACTTCCCTTCTCCAGCCTTCTCCACCTCCATTGCACCAGCATCACTAATCGTGCTTCCATAAAGAGTTATGCACTGTGGGTATTTATTCTGCTACCCGTGTCCCACAGCCTCCATCCTCCTGTGAAGGCCTGCGTTTGCGTCCCTCACCTTCCACTTCCTTCCTCCCGTTATTTGGGAAAGTACGACATTTGTTGGGGGACAGCATAATAAGCTCTGTTGGAAAGCTGGGATGGAAAGAGATGAGGGAGTGATACTGTTATTTCAGAAAGCGTTAACGAATGTTGTCAGCCAAACCTTTGACCTAAGAGGGAGTGGTGGAAGCACAAAGCAGATGACGAAGGCTCTTTGCGTTCCCCATTACCGTTCTGCCCATTTTCCTTGGCTGTGAGCATCTAGAATAATCTCTAACATTTTTAATTGAGCAAACGCAGCGTTCCCAAGCTGTTGTGCGGCAGACAAACAGACGAACCTACAAAGAAATGCCATGAATTTGAGTGTGTGGGTTCACAAGCTCAGTCAATTATTCACAACTAGAAAAATAAGGTTACATAAATGGTCAAGATTTTTTGAGGGTGACTAATTGTTTTGGATGTCTTATTCTTTGGATGATCCATTTAAAATACCTTAAAAGGGCTTGTGCTTCAGCATACTGGTTCCCATAACCTTCTGAAAATTGCGGGTCCTTACAGATGTTTCATGGTGTACACCAAGAAAACGTAGAGGTTATCAAAATCGGTATTCATCTGAAAGTGTTAGCCATAAAATTATGCATAGGGGCATTGTTTTCTGGTTTATATCTGTCTGCGAATCCTCCTCACATGTTTGTATACAGACTCAACAAATAAATGTTAACAGTATGTTTTCTAAGTTATGTTGTAGGTGGAAGCACTTTGCTGGGAGCAGGCACAGTTGTAATGGTCTGAATAGTTGGGAAGGGAGGCCTAGGAAGAGTTCATCTGTTAGGTCTTGAATGAGGAGCTGTTTACTAACCACACACAAAGTATTTTAAGAGGGAAAGGGGCATTGCAGCATTGCTCTGCGGCATTGCTGGTGTCTGAAGCATGGGAAAAGAACATATAAAAAAATCCTAATAAAATGGAAAAGCTGAGTGGTGGCAGGCCCTAGTAGGCCTTTTTAGGGTCGCTATAGAATGGGGGTTGCCTGAGGTAGGCAGGACTTTGGTTGGCACAGCCACAAACTGGTCACTTGCAGCACCC
Organism: Phoenicopterus ruber ruber; assembly: GCA_009819775.1. Taxonomy (NCBI): domain Eukaryota; kingdom Metazoa; phylum Chordata; class Aves; order Phoenicopteriformes; family Phoenicopteridae; genus Phoenicopterus; species Phoenicopterus ruber. The sequence goes on from CM020216.1 coordinate 58,199,195, forward strand.
TGGGACGAGGCTGGAGAAAAGCAGCCGAAAGGTCACACAATCCATCCAGCTAAACAGTCCTGGTGGGTGGCAGTCTGAAATAATTCCTGAGCTATTAATTAGGAAGATGCTTCTTCCAGGTTCCGGCCGAAGTCATAAGACATGCCAAGGCAAGGAGCCAAAAGATCAAAAGGACACTAAATATTTTTTTTAAGGCATTCTGTGGAGAGAGGGAGGAGAGAGCTGTCCAGGGCCGGTTCACACAGGACATGCTGACAGGGCTTGGCGCTGCTCTAGGATGTGCAGAAGCAGAGTCTGCCTGGCCCTGCTCTCCTTGGTTTTCACGTAAAGACGACTGTGGGTTCTTTTATCTTAGCTTTATCTTTGGTCTTAGCTTCTCTTATAAAACTTTTGTGCTGATAGTATCTTTTGCTCCCAGTGTTAGGGTTGCACAGTGTCTTGGTTTGAAAAGGCTGTGTAATTACCTATGTTAACCATTTATTACAAGCCCTTGAGAAGGAGTATTGCAAGTGTTGATTCCAGGCAAATTTCCTAGTTAAGCATAAGTAAGCCCACCACATTGTAGCTTGAGACTCGCCTTTATTGGCACATGAAATACTGAGTTAATCCAAGAAAAGACAAAGCAGTGATGCCTAGTGCTGAAGAACAGGGGAGAGGATGTACATGGCTTGTACGGAGACAAGGGACACGTCAAATCCCATGTTTCGTAAAACAAGTAGCTCATGAATAGCACAACCCAGAGTCTTGTTTCCCACAGACTTCTCTAAAAGACGACTCCTCTTGCTCCTTTCGTTTCCACGAGTCTCCTATTTGTATCCTCTGATGTGCGGTAAGAGTATATGCTGCAACCTTTCCCACGTTGGCTCCGTGTGCCAATTTTCACTCACCTCGCACCTACCATTCTGTCAGACTTGGCTGAAAATGAACAGGGAATTTGAAATTTATTGAGGAGAAACTGATATGAGAAAATGACTGGTTGACAGTGTGATATCTTAAATCCTTATTTTCAAGGGAACTTCGCTGGGTAGGGTGGGTTTGAGGAACTGAAAGCAGCATGGAATTGATTTTTGCAGGAGGAGCCTGGTAGGAAGGACACCAAAACATCTAAACTTGCTTTGTGTCCCATGAATTAGTTTCTTTTTTTCCCCACTGTGAAATGCAAGGTAGGGCTTGAACATGGAAGTAGAAGTTGGCCACTTCTTACAGTGAAAAAGAAAGCCAGAATTTTGCAACCCAAACAGGAAACATGATGGTAGGTCCTGATTGTATAAAATCTTTCTTCTTCTGCCATTCCTCTTGTGGTTGAGCAAGGGAAACCCCCTTTTTAGCGGAATGTTTTTGTGGGGTCCAGACTGAGATTCCAGCGGGGACTCTGTTGCAATCTTAAACTTGGAGCAGCTGCCATCCCTCCTTAATGACGTCAGTGACATTATTTTGATAAAAAAGAGCTAGTTCTCACAACTTTGGTGGAACTCACAAAGTCATTTAATGCAAGAATAATTTTTTCTTTAGATGTCATTTTTTTTAAAATGTCATCACATCTTTTTCAAATGCCATTGCAGAAAGGAGAAGTTAGAACAATAGATTTGCAATATACCACACCTGAAATTTTTATGCCTATTTCTGATTGTCTATGCATTTATATATATATTTAAGAAAATGACCTTTTTTAAAAAATTACTATTGAAAGGTCTATTATCTCCTTTTCATTTTTTCTCTCACTTTAAGTAGGAAATAGAGAAAAAAGGCACACCTACCAATTATTTCATGACATTTCTGCTAGTGAAAATGCACTTACCTAACATCTGGAAGGAACTAGAGTGTTTACACTTTTCAAAACCACCTGAAGGCCTTGGGAGTGCATGTCTTCTTGTAAATCTGATTCAGATAAATGGAGTTTGAGCTTCTAAATGACTCTGAGATTTGGAAAATACCACCGGTTAATTCTTATGACAGTTAATCGATAATAGATTCATATAAGGAACCAAATCATCTAGGATGGTATTAGCTTTCAGTAAATGTAAACTTCTATTCAGATTCAAAGGAGTGAGAAGAGTCTTCCCCCTAGAGTAACCAAACATGTTTAACATTCCCACTGAAGTTAGTAGAATTGCACACGTAAGTGAAGCTGATTATACATCTAATGCAGGATCTGTAGAACACCAGAAGTGAAAGGTCACAATATCAGGCCATTTATTCTTTTCAGTAATTGACAGATGTGAAACCCATCCTCTTCACATGAGATCACATTTTAATTGTTTATTTACCTCCAGCCTCCATCAGAAATATCCCAGAATTTATAAATTTGTCTAATTAATATAAACATCCTTTTCTCCACATCATTAAAACCATCTTCGGTGTTTGATCCAGCCATTATTTTATATTTTATGACTCTAAGCAACAAGTCTAAGTTCTGCTCCAGTGATTTCCTTCTGGCTATGATACTTAGCTGGTAATATTTCATTTAGAAATTAATCATATTCTCCTATTGTTGAAGTTTTTATAAAAATGAAATTTGTCAAAATCAAAGACAGGTGTATGCCCTTTATTGAGCTGAGGGAGAGCTTGTTGTTCATTTTCCATTCTCCATACAAATGCTGCCTTATAAGATGGCTGAGTGTGAGAAAGTTATAGCATCACTCTGCAAAACGATAAAATTTGGCATGATACAGGGATTCTGTAGTTCCTGAGATAGCAAAGAGGAGCAGCCCTTCCTTTTCCACTACTCAAACTCCTGAGGGCCGCACATTTATAGCATATTAAAAAAAACAATTCCCTCCCACAGCAATAACAAATTGCAGAGTGTCTACCAAAGCTTAAAGGACAGCACTCAAAAAGTGACAAGAAAAGAAAACATGTTCAGAGCCATTCTGTTTCACAGGTGTGGACTTAAGCACATGTTGCCTGTAGTTTCCAGGCGCATGTACGGTAGCTTGTTATAAAGCTTAAACTTGATCCTCATTGACAGCTATAAGACTGAAAAATATGTTGGGGCAGGATGTAAATCCGTACAAATATTGGAGATACAGCAATGGAAAAAACGAAATCTTCCCACAGCAGCAGTGAGGAGGAAATACGTATTTTGAACTAAAAGGTTAACCTTAAGGATAAGCTGATTACTTCACGGTGCTGTCACATGAGGCATTGTCACAAATGAGTGCCAACCTGTAATCGCTTGCTGATAGATACTATATGGCCTTTGTGGAAACTGCAAATCTAGGTCGCAGAATGAGTAAAGGTCTGCCAAAGATGGGCTGGATAGTGGTGACAACCCAGTGCGAATCCCACACCAAGCACACGCTTGTGACCTAAGGGAAGATTAGCACTCGCAAAGAGACGCAACACAACCTGGAGAGTGCAGGTGATTCCTGAAAACTTGCATTCCCGTGCACCGGGGCAGACTGTAAGCTTCCAGTCTTCTTTAATTTGCCTTGAATTGCAACATGTCCAAAGCACAGTTACGCAAACTGGGGGTCAGCGTGGTGCAGGGATTCTCTTGTGACACTTTTTCTTCCTCAACGTAAGACCGTCATAAAGGTCTTGGGTTGGATAACGGATTACAAGGTCAGATCTCTGCCACTGAGATTCATAATGCATGGTTTGCCCTGCCATGGTTTCCTTGCCTGTGTGGGTTTTGGAAGAATAAAATCACTCCGTGGGGGTTATTTCCACAGCTAAAGGCAACTGTTTCGTTGTTCCTTGGGTTGTCTTCCTCTGCCTGGCACAGAGGAAGCAGTATTCTTGGTGCTAGGGAAGATTAAGTCACATTACTGTGTGATTTTTGAGCAGAGTGACCGATGGAGGTGCATTCGAGATCAGACGCTGCTACGCTGTGTGCCAACTTTGCTGCCAAAGCAGTCCCAGCTCCTTAGAGGCTGAGCACTTGGTGCGAGCTGGGCTGCCCTCTTCCACTACGGGGGAAGGAAAGCCGGCGCAAGATAAAGGCCAGATCACAGGGCCACCTCTCCCGCTTACTTGTAGCTGAGTTTTGCACTGTGCTCTCCCAGACATAAAAATGGGAAGAAAACCTGAATATTTAATGGAAAAAAAAAAAAAGAAGTTTTTTCCTTGGCACCACTTCTATCTTTTCCTCTGAACTGTAGTTTCTCATATGCCTTCATATTCAACATCTGTTTGCTGGATCTGATCGTGAATACACACTGGATGCCTCATTATGGGTAGATTGTAATCTCTCTGTACATAAATTAATCTTTTTACCAGTCTGACTTTGCCGTCAGCTTGTTATGTTGGTGGCCTTTGAGACTTTACTGCACTTTCTGTGATGAAAGAGAGAAAGTTTTGCATTAGAGATTATAACCTCCAGAGCCAGGGGGAGGGAACGGAGTACGCTTAAACAGGCTATTTCAAAGTCTTTCAGGAGAGAGGACCAGAAGAGCAGGTGAACCAGAGCCTCATCTATCCCAGAGTCTGGTGGCAGTGAGCAGTGTGTATTCTGAAGAGAAGACAAGGAGAGCGCAGCATTCCCATTACGTCCCTCTCGCTTCTGGCAAATTTTAGGAATGAGCTGAAGAATGTTCCCGAACCATTGTGTTTAATAGCTAATGACTTTTGGTTAAAGAAATCCGATCCTCCCTTCGGTCAGTAATATGTACTGAATAATGTCTTGAGATCCCTGCCAGCCATGTTTTCCATGAATCTTTGAAGGTCTGTGGAAATTTGTCGGGCTCATTTTTCAGTTTCTTGTTATTCAGATCAGCAGAACCGCTCCAGCTGAGGCCATCTAAGGATCTGACCTTTGGATTCATGTCTGCACTGGTGTGCTTTCTGCCACTGCTGTGCTAGCGTTTTGCCACTGTCTTCGCTGCAAATAGTTGAGTATCGTGATGATCTGTGTGACCGGTAAAGAGTCTGTCTGACTGGCAAAATTCAAAGAAGTAGGAAGGGAAGGCTGTTTCTTCTTTCTACGTGGCCTTTGGGATTGAAAAGGCTTTTCATTAGTTGTTAGGTGTGTATACATATGTCTGTATATTTGAGGAATAATTTTCCAAAATTTTACGGTCTCATAAACACACTGGGTTTCATCTTTTAAAAGCATGGCTCTGGTACATGATAGGAAAAAAGAGCTTTTGTTCTGAAAGAGTTTTCTCAGTCATAAACCATGCATTTAGCTACTGAACTTGCTCACATTTTGTTACTGTTTTCCCTCCAAGTATACAATACAGTGTCAGATTAGACATTCTACAGTGTATTACAAGTCTTCCTTTTAGTTTCACATAAACAAAACTGATAAATATTGTCAATCAGAGTTACTATTTTTTAACTGCATATGGTGAAGTTGTGGTCATGAGCAGCGTAAACCCAGGCAGCTTTTGTAGCTCCCTTTGCTGACACTAAAGGTTTTGTAGTTTTCTTTTTAATTTCTTTGAACTATAAATAGAAGAAATGTACTGCAATGCTTTATTCCCAATGACAGAATATACAACAGTCCATATGCCTGAGTTTTGGCTCAGTATCGGCCAGATAGATGTTTGTAGTTTTTTCATGTGCTATTGATGATTCAAGGGTTAGATAAATTTACTGTAGTGGGAGGTATTGGCAGAAGTAAGACTTGTATAAATATGATCCTTTTAGTTGTAAAATAAAAACTACCACTAAATCACTTCGCTCCCAGTTGCACACATCCAGAAGTTCTTTCTCATTCCCTGGGACAAGGTTTGGTAAGTCCCTTCTGGTCACGAGCTGCTTTCAGAGGATGATTTAAACTGTGGATAATTCTGTTGTATTCTGCTAGGAAATGGGTTGGCAAACCAAGTTAAACACAGTACATTTGCATCCTGGTTCTCAGGGACAAGGAGCGTAACGGAGATGCATTTCAAGGATGTTTGCTTCGGTTTCATACATTAAGGTGGTAAATAGGCCACTTGTTAGCAGATCATATGTTGTGTATGTCCATATGTGTCCATGCAGAGTTGATAAACCTATATGTAGTAGTTGTCTGTTACTGACACTAAGACTGCTGATTCATTTCCAGATGCAGTTTCCTGCCTGGGAGCTTTTATGCAGTGCAATACAAAAAATCTTAATTTTAATCTTTTTTTTGATGGTTCGTTTTTAATCCAGTTGCTCACTGATTTGGAAACTTCCTTCTATGAATTGTGCCTAACTGCATAACTATAGCATCACATTTTTTATGGCAGGGACAGAATTACTGTTTTATGCAGCATTTGCTAGTGACCCCCAAATTCAGATCCAACTTGCACACGAAATGAAAGGTAATCATGCCTTTTGCTAGCTGGGAATGACCTTGTAGGTCACTTGCTGGATTTTCTGACACACAGTGAGCGCTTGACTTGTACCTTCTTTTAAGTCATACCATGAAAACCTTTGTGGGTCTACATGGTAAGGATTCCTCATACAAGAGAAATGTTCAGTTGGCCATTTACATCAGTTTTAAGTTTGTGCTGGTTTGACAAAAGTAGTAGATTTGGGGGTCTGGAATACAGGATCTTGGATATTTTGGTGTGCTCATGGTATGTAAATACCAAACTTTAAACATGGTTGGTTGGTTTATTTGTTTTCTCTGCATTTTAGAAACAAGGAAACTAAGGCATGAAAGATTTCAGGTCCTCCCCCCCCCCAAATTTTGCTGTCCAAAATTTCAGGGGAGCTGAGTATTTGGAGCTCTGACAAAACTCAGTCAAAGCTTATTACCTCTTAAAAGCAGTCTGTACTTACTTGAGCTCCTAAATACAGAGCTAGAAGCAAAATTTTAAGAGCTGTTTAAAAATATGTAGACCTAAATACTACTGTGTATTATTATAGGTGTCTATGAAGAACATGCAGTCGGTGTTGAATATATATACCTATGTATATGTGTATCTATATGTGTATCCATATATATAAATGCATGTACAGTATCTGAAATATAACATGAAGACACATACAAAATACGAGAAAATAGCAATGCTTTGATTGAATTCAGGCTACATTTTTATGGTTTCCTGCTGGGAAGGCAATACCATTAGTGGTGTCCTGGGAACATGCTTGCTACTTTCTTCAAGGGATCTTTATCAAGGATCAAATGATTCAACAGATCTGGAGGTCCAACAGTCTCAGGACACATCAGAAAATTTCAGCGTTGAGGTTATGGTTCTTTAGCGTGCTGGCTGCTGTCATCCAAAGCAGCGATCCCAAAGAGTCGGCAAGAATTACTTGGCATTTCACAGCACAGGGTGTTCTGTTCCCGTTGGCTAGGTGATTATATTTAGGGAAAAGTTTGAGTTGAAAGGCATTATTTTATTGGATTGACTTCAAGAAGTATTATACAATTACGCACACAAGCTTTCTCTGTGTGACTCAGGAGTGTGGTTTTTCTAACTATGAAACGTGGTGTTATCTACAGCCCAGAAAGGTTTTGTTTGACAGCTCTGGTAATCCCTTATGAACATCACCAGATTACAATTTTGATTCTGCTCTTTAATTTTTTTTTCCCACATCTGGCCATGTATTCATATATACCATATATGTAGACACAGTCAAACTGTTCGGGTTTAGTGCCGTGACTTACAAAAGACGACTTCAGGAAGAAACTGTAAGCAAGGATTATTTGGAGAAGCAGTGGATGGCACTGTTGGATTATAATTATAAGGCAATAAAGCATGCAAATCATAAATTACAATATTTTTTGAAAAATACATAAGCTACATTATACACTCCTCAAAAGGTATGAATTGAGGTTAAGCCTCAGTGGAATGTGACATTCAGATGGGTGTTGTTGCTCTATGGTATATTATAAAAACCATTGGGGTCAGCTGAAAGAAGGCCGTGCCAGTTTGGGTTCCAATTTTGTGGTGTTTCCCTTGTTCCAGAACTGCTGCTTATAAATGACATTTTTTGCACCGAGGGGTCCAGCTGCTGAGAGGGAAGAAGGGCTGGTGGCAGCACGGAGCCGTGCTGGGATGCTGGAGCAGGGCTGCTCCTTCAGCCTCCTCAGGCGGGCTCGCGTTTGCTGTCCGGAGTTGAGAGGTCCTGGGGGGCACCAGCAGCCTGCAAACATTTCAGGTAAAAACGGGGGCATCTGTTCCTGCGCAGTGCAAAGGCCCATGCACACCTTGAATCACACTCATCTTGACCTACGCTAAGAAAAGCACACATTTTGACATAATTTTGGGCTGATCATGTGTATGGACGTGAATTTTACCCTGCCTTAATGTTTCTCCCTTGCGATACTTGTTGTTCTTGGCTTTACTTGGTATGGGCTGTGAAGGGACATTTGTTACATGGTGGACCTGTCTTTTCCTCTGTGATGTAAACATTTATTTCCTTTTCCACCACACTGCTTCCGTGGATAGATTTGCAGAGGTGCGGATTACAAGGAACAAACATTTTCAAGTGCTTTTTCCAGTGCAACAATCAAAGTAATGCCCATTATTTATTAGTGACCACAAGCAAATTAAAAAACGGCAACAGCAAAAATAGGTGAACTTGTGTTAAAGCACAACCTGGTGAAAGAGCTCCAATGCTTTCTTTGCAGTCAGGCAGATGTTATGGGGTTTTTTTCCAGGTCTTTCCCAGTAGCAGGCTCCTCCCTCACAGCTTGTGCTCAGTCGTACTCCTGCACAGTATGTGGTGTCAGTCTCCCGACACTGCCTGTTCTCCTCTACTTTACGCTCTGCGCCTTTCTGGCAGTGAAAACGCCCACTCCGCCTGCTTTGCGATTGCAGAGGGTGCAGAAGGGTGCACACAGTCTGGGGGGGCAGGGAGATACCCCTAAGGGTGTTTTCTCCCTTCTTTTGAGGAGTACCAGGCCACAGCAGTCAGGCTCTGTGTTTTTAAAGACGACAAAACTAGCTGAGGTGTGTGGTGGAAGCTGTTTAACGTGCAGCGTGTAAGGTTCAAACCTTTAAATGTTTTTATGCCAGAGTCAGGCTGTCCCACTCATTGCATTTTGAAAGGGGGAAGCTAGCTCCTGGTGCCACTCGAGAAAGGGAAAGAAATTAAAGGAGGTTTAAAATAAAGTAAAATATGTTAGTCTGGAGTAAAATACCTGCTGAACCAGCCCTGATGGGAAGCAGCTGATTTCAGCTAACTGCTCAAGGAAGGGAAGAAAGTCAGAGGTTCCAAAGAGATGGAGAGAGGTGGGGAGGAGGGAGCGAGAGGAGAGCAGAGGCTGAGACGGCAGGGTGGAGGGTTGTGGAAGCACTGAATGTACCTTCCACTTAGCTCCTGCCCTTACCGCAGCCGCGGTGCATCGCCCTGGCATTGCCGAAATGGGAACCCATGCTGTACGCGGCGTGGGGGAAGGGAGGGAGAACAAAACCAGATGTCAGATGGGAGGGGGGAGGAGGAGGTTTGTTAGAAATACAAAATACTGTTTGTTTTTTAAAATAAAAAATAGTAGGAAGTGTGATGAAGGAAGCTGAGTGTAGGCGGGGAGGAGTGCAGAAGGAAGAGAAAAGGAAAGGAAGGGAGGAGGAGAGATCTGAGGAGAGGTGAAGGGGAGATCAGGGCAGTGCTCTCTCCTTTAACTCGGTATACCGTTTGAAATGGCTATATATAGTTAAGAAATGCTAACATATGGCACTCATATAGCATATGGCACTCAAAATAGTTAAGAAATACACTTGTCTTGCAGCCAAATGCTGCCTTCAGTTGCATGGGTGTAAGTGAGGATAGGATTTATTTCATACAAGAATGTTTCTCAGATTGCTCTGACTGTTAAAGTGATGGGAGGGAGCTCCCCTTCTATTTTATCTCGAACCCTCTTTCTTCTGTGTGCAGAAACCGAATCCCCAGGGCAGAGCAGGATACGTGTACCAAAAAGATTCCCCTCACCCTCCCAATCTCTGTCTGGCTTTGAGTTCCTACAGGCTCTTGCTGAGGGTTCACAGAAGTCAATGGAGAGACTTACAGTCATTTCAACAGCCGTTTAGTAGGCTCACAATATCCACAAAGTTGGGACAGTTTTATAGGTTTTATTTTTATTTTCTTAATTGAACTTTATCAAAATACTTTCTTCCATTTGGAGATTAAAGAATACACACAAAGCCATACTGCCAAAGGAGATCTTGCTCCTTTCCTTGGAAAGTGTACGGATTTGTGAATTAAGCGAGAGTGGAAAATCCTGATTTCTGTTTCTCGTTCTGTCCCTGACTGGCCTTAGTAATCATTTGCATCTGCAGAGCAGTTCTTAAACTTCCTGTTGCTTGGTTGTATTTAAAATTGGAGGTGCCATTTGAAATGGGAGACACAGTATGAAGGATGTTGCATACACATGTGGAAAGGAGTAGTCTGTGTTCCTTAGGAGTTTATAATATAAATGGACAAGAGACAACAGGGGGTGAACAGAACGATTATCATCCCAGGTGAAAAGCTAATTTTTACTGCATGGAGGAAACACTTCGACACTTTCCTACTTAAAGAAGTCCCTCCACTGGAACTAGAATAATATTTACAGAAAACACCCAACCCTTTGCACCAACAAATGAGAAAACACTATTTATTCTGTCCAGGGAAGGGGGTTGCTTTTCCTGCTGCTGTTGTTATCTAATGATGGGACCTTGAGAGTCCTCAGCTACTGTTCTCCTGTTCAACAGCATGGTCAGAATATGAATTACAGCTCCGCATGCTAGGTGTCCTGATCCCGGGTCCTGAGCTGTGCAGTTTTAGATGACCTGGAGGGGCATCCAGTACACCTGGAGTCGACTGGAGAGCCAAGGAGTGATCAGCAAGACTCGCTCACCCTTTAATAGTCCTATAGGGCCAGCATGAAAATCTAAGGGAGAATGGAGGCTAACAGTAGACTATCGTGGCCTGAACGAAGTCACGCCGCCACTGAGTGCTGCCGTGCCGGACACGCTAGAACTTCAATACAAACTGGAGTCCAAGGTGGACAAGTGGTGTGCCACCACTGATATCACTAATGCATTTTTCTCAGTCCTTTCGGCAGCAGAGTGCAGGCCACAGTTTGCTTTCACTTGGCTTCAGTCAAGCTGATGAATTTTTCTTTTCTCACTTAAACATGGCGATGGACACCTTTTACCAGATTCTCAGGTCTGACTGCTGCTGTTCTACAGGGGTTAGTTGAGGCTATCCTTCAAGAGATGCTCATTACTTCCATCCCTCAATAAAAGGAATACTTTAAGTGGGCTTAAAGGTGAAGGAGAAATGCAAATGTGAGTTAGAGACATCATACTCGGTCGTGCCAATTTCATGCTTGGCACAGATGATGAATTCGTGTACTAATAATTGCGGAGGGACAGTGATGATATATGGTAGATTAAGAATAAATTGTAGGAGGGAACACACTTTGCTCAGCCTGAATTTCTCTAGGACTCCCCAGACTCATGCCTCGAGTGGTACGTTTGCTATCTCTGCAAGAAGTAGAGAGTACATATCCTCCTCCTTCCACTAGCCAGTGGAGTTCTTAAAGTGCTGTTCACAGTGCTATGTAATTTGGTTTACAAGCTCAGGTTTAGGCAATGTTTTGCACTGTTGCATAGCATAAAACCTAGAAACTGTCCTTTCAAAGTACCTGGGCACATGAAATACAGTTCCAATAACGACGGAGGTGTCAGGAAAATAATGTCTCCTTTCTAATGCATCTTCCTGCACAAAAGTATGCCAGGAGAAAAAGTTGAGGGTCTTTTTTCTTGTTTCACAGTCAGTCTTGGTTGTAAACACTTAAAATTATATTCTTCATTCCTCTGTTATACTAGGTTTAAAGACATCACAAACAAGGAACCATGTGTATTATACATCCTATCAGTAAATATCAGTTTTGGTGAGATGAATGAAGAAATTCTGTGGTAAATCCATAAGTAAAAGCATATATAGTTTGTTACTGAACTCATATAAACCGGGAGGACAATTTGCTTAGTGCAAGCCATCCCTTCAGATTCGTAAATCATGCACAACAGCCTGAAACACGAGCACACCGTGTATTATCTCCCCCAGCTCTGCCATATCTTGTGAGAGTTCTGAATTTTATTGAAGTTTGCTATCCTTTCAGAGCATGTGAACTTCTTGGCTCACTAGGACAGCAATGTCTCATACAACCCAATTAGAGTTATATCACTATCACTCTCTGTCATTCTACTTCTGAACTTTTATAGCTTCCTCCGCCTGCGCATCCTTCATTACCTTTGTAGTTTTCGTGGTGATTTCCAGAGTGTGAGCCTACACACCACGAGATGACCTGAAAAGCCATGCCACACAAAGTGCTTAGTGATGTGTATGTTAGTCATCTGCCTAACTAAAAGTTACACTTACGCCAGTTGTTTGCAGATACCCTAGGATGCTCTTTTGCTTACTATAATTTCTCCTTTAGAGCTCTTAGTCACTTCTTAGTCAGACCACCCCCAAGGGAAAAATTCTCCCCCAGACTTCTCATCTTTTTTTTTTTTTTTTTTTTAAATGCAACCTCCAGAGTAAGCAGATTTCGTGAATGCACCTTGCAGCTTTGCATTAGTCAGAATGCTCTAATAAATCCCATCATCTTCCTTGCTCTCCCTAGCCTTGGAGCAAGTGGGGAGGGTTTCAGCATCTATTTCCAGTGTCAGCTTCTAGACAGTGAAAAAGAACATTATTGAATTCTCCTGCTATGGAATGAGAAATCAATCTCTTTTGTTTATGAAGAGTCCTTAGCGAAAGCAGATGAAAATGAATCTGTGATTAACAACTGATTGCTTCTTTTTGCCATTGAAAACCTATGTTTAAAGCAACTATTTCAGTAATATTAACATGCCTTCACTTCAAGCCATGCAGCTCGTCAAGCTCTCGACATCTTTCCCCCGATCCACAGGCTGGTCCTTTTGCTGCAGGTCACCCTTCCCTCGCTTTGCGCTTGGGGCTCAGGCTTTGCGACGGCCATCGCCCCGCTTGCCTCTCGCTGTGGCACAGCCACGCGCCGATGGATCTGCCACCAGGTCATTGCTGCCTTCTCCCCCGGCTGCCTCGGGGACACCGCCACTGCCCGTCTCCCGTTACAGTCCTCCTTCCCCGCGTCTGTTACATCAATTGCACTAAAGAAATGGGGAATAAACTTGTGTCCCCTCCAGAGCCTTAAACCTACAGTCACGGGGAGGTTTTTCCTTTCAAGAAGAGGAAAGAATCTGAATAGCCTCTCCCATGAATATCCCACAGTCTTTATGTAACTTTTTCTAAAATTAAATTCATCCATGTTATGTCTATTCCTTTCTGATGTTTTCCTGATCACACGATGTGATCCTTGCAGTGGAGACAACTGGTTTATATTCCCTTGTGAGCAAAGTGGAAACTTGTTAATGAAAATGTCATCACAGCAAATGCTTTTAATTCTGTCATAACCACAGGCAGCAGTATGTATAACATTTACTTGCCAGCCCCCTGTATGCCTGTCCATTGCAGCTACTGCTTGCTCTGGGGCAACTGCGTGGTTCTCTCTCTACAGACGCTAGCAGAGGTTTTGGCTTTTCAAGGAAGCGTATTAATTTCATTGGCTAAATTTTGACCTGAAAGAATATTTTTGCCAAGTGGTACCCAGTCAAAGCCCTGGGAGCTCCTGATACCTGGGAGTAACTCCTTGGGTTTCCACGCGTGCTATAAAAAATAAAACACCTCAAGCAGTCCACGTATCCTATTAAAATGATGTAAGTATTTAGCTATGTTCCTACCCTTAAGCATTTGGGTCCACTAGCATACTTACTTACAAATATCTGTATGGTTCATCTCTGGGCCTGAAACCCTGTTCATTAAAACTTACAAGCACATGCTTCAAGAGGAAGCCATGCTTAACTCAGTCCTCGTGCCACAGGAGATGGATTAACACATAAAAGGTAGACAACAAAGTCGTCACAAGAATAGAATAAGTGCATGGTTCCATAGCATGTATAGATGCAATATTACCTGGTTTTGTGTGCGTGCTTTGCTTATACAAATAAGTATGTATAGCTACTTAGTTACTCTTAAGGCAGAAGCCTGCTGGCCAGAAGACGATGTTTTGACAGGCCTGGGAACAGAAAGAGGGTAGAAAGGTTTGAGAGGGTTGTTTACCAAAAAAACCAAGCAGAGCTCCAAGCTGGAAATGGAAGTACTATACCAATATTTTTGTGCTCAGTAGGTTGTTGGAGGTGCAGCTACCAGATTTGCACCTCATCATTTAAGTATTCTGCTGCTCAAATCTTTTTCTCAAGGCATGTACCCTGTATTTACCACCAGATTAACCCCTGGCCTCCTGGTATGATATGCTGGCTGTTTTCTGGCAAACACAGTTTGAGTTGCCTTTTTCAATAGTTCACACCTCATTTTATACCCTCAGATAAATTGGTACCTTTTCAGTCCAGCTACTATTTTTAGTAGAAAATGTTTTCCCTTATGGAGCCAAGGAGATGTGAAGCAACAGTATTTACTAAAAAAATCCATCTGTCCTTTTTTCCCTCCTGAATTTTAGGAATTTTTTTCATATGCCTTAATATGAGCTTCCTACACACATACTCCTCCCTCTCGCTGTTCTCCTGATAACTCATATATTCATTGCCTTAGGAGACCTACCATGGTACAGGGCAGCATCGGTTCTGTGAAGGTGAACAAACGAGGCCTTCAACATGGTTAGAGAAACTCGGGAAACCACCTTCAGTGGGTTGACCGAAGCAAACTTTGTACTTTGTATTGCATGAGAGACAGTAGCCTGACAACAGTAGCTAGACAGGATTACAGTTAAATCGTCTTTTATGTTTTATTTTCAGGTGGCTGTTTAGCAGCAGCAGCCTAGTTTAGTACTCTGAACTATCTCTATCATTCACCAAGGGCATGAACCTGAAAAGGGTTGTACCAAAGCAAAAATGATGCAATATCCTTAAGTTAAGGATAGATAAGTGCATCAACTACTGAAGCACTACTAAAAGTGCTTTAAGTACTTTTAATCATTGTGCTGAAGATATTTAGAGGCTGAAAAGGTGGGTTGTTTGAGACTGCTTTTATTGCATCAGGTCTAGCTGTTGTTTTGGAAGGAGTTATGATAACACAAGGTTATATATTGCTATCAATGCTAACAGGATTGGGGACACTAAAACCTGTATTTACAGACTTTCATGCCTTTCTGACTGGATTAAGATCTAAGATAAATGTGTGTCATGATGGTATGTGGCAGATAGAAAAGCAAAGGTTTATATGCAGTATATGCTACCGATGAGTTCAATTACTATGTACATTACCAAGTGCAACCTGAGCACAACAATAACAGGAAAATTAGTTAGATTAAATATACACGAAACACAGATAAAAGGAGAAATTGCTCTAAATAGTTTAAGCGTCTCCAGCTTCCCACACTTGAGCCAAGCTGCTTGTTTTCAGAACCAGAGAGATATATTGCTTAGTTTTATAATATATAATGTGTTTAATATGTACATTTCCCCTGCTTCTCCTCTGGACTATCTGAGCATCTTCCAGACAATAACAGACTTATCTCGACAATCACTAAGAAATTTTTGTAAGCCCCTTTTTACTGCTTATCATCAGGGATGCTTACATCCTCATAGCTGCCATGGTTTTAACTGTACTCCTGAGTTCTATGAGCTAAAGCCACCAAGGGAGCTCTGCTTCTTAGGCATCTTGGTTCTATTGCCTCAGCCTGGAGTTAGGCATCAAGGCTGTACATGCTGCAAATGGGAAGGATCTTCAAAGTGGGATTGACAACAACTAGCTTCAATGATATGGCGGTAAATAAAAAGGGAACAAATTTATGTGTGTGGTGAATGTAAGTGGGCTGGTACTCCTGTACCTGTATGAGGGGAGTTGGTAAACTCAGTTTGTGTGTGTTTATTCCTAGCTACAAATGCAGATGGAAGCTAGCTGGCTGGGAATAATGTGGATAAGCATGTCTCCCTCTTCAGGCTTAGGGGCTTTAATCCTGGTCTGTAAGAAGGTACCTCCTTCCCTTTGGGTTTGGAGACATCTGAAGATGTTTTCGTGTTGGGTACTGGTAAAGATCAGACTACAGCCTCTTATGAATGGATCTATTCTCTGTTCCTCTATCAAGGTGAAAAGCAAATTAACTTGGGTCTCCCCTATGCCAGTTAGTTTCTTACTAGTTTCTGGTGCACAGAAAACAGTATTAGCAGAAAGAATATTTTAAGAAATAAGGCCATAGTCCAAGGCAGGAGTCAGGCTAGTGAGCCAAGTATCTAGATCATTTGAAGTCAAAGAAATTAAGCAACTGCTCCCAATCTTTAGTGTTTCCCATTGATTAATATGCTGATACCTTTTGCTGGCAACAGCTAGACCTCTTCCCAGCAGTGAGCTCCCCAAAGTGACCAAAGGGCTTTTAAACAAACAAAAAACCCCAAACCAAAATGAAAAAACAAACACGAATTTGATTAAAATAAAAGCCAAGAACTTTTTTAATTAGAAAGAACTCAAAGTAGTGATATCAGACAGAATAGAAATTTTAAAAAGTTTATGTACCTCCCCTCTATACCATGTCTCACCAGGTTGGTTGTTGCTTCCAGCCAAGTTGGTGATTTTCCTAGTAGCAGCAAGTCTTAGCTGGTCACAAGAAGCTGCTTCTTCACACCTTGACCCCTGCCTATCTGTTTCATCCTAAAGACTCCCATGTCACTTGAGACCTTCTTGCCTGCTACTGCACCTTGCAGGCTCAGTAGCTGTCAAGGCAGGTCTTTATGCTCCCCTTTCTAAAGGCACATATAGCAACTAAGAGCCATCACAGCTAATTTTGGTGGCTTTTTTTCTCACCACGTGGGTTATGGTGGAGTCCACCCTGACACAAGTCTCTCCATCCATGAAATAGGAAGTTTAGGCAACTAACTGAGAGCTGCAGTTTGGATTGTGAGGGTCAGGTGCCTAAAAATGAGCTGAAGCCGTGCTCAGCCCAGGGCTGTGCATTTAGAACTGGGGAACTAACCTACAGCAGACACAGAACATGACTTTTTTTTTTTTTTTAAATAAGACCAAGAGAGGACATTTTCTACAGATGGTCTGCCCTCCATTTTGAATTCAGCTCAGAAACAGACATTATTTTTAATGGAGAAGTTTACTAGAAACAGGTGTGCTTTGAAACCAACTGCATAAAAGAAATACAAGTATCAAAATGTACAAGAAGTTGCAAATCTTTTACTAAGCCTACTTTTCTGCCAGTCAGAGAAAAAGAGGCTGAGGGGAGGTAGGAGAGTAGAGACTAACAGGAGCTTCAGATTTTTCTCAGGTGTTGGGCGCATTGAGATGTTGTCTACCTCAATTCTGATACCGCTTGTGCCTCTGATTTTGAAAGAGAGAAGACTCTCGATTTAGAATAATTCCTTGGAAGAAAATCTTTTAGGTTCTTCTAAAACATTCAACTATAATAAGGATATTTGATAGACCATATTTGGGCTAGCTGAAAAATACTAGGCCTTTCCCATGAGAAGAAACAAACATTTTCTGTCTAATTCAACAATGTTCACCGCCTTTTTTTTTCCCTTTTTCTGGGAACAGAGTTAAAGCAAGGACGTGTGTGTGGAAGCAGGAGAGGAGGAAGGGTTCCTGCTTCAAAGAGAAAGGAAGTGTCTTTGGAGTGTGAAGTACAAAAGAGGGTAAAATCCCACTAATAACAACCATACTTTTGGTATTGATGTTAATATCACACATTTTTTACACTGTGGTCTCTGGGACTGCTGCCCTCTGCAAGGGTCAGTGCAAAGGCAGGCGTGTGTTGGGTTAGAGCTTTGGTGGTCCATGCAGACAAAATGCAAGTAAAGGCCCTGGGTTTCCTGTTCTCTTTCTCTACATGCTTAAACCACCACCCAGCCACGGCAAATAAATAGGCAGTTAGAGCATGGGTATGTAGTTGGCAGCCTAAGGAAGGATTTTAATGAGAAAGAGTGCCCACTCCTCCTCTTCCTCCTCCTCCTCCTCCTCCTCCTCCTCCTCCTCTTCCTCCCATTTTCCCTCTTTTTAGAATGAAATTGCAAGGACCTTCATTAGGGGACAGCTGGGAAAAGCAGTTTCTTCATTTATCGGAGTCTTTGCTACTTCTCCAGTGTTTTCTGTTATCACACGCTCAAGCCGTACCCTGGCTCGATTTCCTGCCGCACAGGAGCGCTGCTGCAGCCATGCCGCTCCCGGGGCAAGGCGCCCGAGTCCCTCACCTTTCCACCATCAGCCAAACCCTATCTCCCCATTATATTACAACACTCCTTTTTAGCTCACGATTACATTCCTTCTTCCCCCCTGTCTCCCCATGGAAACATATTCCACAGGTTGGAAAAACCTGCATGAATTGGCCCCCCAGGACCTTGTATCTCCTGTTTCAAGCCAGTGTGCTGTAGGAGCTCTGGCCCCACCAAGCATTCCCTTGCGGCAGTAAATGGTACTTTACGCTGTAGCTCAGGAAGCTTTCTTTTCCCTGTGTAGCTGAGAGTGTTATTGATAAGACTCAGTTCTCTGTTGTCTAAGGACCATCTGTTACTGGAAGAGGCAAATACTTTGCATTTTTGGTGATAATTTGTTCTATGAGAAAAGGCGACTGCTGAAATGAATTGATGGCTCAGTCCTGAAAAAGCGACTTTAATGATAAACTCTGTCACCACATTTGGTATTAAATGGCATTAAATGCCATTACGGTGAGAGCCACAGTGACAAGGTCCAGGACTGAGTAGGCAGGGATCACTTTTTTTAAATTGGTGAGTTTTCTCTAGTAGCAAAAGGTCATTTGAGAACATGCATTTAATGGATTAGAGAAGCCTCTTAGGCATCAGTCCTGAGTCTCACAGCATTCTTGAGGTGGGTGCCAAAATGATGCCAGTTGACACACTGCTGCGGTTTATTTCTTTATTTTTCCATCCCACAGTGAGGGGTATGTAGGTCAGTGCTGAAACACATCTGTGAGGTCCTGTTAGAAAGCTCGTACTACCTGTTCCTGAGTTGAACTGGTTTTGGACTCAACTAAGAACTGTGCTTTTCATACAAGCGCTGACTTTACCATGAACTGTCAAATGAAGAGAGGAAAAACTGGTACAGAGCTTAGTAAATATTTAACTCCAAAGGCGGCTCTTCTTTTTCTACGGGCGCTTGTGTGGTGTTTAGGCTTGCCGTGAATTCCAGCCATTGATGGAGAAAGCTCACCCCACAGCCCTGCACAGAGGGAGGTGCTGTATCGAGGGAGGAACTGGCAAGTTAAGCGAGTATAGCAAGCGTAGATGACTTGTCCAAGTGAATTAGTCTTTGAACCAAGAGAGGAACTGAGGCTCCCAGTCTCATTTAAGAGTTTTATTTGCTAAACCAGCAATTCCCAAGTGCGGCCACCAGGGACTTTGTGTGCAACCACTGTGTAAAAACTCACTTTTTATTACTCTGTTGTGTGTCTGGCAACTGTGACCACTGTGAATTTGCTGTGGCTACATGTGCGACCACAGCACAAATTAATTTGAGAGCTCTTGAGTCAAGGGCTGTTTTTCTACCACTCTCCTTTGGAACTGTTGTGGGCTATCATGCGCTGAAGTGATTGTAGGTATTTTAAAACGCTACTGCTAAACAGCGATCTTGGAAAGCTCAAAAATATATCGAGTCGCTTTAATCAGACTATATTGTAGCCTGATCTATTGCCATGTTTAGGATTATACTTTGAAACTGCTTGCAGTAACAGGTGGTTAAAGCTGATATTGCAGAGAGTCATTTTTAGCTGTTGTTCCTAAAGCTTTCTGTTTAGGTAGCTGGCAGTAAAGGTTTTCTGTGAGTAAATGGAGCATTTATACATGCTTTTTAGGTTATAGGCTTGAATTTCCATGGCTAGTCCAAAGGAAAATACCAACAGCTGAGCTGTAAGTACTAGAAATATGACATTTATAATAGGCATATTGATGCAGTCTTAGCTGTGGTAAGCAGCAGGGTGGGAGCTGTATTAGCACAGTCTACAGGAATAGGAGCCGATGAGAATTAAACTTTCCTGTTTGCTAATCTTCCAATAAGTGAATTCCTGAAGATTCTATCTTCTGACTTATCTTTAACGCTTTAACAGAGGTTCTTTGTGGTAGTGCTGGAAGATAAAACACGTAGGCACATTCAACATGAAAGGTTCTTTTATTGCTGTGATCTCCCTTCAAAAAGTTAGGCTTTGCGGTAGGTTGGGTATTCTGGTTAAGGTGAGGCTTACAGTACCTGCTAGTCCTGTGAAGGTCGTACAAGCAAAGAGTATTTAAAACTTCTGTTACCATGAATATTTTTGCCTATTGTAGTGACTTTGACCATTTTGGATTTTAACATTTTTAAGAAAACTGTAATTACTATGCAACATCAAGCCACATCAGCCCTATGCCATCTTTGATAGGAGCTATGCCCTTTACAAGAAGATGGAAGAAACCATGTAGATAATGCCACAGGTAACCAATAAATTAAGGTAGTGTTTTTTCTTAATCCCACCTGGGGTGAGGCCAAGAAGACAATACTCCCATGTGGAGTGGCTAAGAAGAGGGGCTAGTTGAGTGCGCACACACACACAAGTATTATTGAATTTCTTTTTTCTTGTCTCAAAGATGAACTTTTGCTTACTGTAATTGATTTAACATCCATTACTTGTGTTTCCCAATTAGAGGAGGCTTCCACAGGATGACAGCCTACCATGTATCCAGTGTGTAACTGTCCTTGTGTAAATGGTGGTGAGGTAATTCAAGGCTGTTTACTCCTAAGTGAAAGAAGAATAAGCTATAACACATCTATAATGTGTTGATAGCATTCACGGGGGTGGTTACTAAGGAGCAGCTGACTTGAGATAATTTGTTCTTGCGTCCATAATCCCTATCATGATAATGCTGGGAAAAGCGTGTATAGTGCCAGTCTCCTCAGTATTTGACAGTGAGCATATGCTACACTGTCTTTTCCCTAAATGAATCCTGAGAATTAGTATAACTGTCTTAGATTTGGTGCCATTTGGATCTGGGTAACTAAAGAAAGTAGAATATTAAAGCAGCCCCTCCTGCCCTCATTTGGCCCCATGTACACCATGAATATACCCATTAACATAGGCTCTAACTATGTGATCGCATGTCCCTTGTTTCCTCCTACATCTCTACCTTGTTCAGCGCAAGTGATTAGCTTGGCAAATGATATGACATTGGAAACAAGATAGAAGGAAGTGTGCAGCGTTTAAGGCTGTGTAAGAAGGCATACCGTTCAGTATCCTTGTATAACGACAATGTAGAGTTCCCAGTTACGATGTAGGAGAGAGCATTTCTGCCTGTAGAAGGACTGACATAAAGGAAAGAGTGGTGCTGAGCCCGCAAGTCACCATCTGCGACTTTACAGCAGGACAAAATGCAATCATTTTGACCTGGTAGCACTTTGCTACATGCTAAGTGTAGTAGTGTGCTGGTAGCATGGTTTGTACTGGTGTAAGAGATTCATGGGGAATCTGGAACTTGTGCTTTTGGCCCTGCTTCTTCCACTAGGCTTACAAAAGGTGTCCTCCACGCATACACACGGTATAGGTCTAAACAAGGGGGACCAACTGTGCTAGAATACCACCGTTGAAATGCTTTTGCTTTGAGATCCCTACTAGCAGGTCTTGGAGAAGAGCAAAGGATTTGGCCTTTATAAATTTTGATCACAAGCATGATTACCTTTTTTTTTAGAGGACATCTGGCAAACTACAGAGCTCTCCTACATAATTTGGACTGAGACACACTTGCTGATCTAGTCAGGAAAGAGATAAGACTTGGTACAGGAGAGGATATAACAAACTGGATTAAAAGTACTGGCAAAGCTTTGAGTAGAAGCTAGCACAGCATCTGCTTCTACTATATTGACTTTAGTCAGTGATATCAGATTTTTCCCCTCCCCCCTTCCATGAGAACTGAATTTATACACAAAGCTTAAAAGAAAAGCGGTAGGGGAATTTGGAAACATTGTCCCTGGGTATAACTGGTGTTAATAATCTATAAATTCAATAAGCATCAAATTTAATCCTCTATCTCCTCAGAAAACAATAAAGGAAAAATGATACAGAAGATTGTCAGCCTACGTTTCAAGTTGGCTTTGAAATGAGTTAGCAGCAGTAGAAAATCCCCCTCATCTCCAAGTGTTTCCAAGAGTTTTGTTATCAAGGATAATCATTTTAGGGGAAAAAAAGAAAAACATATGCCACATGCAATATGCTCTCAAGATCACTGATCAAAAATACTGTCACTGTATTATGGAGTCTACTTAATGTAAGCTTTACACAATATAGCTACTGTAAAACCCAATGGTATGAATTTGAGAATGTTTTGAGAGTAATCCAGAATATATCATTTGAAATAAAGACTGTAAATGTTTTAATATATTTAATTGCGTGCAGTTGACTCCAGTAATAATACTGGGATCTGACTGAACAATTCCTGGTGAATGTTTTATTCAACATACTTTACTACTACTCCTGCCACGGAGTGGCCCTGACCAAAAGCAAACAAAGCACCTTGTTGGCACTTATGCAGTGTTTTCCATGCTCAGAGCACTGGAAAAATAGTAATTAATTTTCATGAAGCTGTTGTTATAGATATGTTACACTAGTACTGACTGAGATTGGAGGTTTCATTGTACCTGGCAACATACCTTGATATACCAAGACCTAGATCGGCCTCTGAAGAATTTATAAATGGACCAAACAGATAAAGGTCATTGATAAGATGCCTCATCACTGCTGGCTTGGAGAACAGCTGCTGTAATCTGCTTTACAGAGGGAGTCAAACTAGAGTGAAAAATAAAGCGACTTGCCAAAGGTGGCACAGTATATCTAGTGGTAGGTTTATGCTTTGCCACTACTCATGAACTGATAAGAGAACTTCTGCTGCAAAATGAAAAATTTTAGTACATAGCTAATTTTTTCAACAAGTTGCAAGTAATCTAAGACAGTATTTTAAATTTCAGAGGAAATGGTGTTCAGATAATGTGTCTCTGATCTGGAAGATGACCTAGCCTGAGAGCAGTCTAATATTTCACATATAAAATATATCTCTCTAGATATGCGTGATTTACACAGGCTGTTTTCAGGCTGATATACCTCCCAGAAGTAAGAGTGAGAAGGTGATGACCATTTGGTGTACAGCTAGATGGGAAACAGCTCCATGTCATCAGGAGGAGCTCGAAGGCAGGAACAATGCGTGAAAGACACCAGAAGGATCTTGGGGAGTAGTTTTAGGCAAGCGGGCAGGGAACACAAATAAGGGAGAAGAGGGATATAGGCAGAAGTGGAGATTACCATGGAAGCGTGAGAAAATTCCTCTGAGTATAGAAAAGCCTACAGAAGGATTTGAAGAGAAGAATGTGATTAGATGGGTGGGGGAGGAGGGTGATTTTTTTTTAGCAGCATAATTGGTACTGTTGAGTGAGAAGGAAGGAAGGAAGGAAGGCAATAGTAGTTAATCAATTCTAGAGTTGGCAGAATATAATACAAGGAATGGCAGTGGTTTCAAAAGAAAATGTTTAGAGGAAGCAAAATTTTTTGGACCTAAACGGTCATCAAGGGAAGAACCCAAAATTTACAGGTGCTCCCTTATCTGTAAATTGCAGAGAATTCCTTTAAAACTTACTGTACAGAAACAGCAGTTGTAGAAGAGAATCAGACTAAAAGTTTTGAGCAGCTAGTGGGCGATCAGCAGGATCTTCCTGTTCTCAGAACTGCTGCCATTTGTCCGGTGATCAAAATGGGAATTTCAAATGAATAGTTTAGCTACCTTTCCCACGGAAGAATATAATTCACCCTTGCTTAATAGTTTCTGAGGACCTCAGCACGCTTTGTAGCCAAAGTATTGAGTCTTTGCGAGAAGGAGGTTGTGCCACTCATGAGTGAGTTAGACCGCAGCACGTGCAAGAGTCAGACCATGTTACGCTACTGTATCTGTTCTGGAGTTGCAAACCCAGCTATGTAGCTGGCTCTCCATAACCAGTCAACTCGTCTTGTGCTTTTAAGGAGGGAGAAGGGGAAACGTGGCATTTCAAACAAACATGTAGGCAAAAATATCTGGCAGATCGTACTGAGAATATCCATGCTGTGCGTAGACCACTGAACTACTCCACCTGCACTCGACTGGCGGATGCTGCAGCGTCCAAGTGCAACACACGGGAACCTTACACCAACACGCACACACACGCACAACCACGAAACCGTGGTGTGGTGCAGCTTGTAAAGGGATCCCTCGGCAGTCATCACCTGACAAGGGCTGCAGTTTGAGATTAGC
Organism: Phoenicopterus ruber ruber; assembly: GCA_009819775.1. Classification (NCBI taxonomy): domain Eukaryota; kingdom Metazoa; phylum Chordata; class Aves; order Phoenicopteriformes; family Phoenicopteridae; genus Phoenicopterus; species Phoenicopterus ruber. The sequence continues at coordinate 58,223,335 of CM020216.1, forward strand.
AGGGTCGCCCGGGTGGGGTGGGTTTGAATAGTGCAACAGCCTTGAAACACGTTTGTACAGTTAAAACAGCACCTCAGTGACAATGCACATAAATTTTAATCAGCTCACTTCATCTGGGCAATGGACAAAGATAATACACTGGAAGGAGAGGGAGAGCGAGACAGAGAGGGCAAGGGAGCAAGAACTCTGTTTGCTGGAATAGATATTAAATTTCAAGTCCCAAGAGGGAAGTGTGAAAACAAAGAAAACATATTATAAGAAGTCGCAAAGGGTATGCCCTGGCAGTAAATCATCCCTAAATGACAAATGCGCAGGGGGAGGTATTCTTTAATCACGCCCTTTAGCAGGTTGGCATCCTTACTAATTCGTCTGAGGGCGGGGGGCGGTGGGGGGGCAGGCCCCGGCTGGGCCAGCACAGCCTGGCTGATTGCAGCACAGCTGCGTTTTCTCAAGACCTGCATCGTTCTTGAGAACCGGAAAAAGTCCTTTTGAGCCCTGGGCTGATACGCTGTACCATCTTTTGTGCAGCTGTAATTTTGACAGGGGGAGCCAATTTGAACTTCTGTAATCCTCAGCCCCAGACACCTCCAACGCCTGAGACTGCGCGTGTGTTTTTTTTTCCAAAGGTTTTTCAGCTGTGCTCTTGAGAAAGTCACTCCATCCAAAGAAAGGAGGGGGGGGAAGAAAAAAACATCTGTCTGACTTTGTCCAGGAGATTGTTTCTATAGCTGTAACATTTTGAAAAGCAGGGGAAAAAAAAAAAAAAAGTTATTTTTCCAAGCCTGCCTACCCATATTTTTCATTTTTTATATCCTCCTCTGTGATGGACATCATTTCCTGCCCCTCCTTTCTTTTAACCACTGTTGACCAAAAAAAATAAAAAAACACCAACACGAGAAGGGGAAAAATAAACCTAAGAAACTGATTGAAAGTTGACTTAGAATTGCACAATGATCTTAAATTTTCCCAAGACTTATATTTTGGGAGGGAGCTGTTTTATGAATGGATATAAGGCTGACACATGAAACGCGTGGGATCTGTCTGAGTGCCTTGTCTGGGTCAGCTGTGACATCTGGCTCTTATGAATCTGGCGTATTGTGACTCACTAATACACAAATAGTAATCCTTGATAGTATCCACTTGTGATGCTTTGCGGGTGTTGTCACAAACAATGTCAAATGCCAGAGAACGGCCTTAATTCTGGCCCATGCCGCTGTCCCAGGCCAGGGCAGCTGGTGGGGCTCAGCGCTGGGTGGGGGTACCGGGGGGCTCGCCCCGCTCCCTCGGCAGCGCGGTGGCTCCCCGCGGTGCTGCTGGGCACGTGGATGGTTGCAGCCCACCGGTCTGCGGGTTTTCCTCTGCGTTTGCTGCCGGGGAGAGTCTGCGCTGGCGCACGGCTGATGGGGGGCTGCCGTGGATGGAGAGGGTGGTTTGTGGTGCAGCTCCCGTCCGATGCTCGCTGTCCCCAAAGCCGTTAATGACAACAAACCTTTCAACCTGTCATCCCCCTTCTCCCGCTTTATATCTACATGTGGGCAAGGTGAGCAGCTTGGTCCATGGCCTCCATTAACTGTGATGAGGTTTGGTACCAGAGGGAATTTTGTACCGAGAACTTGATCTATGGGTGGCGTTGGCACAATAAGGGCCATAGTCATGGTAGGGGAAAGTGCAGATTAACACAGCTCTCCTGAAGCCTGTGACATATTGCCTAGACCGGCTTAAAGGACCTATTACAGTGTAATAAGGCACCCCATGTTGTGATACAGTTCAGGATAAAATACAGCTAGAATTGCAGGAGGGAGTGGTCAAGGGGGGAATTCATCTCATTTTAACAACAGCTTTTTTTTTCCTAGCATGTTCCTGAAACTAAGGGACTCGTGAATTCAGGGTGGTTCAAAAGGTGAGGCGATAGCACGTATAAAGTCTGGCTTGTGTTTCCTGCACCTCTTCTAGCTGGAGGAGGGTCTTTAGGATGGGCTAGGTGCTAGCCCTCGTCTTACAGCTTTGGCTGTTCGGCTGTGGAAAGCTTGATAACTGGCTTTCTGAAGTGCTGCATAATGAATTAATTACTTTAATTTTTAAAATTTGCTATCTTGAAAGGGGCTGCAAATGGACTAACTACATACAGAGCAGTGACCATGGTGAGGGAAAGAGGCAATGTGCCGAGGGAGCATGCTGACCCTAGCTCATTCTGGATGCCAGGAATATCATGTACAAGCTCAGTGCTTAGGCACGACAAGATCATTTAATCCCTGGTGGCAGAAAAATGGGGATCAGCATTACCTTTACTTTTACACAGGGATGAATTTCAAAAGGTTAGGATTCAGGATCAGCAGCGTCAGGTCCTCTTGTCCTGCAATTATTGTGGGAGTAGTATATGCACTATAAAGGCTGACATCCTAAATTTTTAAGGTGTTTTAGTGTTACTGCTTGCGCCTGCCCATCTGTCACCCTGAACAGTGATCCGGGCTGGTGGGAGATGAGGAATTCTTGCTGGAACCCACTCTGGAGACGGCGGTAACCATCCTTTTGTGGCCACAGGTGTAATCCCAGATCTGCCAGGACTCCTCCAGAGGCTGCATTTTCATTCTCTCCTTGGTGATGGCTTGAACCTGCATAAAAACTGAGGTCTGTGGTGAGCTCTGAGCCCCACGTAGCTGCCTGGAGCCCTCATATCCTCTCCTTTCCTCACTCCTCGAGTACAGTGCAAGGTAAAGGAGTCAGCTGCATTGCAACAGAGAATATTTTTTCTGTCATTTTTGTTGTAGCAAGTGAGGATTATTTGAGGATTACAACTATCTGGGGAAAACTCTGCTCTAAGTCATTTTTGATATGAGGAGGAATAGGCAGTTGGTTTTTTGCCTGTGGCTAGAGTTCACACGTTGTCTCTGTAAAGTTTTAGAGTGGATAGAAGGTGGTGATTTATTAGCAGGTTTGTATTATAGCAGTACCTAAGATACCCAGTAATAGGTGAAGGCTCCTGCAGCTCTACGTGTTAATTGTGCCAAGCAGCATGCAAACACATAACAAAACGCAGCACTGAAAAACTGACTTTTCAAATGCAAGACAAGAGTCTTGCGCTTCGAGGGGATGAGTGATAAATTTTGAAACAGGAGAAGAAATATGTTTCAGAAGCTTTTTTGTTGTTGTTTTGTTTCCTTAAATTTCCCCACACATGAACAAAATCAATCCAGAAGGGCCAAGAAACCTGTAACGGATGAAATGTTTTACACATATGTGATGGAAAACTCTGCTCTGCTAAGTCAAAAAGCAGCTTCTGAAGAACTTAATGTGGCTAGAAAGTCACAGGTGCCTGACCCTTCTGGCCCTGTTACATCACTGCTGCATATGCTTGGACTTCTTTCACCAATTTTTCAAACCTGCCATATGGGGAGATCATATTCTGCTAACCCGAATCTTCCAGAACGCTTTGCGGGACCTTGTGCCAGAGAAGATTCCCCACATCTCACCCTTTTATCCTCACACAGGAGCATTAGCAAACTAAACATCTCTCATTTCAACTTCCTCCCAGCCCCACTTTTTTGGCTCATGGATTATATCTCTTTTCAGCAGCTGTTTTTCAGCTGACATTTAAACTAAGCTCACATCCTTAAGGTTGATTTCTAATGTTTCCTTGGAAAAAAAAAAAGAACATGCACACATACATACAGGCACAGACACACACCCCTACCATATGAATTCTCTGCTGAACCCAAATAACGCTGACTACATGGTAATACCTGCTTTTGGAGACTGCTGGCATCCCAAGCTCGCGATTACGGTGGGTAGCAAACCGTTCACCAGAGAAATACCTAGCTCGAGGGACAAATAATGGGCTATACATAAGGCTTTTGCACCTCTAAGATGCTGGTTCAAATCCAGCTCAGGTCTGTAGTGACTGTAAAAGTTTATTACCATGTGATAGCTGTTTGGTGGTCCTCGACCAGCGAACAGGTGTCCGGCTCATAAAAGGGAGCAGAGGAAGAGTGCTGTGGTTAACGCACTGGGCTGAAGCACCAGATTTCTTGGTCCTCTTCCCAGGTCTGCCACAGATTGTATAGCCATAGGCAAGTCCTCTGTAAATGGTGATAATATCCACGCACCTCATGGGCGCGTTGTGAGGACGTGTTCATTAACATCGCTGAGATGCTCAAATGCGTTACGAATGAGGAGCTTGGTAGAACTAGAAAAGCAGCTATCGTGTGTCGGCAATGCCAGGGACAGGCTGTGAGATGGATGGGCGTAATAAATGGCCTGCAAATGAGCTATATGCTCATAAATGACCTGTACACTCTCAGCGCCTGGACGTAACACCTGTAAATGGGAGATGAATTACTACCCCTGTGTGACTTGTCCTGTGGATAAACAAACAGAAAACTGATGGTAGAGGTTAGGTGCATTTTTTAAAGAGAGGTAATGCTTGGTACAAATACTCTGAGTTCCGTGGCCAGCTCAGAGTATATTCCCATATATTCCCATAAGCAGAATATATCAGCCTCCAACCCTGTCATTTTGGTATACCTCTGCAAATGATAACATAGGCTGCTGCTTGGTCCTCTGTAAGGAGGAAGCTTCAGTCTTATGGACCACGGGGCATCCTACCCAAGGTGCTGCCTGGAGAAGGTCCTGCTCCATGCTTTGAGGACTAAACCTTTGCTGTCACCTCAGCTCTGCATGAGGAGAAGCAGGATGGGACCTGCCTTCAGGAGCCCCCTGAGTCACATTTTTCTGCTTCCCCCAGGGTGGAGAGAGGGGATAGAGTTCACAATTTGCAGAGCACCACGGTCTCCCTGCTCTTTCTCCAGGAGCAAGAGTGGGTAGAAGCTGGTATTACCTCTCCCTTTGCAAACTGGTGCTTACACCTGTGTGTCCAGGCCCCCGTTAGAGTACCAACACACTGGTGGTAACAAGGAGTAAGGAGGCTCCTGCTGCCAGGAGCACTCTGTAGTGGAAGAGCTACACTCCACAGAGGATGGGATATTTGGGGATGCCCTTACAGTTCTCGAGGTCTGCAGAAGTGTGAGGTATTTTTGTTAGGGCATTAAATCCCAAATTTCAGTTGCTTTGTAATGGCCCATCCCTGCTAACTTCTGAGCACGTAGGCTCCAGTCTGTTTGCACTGGTAGTCCTGTTGAAGTTAATGGAGTGATCCGTGTGAGTAAAAGGTAGGAATATGTTTACAGAATCGGGCTCTGAGTTCATTCTGCTGGCTCTTGCAGTGGTTTTGAAGCTTTTTCTTATCTTGTTTTATCTTAAGCATTTTGCTAAAGGTACATCGAATGGCTGGGAGGGATTTTTTTTTTTTTTGGTGGCAACAGAAGCAGAAGAGCAAATGTTGTGGTTTGACATTTGAGAGAAAAGGAGCTAATTATTGTTACCCGAATTAGCTTTGGTCAGGAGTAAACTTAAAACACGGAGCCACACGGAGAAGCGTTTCGTTTACATTAGCGAGCAGTTACCAAAGTTGTTCCATTGATTCACCGGGGCGGCTCCGGTGAGTGCCAGCCCGTCTGCGCAAGCAAGCCCAATGCAACCTGATCCTTCAAACTGAAAATCCTCCTGCTATGCCTGCATTTCAGACAGGCGTGCTGAATTACTTCTGTGCTCTTCCGAACTTCTCGGAGTCCTTGCTTTACGATATTTGCAAACCCTCTAACTGGCAGAACTACACCTCTGTGAATAACATATTTTCCAGTGCACTGGAGGTCTTGACATCTTGATGTTTTAAATGAAACAGGTTGGAAAAAAAAAAGATACAAAATGGAATATTAATTAATTTTCTGCTACAAAAATTGCTTTTCAGTGTATTAGGAGAAAATTGATTTTCAGTTAAAAACAAAAGCAACTTTGATTTTATAACTGTCAGGAAAATACTGAAAAAAAATCTTCAACCTCTATGAACTTAAAATGTTTTTTTAAAATGCTGATGAAAGCATTTTAATTGGTGAAACATTTTAATATGAGCAAATCTGCCTTTTTCTCTGAAAAAGATTTTGTCTGAAGAGTATTGCCTAGCTCCGACTGAATGCAGTCCTTCTCTTTCGACACCACTTAGTTGCTTTAGGTCGGGGAGTATATTTTGCATTGGAAAGTCAGGACACAGGTCCACACTTATTGATTAATAGCAAAGTAAAAAGGAAACTGCTGATATGCGATCATAGATTAAACCAGAGTGTGATTCAGAGACTCCCTCTTGATCTTTTGGCAAAATATTGGCCCTGAATGCTCCATGCTCTTGAGAATATGAGCTCACTATTCTTATTTGAATATTGTGCTGGCTTAACAATGCTTAGTGTCATTTGCGTGAATAAGTAAAATTACTATATGTCATCTTGGATTTCCTTAAGCTGTAAAAATTAATCATGGCATTAAGTGTTTTCAGGACTTGAACTTTTAATATTATTTCCAGTGATCATAGCACTTGGGGGGAGGGAGGGGAGTGAGAGAACTGAAAAAATCATATGTTGAAAATTTTATTATTTGAGGGGAAAGTATCAGGTAAAACTGTTGCTAGGAAAGACCTGGTGGAAAAATGTGTTGAGATGTGGGTAAACGCTGCCAACCTCCTGTTCCAAACTCTGCTTCTGTGCTGTGTAGCCTTGATTTGGCCCTACAAAAGTCTCCGAGATTACACCAGTCTTGCGTTGCGTTTCTGGAACTGAGATCGGCCCTTTCGCTGTTCATAACCAAATGTTTCCTTTACCCAATAACCATAATTTTTGTCCCTTTCTGAACTTTGCCGTGTTACAAGATTTGGATTGGGCCATGACAGTCAGGAGCTAAGTGCATATTTCCTGCGAAGTCTGAGGTGCTTTGGAAGTAGGATTTTTGCTCAGCCTGTTCTCTAAATATAAATTTAATGTACCTCAGAGATTGAGAATTCTCCTACCCTTCTCCAAAAACGTGATAAAATGTTGGTAGAGGGTGGGAGTGATGGAGCAGGAGAAGGAAAAAAAAAAAAGAAAAGCACATTTATTCCTGATGGTTATGGCCTTCACACAGAATTATACTTTAGGGGTTTCACTGATACTGTGTTCTTGTTCCTGATCTGTGCTCTTTCTTGGAATAAGTATGTTTATTACTCAATTGCTTCTTATATAATAAAGCCTCTGACATCCCTAAGCAGTATCATACAGTCATGACAGTTATGGCTTTGCGGAGTTCCATCTTTTTCTCTTGTGCTCAGCTTTGGTCAAGAAGACTCATCCATTGCCCCAACAGTGACCTTGACACAGTGCCAGCTAGGGGAGGGCTAATACCACTGACCCACTATAACATTATTTATTTTGCTCTATAAAGTTAATGACTTTCCTGGTTCTTTTCTCATCCAAAATATTGAGTATGATCTATGCCAAATATATAGGAAATAAATGAGAGCCAGAAAGCCATCCAAAAGCCATTACTAGACATAACAAAAATCCTATTGGCTCTCCAATTGGCTGGGGTAATGCGGGAAATAGATCTGTTTAGAAAGCCGTTTCCACTTATTATTTCATCCAAATGTAGGGGGATAGAAGGTATGCAGTCGTTCTGTGTTATCTTGTCCACTGGTTAATTATAAACTGTTGAAAGCTGTTTATTCATAAAGATAGACTGATTCTGCTCCCAACCTCCCCCACCGTGGTAAATATACTAGTGGAAATCATCGACATGTGTAATGATCATATAGTATATCTTTGTTGTGGGACTGACTTAATACTTTGGTGACCAATCAGCAAGGTTGCCAGTTCTTCCGATTTTTTAAGTGCTAATTTTTGGACTCATGGGATAATAGGAAACCTCTGAAACAGAGAACAATATCTCACTTGTAAAGGAAAGAAAAGCTTGAAAACCTAAATCTTAATCATTAAAAAGGCAAAAGGTGAAAACTGTCAACTCTCAATTATTGATGGAGATTAGCTAGGTTTTTCTGCATGTACAGAGTCCAGCAAGGTTGATTGCTTCTCACATGCAGCCATGCTATTTTCAGGGATAGAAAAATTCCAAAAGTAGCGTAGTATTTTTTAATATTTTTTTTCCGTTACAATGTGGAGCTTGCATTAATAACCAGCACTGGAACAAGAGGGTGGTATCAGGAGGCATGGTGCTTTCTGCAGCTCAGCTGTCTGCATGCCTGGCCCAGGATCACAACCTAAGTTTTAAAGCCGCTAGGATATACCTGCATCATGCTCCCCTCTGGCTCGAAATAGGGAAAAGGGTGCTAGCAAGGGTCCACGCGTCTGTGGTCCTGTGGGGATCAGCTTGGATGTCAGCCAGGGAGATGCCAAGCCAGGTGAAGCTGATGTGGATGGACCTGACTTGATGCGCGGGGGACCTTAAAGTGTCTCTTTACCACCCTCCGTCGTATTTCCAATGTCAAGAAGCTTTTCCTCTTAGCCAGGGTACAACAGCTACCCTCGGTTGCTACTGGTCAAAATAAGAATTTCCCATGAAAAGATGTAATAGCAGCAGGCATACGTTAGAAAGAAAGGTTTCACAATTTTGATGCATGAGGTTGACATTAGCGCTCCTCTCATTCTCAATTTTGATGAGTTAGAACATGAAATTGACAAGAAAGTTGCACACGATAATGATTAATATTAATCTGTGCACATTGTGAACATTAATTCATTAAGGCTTTAGTTGACTGGTTGACATTTAATTCTATGAGACAGATAGGAAAACACAGAGTGAAAAATTCAAGTAGAATGTGTGATATTGAGACCAATGAATGTCTGAGAATTAGAATACAGAAGCTAGTTATTACTTTTTTTTTTTTTTTTTTCTGTCTGCAGTGATTCAGTGACTTAATACAGACCACAAGAATGCCTTCCCGATTTGCCAAAGATCTGGGAGAAGTCCTCTGACTTGAGCAGGAGTACTGGACTTGACAGAATAAATTTCTAAAGACAGTTTTAAATTCTGTTATGTAGGAAATCAGACCAGCTGATCACACTGGTTGTTTCTGATGTGAAAATATACAAACTTTCCAGAAATCACCAAATGAATACCTTCTTAGAGAAGAACAAAAATTAATTTGATTAAATGAGTATTGCTGGTTGAATATGTTTAGAGATACTTGCAACATTTTCATAAAAGCAGGTCTTGCACAAAACAAAATGTCAGTATACTCTTGGTGCAAATAACTTAAGCTGTTGAGATGGTCTTATTTGGAAAATTCTGAATTTCCACAGGGCAAAAAGGGTTCTAAGACTGAAGTACTTTCAGGATTCAAAAGGTGTAAATTAGGGTTAATATTTTTCTCCTTTTACAAGGTTCTTTGAGGAGAAGTACTTCTGTCAGGGAGCTGGTGGCGCAGATAAGTACTGGAGTAGTGGGGAGGTGACCCACACCTGGTGCTCCTGCCCTGCTCCTAGGGAACCCTGTAGCCACCCTATACCCCCATTGCCTTTGTTTTTACTTTATTCATTTCATCTGGAAACTATTCCAGGCCAGGTCTGCCTTCCTGTGCATAATCTGAACGAGTTGTAATCTCAGCTGAGCCTTGTAGGTGCTAATACTTCAGCAATTCTGAGTTTTTTGAGGGCAGACTGGGCTATTAGATGGTCTAATCTGACAGTATATTCACACTGGCCATAGGCTCTTGGAATGCCTTCAGGAAATAAACTCTTGGATGAAGAGCAGCTGGCTCAAGTTGAACGCAGGCAAGACCAAAGCAACACTAGTCAGAAAGGGGGAATGCTTTGAAGAGTGGGCCAAGGCACTGTCTCCACCTTCCATTCATTGAAGACATATGGCCTCCATTTATCAAAGTTGTGCAAAGCCTCTGGGTCCTGCCTGGCTTCGATGGCCAGGTAGCATTGCTTTCTAAAGATTTCACAGCTAGCTGGGATATGTCCCTTCCTTCCTCCCAGGCGGTGATAACCTGAGAGCAGGAGTACACAGCTCTGGGTTCTTGGAACTCATTTGATCTGGATGTGTTTTATCTGACTGTAAAAATGATGCTCACATTCAGGATCAGGTTAATGCAGCTACCCAGTGGTGTGTTAAATGTCTGGAAATGTTGCTGCCTTCCTTTTCTATGGTGTGTGCTACCCCAGGCATAGCAATTCAAGTCCTCTCCTCATGCTTGGTGAGCTTCTGATGTCACTTTCAGTACTGAGAGTGGTTAGTGAATCAACACCAGCTAATCAAATCCAAATTTTGGTGTATGAACCATCATGACAGTAGTACTCCTACTGACTGAAGCAGAACACATCGCCCAGAAGAAAGTATGTGAGAACCGGATACAAGACTTTCTTAATCAGAGAATGTGGAATCGTCTTGCAGAGAAGATCAGACAAACCCTGAGTCTGACTGATCTTCAGGAAAGAGGCAGTCTTTTTTTTCCATCTGTCATACTCATGGTTCAAACAGCTTTTTATTCCTTAACATTTAACAGTGCTTCATTTGATATTTATTCTGCACTAAGTTTTTTTGCAATTTTACATAAAATTTTTAAACAAAAATTATCTTGAATTGAAAACCATGAACAATCAGACTGGAAGTTTCTACTACTTTAAAACTTCCATTTGTCAAATAATAATAGAAATATTAACAACAAGAAATTATCAAACCATATTTGATATTAAAAACTTCTGTGTATTTGTATTTTTTCAATGTAGTGAGGGGGGAAATGTCCCTTGTGAAATAGAATTGCAGTTTTAAATGCCTTTGTGAGGGGTGCTGAATACACAAAAAGAAGGCTTGGGATTATGTCTTCCCCTAAATCACAGACTAATAGAATCATTTAGGTTGGAAAAGACCTTTCAGATCATCAAGTCCAACCACACACCTAACACTGCCAAGTCCACACTAAACCACGTCCCTAAGTGCCACATCTACACATCTTTTAAATACCTCCAGGGATGGTGACTCAACTGCTTCCCTGGGCAGCCTGATCCAATGCTTGGCAACCCTTGTGGTGAAGAAATTTTTCATAATATCCAATCTAAACCTCCCCTGGCACAACTTGAGGCCATTTCCTCTCATCCTATCGCTTGTTTCTTGGCAGAAGAGACTGACACCCACCTTGCTACAACCTCCTTTCGGGTAGTTGTAGAGAGCAGTAAGGTCTCCCCTCAGCCTCCTCCAGGCTAAACAACCCCAATTCCCTCAGCCGCTCCTCATAGGACTTGTGTTCTAGACCCTTCACCAGCCTCGTTGCCCTTCTCTGGACACGCTCCAGCACCTCAGTGTCTTTCTTGTAGTGAGGGGCCCAAAACTGAACACAGTACTCGAGGTGCGGCCTCACCAGGGCTGAGTACAGGGGGACAATCACTTCCCTAGTCCTGCTGGCCACACTATTGCTGATACAAGCCAGGATGCCATTGGCCTTCTTGGCCACCTGGGCACACTGCTGGCTGATATTCAGCCGGCTGTCAACCAACACCCCCAGGTCCTTTTCCGCCTGGCAGCTTTCCAGCCACTCCCCCCCAAGCCTGTAGTGTTGCCTGGGGTTGTTGTGGCCCAAATGCAGGAGCCGGCACTTAGCTTTGTTGAATTGGCACATCGATCCAGCCTGTCCAGATCCCTCTGTAGCGCCTTTCTACCCTCCAGCAGATGAACACTCCCTCCCAGCTTGGTGTCATATGCAAACTTACTGAGGGTGAACTCGATCCTCTCATGAGGGTCATTGATAAAGATATTAAAGAGCACTGGCTCCAATACTGAGCCCTGGGGAACACCACTTGTGACCAGCCGCCAACTGGATTTAACTCCATTCACCACAACTCTTTGGGCCCGGCCATCCAGCCAGTTTTTTACCCAGTGAAGAGTACACCTGTCCAAGCCACAAGCAGCCAGTTTCTCCAGGAGAATACTGTCGGAAACAGTGTCAAAAGCTTTACTGAAGTCTAGGTAGACAACATCCACAGCCTTGCCCTCATCCACTGAGCAGGTCACCTTGCCATAGAAGGAGATCAGGTCGGTCAAGCAGGACCTGCCTTTCATAAACCCATGCTGACTGGGCCTGATCGCCTGGTTGTCCTGTACCTGCCACGTGATGGCACTCAAGATGATCTCCTCGATAACCTTCTCAGGCACCGAGGTCAGACTGACAGGCCGGTAGTTCCCCGGATCCTCCTTCCAGCCCTTCTTGTAGATGGGCGTCACATTTGCTAACCTCCAGTCAACTGGGACCTCCCCAGTTAGCCAGGACTGCTGATAAATGATGGAAAGTGGTTTGGTGAGCACTTCTGCCAGCTCCCTCAGTACCCTTTTGTGGATCCCATCTGGCCCCGTAGACTCGTGTGTATCTAAGTGGTGTAGCAGGTCACTGATCATTTCCCCTTGGATTACAGGGGCTTCATCTGCTCCCCATCCCTGTCTTCCATCTTGGGGCGCTGGGTATGCTGAGAACAACTGGTCTCACTATTAAAGACTGAGACAAACAAGGCATTAAGTACCTCAGCCTTTTCCTCATTCTTTGTCACTATGTTTGCCCCCGCATCCAATAAAGGATGGAGATTCTCTTTAGCCCTCCTTTTGTTGCTAATGTATTTATAGAAACATTTTTGATATTGTCTTTTATGGCAGTAGCCAGATCACGTTCTAGTGATTTTCTCCCTGCATAACCTCACGATATCCTTGTAGTCCTCCTGAGTTGCCTGTTCCTTCTTCCAAATACCATGAACTAAGAAAAGGGGAATCTGTTTTCCTTCAGTTTTAGGCATATGTGATGAATTTAAATGAATTACATTGTATTATATTAAAAAAGAGAATGTGCTATGTCATAATCAAGATTGTCCAGATTGGATTAGAGATTTATGACATTTTTTCATATGCACATTTTTTCTGTGGGCTGTAATAGTCCCTCACCTATTCTGCTTGTTACTCAGACATGTCTTCAAGGGTTTCTTATGAGGAATCTGGAGTAAGTTGAGTGCAAGAAGAGAGGAATTAGGATTCTTCTGGTATCTCCAGCATGTCAGGTAGAAAGCTGAAAGTGTTAATTTTAAAATATGGATCTTGATTTCCAGAGCTAATTGGAGACCTGGCATCTGTGAAGTGTTTCAGATTTTACAAGCACATTGATTGCCCTCAAGCTAAATTGCTCCAAACAAAATACAAGACAGAGGCAAGCCCTCCTCCTTTCCTATTTCCTGGATAAATACCAAGGTATTATGGCCTTGCTGTGCACTTCTTCCAAAGCTACCTTTATTTGATGAGAGAAGACTGTGCAGGTGTTGGAGTGGAGGCCACGTCCACATTAGACCCGAACAATAGTAATTCTTTGCCCCTGCAGAATCCCACAGGGGCAAATGATACAAGGACATACAGAAATTAGACTTATTTTGAACCAAGTTGCACAAAGTCCTGAATTTCTTCCTCACAGAGAAGGAATAAGTACTTTTTTCTCTGTCTTCATACCAATGAGAATTATTATTCTGATTGCTATGAAGAATAATTATCTGGACCAGCTGTTTGTCTATGAAAACAGCAGTGGAAAGGCGTAATAGCAGTGTATAAAAGCCAGCTTTCCTCTGCTGCAACAGTTGTTACTTTGGGCAATTTCCCCAAAGATGCCAAGAGTAAGGAGGAAAGCTCTGGATAGAGAAGAGCAATCTTATTTCTTTCTACCCTAGGAAGCTCTTGAGCTGTGAGAAGCAACTTTTTCTTTGAAGAGTGAAAAGAAATGTATCCATAAAAGAATGAAATTAAGACTATGTACAAAAAATTGGAGCTCCATTGATCTGTTAGTTTTTTTCAGTTGGGTTTAACGACGTGGAAAGCCGCCTGTCTTCTGGGTGCAGGGTCAGTAGGGGGTGCCCTGCTTCTTCAGAATATGAGTGAGGATTTCCTGCCCTAGAGAGAGACGGAAGGGCTTGGTACCTATGGTGAGCCACCACCCTCAGTGACTTGCACTTGTGGGAGAAAATTAATCACCGTAGGCCATGTCCTTAGCTCTTCACTGAGGTTTTGTTCAATCCTCTTCTGTCTAAGCAAGGTCCAAATAAGAACGTGAGTCAGGGCTGGGTGCTCTGTTGCTGGTGTCTGAGTAATAATACCAGCATGATTGCTCCATTAGAGAGGAGGTGGTGTTTTGGAAAAGGTGTCAGTGAAATGAAATTATGGATAGGACCAGATTCTTAGCTTTGCTTCCATCATCAAGGACAGGTCCTCCAGCAACAGGAGAGGATTTTTGTGTTACGCAAGGAGGGCAGTCTTTGTGACTGCATCCCCGTGGGACAGCGCTCCACATGGGAGATGTGTGCAGCAGTGTCTGGGACATACTGCACTTCAGCTGAGGAAATAACTCTCAGTTGTTAGGGAGAGCACAAAGATAGAAATAACCAACCGGGACTGCCTGTTACTCAGGCTGTCAAGACTTCGTCAACATAGCACAGAAAATGGCCGTACAATAGCCAGAAAATAGCGCAGAACATAGCCATATACAATTAGGAAATGATTTATCTTGACCTGCAGATGACCAGAGTAGGAAGCTAGAACTTCATTCTGCTTTTCTGTGGTCTCTCACAATCCTTGAGTAAAAGTCCTTCATTTAAAACTCAGTTTCCTAAGAGCAGCTCTTACTAACATGAGGTGCTTGTTAGAGGATGACCCCGAGAGTGGTTTAGTGATGGTCCATCCATTGGTGCCTTCCCCTGGCTCAGGTGGTGGAGCAAAACAGGTACATAAAGGGTTTTTCAGGTTAATTTGAGTTTGTGGAGTGGTGCAGAGGCATTGAAAGCAAGAAAAGGCTGTAGCCCGCTAATCCAGCCTCACGATTAGATTCAATGTGATACTCTCGCTTTTGGATTTAGGCTTCCGGGGGTGCACCTGCAAGTTGCAGGTTCCGGCATCGTTTGGGTGTGAGGTAATCGAGCAGGAAGACTGGATGTGGGAGCAAGGAACAAAGAAAGGAAATTACCGTTGCCATGCAGATCTCGAAGGCCCCCAGAGTATGGGATTTGGCTCACGATGACTCCGCCGTTATACCAAGGGATTAAGAAGTTTCTGTTCTTCCTGAAATAGTTACAAATACAAGCGGACATTTGACAAAATAAACTGTTACTAGCTCTCTTAAGAAACACTTGCAGACAAATTTTGCCATAATGAAAAATCCATATTTTGGAACACAAAGGTGCTTCTTCATTAATTTTTGTTGTAATTGCTGTTATGGATTGCTACATTGTGACTCTCAAGTAGTCCTTGATCTATTCCAAAGTCTAAAAAGGGGAAGGAAAAAAACCTATAAAACATATTGACCCTTTAAATTAAAAAAAAAAAAAAAAAAAAAAAAGAGTTCCTATGGTGCAGCTGAGGTCAGGAAGTAGTTGATCATAGCAGGAGTCTGGACCCATGCCCTACTATGTCTGAAACAAGTCTGGTTAGAGAGAGGGAGAGGATGTTACCTCTGGACTGGAGTAATTGACACCTGAACCATATAGGAGGATTTTCATTCTAGTCCAGGGAAAAATATTAGGGAAACAACATCTTCACAGGAGAGGAACTCGGTGAATTCCTATGCCAAACAGAGCAGTAAAATTTCACGCTGAAAATGGAGGGACAGTTTTGCTGAACTATGAATCTTTGTTCCCTGCAATAATACCATTTGGCGTGTTCTTCCGCTTAATATATGAAACATATTAAGAGAAGGAGGAAAAAGCTCAGTGAACTTAACAAATCTCCATTTCCAAGAGACGGAGCAGCCTATGACCTGGCAGGGTGCCACTGTATGACGCAGGGCTTTGTGGAAACCGAGTTGCAATGGTGAACGACTTCAAACAGAGTGCTGAGCTGTCAGATAAGTCACAGTTGGTGAATGTTAACTTCTATTTGTTGTGTTTTGAAGACAAATACCATACCCACGTACCAGACAGGGCAGGGTTAGACTGCGGGGGTGAAGAAGGGAGGAAGGCAGACCAGAGGAAGGAAGATATCCTTTGTAAATAAATAGAAATGTCAGTCTTCCCCGTTTGCTTAGGCTGCATTGCTCATGACCCTGTTATACCAGCAGCCAGCGGGGTGAGTCAGTGAAAGACCATTTCTGTCCTTCCAATTGCCATAGGATGCGAGTTGTGTTAAATGAGATCTACATTTTAACATATTTATTAACGAAACTTTGAGTCACGGTCAACCCCATGCGAAACCCCATGAAAAACTTTTGGCCCTGTCCTGTTACATGTTCTTTGCAGATACTATGTATATTTTTAGCTCTGTAAACTACAACAATTGCCTGTTACTATTTTATTGTAGTTAATGTTTACATTACAGTGGTGCACAGTGTTTTCAGTCAGAAAACACTCTTTTGCGATTAGTATATATAATAACTAACAGGAACTTGTGGAATTATAATACAGGGTTCCATTTATATTTAGGTGTACCAGAAATGCTGCGGTGATTACCATGATATAAATAAAATAAGTATTTGCAGACTTTACACATTTTATTCAGTACAGCTTGTCACAGTAATTTTGTCTACATTTCCACTGGAAAATAATAATAATTATTATTGAGAATTATGTCCCCCCAATCTCTAAGCACATAAAAGATGAGAGTTTTTAAAATGGTTGAAGAGATGACTAAAAAGAAATAATTGAAAACATATTTGCGGTTAAAAACGAACATTTCTAGGAAAAAGTTTGTGTTTTCCTGCTTTCACTTTTGTGACTGGCTCTGCTAATGAAAATAGAGGAAAAAGAACAATTCAGATCCTCTGTTTATTTTATTCTTGGAGGTTTTACCTAACAAGGCTTATATTCCAAATAGGTGCATAATTAAGGCAACGCGGGAGTATTTTATAGATGCACTGCTACAGAAGTAATGCAGAAAGAAAGCTTATTTCTAGGCATTGGCTGGCGTAGCCTGTTACAAGCAGTAGCGTACTGTAAGCTCTCTGATGCTGTTCCAAAAGGTCCTAATACACCGTGTCAGGAACAATGGATACAATTGGGCCAACTGTATTACAGCTCCTTTCTCTTGCCTCTGGCAAGTAACGGGATTTCCTAGGACTTGAATCTGGTTCTGAGCCATTGCTCTTCCAGCCAACTGTCTAAGCGGCTTCTGAACGAGTTGAAGGCACCTGGCTTTGGCGTTGTTCAGTGGAACACAGAGCAGTGTCCTCTGCAACTCCTCCAGGCAGAAGTGACCCATCACACTTATATCAGGGGATCTTTCTGTCTTTTCTGCAAGTTAGGTAGCCTCAAATTTTCTCGCTCTACTCCATAATGTACTTTGAGCTGTTCAGCAAGATGGGGTGATTTGTTAGCGAGCAAAGAGCGCATTGCCCTCCCCACCATAGACAGCAGTTGTCTGCCTTACTGTTCCAATGAGCAAGCTATGGAAGCGTTTTCACTTCAGGGCTTGCATTCAATTATGTGCACAAAAGCTAGCCAATGCGTATGAATGTGTTACACAGCATGTGTTTATCTTGCCTCGCTCATTCACAGAGTCGATGTTGGCTGGTGCAACCTACGGCGAAGCGCACTGGTTTTTGGGCCCTTAAACAGAACCAAGTGCTTCACTTCCAGCAGCAGCACACTCTTGCTTGGTCCCATTGGCCTCTTTGGTCTTGTGCAGTTAGGTAAGCCCTATGCCCAAGTGCATGTTAAAGTATTTGAGCTGTCAGGAGAAGCAAGTAGCCTTTCCATCCTGATTTGGCCAGAGTAGTACCTTCCTTCTCTTCCCAAGGGCAGTCAGAAACATCTCTTTGCTCATCTCTCCTTTGTCTGGACAACTAGACAAAAATGGTAGCAACAAGACCTCCTTTCCTTCTTCCCCAGTCCCTCCCACGAGGTATGCTGGTAGTAGATGTGTATCATTACAGTGGTGCTGATAAAGTCCTGTGGAGCCCTTGTTCTAGTAGTTAATTCTCTGTTGATATACACAGGGCAGTTCACATCTTTCAGCACCGCTATTTCAGCCCGTCTGTCAGGCTTGTTACATTGGTTACATATGGTCATGTTTTCAAAGTTTTCTCTTTAATCAGCACAGGCTTGAAGCCCAGGTGCCTTAGTGTCATTTTGTTTGCTCACTTATTTTTTGGTTTGGTTTTAATAGAAGTTGAATGTCTGATGTCTTCACATGGCTTTGAGTGTGGTAGCTGTAGGCACAGGTTTGGGATTCTTTTGTCTCATCCTTATCCTACACATAATTCAATACAGTAATTGCCTGCAGTCCATGGTTTCATTTCAGAGTGGAGTTGGCAATACACAGTAGAGATTCACAGTCCAAGCCTGACTTTGAAGTATCAGAGGGTGTTGAGATGGCATGGTGCTTTCTGGATATATCAAATGTGCTCCATTTACCACCACTCTGCCTGCCACACTTACGCCAGTTTAGAGATCACACTGTTAATGAATGAACTGCTTGGACATGGTCTATAGACTCTTGAGCAATTATTTCGGCGTCTGCCATTGCAGTCTCAATTTGGCTAGAAATAACTATAGCTTTCTGTAAAGTTAGTTCTGGTTCAAGCAGTAATTGCTCACATAGCCGTGGTATGGCTGTTCCCTCCACAGGCTCCACAGACGTATCCCTATGCTAGTGTGTATTAAATTCTGTAAGTTAGCATCATTGGTATTGGGTTCTTCCATTTTCTGAGAATGGTGGAATATGTTAAGGAGGAGTTCTTCGTATTCAGTTGCAGTAACTAGCTGAAAGCCGTAGCAAAAGTCAAAAGCATAAGAAGTATTCAGAAGCCAGACTACAGCGGGCATTAGTAGAGAGACTGGCTTCCTAGTATTTTGGGGTTTGTTCTCTTTAGTAGCAAGACTATATTTCTGGGAAATTTAAAAAACACTTTGTAGATAAATCATTATTTTTAATACTAGCTGTGTTTAGAGTCCTGAACAGGTTCAGAATCCTGTTGTGATAGGGACAGTAGAAACACACATGAGACCTTGTATCGAAATGCAAGGCATCAAAAAAAGGTCTGATTGTTTAAGCAGGGTATTGAAAAAAGAAGAAGTAACAAAAGCTGTATGAGGTTTTAGCATAGACTAGCCATGTGCACAGTTTATAGGAGTCAGATAGGGTAATCTCTGTAGTCCCACCATGCTCAGCTCACTCAGAGGAAGAACATTGAAACAAGTGTTATGGGGGAGAGGCAGCATGTATGTTTGATGGCAAAGACTAGGACTACAATACAGGCTGCTTTACTCTAGGACCTTCTGGTTAAGAGCTAAGGCTTCGTCCCAGAATGCCAAATAAGCAAGTTGTGGTGTCAGCTAACAAATGTCCTAGGTAACCCTTCACCTAACATGGTGGGAGGAAACTGGGGACCTTCTGGGAGGGTTGACTAGAAACAGTGTGTCATGTAACTTTGGAAAAAGTGTAGTAGTGAGTCTCAAATAGTTGATATATTTCAAAAAGGCATCCAGAAATCTGGGTGGTTATCTGAGCTAAACTGAACCTTTTAAGGTTAACCCATCATTAATAAGTTCATTCCCAGGATTAATGGCCATGCAGTACAGTATGTGCGTGTTTAGTGAAGCCACAAATAAATTATGAAGGTTAATAAGTGTTTCTCTGAATAAGGAGAATTATTCCTCAGGGAACCACAAAATATGCTATTAAGACCTTAACAAAATAGGCGGCCTCTACCATTTTGAGATTGTGGCTTGTTTTGTTAAATAAGGCAGTAATTGTTTTTGTTTTAATAGTGTGACTGGCCAGGTATTCCTGCTTGAGCACTTTCTCTGTTTCTCAGGGTGAGAAGGTCAGATCCAACCCTTTAAAATTTGATTTGGAAAATAGAACCAAGGGGGGGAAAAAGTCAAACAGAACAGGGTTATGT
Source organism: Phoenicopterus ruber ruber (assembly GCA_009819775.1). Classification (NCBI taxonomy): domain Eukaryota; kingdom Metazoa; phylum Chordata; class Aves; order Phoenicopteriformes; family Phoenicopteridae; genus Phoenicopterus; species Phoenicopterus ruber. The sequence goes on from CM020216.1 coordinate 58,243,055, forward strand.
GTGGAGTTACAGGTCTACAGGAACATTCACTAACCAGATCCCGCGTGCCCAACTCGGCGACGGTCTTCACCAGGTTGCCAGACCTCTTTGCCCTTCAAATATATGTGAATGCACAAATGAATTAATGCTGTGGATTTTCCATTCAAATAGATGGGGATGACCTTTGCATGGCCACTAGCTAGGACGCCGCTGCAGGAGCTCTTGCTTGAAATATCTAAGATGATACTGCAACATAACAGCCTTTGGGCATCATGTCCACATTATATGAACTGATGAATGATATCACTGGAAGGAGAGCACTGTATTTGATTTGCACTGTGACACAGGGAGGAAGACGGATCAGAGAGAAACACCTGTAAGGGCAACAGAAATAAGCAGACACTGAGAGTGACAAGGAAATAAGAATAACAAGAAATGAACAGAAAATGTATTGGCGGTTATTTTGGTGCTTCTGGGAGACCTTTGGGATCAATCCAGCAGAGACAAACTGGCCATGCCAACTTGAGTTCTGTGCTCTCACAGTAAGCTTCGGAGTTTCACTGGTTGCAACTTGAAATGTTTTCTTGAAGGACACATGGGCTCTTTTCCAGCAGACTCCTCTGAAGCCATGGAAATTAAATGACCACTGATTTTCGGAGATCCACAAATCAACATTGCCGTAAATACTACTCTCTCTTGGTCCAGGCTACAGCTGCACAGTTAAGAGGAACTTTGCAGAGCTTCTGTTGTCCAATCTCACATGGCATGAAGCTTTTATGACTCCACAGTTTCTTAGAACACGACAGAAAAAACCCAACCCACCAATCTTTGGTTAGCGTAATGAATTTCAGACAAGCTGGTCCAAAAATGGACCCTGTGGTCATCATGTGAAAGTCAACACTTTCCAAGGGTGACGACATTTTGTTATCATAATATTTCCTTAGGGTTAAAAGAGGAAATAAATGTCCCATCTCAGATACCACTGTGTGATAACTGTTGGCATATATTCACCAATGTAAGTAGTTCCTGATGTTAGACAATTTGGTCCTGAAACTAGGTGAAAGGAGGTGGCTTTAGCTGAGTTTTACTGCAAATTTCTGGTTCTAAAGCTAGTAACAAACCTCAAGGCATGAAAATGAAGGCAGAATGACCTCAGCCCAATTCAGATGTCGTACATGAACATTCTGTGGGCAGAATTTGAAATTTCTCTCTTGATCTGCGTCCAAATGCTGTGGCTAGAATCTACTCTAATCAAACCGAAGAAGCAGCTTGCATAAACACCTTCAAACAGAACCTGCCAATTTCTGTAGAGCTCTGCTGACAAGCAGTTATTTTTCCTGTGTTAATATTGTTAGAGGAAAGTATTTGAACAAGAAAATAAACAAAAAGGCGCATTGACTTGAGGTTGAGTGGAAGAACGAGGACAGCTGAAGTCAGTGGGAGTTTTGCCATGGATTTTACTGGAGCCCAGGACTTCATGCATTCTGTTTCCCTCTAAATGTTTGCAGAGAACTGAGATGCTGAATATTGAAACCAATCTCCAGGTGCCAGTTAGTGTCAAGAAAATGTGTGTGTGTGTCTGCAAGCAAGCGTGCAGGCACATGCTTCTTATTAAGATATCCTTTCGCTGTTTCAAATTTAACTTAAAAACTATTTATCTAACATGAGGGCTAGATCAATGTGGCACTGACAGAAGCACGGGGACAGACCAGTGCGAGCTGCTCCTGAGCTAGTTCCAGTGTGCATTCATCCCGACTGGAAACTGCCCTGCCTTCTGCCCCTGGTTTCCTCACAAGTATTAGGGGCTGATCGTGTCAAATCTCCAGGTGTTACCTTGTCATGCTTGCACATAGAGATCACCTTCCTCATTTCCCTTCAGTAGGAAACCATAATGAATTATTTTACCTAGTGCTGAAAGATTTAATGTGCATATTTACTTCACCCCACAAAGGGAAATTGGCTTTTTTTAAAGAGCGCTGAATGTCAGCTGTATCAATTTTGACTTCTCTCTTTAGGAAGAAGCAACAAGTAGTGCATGCAGTAAGGAGTCAGATATTGCGATGGAGATTAAGTGAAGTTTTTGAAGATGACAAAAATCAACTGCTCACCCTGTGAAATCTTTTGAGAAAAAAAAGGAAGAGGGTGCTAGTGGGAAAAAGGACAATTTCTGAAAGTGGTGGTTGTTATTGGTGGTAGATCAGAGAAACCAACTAAAGACTGGTTCTGCAGAGAAGCACTGTGGCATTTCTTAGTGGGAGCCAGCCAGATAAATCAGTGGAATATGAAAAAGTCCCAGGGAAGAGTGAGACTCAGTGTTTTGAGTTGATGAGTAAGGCATGCTGCGTGGTACTTTTCAAGGTTGTAGCACTGGGAAGAAGTCGACTATGGGTTGCTCTTGCACAGTAAGCCGGTGAGATGTATAGGCGCTTCCTTTGTAAGGGGAAGAGTGTGCGTATGTATCCCAAACTCAAAGAGAAGTGTGGAATACTTAATGAATTTGGAGAGATGCTTGTAATCCTAGTGGGAGGTCCAGGTGATCCTTAGTGGCTTGGAAAAGTTCGATAAACTTTTGCAAGCATCTTGCGAAGTCCTTTCTTGGCTAGTGTCAGCTTCTTAGCTCACCATGCAGCTTCCTTATTTCCCTCCTCTATCCAAAAGCAATTGCATGCCTGGCTTGGAGATCTTTAAACTGTGAGAGTTTCAGTGACTACCAGTATATTTCTTCATGCTAACTCATTGTTTGGTTTGCCTTCAGCAAATACTGCCGCTTCTGTTTAGAAAGAAGAATGTGGTACTGAACCTATAAACAAACAGTATACATAGGAATAATAGATAATTACTATGTCAAAGTAAACTATGATCTAGTCAGGATGGAAAATCCACTTCTGGCCACTGCTGTAGTGAATGATGACATTAAGAACAGATAACTCCATAATGGAAACTGCTCGCAATTGCTTTATTTTAAATGGCAAGCACTTGCTTAAACATAACAATGAGCAAACGAAATCATTTGTTGAGACTTGACTCTCTGTTAATTGTATACCATAGAGTAGCAGGTGTCTAAGCATGTAATGGTTTGTTTAATCTGTATTTCCGAGTCATTCTGAGGCTGCCAAGAACAAATATTCAGTACTGGAAATTAAATCTTAAGAGATAATTTGGAAAAGGCAATTAGCTGGTAGATCTGGCTGGGTTCTAAAGAGTGATTTGTGAGAACCTTCGTAAGCAAGAAAATGCTCAGTCAAGGCCCAGGTCTATCAAGAACTACATGGCCGACCTGCTTATACCTATACACTACAGGTTTGATTTCAGTACAGCAGAAGAGCTCCAGGTTTTCATGTGAAGCAATATATTTTATACATTTTAAATTTTCACATATACTTCTATTGTCTCCTGACCCAGTGGTTTTTAAAGGTACAAGTGGGTTTTAGACATTCAGAAGGGGAATGTCTCAAATATCTTCAAAGGGAGATATACGTAGCATCATCCAGTGTGCTTTTCTGAGAATACGTATGTGTTTTTTCTGTGAAGTATCTGTTTATTTTCCTCTTTGATACAGCCTTGTAGAGTCTAGATCACAACTGAATGAAATGTGATAGGAGATAAAATAGGTAGTAAAGGTGGATTGATAATGAAGCATTTGCTAAGGTTGCCTTTGTCTCTTGTTTTAGAGAAGGCTTTACAAATCATAGAATCATAGAATCATAGAATCGTTCTGGTTGGAAGACACCTCCAAGATCATCGGGTCCAACCATTAACCTATCACTACCAAGTCCCCCACTAGATCATATCCCTTAGGGCCTCATCTAAACATCTTTTGAATACCTCCAGGGATGGGGACTCCACCACCTCCCTGGGCAGCCTGTTCCAATGCCCAACAACCCTTTCAGGGAACACATTTTTACGAATGTCCACTCTAAACCTCCCCTGGCGCAACTTGAGGCCATTTCCTCTTGTTCTGCCATCTGTTACTTGGGAGAAGAGATTGACCCCCACCTCACTACAACCTCCTTCCAGGTAGTTGTAGAAAGCAATAAGGTCTCCCCTCAGCCTCCTTTTCTCCAGGCTAAACATCCCCAGTTCCCTCAGCTGCTCCTCATATGACTTGTGTTCTAGACCCTTCACCAGCTTCGTTGCCCGTCTCTGGACACGCTCCAGCACCTCAATGTCTTTCTTGTAGCAAGGGGCCCAAAACTGAACACAGTACTCGAGGTGTGGCCTCACCAGTGCTGAGAATAGGGGGACGATCACTTCCCTAGTCCTGCTGGCCACACTATTTTTGATACAGGCCAGGATGCCGTTGGCCTTCTTGGCCACCTGGGCACACTGCTGGCTCATATTCAGCCGGCTGTCGACCAACACCCCCAGTTCCTTTTCCCCCAGGCAGCTTTCCAGCCCCTCCCCCCCAAGCCTGTAGCGTTGCCTGGGGTTGTTGTGTCCCAAGTGCAGGACCCGGCACTTGGCCTTGTTGAATCTCATACCATTGGCCTCGGCCCATCGATCCAGCCTGTCCAGGTCCCGTTGTAGCGCCTGCCTGCCCTCCAGCAGATCAACACTCCCACCCAACTTGGTGTCATCTGCAAACTTACTGAGGGTGCACTCGATCCCCTCATCCAGATCATTGATAAAGATATTGAACAGAACTGGCCCCAGTACTGAGCCCTGGGGAAATTGTCCCAAACTTCTCTATTCCTCTGTGATACTTCAGTGCCAGTTATTAGTGGGATTGGATCAATATATGAAATCATGTAGATAACCCGAAATGACACAACTTCTGTAATATACGGGGAAAATGATGAATACATTTAGACTACAATATTTTCTCTGAGGGATAATTTGCTTACTTAGGTGATATATAAAGCATTTTGTTCAATTATTCTACAAAGACATAAGAAGAAAAAAAATTGCACATATCAATTCAAGGACTTAACACAAAGATCTGATTTTTTTGGTGTTGGGTGCAGAATGCCACCATCATTTTCTTTTGATAGTACTTTAGGCAAGCATAAAGGATAATTTATTGTGAAAAAAGTGGAAAATTGAGTTTTGGTTGCATTTCTTATATATTTCAATTGCATCTTTCTAAGAATGTTTCCTTTCAAGGATGCCTTATTGCAGTAGCAGTTTGTAAATACGCTCTGTTTAGGGAAGATAAAATCGTTCCAATAGTACACAATACAGTCAAAATACATCAATTCCAATTTAGCTTTACACACAGCAGCATCAGAGAAATGAAAGTGCAGTCTTATAAATGTAGGAGATCAACCTTTGTCTTCACTTTTCCAAAGCAAGAACCACATCCTGTGAGGTGCTCAGCATCTGCTGCCCTAATCAATATAGCTGAGAGTTGGCTTTTCTCGATAGGTTTGTTCTTCTAGCCAGCAACTGTCCAGCTATAAGAAAGCATCATTGTTTGGCATGAGGAGGGAAAAAGAATTATATCTTTTATGGGAAATCTAAATCATCTTGTCATCATATAACTCAAAGATGGCCAAGTATGTTTTCCCTCAAATTTGTTTAAACAAACAAATGTAATTCTTAGGTTTAGGCCTTGGAAGCCAAGTTTCCGTCCAATGTGAATTTAGGACATAAAGATTTGTTTGTGATGGAAACAATGCCAGACACTTCTGCATAGCAGCGTAATGGAGCGCCGCTAGAATGTAGCTTATAAAACCGGATTCAGGAAAACAGAGCTACTCTGTCTAATTTGGCCTGCGCCGTGTGATTACAATAGCATAATTGTGCAGCTTGGAAGCCTTTCCCTCTCTGCTGAAACGATGCAGTATTCAAACACGTGTGAGAGCGTTTCTTCGACAAAAGGCCAGAGCTGAAGCCTCTGCATATCCTCCAAGCCCTCCTCCGGGACGGGTCCTCCTCGTGCCGCCGTGACTTCCCGCGGTGACCGCGTGCTGTCACCTGCACGTGGCTCTCGGGGCATCCCGGTCCCCTGGTACAACCACAACGTTTTGCTAGGACAGCTCTTTTTTCTAGCAGTTTGTAGAGTAAAATTCCCCCGAATGGGAGTGTTTGCTCTTCTCCCGTATTAGACAGTGGCGCTTGGTTAGTGAAGATCACCTGTACGTGCAGCCTGTGTTGATACTTGGGGGGTGCGTGGGGGTAGTTACTCAGTGGGAAGCACTCACCATGTGGATTCTTTTGGAGCCTAGTCCAAATGTTTTTGGAAAGGATTTCTAATATTTGAGAGGAGCTGAGGTCCATTTCCTAGAAAAGGTGTGCGTATACAGTAATCTTGTCCCAGCAGCAAAACTACAAAAAGAAAGAAGGAAAAAAATCTTTCAGTATTGCAATATTTACCCCTTCATGTTCAGTGCTTCTGAATGTTTCATCTGCTTCTGTGGTCAGTAGTACAGCACTTCGTATGTGACTGTCAAAAAAATAGACAGACTGCATTTTGGTGAAAAAAGGAAAAAGTCAGTGAGTGCTTCCTGTAAGAGACTGGAGTACAATGATTTTTTCAGCAATATATCATTTGGAAGGAAAAGTTATAGTATTTTTGTTCTGAAAGCAAAATAATGTCCTTATAACACTATATTTTAGGTACTGAACTTTGAACAAAACAAAAATATTCATTGGGGCTCACAATATTCCTCTGCTTTGTCCCACACCAAAGTTTCCTTTCAGTTTTGTTTGGGGAAAAGATGAGGAAATTTTATTTAGTTTTTCTTTTATTGAGGATATAAGAGATGATTGGAACTAAATGTATTAAAATATATTTGTGTATACAGTAATATGAAAAGTGTGCTAGTTACCACTTTTAGAAGCCAGCACATAGATATATGCACTTAAATAGAGAAAAGAGAACTTTGGGTTATCTTTGGGTTCTTGGTTTCAAAATGCTGGCTCCTGAGGAAACCAAATGACATGTTGCTCAAACACTTGTGTGGGAGACTTCTCTGAACACTCTTTGAACACTCTTGTACCCTCAAGTTAATATTTATGCTAAATATATACAGAGCTAGCAAAAAGAAATGGATAATTTTTATTTTAAAGAGGAGGTCCATTCTGAGGGCTTGTTTCCTTCTGAAAAACAGAGCTTCCATCTACTTTTAGAATATTTTGAGAGCCTGCAGTTCAGTAGCTTTTGATCCTGATAGCATCAAGGTCATGGCAGTCAGACACTGAAATCCAGATCTTGCCGTATGTTCAGATATTTTTTTAATTAGAATGATTAATGAAATGTTTAGCCTTTTGCCATTATGGCCTCTGGTCAAGAAAAAAGTTAGAAATAGGGTTTCTAATAGAAAAAAAAATAGGTTTTTTTCTGGTGGCAACTGGGGAGAGTAGAATTGGTGTCAGAATCTCATTGCCCATCCCTTGTCAAATTTTGAAGGTCAAAATAAAGCTCAAATAGATTAATAGATTTCAGACATCTCATTGCCGGACTCTGTAGTGGGGGATAAAGTCTCAGCCTCCACTCCAGAGAGTCATCCATCACTCACAAAAAGAAGAGAAATTTTAATTCTGTGGTATATAGTTAATTTGCCATTAATGGTAGTGGGAGCTGGAGAGAGACCTGTGAGTTTGTTCTCTGTGTCTTAGTCATTTCTTACTGAGCAAATTTAGCATCCACCTTGACGGGAGTTACTTCTGACTCGGTACTGAGTAAGACCTACTCAATATCCTGCTGATAGACTTTCTCAAGACGTTTCAGAGTTTACATTTCAGATTCTGTACTTGGTAAATCTTTCTGAGCTGCATGGATCACCTTGGCCCTCCCGTTCCAGTGGGTAACGTTGTCTCCCGCGGAAAGGCAGACTAAACCTTCCTCTGTGTGTGTGTGTGTGGGGGGGTGTAACCATGCACTTGTTTTTTCCCATGTCCCATACCTAATGGCACTACTGAGTACTATCGTCAGCAACTCCTTGCTTTGGCATGGCTTCAACACTGGTGCAATCTGTTATCGCAGTTTGGAAGCTCGGGAATGACTGCACATCTCTTAGAAAGAGATCTGAGCCACGCTCAAAGACAGAAAATGGTGAAGGATCGGTTGCTCCAGTGGTGACAAGTCTTTCTTGTCAAACATTTGTACATATTTCCAGTCTAAATTTGTCTAACTTCAGCTTCAACTTTTGCACCGTACTTTCTCCCTTCTCCTCCTCCCTTAATTGAAAATTTCTAAAATGAAGTCTGCTGTTACGCAAAACATGAAGACACTTCTTTGAGTGATTTTAGGGCAACAAGGGAAATAAGATCTGAAACCATAGACTAGTCTTGGCATCTCATTTGGCCAGCGCCAAATGGAAATTGGACCACAGATCTTGAATTATGCTTTTAAGTCCTGAAATGAGGTCTGCTCAGATGATGCTGACTTCAGTGAAGCCAGGGCAGGCATATGAGCCTTTCTGAGCAAAGGTCTTTGCAATTTCACAACTGAAGTTAAAACCCACAGATTTCAAGGGGTGTCCAAATATGGTAAAATAAGCAGAGAAATACTTCCCTTTTCCTCAACCGAGAGCTGCCATTCACAACACTAACACAAAGCTTTTAGTCAATACCAGGACGTTTCTTACTACTTGGAGGAAGGGAAAAATCCAGCATAATAAGGGTCGTGGCTGTCTTACGTGACTGCTGTTGCTAGCCTGGAGGTAAACAGGAAGAGGATCTGCTACACTTAAGATAACCAAGATGGTTTAAAGGGGGAATGTGTGATCCTTGCTTCCTGTCTGTGAGACAAGAGTTAATCACTGCAAGTAGCTGGCAGCATGTGTTTTCTTACGGAGAAGCCCTCTGTGTCATTTCACAGTATGCACTTCGGTGGCTGCCTTGCTTTGATGACACAAGACGTACTTTCCTTTCTTCATCATCCTGGGACGTTATGGGGTTTTCCTGCCCTCTGAGAAGATTTTTTTTTCTCCAGTTCCTCTTAGCATAAATGACTAGACAATGAGGCCAAACAAGGAGATACCCTGCAGTTCCTATGATGACACACCTCCCTGCTGGTGACTCACCTGGTGATATAAGACTTTCTGTTGATATTTCTGTTAATGACAAAAATAAACATCTGGTAAGAAAATTACTTCATTGGTTATATGTGGTTTGTGTGCTGAGCTCTTTCAAGAACTCCAATTAGTTAGTGTTAGGAAATAATACACCAGAATTAGAGGTGACTTGCACTGCGGAGAAAGATTAGAGGTCACCAGCAGCCTGCGTAAGTATTAAGGTTTTTTGCACTGAGCTAGATGCGAGCCACAGTGTTTGGTTTCTGCTCTGGATCCAATTCCAGCTCTCAGCAGGCTGAGGAATGCATGTTTGCCACGCCGATTCAGATCTGCCTTGGAAAAGGCTAAAAGGAGAATGCTTGTCATCAGGAGGTATAGTCGCTAACAGATCAAAACCCTGATTTATTTGTTTCATTTTGTTTGTGCTTTAATGCATCTTCCTAGAGTATCTGTGCCATTATACCTAAGATTGATGTAAATGAGGGTGGAAACAAGCCTGAATAAAACTGTCTTTTAGAGCTCTAATAAAACAGGCATTAGTAATTGTAAAACAACTGGCAGCATTTGCGTTCCTATTTAATGGAAGACGCAGTGGAGGCGTATGCATTTGGACCTTGTGAAAATCAGGCCGGACAACTGGAAGGACATGTAAAAGCGTTAGTCTGGTAGATTTTAATAAATGTAAATGTAGGTGTTCTCATGAGAGCTTTTCTTTGCCTTCCCTTTTTGTTATTCTGTTTTGCCAATGTGCACCACAGTGTACCATCTCAGATATCCAGATGATCTAGGTCGCCTTCTCTTTCCCAGGTAACTTCAATCTCATTATAACCATGAGATGTATCATTGGCAGCTGAGTGTGGAACTGGCCAGTACAATTGCTGGACATGTGTATTCAGGGGCCAGATTTGGCTACAGGTAAAACCAGAGGATATAACTCAGAGTTTTCATAGTAAGAATCAACAGCAATGCTCCTAAACACGAGTATTATTTAGTAAAAATTCAGTTTCCTAGCTGGTCTAAACTGGTGTAAATCTGCCACTGCTCAGTGCCTGTCCACCTTTAGAAATCTTTTGATAGTCTTGACTACCTATTGACTCCTTTAACATACTGTACAGAAAATAACTGCAGAGACATACACATTTGCATAGACATTAGGATTTGGAAACTAAAGACGCATGAAAAGGAGCTCTTGTTTTCTCCATTTCCTAGGGAGTAACAGAATTACGTTGCTCTGGACTAAGGATTTATTGGATTTGATGCTCAGCTCTGAGATATTAAACATCTGTATGGATTTCTCATGCCTTTTCAAGATGAAATCATCTGTTTCTAAATCCCATAATGACCAGAGTTGTTATTAGATTATTGAAATTATGGGAACAGTGAAAATTCATTGCATATCACTTATCTGTCAACTTTGAGGTGACATAGGCTGAGTAGTCCCGCAATTGCAGAGCTGCTGGGCAGGCTGCTCAGACGGGAGTCAGCATCAGCCAGTGGTGGAGCAGAAGGCACAGGCCGGGGTGCGGGGAAGGACCATTGCCAATCAGCAATGCTCAGTGTATCCTCATGATCCTATCATCCCCCTGTACTCGGCACTGGTGAGGCCGCACCTTGAGTACTGTGTTCAGTTTTGGGCCCCTCACTACAAGAATGACACTGAGGTGCTGGAGCGTGTCCAGAGACGGGCAACGAAGCTGGTGAAGGGTCTAGAACACAAGTCATATGAGGAGCGGCTGAGGGAACTGGGGATGTTTATCCTGGAGAAAAGGAGGCTGAGGGGAGACCTTATTGCTCTCTACAACTACCTGAAAGGAGGTTGTAGAGAGATGGAGGTCGGACTCTTCTCCCTAGTAACAGACGACAGGACAAGAGGAAATGGCATCAAGTTGTGCCAGGGGAGGTTTAGATTGGACATTCATAAAAATGTCTTCCCTGAAAGGGTTGTCGGGCATTGGAACAGGCTGCCCAGGGAGGTGGTGGAGTCCCCATCCCTGGAGGTATTCAAAAGACATTTAGATGTGGTGCTAAGGGATATGATTTAGTGGTGGACTCAATGATCTTGGAGGTCTTTTCCAACCAAAACAATTCTATGATTCTATAATCTATGGACTCCGCTACATGCCTTGCCTACATGCCTAGCTATGCCCACAGTCAACGTAGATGGTCTTGCTGCTTAGACATTATATTCTTGTGACCAGATGGCACATGTTCATGCTCCTTGTTTGTAAACTGAATGATCAAAATAGTGGTGCAAACTCATGACACCACTGTGCTGACTCTTCTCCATGTGTCTTCTCCAGCACGTGGGGCCTAAGGTGTCTCTCTTTGCATAAACTGTTATGGTTTTGTCATTTGTGTGGGAAAAGGCACTACCAAAAGAAAAATGTATTCTAAATTGTACTTTTACATCTCTAAAGAACTTCTGGATAGTAAACACCAGAGGCTCAATTCCCAACCACACTGTTGTCATAAAGATGAAGAAATTTGAAAAAAAATAAAATAAATTTAAAAAAAAAAATCACTGACACTGTGTCACAGTGTCTGTTATCTGCATGGAAATCCTGGGTTCTCGGATTAGACTCAAAACAATAACCAAATATTCTCCCCCAAAGTAGCAGACGTGGGATAAGGATGGCCTGTTATTCCTCCATCTCTGCTCCCAGGTCTTGTGATGATTACAGCTAAGTTGGCCAGTGTAAGTCTGCAGCTAAGTTTACAGCTAAGATGTAGATCCATTAACAGAAATGTCAGTTTACTATAAAGAAGGCTCTTGTGAAATTTCCTACTGGATACAGGGAGGTGACAAAAACACAGTGAAACATCCTGAGATTCCCCATCTATTTTTGCAGTTCCAGGAGGATTGAACAAGCAGCTAGAAACCAAAGCCTTTAACTGAGCCAAAGCAAATAAAACTTTTTGAGGTTCCTCTTGTATTAGTTACAAAGACACTTAAAACCTTTCAGACACAGATGTGCTGCTGCTGGAAAAATAGAAAGGCAAAAACTGACTTAAAAGCATTGAGTTCTTCACAGGGGGCTGGATTCTTTCAGCTACTAGAGAGTAGGTGGTTTTTCATAAGGTTTAAAAGCAGAAGGGTTACGATGGAGATTATAAAAATAAGATGGAAGAACAACAAGTGAATCATTAAAAAGTCAATATTAGCCCAAGATTACAGCCTCACCTCATTACTTTGCACTGGTCGGCTCCTGTGAGCAAAGCTAAGAACCAAACTAGTAACTAAGAAAGCAAGAAATACTGTTCAGCCACGAGTCGTTATCAAACAGCACTTATCAGGATGGTTCACAGTCAAGTCACTGGTACTGGACAAAAAACACGGGCATGGTAACTTTTCCTACTCATTGACTATTAGTCACATCTTGGTTAATCTGAAACATCGTTTTAAAAATTACAGAAATGTGGCACTTTGTTCAAACAAGGCATCTGTTCCAGCAAAATGTTATGTTTTGAACATTAAAAAAAAAAGTTTCCCGTTTTTAAAGAAAGCATGTGGACATGAAGATGAGTCAGTTGGTTTGAGTGGTTACTGTATGTGAAGTTATTTTGAATCATGTAAAAATTAAAAATACTTTGAAAGAAATCACTTTCCTGAAATATTACTTTAATGTTTTTCTTTGCCTTTGTTTTATTTTTATCTTTCCATTTTACCAACCACTCAGTGAGGGAGAAAATAGCAAACTTTTACAACTCAAAAAGATCAGGAGATTACAAACGTAGTCATCTAGTTGTGGGATTCTGAATGGAGAGTACAGATGAAACATCAGCAGCAACTGAACTCCCCTTAGAGCGTTAAGACATGCCAGTTAAAAGTTTAGGTTTTCTGTAAACACTAGGATTATATCTATGACCTTGATAATTTGACAATTCTTAAAATAAGTGGAACTCAGGGGATATTCAAAACCTTATAAAACAGAGTATTCTGAGCAGTGATATTCCCAAAAGCTGTCTAGAACAAAACAGGGGACAACAAAAGCCAAGGGGATATTTAAATCCAAGGAGCTTCTAAGACTTTTGTAAGACTTTCCAGGGAGGTAGGGCTGTATTTGTCAATTTGCCTAAACATCTTCACTCCATATGTTTTCACATTTTGCTCCTAAGCTTTTAATGCATTTTACATTAAACAGTCATTGAATAAAAAGAAAATTACCCTGGGATAATTTCAGGAAGCAGTTTTCCTCCTGCCAGTGGTGTGTTCTGCCCATCAGGCTACAGAGCTGGTGTCTCGCCTGCTGCTGGCCCGGCCAGAGGAGTCCTGCCTTCTTGCCCACACTGCGACCCCACTTTCTGCCTGTGGGAAATGCCCTTCCGGGGGCTATAGCCCAAGGATTAGAGCGTCCCGGAGCAACGAAAAGCAGAGGTTTTAGCCCCTTTAAGGCTGAGAGAAGGCAACACCTAGGTCAAGGACTTCCAAGAGACGTGCTGGAGCTTTTGGGATTCATGGAGAAGGTGCCTGTCCCTGCAGCACAAGCAGAGGAGCCTGCCCTGCACCATCAGGAGCACCTGAAACCTTGGGCTATCCTCACAGCGCACAGGTCCCACGGGTGGGATTCACCTGCAGGCACAACCATCCCTGTATGCTTGGGGTTTTCGCCAGTGGGTGTTAGTGAAACGTTATTTGGAGAAACTGTACTTCAACATCTGTGATGGACACAGCCCTTTGAAGAATGGTTTTGCAATGACAGTTGTGGCCCTCCTAAAATTACCCGATTGCCTACCCTGGCAGCAAGGTCCTGCCTGCCAGGGAAATGTGAGCCAGGCAAGGTAGTAGGGCAAGAGCTTTTCAGAGCATTCAGGTGCTTAGCATCAGTGTTACGCTGACGCTGTTATGTGTGGGCACCTGTGTTTGCTAAAGTAGCTGGTGCAATGAATGTTGATATGGTACAGGAGACAGAAACGGCCAGATTTTTTGGCCTGAATTCTTCAGCTGCAAGTGGAAGCTGGAGGAGAAATTTTTGAAGGGGGGGGGAGTGCATGTGCTGTTGATCCGTGCTGTATTTGTGGATATGCTATGGATCAGAACGGGCTGGGACAGTGATCCTCTCGCAGGCTGAAAGAAAAGAATTTAAAATGGAAAAAATGCTCCCTGCCCAGTTCAGATTAAATCTAAAAAGTATTGTTTTGGCATAAAACTTACAGACCTCTTCTAGAAACTAAAATAAAAGGACACTGCAGCTAAGGCCTCTCACAAGGGTACGTTCTGACATTTGTCCCTTCCCCCCTGCTGCCTGCATTGCTGAAAACCTTTGCTGCCAATTGCTGAAAGCAAGAGATTTGCCTGGTGGCAACAGCAGCAAAAAAAGAGGCCATGTACCTGTGTGGTAGGGAGGACCAGAGACTGCTGTAGAGAAGCTCTTTATTCTGTAGCTGTATGTGAATCTTGTCCTCACCTGCACTGGGAATGCTTAAGACTTCTTGCCTGACTTTTCTGTCTGTATAAAACCAATACAAAAGATAAAACAACCCCACGATCGAGACAGCTTTGTGGTGGCCAGTGTGAGTATGGTGCTACTGCATGTGACACAAGGAGCATCAGGTGGAAAGACAAAAGACCCTGACACTTGCCAGTCCAGACAATTTAAACGCAGGCAAAGCAACGCAGCGGCAGCTGCAGCCTGTTATGGGTGATGATGGGCAGTGCCGTTCAGCTCGGGCCCACCTTGCTCCAGCTCCTGAGCTGCCGTTCTCCAACTGCTCCTGCCTGCGCTCCAGCCAGTGGAGAAGGGTGAAACCCGCTCTAATCTGGTGAGGCTGAAGTAAGGTATTTTTGACAACGTGCTGGTTTAAAGCTGACCTTCTGAAGCCTTTTGGAGTCTGTGAAATCTGGCCTGGAAGAGTTACGGTAAGATACTGAACTCTCTACTTCTGATTAATTCGAGTACTGTAAAAGTGGTTGGGAAATCCCCTTACTTAAAAAACATTGTAAGTTTGAATTGAGAGCTAAAACTTCATGCAAAATGAATAGTCTGAGGAAAAAGTGTGCAATCATTTTCAGGATTCTTTAAATGTTTTTTTTTGTAACATCCAATTTATTCTAGTTTGACTCTCAAATCTAGTTCTGTCTATATATGTCACATTAACATGAAAGTCAAAATGCAATGTTTCCCCATAAACTTTTGGTTTTGGAGTTAATGCAGTCCTACAAAATGGTTTGCTTTCAATAAAACTGAATTTTTTCTAATGGAAAAAGTTAATAAGGACCCTTTAACCAGCTTTACACAGAGTGTTTCCTCATACTGTTTTGATGTCTTGTCTTCTAAAATTGACATAAAACAGAAAACCTGGAATTACACAAACATGAAAGCAATGCTTAGTTTGTTGATTTGGAAGTACTGCGGTGCTGAAGTCTCACGGTGCCCCTATTTTATCCATTTTCCCTTCTATGGAAATTGACGGTATATTTGCCTGAAGTGTGGTTATGTCATACTGTCATATCCCAGATGATTTTGGACACCGCAGAAAAAATCATGGTTAGAGGGAGTGTGTGAAATGTCTGGACCTTTGAAAGGTTCAAGCATGCGATGAATGTGCTTCCTTATCCCAAATGTAGGCTGCCTTCTGCATTCATAAAGCAATACTTTTTGCAGTAGATGAGTTACGGAAAAACAGATAATGATTCATGAAAAAAATCCTACTTGCACACAGTTGGATGATCATCTTACTGCTACTTGCTTTTTTTTCTAAGCACGAGTTTGGGTGTGGGTGCACAGTGGCATGTGGATAGGGGAAGGGGGGACCATGTGTGCATGTGAGTTTATATATGGAATTAATATATGGATTGGGATATTCTTTTTAAGTCTGTAAAGTGTGCGTGCTGCTTTTATTCATTAGCACCTACAAAGGACTAATTGCCATCAGGCATGTAGGTGGAATTTTTGGCAGTGAGCGAGAAACGCAATAGGTTTGATGACAACCAATGATCTGCCAAAGCCTTGTCAGAAGAAGCAGCTAGTTTTGCTGTCACTCACCCACCCCTTTAAATTCAAATGCAGATGCTTCCAGGGGGTGTGTGGCACCCGTCCAAGTCAGAGTTTGAAACGGAGGGCTCCTAATACAGACAGTGCTGTAGCTGCGGCTGCTGCCTAACGCTTGAGGTGAGAGGGAAATGCGAAAGCTGAAGTGGAGACAGAAGGATATGGGCTGCTCTGCCCTTTCTGCAGTAGTGACGAGAGGGCAACAAGGACCCCACCTGGTGCGGGTGGTGGCTGCCCTGCGGCGTCCAGAGGGACCTCTCGCTGGGGGAGCCAAGGGTGAGAATTGGCTCTAGGCTCGTAAACCCCACGAGAGCTGTCATGGGGAAATTCTGGGTTTACAAGGGTGACTTTGCTGTCCCATGGTACATCGCGCGGCTCTAGCCGGTGTGGTACCCGTGCGGCTGAGCGACGGCAGCGTGTTTCGGGCATCGTCAGTATCGGGTTTGTATCCCCTGCTGAAGGACCAGAGGCACTGAGAGCCCAGGAGGCCAGAAAGGGCCTGTCTGACCTTTGGCCTCACCTTGGAGGTGACACTTTTGCCCTCTTGTCCGTTAGCTCCAGTTCTTCAGCTGGAAATTAAAGCTCTTGCAGAAATTCTCAGAGAAGTCCAGCATAATAAAAGTGATGTGGCTAGGAACTGCCAGTATGTTAGTACTTGTGCTGTTGTGAACAGCACGTGAGCTGTGGCTGAAAACTTGCCTCTGTGGTATCTGTAAAATGGATATCTGCCATACAGTAAGGTGCTACAGGATGTCCGCATAAGGAACATTACATGAACAATGATGATTTTTCTCTCTCCATCAAAATAAAGCAAATTAAACCATTTGAAAGAAAACTAAGAAAAAACAAGACGCTATATTGCTCTCTATTAGTCTTTGCTTTTGCAGTATTAAGCTCTGCGTCTTTCATTTTGGCTGGAAAATGTGATTATATTTCTTACAATTAATATGTTTGGGTCTATGGATGAGTTCCAAACATATGTGATGCATAAGACGGGCCTGCATTAACATCGCTTTTGACTTGCATGCATCTAAACATCCTCTTATGGCAGGAGTTGAAGAAGTTTGTCTAATACATGACAAGGAACTGTCTTTACAGCTTTTTTCAGGTTATTCTAACAATAAATGTAATCCTTTAGCTAGTTGAGTAGAGCAGGTATTAACTGTCTCTGAGAGGGCCTACACTGATGTGATTGAGGTGAATGAGATGGGTCTTTTGAGTCTGGCTCAAGTTCTCCTTATATCCCAGAAACAAAAGAATCCTCCTCTGGGCTTCCTGGCTGCATACCTTTCCTATCACCTCAGATGACCTCCTTCTTCCCCCCCAAAAGGAGGGAGAGGTGCTAATTCTGCTGGAATGTGGCATTTATCACCTGCCACGTTCCAGGGGGATTAGTGGGGTTGCTACTTCATACTGTATTTGTTTCAATATAGTCCATATTCTTTGATTCATACCCATAACCTTTTGTGCGGTTTGGAGTTAGCTGTAGGAAATTAGTACCGAAGTACATGAACTCTGTGTAGTTGATCACGTTAAATGAATAAATAAATCCCCCGAAAAAGACGTGACTGAAAGTAGATTACCTGTTTTAAAAAAATATATATATTTATAAGTTAGACTTCAATTCAAATATTGGACTAGTTGCTGTTGTGTAGAAGTCTTTCCATAAAATAATATTGTATCTTAAGTGTCTCATAGGGCTGTTGTGAGACTAATAAATGCTTGCTAATCGCTTTGACAGCTTCAGAAAAGGTGCTATGAAAGTAATAGTTATTTCTGTTCTGCTTTTTTATTTTCCACATTACAATTGTGATCAGGAATTGGAACATCTACTTTTATCAAATGGTGGGTGGTATCTACTTATGTTCTTATGCCTATTTCTCCGAGTCACAAACTGACACTGGAATAACAAATAAAGGAGAAACGTAACTGGGTGGTCCTATATTTCATTTCTCATAATGTCACAAGAAGAATTCATTCAAATGAAAATAATGCTTCATTTACTGCACATGTAATTAGTATGCTTAGGCAGCAAGTTTTGCAATTTAGTGAGACACAGACTTCGGGGCCAAATTTAGTCACACTTTATCACATTTCATGAGACTCCTTGTCAAATAATTTAGTACTGGCCTTTCTGGTGATAAGTACTATTTGCTGTAGCAGAAGTTACGTGGTAAATCTATTTAAGAAGGGGGAAATCTGATTTGTTGGGATCTGATGGTCCATGGAGCCTACAAAAAGGTAGTTCATGGCTTTATATGTGCCCTTTTCCTTATTTTCATTCTTTCTAAACCTGTCTTTCAATGAAATTCAAACACAGAACTACTTGCTTCTGCTTTCCATATGTGGTCACTCTGGTATTCAGCACAGAGATATTAAATAGTTACCGAAGGGGAAGTGCACTTGTGAATGGGAAAGGAGGTAGCCCATAGTCTGTTGGTATTAAGATAAATAGATAAAAAGAACTGAGACTGTTTGATTTATAGAAAACTGACAATAACAGCACCTGAATTTACACTGGCCAAGAAAAAATTAAGACTATGATCAGTCTTCGTGTCCAAGGGCATGAGCTGATCACCAGCTGCAGTCAGGAAGAACTTCCTCCCTATGGCAAAGTCATCACAACTTGGTATGCTGTCGGAGTTTTATGTCCTCCTCTGGAGAATCGCACGCTTTCTCTTAAGCAAGCCACTTGCTGAGAGAGGACACCCAACTCACAGCGACATGGAAGTGCTTTGGTACTGCAGCTTTTCTCCTACAAGTGTATCTTGTTTCTCCACCTAAATACTGCCAGAGTATTTAATTGAACTGATTTCTTATTTGTTACACAAGTGTTACGTTTTGTTTTTTGAGTCCAGAGTGACTACATTGTCTTGTGATGCTTGTGAATGTTAAGCCACTGATGCTTGTAGGTGGAATTAAAATTGCTTTAGTTATAAAGGCAAGGCTTCAGCCTGAGCATGGTACTGCTGAGAGGTGGAGATATGTAACCTTTCTTTTCCTTTGGGGTGGATTACAGTCCAGCAGATAATATTTGTAATCCACATACGAACTAATGATTGATCAAACAATGCTTGTAATCCACATATTGGCCAATGATCCCAGGAGTCTGGGTCCTTCCATGCAAATTCTCTGTGTTTCCCTGGTGATCTTCCTCTCAAGAACTTGGGAGATGGTAGTGGTGGTGAAGTAACCTTGACTACAGCTCCCTTTTCTTTTTCTTGTGTAGTAACTTTGGCTAGTGGATTTGCATGATCAGGCCTTTCCTAGCCTGGTCTTGGCCGCTTTTTCTCTCTCCAAATAGAAGCTCACTGGAGCAGTAGGATCTGTGTAACACAGAATTCCTTCTTCAAATTTCGGAAGTTCTTGCCCTTCTCCCCTTTGAATTGGAAATGCAGTAGTTAGACCTGAGGTAATCCCTGCAGCTCTCATGATGCATGGTCTGTGGCAGGATATGTCTATCGTTAAAAAATATAGACTATCCCTTGCTTGGAATCAACATACCTGGATCAGCTCATAAAAATTCCTAATAGAGAATATTCTACAGCCTCTCTAGGTAGCCTTTCCAGTGCTTCATAACAATTATAAATAGATATTTAGAGAAAACTTTGCTGCAAATTCAGCCAAATTCTCCCCGAGCTACTCCAAGTGCATATGGAAAACATTGATCACCATTGTCTCTAACTGCTTCTTACATATTTGAAGGCTGTCATCATGTCTCTGCTCCCCTGTCTCCTCCAGAGTAAATACGACCAGTTCCTTCATCCTTTTCTCATGCTAGCCATTTTTCTGGTCTCACAAATTTGCCTTGATCGATCCTACGGCATGGTGCTGAAACCTTGACTCAATTCTACATTTGAGGCCTCACCAGAACTGAGCAGAGCACCACAATTATTCTTACAAGACAAAATAGTTGAACCCAAACCTGTTTGTTCAGATATTTTGATGCTGTCAATTGTGTACCAGTGAAGGCTCAAGTTGATAGTAAGGGCTGATAAAAATGTCTTTTTATTTTTAATTACGGGGGTAACTAAGCAATTAAACAGAGGTAAAAACATTAATGTTTAATTCAAAGAAATTATGAACCATGGCTATGTGGGTCTTTCTGAGGTCCAATGAAACAGGAGGATGTACTGTATTTCCGAAGACAGAATGAGACGCAAGAATGCACTTTCCTGATACACAATGTTACATTCCTAAAGGAACTGGACTCCACAAGTTGCCGTGTTCTCTACTTGGTGTTTGTTATAAACGGACATTGCAATTTGCCAGACATTAAACACATCTGAGCATACCCACAAGCTAATTTGATGAAACATCTGTGTGCATATGTGTATAACAAACCATGAAAGGCATTTCTACTATAAAAGATAAGAGCAACTCTGTGGATTGCTTTTTATTATCTTTTTTTCAAAGTATTGAAGTGTTTTTGAAAGGAAAAAAGATGAACAGAAGTGAAATGAATGTTTATTTTTTAGTCTGTTTAATAAAAGAGCAGGATTTTCCAGTTGTGCAAAGCACCGCTTGATGAAAAGCCTGTCTGTTGATCACCTAATTTGATGTCTGAGGAGAGTCAGCATTAGTTTACAGTATTATTTAAGAGGAAATTATTTAGAGCATGATGTCAGGTTCCTGTTCTTTGAAAGTGTAGAGACAACTTTTCAAACTTGAATGCCTAAATTTACACTTCTGAATCTAGGCTTAGAGATCTTAAATCTTGAAGGGTGATGGGTTAGTGGGGGTTGTGTTTTGGTGTGGGTTTGTGGGTTTGTTGTTCATTCGTTTGGCTTTTTTTTTGTTTTTGTTTTGGGGTGGGGTTTTTTTGTTTGTTTCTCTCTTTTTTTGGCAAGCTAAGACATCCAGTGACTTGAGTGTGGATGTTAGTGGAGGCTGTATGTTCTTTTTGTATTATTACACAAGTCCCTTTTAAAGTGTCTGAGAGTGGATTTCGGTCTGCCAGACTTGAAAACTGAGTGTTAAGCTACAAAATAGTAGGAACTGTTTTAAAAACTTCATTTACATGTACAATGTTTGTTCTGGCAAGTTCAGCATATTCACGCGAGCAAAGGATACAACATAGCATCTCAATCTTATCATCTTAATTCAGGGAAGTGCTGAAGTACGTGCCTACCAATAGGCAAATACTTATACAAGTGTCCCTCCTGGGGAGGTGTGCTCTCCTGAATTCAGGCCTACAAAAATACTTTAAATAAATAAAGTATGTTTTTTAAAAAAGGTGCCACCATTTTATGTTCTGTTCGTTCTATTTATGTGGAACAGCATGTTGCAAGAAGCTGATCTGTTTTACTAAAGTTTTTGAGGAGTGTGACATTAACCAATGTGAAGCTGGCCTGACAGAAAAAGCATCAGTATCTTTGTGACAAGTGGCTTCAGGTGGAACTGGGGGCATCACAAAAGTGTGGGGGCTTTAGGTTTATTGTCTCACCGGGGGAAAAAAAAAAAAAAAAAAAAAATCATGTTATCCACCTCTGTTTCACCTGTTGCTCATTAAAATTATCTTAGTGCTTTGATAACCTATTAAGCATCAAGCCCTCCTTTTGTGACTGTTGTAGCATTTAGGAATCTAATGCTGTCTCTTGCCTGTCGTCCTATTCTGTCCCACACAAAGAGCAGGAAGGGTATTCTTTGGTAGTGATTTCTTCACACTGAAAGCTTTTTGAGGAGCAATGCCTATAGGGTTTCTATTATTTTTTTTCCCACTCAGGGGAAAAAATAGTGAAGCCAAGAGAATTTTGGGTTGGCATGGCTTTATCACAATTGTGCACATGATCTATTTCCATTACAGCGTGACAGGGACAAAGAGTTTTATTGTTGCATTTATTTTGTGATCATGGAGAACTCTCAATCAGGAATGGAGAAGAGACTTTATGCTTCTCTTGACACAATGCAGTTTTAAAAATGGTGCTGCAGAGGTACCAAGCAGATCTCTTTAGTTGCAGAAAGAACTCTGGGAATGAAAAATATCTTTAAAGAAGAGAAAAGAGAGGACCATGGCTGACAGCTCAGTTATATCATAGAATCATAGAATTGTTCTGGTTGGAAGAGACCTCCAAGATCATCGGGTCCAACCATTAACTTATGACTACCAAGTCCCCCACTAAATCGTATCCCTTAGGGCCTCGTCTAAACATCTTCTGAATATCTCCAGGGATAGTGACTCCACCACCTCCCTGGGCAGCCTGTTCCAATGCCCGACAACCCTTTCAGTGAAGAAATTTTTACAAATGTCCAATCTAAACCTCCCCTGGTGCAACTTGAGGCCATTTCCTCTTGTTCTGCCATCTGTTACTAGGGAGAAGAGTCTGAGCCCCATCTCTCTACAACCTCCTTTCAGGTAAAAAATATTCCATACCAAAGAACGTATATCTGTTGAACAGATTTATTCTTGTTTGCATTTGTCCTTAGAAGTTGTTACAATTCTACATTTCTCTTTCTATGAATCATTCAGTAATGTTAAACAAATTCCCAAGAGTGAGCAAATATTACTCACCTCTTTCCTGATACAGGTAGCTGCGTGGGTGGACAGGTGGAGGCAGGTTAGACTGTAGACATTGCTATATTTTTGGCATATCCTTTTAGCTGACTAGAGTTTTCCTTCTAATCCCTGGAACAGATCAACTGCACGCAGACTAGGGTAGAAGCATTATCCAGACACTTACCACATGACTCAAAAATAATAATAATAATAGGAAAAAAAAAATCGCAATCAAAACAGACAACTTGTTTCACATGGGGTAGTACACATTTCACATGGACGACTCACCTGGGTATAGGCCTGCATGATTACACTGGATTTCTCACACCCCACATAATAGGATAAAACTATCAGAAAGTGAGAAGGCATTTTTTTTCCCCTCCCCTCCAAAGGGCAAAGCACAACTGTGCTTGTTTTAGCAAACAATACTAAAAACACTGTAGTTTAGAGGTGCTAAGTGTCCAACTAGAAAATGATCATCTTTGAACAAGAAGGAACCCAGACAGTATGTCATCCTTCACTTCTGATGCAACTCTCTTAAAACCCTGGCCTGGTAATACTCTTTCACATTATGTTTGTCTTGTCCTCCAATTGCTGTTCTCCAGCAAAGTTATTTTCAACAAACTCAGTCCTGTGGTGTGGGCTGCTTTAGTCAAATTCTCTTCTATACTTAAACCCTTTTAGTCCTTTCCCTACCAATTCTGTTTGGTGTGGCTTTGTGCTATATTTCTCTGTTGTAATGCTGGAACGTCTAATTAATATAGCTCAAATAGCTACTTGAACAAAGTACAAATGGACTTCTATGTTTTGGGAGAGTTCAGACTGTGTCAGTTCAGCCTTCCAAAATGATCAAAACCAGTGGCAAAAATTAGACTTGGGTTTATGCTCTGGCTTCAAACATGCTTGAGATGTCAGGACTATAAAGATATGTTGATTAGCCTAATATCCACTCCTCAAGTGGTGGCAGGACAGGGACAGCGGGTCATTTGCTTTATGGGGGTGTGCAGTTTGGCAAAACTAGTCTACCGTCTCCCCCAAGAACGTTCTTGAGTAGCAAATGTCTTTGTCTTCCAACTAATTTGTTTTTGTAAGGAGTTTTTTGGATGCTTTTGGGCAAGATATGCCACACTTTAACTAATATTAACTAGCATGTCTAATAATGAAAGCATTACTCAAATGTTCCTTGGAGGCCATTTGTTACAGTAGCTATGCAGAACGCTTCTGGATTTGTTTGCGGTAAGCTTTTTCTTTAGGCTATCTGACAAAATCCTGATATAACCTACAGTCGGAATCAGTTTAAGACTTGATTACCTCTTAAGATATCCTTTCTAGCTTCAGACTTTGGTTGAGGCCTCATATTGCACATAAGCTATTAGCAATAAGCCTGTCTTGCTGCACTTGCATCAGTTCACACATAACTTGTTAACCCCATACTGACTATGGATATAAACCGTAACTGGCTGAAGTCAATACAACCTTGCATTTAAAAATGAATGGGATGATGGCGAAGCTCCAGATTTCTTATGGTTGCAGTCCCAGTGAGTAAATTGTACATGAAACACATGAGAGTTTTCAGGTTATCCCTCTTTGCTTTTATAAACGTAGTTGATGTTACATAAATGGGGTCAACAGTTTATGCTGAATCACTGTGTCAAAACAATGTCAGCGGTGCCAAATCTTGACATGTTATTGAAAGACAATGCTTTCTTCCCAAAGGCATTCATATAACTACCCCAAAAGGAAAGGGTAACTGAGCTATCCTAAAAATCCCATTTTTTTTTTATTGTGTTCTAAACGATAAAAACTATGAATACATATATAAAAATATACATAAACTATCTTAAATTAATCATGAAGTCATTCATCACTTCAAAATGCTTTACAGTTCATTAGGAGATGGGACAGGGAGAAGAGCATGTAAAAAATGGCTCTTGATTATTCTCCTTTTATATATAGCGCCGTTCTCAGCAGTAATAAATACATTAACCAAACAAATAAAACCTTGATTACTCTCTGAAGTATTCTGACAGCATACTTCATTAATCCCTCTGTGGGGAAAGTAGCCACTCAACCACCAACCAGTGGCTAGGTTCAGTTATATATGGAGATACTGCTAAACCAGCTTTTTTTGTGTGTGCTTTACTTTGTTTTTGTTGTAAGTACATCATTGCTGGTATTAAAATTTATATATAGTGTATAAAATAAAAACCTTGTGTAATTTTTTTTAAATGTGGTGCAGTTTTGATTACATTTCATGTGGTTTAACATGTTTAGAGAATTATTTTAAGAAGTTTTACCATTTTAATTAAATGCAGACATTTATAAATGTTTCGTGTCTGAAAGTTGTGTTTGGCTGATGCGAGGTCTGAAACTAAATCAGCCTAGCTATGCCTTATTAACGAACAAAATTTTGTATTTATAGTCTTCTGACTTTTTGTGTAAGGTTTTATCACTCAGTGATAGGGAATATGTTCTCGGCAATGCCTGTAGTGACTGTAGCTGCCAGCTGTAGCCCACCTCTTCCTGGAGAGTCATGAAATGAGCTGTTGCAGCATGAAAGTTCAGCCTCTCTGCTGGAGAAACCTCCCTGTGAGCTGTTCAGAGTCACTCTCGCTGGCACGTCTGCCTCGGCACTACTGTCTGCGTGGCTCATAGAGGAGCCAGATGGGCCGGCTCTCATTTTTGGCTGTTAGCCTTATGGAAAGTTGAGGAGAAATCCATGGTCTTTAAGGTGTCTCTCACGTACAGCAGAGGCCAGCGGCAGTTTTTCCTGATTTAACCACTACGGTGACACACGAGGAGCAGTCTAGAGGATGTAGAAATGGTGGCAATGGAGGTCACTCCTAGGAGGTTTTGTGATCCTCTGCCACGTGGTCACTGGAGGATTTTTGTTGTCTTTACAACTGGCAGTGGGTTTCAAAGCCAATTCAAGATTTATTTCTGCTCCTGATCTGGAGGTCTCTGAGCACCACCCTGTTGGGACACCTGTGGGAAATGCCCAGTGTAGACACTGCTCCGGCAGCACCGTTACTCATAAGAGAAGACGTATCCTGTCTCTCTCTGCTGGTTTGATGAGGAAAAGATGAAGATTTCATCACAGCTCTGAGGGGCGGAGTGGTGGTGGGGGAAAGGGTATGTGATGGCGTCTCAATTTCCCTTTGTAAAGTTCATGATTTTGCAATGAGCAAGTAGAGATATCCCCAAAGCAAACGGCACTTCTTAGGACCAAGTTACAACTCCATGAGCATTATGGGTTGTTTCAGTTTGGGGCTTTTTGTTGTGTTTTTTTTTCCTCAAAGGTGTTAGCTCATTGAAGACATTTTCGGTAGTTGATAGATTTTTTTTTTTTTTTTTTTTTTTTTTTTTTTTAAATTTCTGTTATTTGACTAACTGGGGTAGGGAAACTGTGAGGAAAGCCTCCAGGACTGATTGGAGCTTTCATTGAAAAGGCAGAGAAAAAACACTTCCACATCCTTTTTCTTTTCTTTTATTTTTAATTTTTTATTCTTTCCTGAATGCACTGGGAACTTGCCATGTTCTGGGTCAGGAAAAAGACCACAACCAGTTTATTATTATTTTTCCTTTTAATGAAGCTGATTTCTTTTCCCAGTATATGCACTTTGCAGTCCACTGATTTGGACAGGAAAAATGTGTCCTTGTTAAGAAAAATACTGAATAAAACAGAGCTGTTAGCCCATATCCAAAAAATATTCTATGTTTTTGTTTTGGGTTCTGCTGGAAATGCTACATTAACTTTGCCTCAGGGCATTAATTAACAAACTGGCCATTAATTGCTGGTAATAAGGAGCTTGTCAGCAGTCATTGTTTCCTTAAACTGCCTAAATTCAAGAGGACAAGTTTAGAAGAAAGTACCACTGTGAAAGATCCTTGTCTTTCCTCCTAAACGAAAGTCCCAGTAAGTGAATGAAAAGGACCTTGGGACTACTTATTGTCGGATACTGTTAGTTTCTGAAGCAACAGGGGTTCGTCTAGAAATGACCAGTAATGTGATGCTAGAATAAGCTGTTTTCTTGATAACGCTTCTTGCATTTGACTGGAAACAAACCCCACTAAAAATAGTCACGAGAGAGAGTGATTTCATTCCTGAGGATTGAAGTGGTAGCCATGTATGTATTCCTTGCCTGTCTTCACTTATCTTGTTCATGTAATAAATGGAATGACGACAGATACATGCGGTGACATTACAGCCAGCAATAACAATTGCTGCCATTTACTCCGCAGGCAAAAAGTTGGACTGAAATTGGAACAGGTATCTTGGGCCCCAGGGCATTTGGAGAGAGGTTACAGTGCTCGGAGTTAGGGGTGGAAAAGTATTCCGCTAAACAAAGATGATAGTAATGTTCGAGGAATTCAGACAACTTCTGTCGTCTTGTATTCTGGAAGGATACAATGCTTCTATTTTCACAGTTTCTGATTTTCAAAAAACAGGTGAAAAAGGATACAAACCCAGATAAAAATTCTTTCATTCAGAAGGGTTAGCAGTGGGCTCTTATGTTCTGTAGATTATGTGGAGATTTAAAAAAAAAAAAATATTTAAAACAAGAAGAAACCCAGAACTCTTGAACTCTTGAGAATGAGAGTGTGTTGTTCTGCTAATGTTTTGCTTTTCTTATGCTGAGCTAAGTAGGCCAGTTTCTCATTTGATTAACAATGACCCAAACGACCATCCCTTTTTTTGCTCCATCAGGTAAACTTTTTTCTTTTTTCTTTTTCTGAGGTTTAAGATATCTTTTTAAACATCTGGTGTTCAGGGAATTTTACCTTAACCTTCCTGTGAGAAGGGGTACATTTAGATGATCTACTATGCTATCTTTGTGTTTATTTTAATATCCCATATTATTGTGGGAATGTTGAGATTACTTAGACATATATTGATGTTTGGATTATAAAAGCTTGTCAAATTAACTTTGATTATTGCAAAATGGATCAATGAAGGAATAAACTTTGCTAGCATTTGAAATTCAAATGCATAAATGCGTAGCGAAGTAGTGTTCCATATCCAAACTGAAAAAGTTTTTTGAAGACTCTCAGATCTTAATTCAAGAAAATCAGTCCCATAATTTTAATTAGATGTAACCCCTGTCTTTACTTCCCTCTCTCTCCAATAACCTTGCAAAGCTTGGGAAAAATAATTAAATTTCTGACAACAGAAAACAATGCATAAATGCACATCTATTTGCCCCAAATCATTGTCAGTTTACTTACTGCACTTCTAGAAGGCATTTGGGTATTACTGAGAAGATCGTATTTCAGGAGCTTGAATAGATTTTTGATTAATTTCTGAATCTTTTTCATTTTGGCCTTTAATTAAAGGTGCACAGGGAAAAGAAGTGTAGAAAAACAATGGTTTCCCAAAACTAAACATACATAAAAGAAAATGCAAATAGGAAACAGAAAAGTTTAATGAGACTGCACGTCAAAAGAGATTTAGTGACCTTATGGTGCCAAAATCAAGAAATATTAAACCTGATAGACTCTCTTTAAAAGACTGAGTGTTCATCTCTGTTAAGCCAGATTTTGCTTAAATGAGTGTGGTGGGTTGACCCTGGCTGGACGCCAGGTGCCCACCAAGCTGCTCTGTCACTTCCCCTCCTCAGCTGGACAGGGAAGAGAAAACATAACAAAAGGCTCGTGGCTTGGGATAAAGACAGGGAGATCGCTCAGCAATTACCATCACAGGCAAAACAGACTTGAGTCGGGGAAATTAATTTAATTTATTGCCAATCAAAATCAGAGCAGGGTAATGAGAAATAAACCCAAATCTTAAAACACCTTCCCCCCCCCCCCCTCCCTTCTTCCCGGGCTCAGCTTCACTCCCAATTTCTCTACCTCCTCCCCCCGAGCCACGCAGGGGGACAGAGAATGGGAGTTGCAGTCAGTTCATCACATGCTGTATCTGCCGCTCCTTCCTCCTCGCTCTCTTCCCCTGCTCCAGCGTGGAAGGATGCGGTGATAGTTTTCAAATATTTGGAAGACTGCTGCAAACTGCAAAGAATTTATTTATTTATTTATTTATTTTTAAAATATGCCCTCATAAGGAGAAATAATGAGCTTATACTGCACAGAGAAACACGAAGGTGAGATGTTAGGAAAACTTTTCTAACAGTAAGGATACTGGTGAGTTGCCGTAGACTGGTGGAAACTTTATATTGTCCATAGGCACTGTGGATGCGTTTTCACAGCCATGTTGGATGAACATCTGTCAATAAAGGCATAACTATTGTTGACTTCTGGAGTTCCTGTGGATTCATGGGTCTACTGTGGACTGGATCAGGGACTGCGGGAGACCTTAGGATCTCTTGCAGCCCTACGGTGGTTCTGTGTAGTTAAACACCTTGCTAAACCCAGTCAACTAGGAGGAAAATTATTTCTCTATCAGACTTAAAGCTTTAAAAACAAACAAACAAAACACCGAAACACCTATCAGCGAGTTGAAGAGTCCTGAGGGACATACATTTAAAGACAGAAATGTACTGAGGTTTAGTTGTAACGGTGCCAGTCACTGTATTATAACAACAACAACTTGGGGAGGACAAAGTAAGGGACTATGTTGCAGAAGCACCCTTGAGCCCCTTTCTGGAGTTAGGATTCTAGTCAGGATTATACCAAGATATAGCAAAGAGCTGATAGTGCCTCCAGAAGTTTAAAACCTAGATGAATGACAAGAAGCAACATGTGGATGAAGAAAATTGATAGAATTGGCTGGTGGGAAGATGAGCGCATTTACAGAAGAATAGCTATCACCCAATGCATCTCTCTTCTTGGCTGCACGTCATGGGCTGGCAGTGTTTGGTAGGCCTTGTGGCAGAAGCAAGCCTTAAGGTGGGATGAAATCCAAACTAAATAGCTCTTTATTTTGAGCTAAACACACTCTAATCTTATTAAACGTTTAGGGGAATTTCGGGGAATTTTAGAGGAACGGGTGAGGGAGCAGTGGGTAAGGCTCAGTAGCTGGATGAGTTCCTGCAGAAACCTGTTTCTACTGCAGAAAAGGGAGCAAGGGGTGGGGAGTGAATTCCTCCCGGTGCTTGCTGGAATGGCACCATCTTCAGTGTCGGTCAGTAAGGGGCTTAGATGTGCCCATGCAGTTTGTGTCATCCTTGAGCATGTTGTTTGTTGAGAGATGGAGGCTTGGGTGTGCACTGGGTTAAGGTTAAGGTTAATCCGTCTCCTTTCTTTATTGACTTATTAGAGAAGGATTTTGAAGATTGGTGAATTACATGTAGGGTTTTGAAATGAAGTGCTGGGCATTGTTGTCAATAAAACTATGCAAACCTGTACCTAAGCATTATATAAATAACAAACATTAATTTGGTGAAACATTTCAGGAATGTATGTGGGGAACAGTATTTTTCTTTCTACTTTTAGAATTTGCTTTATTTGCATTTCATTTTACTTGTGTTTTTCTTTGGGCTATTTAAAAATCCTTGGGAGTTAAACATGACAGGTTGTACGTGAAAAGAAGAATTGCATTAGAATATGATTTACTACATTTTTCCCATGCCATGAGTATATGAATTCCTGCTTACATAAGAAAATATTTGAACATAAAAAGCAATAATTTGGAATCAGATTGTGCAGGATGAATCATGAGACAAAATCTCATTAGAGATCCAAAAAAATATTCTGGCGTTCCTGCCAGAGTGTTTTCATAAAACACTTTTTTCTGAAAAGGAATTACTCAGAAGGTAATAATTAAAAAAAAAAAAAAAAAAGACAACCAAAAGTTGCAACCTGATTTTGCACTGTGATGGCTATGGCTTGCATATTGTTTCAAGGAAAAGTGTATATATTGCATGAAGGAAAAAAAAAAAAAATCCTATTTACCTTTTCCCTGATATAAATTACTCTTCCAAGGCCCCTTCTGTTCCACAATTAATGAAAAAGGTGCTATCTTGGAGTCCTACTTCCCTTGTTTATTTGCTATAAATAGAATTATTGGGTAGTGGAATAAAGTCATCTACAGTCCTCATGCTGACTCTTTTTTTTTTTTTTTTTTTTTTTTTAAATCAAAAGCTATCCAAATTCCCAGGTCCTTCATGTTTAGTATGAACATCATAGGCTGCAAGTTATCAGCTTGTTTTCTCTCTCTTGTTGTGCTCCTGTGCTGAAAGCATCAGCCTGTCTTCACCTTTCAGCCATCTTCTGTGGGAAATGCTGCCTGAAGTTTCCACTCCTAGATTACTCTCACCAGGATCACAAAGGAGGCACAGGACAGGGAGTCTATCCTGTGCCTCCAGGAAAACACTGCAGAAGAGCCCCCGTAAGTGTCTCACGGGGCTCTTGCTGAAACTAAAGTGTGTCAAAAATGAATGTGGCCATTTTTCTGAGAAAAAGAAATACTTTTTTCTTTTCCTATCCTTTCAGCATGAGAAAAGAGATGTCAAATTTAAAATGTCTTGTACGCAAAATATACAAAAGAGGTTGCTGCTTTAGAAACTGTGCAACATAAAAATATAAATTAGTAAGTCTGTGGCAGTTTTGAGCTGAGTGATTATTTTAACGTGATAGAAATGGTAACACCAAATCTTCATGGGATTTGCCTTTAAAGTTATCCAAAAGGGTAGTTACCTGCAACTGGAAATATACCGAAGCATCAGCTTACATGTAAGTTTTGACAGATCTTCCAGTTAAAAATTAAAAATTTTTAAAAATTTGTCAAAACATTCAACTTCACAAAACTGTTTTTAAAATGTAAATTTGAACCAATTATCCATTTGGCAACTTTTGACAATTCATATTTTAAAAGAAAAAAATCTCAAAGTTGACTTTTTGTTTTAAAAAATTGATAACATTTTGATAGTCCCAGTTGGAACACACAGGCTTTTTTCTTGCTTGTGGGAAAGGTCTGATACTTCAATTTTTCAGTACAACTTTTTGAGATCATAAACGTTCTACAAACACAGGAAATCTGTTTTCCACTCCTACATGCAGAGGCACAAACCCGTGGCTGTACAACACACTATTTATTGAAAAAAAGGCACTGTATTAGTGTAGTAATGTTTTACCAATGTATGTACAAATAGCTACCTGAAATCAGGTAGTTAACCGTTAGTATCTTAGAGCTAGGAAAAAGCTACTGTCCTCTTAACAAACACGCTGGGTTGTCAACTTAAATGGCAGTCCCTGTGGTTCACCTTTCTTCCTTTTTTAGGGACACGGTTTAGTGGTGGGCTTGGCAGTGTTAGGTTAACAGTTGGACTTAAAGGTCTCTTCCAACCTAAATGATTCTATGATTTCTATAGGGGTGCTACATATGGAGGACATTAGAAAGTTCCTAAACCTAAGTGCGCTCAAACGTCTTTTCAATTCCTCTTGCGTGACTTGTTTGTGGGGGTTTTTTCGGGGTGTTGGTGGTGGTGTGCAGTGAGCACATTTATCTTCAGCTTTTTTATTCTTGTTGCGCTGTCCGTGAACATATCTCCTAGTCCATTCCCGCAAATAACTTTGGATCCACTGACTTGCTTCAGGTAAGTTTGACAGAGGAGTGAAAGGCAGTGGGAAGAGCAGAGACCCTGTCAGTGTTCCCATGAGGGAAAGAGCAGTGGTATGAGCTTTGAGCTTTCCCGTAGTACACGTCAGAAAATTCACAGGGCACAGAAGCCATCAGAAAGAATAAAATTGCAGGGGAAGGGGGGAGGAATTGGAGTTTACATCTTCCTAAGCAGCTATTTGAACTTTCCACAACGAAAGAATGAAGCCTCATTTCCTACACATTTATCTCTAGCGCTTGTAAACTACATGTTTCGCCCTTCCCTCCCCACCCCCCCCCACCCCCACCCCCCAAATCTCCTGTAAGTATAATAAAACCTGTTTCCAAGCAAGCCGATTCCAGAGTGACCTGGCAAGAACAGGGATGCAATATAGGGAATATAGTGGAAACACTCTGATGTAGCAAGGTGGCTGCTTGGAGAGCTCAGCAAGGGGCTGATGCTCATCCAGTGCCCCAGACTGCCCCAGGACACCCATCTGGCTACGATCGCCTTCATGCCAGCAGGCAGCCTAGAGCTGAGTAAGTGGCCTGGGGACGGCCGTATCCGCTTTTATGCACATTTTCTTCACTTGAGAGATTGTATTATGAAGCCAGAGGGAGTGCTTCGGGCAGAATATATAAATTAACTGGTTACTGAACTGTGTAGGAGGGACTGAAGTGCTGGAAAGAGTTTACAATAAAATCTCCGTCTGTGCACTGCAGAAAGGCATTCGAGCTGCCCAGGTCAAACCTCACGCACTATTTCCAGCAGACGAAGGTGGTGGCCTAGAACAGCTCTGGAGGTTGAACTGCTGAAAATAGAAACCTGGCTCATGACACTGTTTTTCAACAATTGCGTTAACGTAAGATTTCCAGCTGACATGGGTGGAAGATTCAGGATGTGAATCCAAAGACACTCTCAAACTATCCCAGGGTTTAGAAGCAGAGTTTGGCTACAAGTCCATTATAAAAAAGCAAGTTTGTAGAACTCAAATCCAGTTCAAGCTATCAAGTGTCCTCCAAAATTTAGAGGTATTTGGATCAAGCATTTTGGTTATGGTCCATCTCTAATTTTCACCAAATGTTCTAAACTCCTAAATCCCCTTTTGCTCCTACTTTTCTTTCCTGACTGTATTTTGACTATATTTTCTTTCTTATTCTTGTGTGTTTAAAAACGTCAGTCAGGGTTTTACCAGGGAGTTTTATTACTTTGGAATGCTCTTAGTTTTGTTATCTGCTCCTCTTTTTCTCCCCCCCTCCCTCCGTAATCTGTTGTACAAATTTATTTTGTTCTGGAATTGCTGTTCCAAGGAATAAGCAGCAGTAGCGTTTAGTCACCTCTACAGTCCGTTACGCTATCTGCTCATAACCAGACACAGTGAAAATACTGTTTGTGCTCTATGCTACCAAGAAGTTTGTGGGGTTTTAATTTCAAAATATCCAAGTGCATTCTTGTAGAAGTTGGAGTCATCTTGGACCGTTTCTCTTGAGAATTTTGTAGCTCTGATGACAATATGGATGGATGATATGAAAAATAGTCTGACAAAAATAGTCTGAAGCAGAATTCATGGCAAGTGGGATTTTCAACAGTACTTAGTAGCTTGCCTTTGTGCGTGCGTGAAACGTGTGTTTATAATGGAGCGTAGTTCATTAATTGATAGTTTCATTACCTATAAAAGCCACGAATCACCTCAGCTAGAGGGTTAGAAAAATACTAGTCTCTTTAATCCAGTACATAGTTTTTTAGTAGCAGTGTAAGCAATGTGAAGACACAAGTCACTGTCATGAAGCCAATAGGAATTTTGGATGATACATTGCTGTGGCTCTTACACAATGGCTCTGAATAGAAACAGTGGTAGAGAAACATGTATATTCTTTGAGACTTGGCTATAGGTAACAGAAAGGGCATCTGAACAACCTCAACTTCATGGACACAGCTATAGCAATATAGAAGTAAAAATGAGCTGAAACCACTTTTATTCAGCCATACAACAATGACAAATTCAATATTAATATATTAATGTATATCTGTATATGTAGTGGACTCGTTCTCCTGGCACTGGGCAAAACACCTGCAATATTTTTTGTCAAGATGTTGATGCAGATCTCTCTCTCTCTCAATTTAAATACACCATCTTTAACTCAAGATGCTAGAAAAAGTTGAAAGTCTGTTCTTTGTCGCAAATAAAGTGGTAACTGTTAAAATTTAAAGAAATGACAAAAAAAAAATCAGAGGAGGTGAAGAAATGAGGAGGAGTATGTATCTTTGTGGTCTTAGTGTCACTTTTTGCTTGTAATAACACTTACTAGTACAGTGCCTTATTAACATAGAGATTTTGGTTATGTTTGTACAGTGCTTAGCACAGTCATTCAAATTTGCTTGGGGTCTTCCAAGTTCAGCAGTGTAAAGCATGTGCAGAAACCTTTCCTCTGCTTTCAGACGATATTAATAAAGTTTGTATAGTCAAGTACTCAGATGGTAGGAAGTGCCATTCTGTAAGGCTGTCAGCATGAACTTAGGTCAGTCCCTTATGTATCTATATTGATAAAGACTTACTTAATCACACAGCCACATGCTTCTCTTTTCCTGCATAATCTTGGCATTATTCATGACACAGGATGGATAATATTCCAGTTAATCACAATGAATTTTTTTTTTTTTTTTTTTTTTTTTTTTTTTTTTGTTCAGAGTCATTTCGTGCATTCAGGCTGTGCTTCAAATATTGAATTGTTAATTTCCTCAAAAGTGTTTGGGTTTTTTTAAATAATCCTTATCAGTGCATTTTCAAATTGTTTCAAGAACTCTTTTTTTCACCATAAGAGTGAAATAAAGGAAGTGTTATCTCTGGTTCGTATCCTGGAAACTGATGTGCAGAGAGATTAAGCTAAATGTATCCATTCATTTTAGGGAAATCTGAGATGCCCAGGACCTGATTTCTTTTCCAAATACTACGAATTAGCTTGATCTATGCAACGCAGGATAGCTGTAGTTATATGTAACAAGCACTTACGTAATTCCAAAATCAGCATCAAGTTAGGCATCCAGAAAATTAGTTAAACAGAACTTGTGAGTATCCCTGACAAGCTACATATAAAAGGCTTACCTGATATTTCAAAGGCCAGAATTTGACTGGCTTTTCACGGGGATCACAAAAGGCATATCCTTGGAGCTATAGCAGAAAAGGTTACTAAACTTCTATCTTGTCAAGCATGACCTAAACGACTTCTTTCTACTCCCCCCCCCCTAAAAATTACACTCTTGGAAATAGCCACACTCTTTTTATTGAAATGAATAATAATATATAATTCGGCCCACAAAAGAAAACAGTAAACAATTCAAGCAATTGTAATTAGTCAGAGTCAGAAGCAAAGAAAAACAGCATTGTGCAAGAGGCTGCAGTAAACAAATGTTAATAGAAGGGGATCTGATTGCAATGTCTACAATAATTGACTAATCTCAGAAGTCACCTATCTCAATAGCAATAATGAAAGTAAAAAGATCGGCAGATTACACTGCAAATATAAAGAGAGACAGAAAGGATGCTACATCTCTCTTTTTCTCTGTGTTCACAGGAATGAGTAGATTGACCACTGAGCCAGCTCCTGCATTTTTGTGTAGGCCTGCAAAGCTTCTCTGCCAGTTGATAATTGATCTGCTTACAGGGATTATAGCATTATGCACAGGGCCATTTGGGAATGGCAGGTCAGTGAGTTGATTCCTTGAAGGCTACCAAAACTAAAAGTTTGCTTCAAGTCTGGGAAGTTTGCTAGGAGAAAAATAACAGGGGAAAATACAACATTTATTTGCTCCCTGTTGCTTTCACATCACCGAGTCTCCATTCCCAAATATAATTGCATTGAACTGCGAGGGTTGGCAAATAGAAAGAAACAAAATGCCAAACCCCAACCAAACCTGGATTCTTTCCTCTTCCTATCTCACCTGGCATGATAGGAGCTCCCCAGGCTGACTCACACCAGCACTTGTACAGAGTCTGTGCTTGAGAGGATGCACAAGTGCATGCTATTGAAACGTGGGAAACAAATCCAGTTGTAGACAGGAAGATTCAAATCTGGCTTATCCTCCTTTTCCTGCTTAGAAATGTGGAGAGGTAAAAGCAAGGTTAACTCAGGCTTGCCTCCTCACCTGCAGACCCAAAGCTCACCTGTGAAATGGACCTGATGCCATTTTAATTCTTAGGTTTAAGTCATTTAATTGACTATCATAGGAAACTGGAAGGGGGAAGAGGGGTATTCCTGTTGCCTAGATTCTTGTTCCAGTAGGGGAACTGAGGTGATTAACTTGCCAGTTTCCCCACTCACACATTCAGGCAGCAAGGGCAGAGTTTTCCCTGCTTCGGCAATGTCCTCCATGTCTCAGTGTGTTTAGGTACAAACTTAGCTGAAAACCTACTGTCAACAGTGGTTTACCATGGAACACTGGATTTCTAAAGAGAAAGCAGGTTTGGAAGAAAAGACACATTTTTCTGTGGACAAGCCAGCCTTTTGGTGGAAAAAGTTGGATTCTAAAAGGCTGGGATTTGAGAACAGTGGCATCTTTAGAAAAGGCTGTCTAGCAACAAACTAATCTATGCTCCTAATCCAAAGGGAGAAAAAAACATGTAATTAAAAAGTCATTTGAAGAAAATACAGAGTTTGGCTTGCTGAGGAGAGGGATCTAAGAATCAAAACTTTTCATTTAGAAGAGTTAGCTTGAAGCTAGAATTGCTCTTGTTGTTTAAAGTCCCAAACCAGAAAGCCTTTAACAATATGAAGAACTTCAAGCATGTAATGTCAAGGTTTTAATTACCTCTTACAAATTAAGCTAAGTTCACTAGGCAAATAAATAAAAAGAAAGCAAGTCCCACAAAAGAAAATAATCCTCCTTTTTTTTTTTTGTCTTCTTTTAATTCAGTGTGAACTCTTATGCTATCATGACTTTGCCATTGTTTAGGAATTATAAAAGGATTTTCCAAGAGGTTTCACAAATGATGATAATGCCATGGTATTATCAGAATTCTTGGAGTTGCTTAAATTCCTCAGCTCCCCAATTTTTTCCAACATGTATTTAATATAACAGGAGGCACGAGAACAG
The DNA here is from genome assembly GCA_009819775.1 of Phoenicopterus ruber ruber. NCBI lineage: Eukaryota > Metazoa > Chordata > Aves > Phoenicopteriformes > Phoenicopteridae > Phoenicopterus > Phoenicopterus ruber. Next base: position 58,280,064 of record CM020216.1, read on the forward strand.
CGTTGTGTTCAAAGTACTGAAGAAAGACAGAACAGTAGTCCTCTTAGCTATAGGTAGCTCGTATAAGTAGCACCCTGTTGTTATACAGTGACAACCCAAAATAACACAGCTGAAAGTTGTGTTACTGCATAATCTGTTATGTGGCATATTTTCTGCAGCATATAGTTACTGAGGTGGTCCCTTCAGGCTCAGCGTTACCATCTACAGCTCGGTTTTGTGGTGCTAGATGTCAGTTTGCTAGTGCCTTTCAGAAAATGGAGAAGCTATTTGATGCTGTTTTAAATCCACTGGGTCATCCTTGGATATGTCTAGGCTTACACTCTCCGGAGGCTGTGGTGTCTGCCTGGAGTTTCTCAACAGCAGCTAACATACTCCGCCTCCAAAGTAGATCGGTGTTGCTTTTACCTCCTCCGAAGAGGGCTGGATCTTAGCTTCTATAAAGATCTAATATTATTCCTGAGTTGAGGTATCTTCACACATCCCACTCCCCCATTTTGGCCAGGTTTGAGGTTCAGCTGCATACGAGGGTGTGGGATGTACACTGCAAGAGTGTATCACTTTGGAATGTCTTAATTTGGAACGGACCCCAAGATAACATTTTTTTTCTTTAAATTAAATGTATATTTTCTTCATACAGAGCAAATGCAACAACCTATGATTAATGAGCAGCTTTTCACAAGAATTAATATAATTCCGAAGTTCTAACCATTAAGTATAATCATTAAGGAATGTCTGAATAAATAAACAAATAAAGCCAGCTTTATTCTACTCCTTCTGTAACATCTATGATCCTAAATGCCTGACTCTACATGTTTTTAGTGGATTTTGGCAGGTGTAGGGTTACCCTGTGGTCATGATACATGGTGATTAAAAAACCAAAAAAATTAGAAATAAATAAAAAAGTAGGGCATGTGGGCACTATGTCACCTGCATTTAATGATCTCAGGAAAGAGGAAAGTATGGCAAGCTTCTGGGGACTTTGTAAAAGCTCTTGTCAACTGTGGCATACAACATAGGAAGTCAAATGTAGGGGGAAAACCCCACAGAATGTGAGCTTTAATTGAAAGCTTTATCACAAAGGTTGAGGCTAAAAATGCATAGTTAACCTTAACTCTGGAAGTTTTCTTCCAAATGCTTGCTTTTACACTAAAGATGTTATTTGTTAGCTATATTCACTTCTACTGCTTTTAAATACACAGTCACAACAGTCGGCTGCTACAGGCCTTATCCTGCTATGTACGCTACTGAATGTGTTTATTTACTAATGTAAGCAAACCTAATGAAGCTGACAGGACACTGATTTACAGTAGTGGTCAGCTTGACATTTTCATTCTCCTTGCACATGGGGAGGCACTGCCGGCACAACATCAACTGCTTCAAGTTAATCCCTGCCTGCGTCCCTTTGCCAAGGGCGAAATTGCCCCTTCTATCGCTAACCCCATCCCAAAACAAGATTTCTTGTAAAGCGGGCTCACACTGTGATTCACTTTGTGGTGGGATCGCAGTGTGACTCACGCTTCTCCAGTCCCACTGTGGTCATCTCAGACTGGGGTGTGAGGGAACACATGTGGTTAGAGAAGGGAAGAGGAGCCAAGAGGTCCATCTGCACTGACAGTGGATGAGCTGTGTGAGCTTCTGGAAAATATGTCACCTCCTTTGTGCTTCACCAAGTTTGATGGGAAAGTGAATGCACAGCGTTCAAAATCCGTATGCTGAACCTGAGCTGGGCTGTTTTGGATAAGGAAGTTGTACAAAAGCAGCAAAATGAAGTTATTTTTCCCTTGGAAACTTTTTTACACTTGGAACAGAAGGTTGTTGGGCACACTAGACAGGTAAAAACCCAGGTTTATTGCTTATAGGGTGTTCTTCTAACAGTAGATGCTTGTAATCTGTGACTGATGTTTTGTATATAAAAGTCAGTTTAAATGGAGACTCCAGAAGATGTCACTGGCAAAAGGACCCAGATTTGCAAAGGTACTTAGGGTTGTTGCCTGCTCATTTTGGGATGGATTTGATTCATCATGAGTGCAAGAAGAGCTGGTAAAAAGGGTTCAGGTTTCCTCAGCGTTCTCATAAATGAAAGATTACTGTGAAGGGCTATATCAGGACCTAGGAAATAGTTCCTCATGACAGAGATGAGGAAAAAAAAAAATCAATTCCTTCTATTCATAACTTTTCCCTTGAACTTTTGATGATGCAGTTAAAGTGAGACCCTATATTCAGCAACTCTTAGTTCAGGGTCGGCAAGAAAAAGCACACAGTCTCTTTCACTCATTCCTGGACTGTTTCACTGTTCCATACTTTAAGTCTCTGTAAGAAATTATTTGGTTTCCATTAATACTCTATCATAACTCATAGTTCAAGGTTTTTAAAAATAATTCTCCTGGCCAAGTGCAGATTGCTAACTCTTACGTAATGCTCCACTGACGTAGTAGTGAGATTTTTTCCAGCATTGCTGAATGGGTCATTGTTAACATTTCAGGGAGAATTTGCATTTTATACCACGACCCTTGAATAGCTGGGTTATAATATTAGCAATACTACCTCAATACACCATCTTGATATTTCATGAGTTTAACTTATTTAAGTTGAATGTCTACTCTAGCTGGGTTATAAGTTTCTCCTTTATAATTTCCATTCCATGAATCACTGAAACGAGCCCCAACTTGGTATGAATGATCTACCCGCCACTTGCTTATAAAGACATCATTGGCACTGTTTCAGCAGTTATGCTCAAGGGTTTAGCTGGAACATTTTGCCACACTCAAAAAAAACCTGGCTGCCAGGGGTTTGACACTTGTTAGCCAGTATTTTTGGAAGGTCCTGAGTAACTAAGAACGATCTAGTCTCATTACAGCCTCTGATACCTTGATCTGCCAGCTATGACAATCTGTGTGTATTTCTGGACTTTTCGTAGTTTTCTTTATGAAAATTTTACTCTTAATTGAGCGGCTCTTCAGCTTCACTTTACAAAAATCTCCTAGGTTCAAGTAAGCTTTTTTTCTTCCTGCTGCAAGTGACCTCTCAGTTTACAACTTGAATTATACCTCAGAAGATCTTTGACTAGTTGTTCTCATTCTCACTTCTTTCACTTCTCTTTTGTGGGTATTTTTCCAAATTAAGTAAAAGTCAAATTTCTCGCTTTGCTTCAAATCCAATTTTTTTCCTGCAAGGGACTTACCTACCTGCGGACTTGCCCTTTACATTCAAGGAAACCAAATGTAAGATGAGTAAAAGACCACATGAATTGTAGCTGTGAAAACCTCAGCAGCCAAAGCCAAGCCAAATTATTATTTTTTTTTACTTGTCTGGACAACCACGGCTTGCCTACGCTGGACTACTTTTCTCTTTTTCACTAATTGCCTTCAATTACCTGAGTGCCAATTTACGCAAGGCAATTAACACATCTCTAAAAGCTAGTCTGGGTAGATTTATTTCAGGATAAGAATTCTTGTGCTCCAAGTGAGTGAGATCCAAGAAAAAAAAAGCTTGAGTGTCTTGTAAATATCTAGTCTAGCTTAAAAATAAAATATTTTTTTTAAAAAAAAAGAGTTGATCTGCAGTAAGTTAAAAGTTGCATGAAGAAAAATAGATTTAAAAAAAAAACCACCTCCGCCCCTTTAACGTGTCTCATGCTGGACAAAGGGTTCATAGTTGGGGGGGAGGGGGGCTCAAAATTCATAAAAGTCATGGAATTGTAGCTGTAGTTAGATGTAAAAACCTGGTTATAGTCAGTATAGCATTGTACAGGCCTACAGGGAGGGCCCATGATTGGTGCATGCAAAGGTCTTTGACATCATTTCTGTGCTATGGAGACTTATGAAGGGAGATCTGGCTGTTTGCTGGGGCTAGATTCTGTCCTGTGCAGTGCAAGTTTAAGACAACATGTGAAGCAGGGCAAGAGATAAAAATATTACTTTTTTTCTTTCTTTTTTTTTTTTTTCTTAAATACAATTGGCAAGGCAAGATCATTTCATACAGGAGGAACAAGTTTCATGTTTAAAGAAGCTGGAGAGCTCTACTGCTGCTGTGTTATAAAACTTGAAAGGGCTGGTGGGAGTTTGTGAAACAGAAAGGGAGAAGAGGAGAAACAGGCAGAAAATATGGTTAAGAGATCACAAAGTATGCCCATTTCACTGACATTTTTCTGTAGCTTTGTGAATTAAAACCTGACTGAGAAAAGTATGTGGGCATCTGTGTGGCTTCAGCTACATGATCTTCCACTGTCAACAGTGGGAGAGAGTAGAAAAAAATGAGCAATAAATCCAAGCCTTGACAGGAGAAGCTGCTGATTATATGGTGACTTACGCCAAGTTTATCCCACATCAGCACCCTAAACTGACGGTTACCTTGACGGGACAAGAAGCAAGGGCTCAACTCTTTTGGTTTGGGGTCCATTATTACTGTTGGATGCCTAATTTCACAAATGGAAGCGCTTTTTGAGGACTTGAAAACCTCATTTGTGTGTCAGGGTCAAGAATTTCACGCTTAAGTCTCTGAGGTTAGTCCCTAAGTCCCTGCCAAAGAGCTAGGTTTTCAAAAGTGCTTGTCAGCCTTTGTTCATGAAGCTGGAACTTAGGAGTCTATATTTTCCTGTAGTAACAAGTGTAGGTACCCCATGTTTAAAAATCTGAGTTTTGAAATTAAGCTGAAAACTGCTTTAAAAGCACTGCCTATTCTAAAAGCACTGCCTCCATGTACTATTACAATTTTCGGGAAATAATGTCACATTATCTACCCAGAGAAGGTGCTGCTCTACAGTATAATTGGCATCATCAGCCTAAATTTGGGGTGATATTCAGGCAGTTCTCGTAACTGCCGTGGGTGGGTATCACAGTCACTTTCCAACCACAAGATGCTGTATCTTCTGGCCAGGCCTCATGTGCACCAGCAGAGCAGTGTGGTGAGCCTGCATTGCTCATGTCTGCACTGTACTTGGCACATGGGTTACACGGAGGGCAGCTGCCTCCAGTCTCTTTGCTCCCTTTGTTAACTAACTACTGAATCCAACATAAAAAAATAAACAAACAAGCGTGGGGGGAGAGCTAGATGAGAGAACTGTGTGAAGCAGCAGCTCTCCAAACTCAATTCTGGTTTTATCGTATTTCTTCATAGTAACAAGGCTGCAGTTTGTCCATTTAGTTTGCATTCAGGGAAGGATATTCAGCAAAGGACCTTTCCTTCTCTGTTATTGACATCCATAACGATTTAAGGCTGAGCTATGGAACTGAACTTTCCTTTACAAAAGCAGATTAAAAACAGCAAACGGCTTAGTCAGCAAACCACAGTTACTTGTTCCACAAAGAGGAGTCAAGCACAATTCAAGCAAACTAACCACAGCCTTGGACACCTGATTGTATGAGTCCAGGAAATGTAAAAATCAATGTTCCAAAACAGAAGAATTGAGCTGTGATCAATGGAGCACTGTTCAAACTTTGGCTCATCTACCCCTGAAAATCCTATCTGAAAAACACTCTTATGCTTTTAAATGGAAAAACTGAAGATGCACTGTAGAAGAGAGGCTCATGGGCAGTTTTCTGTGTTTGGAGGAAATATACCTGCAATTGTTTTGCTCCGGATACCAGTTAACACGAGCTACTGGTTCCATCCATGCTGTCTGTATGGTAGAGGCTTTTTGGACTTGGGCTTCTTTGATGGGATCCTTTTATGGTACCTAAATTTGTGTGAGGGTTTTGTTGTGTGGTTTTTTTTTTTTTTGGAGCTATGGATGTTTTGCTTCATATCATTAAATCAAGTAATCAGTAGGCAGGTTTGTCAGAAGGATGTCACAACACTTTCATTAAGCTCAGTCTGAAGCAGTTCACACTTCATGAATATCTGTTTCTCTCTGGGTCAATTCTGATGCTTAATCCTGGTGTTAGCAAAGTAGATCTTGTGCCAGGTCCCTTGCACCTGTTCTTGTAATGACAGAGGTAGCTTTTCTTTTTGTTTGAGATGTCAGTGAAAATCCTGCTCTGAGTTTACAGCATAAAAAAGAAGTCAAAGCTTTATTAAAACTGATTCCTCCCCTCCTCCATCTTTCCCCCCTTACGGAAAGGAAGCATCCTTCTTCTGCTTGATTGACATTGCTGTTCTGGAGGGCAGCCCACACTGCTTGAACATGATCCTCGCAGTGCGGGGATGCACGCTAGATTTCTTCCTAGTTATGCAACATACTGGTTATGTGCCAAAGCAGAACAATCGTTGTTCATGGGGCCACGGAGGAAAACACCAGAAGTTCATGGGGCCACAGGGAGGCTAATTCAGAGCGGTCACTAGGTCTCTTTGGAACACCCAAAAGATGCCCAGGTGGGCTAAAAGAGACACTGACTGAGCCCAGCCCTTCTTGTTTCCTTTTTCTACCCCCCTCCTCTCCTTGAAGGGTTGTCAGGCATTGGAACAGGCTGCCCAGGGAGGTGGTAGAGTCACCATCTCTGGGGGTATTCAAAAGACGTTTAGATGAGGCCCTAAGGGATATGATTTAGTGGGGGACTTGGTAGTGATAGGTTAATGGTTGGACCCAATGATCTCGGAGGTCTCTTCCAACCAGAACAATTCTATGATTCTATGATTGAAATGAGTGAAAATGACTTTACAGGTTAGATGCCAAAGACCATTTGTTTTGCTTTCTGTTGTATCCTCTACAACCTGTTCAGGCTACTGTAAGGCACTGCTGGTAGGGTTATTTGTTTGTTTCTTTACTTAGTTTATTAATGCATAGAATGGTTTGGGTTGCAAGGGACCTTAAAGATCATCTAGTTCCAACCCCCCTGCCATGGGCAGGGACACCTTCCACTAGACCAGCTTGCTCAAAGCCCCAGCCAACTTGGCCTTGAACAATTCTGGGGATGAGGCATCCACAACTTCTCTGGGCAACCTCTTCCAGTGCCTCATCACCCTCATAGTGAAAAATTTCTTCCTTATTTCCAATGTAAATCTACCCTCTTTCAGTTTAAAGCCATTACCCCTGTCCTGTCACTACATGCCCTTGTCAAAAGTCCCTCACCAGCTTTCTTGTAGGCCCCCTTTAGGTCCTGGAAGGCTGCAATAAGGTCTCCCAGAGCCTCCTCTTCTCCAGGCTGAACAAGCCTCAACTCTCTCAGCCTGTCTGCATAGGAGAGGTGCTCCAGCCCTCTGATCATCTTCCTGGCCCTCCTCTGGACTTGATCCAACAAGTCCATGTCCTTCTTGTGTTGGGGGCCCCAGAGCTGAAGGCAGTACTGCAGGTGGGGTCCTACGAGAGCAGAGGAGAGGGGCAGAATCATCTCCTCGACCTGCTGGTCACGCTTCTTTTGATGCAGCCCAGGATACAGTTGGCTTTCCGGGCTGTGAGCGCACATTGCTGGGTCATGCTGAGCTTCTCATCAACCAACACCCCCAAGTCCTTCTCCTCAGGGCTGCTCTCAATCCATTCTCCGCCCAGCCTGGATTTGTGCTTGGGTTTGCCTTGACTCGTGTGCAGGACCTTGCACTTGGCCTTGTTGAACTTCATGAGGTTCGCATGGGCCCACCTCTCAAGCCTGTCAAGGTCCCTCTGGATGGCATCCCTTCCCTCCAGCATGTTGACTGCACCACACAGCTTGGTGTTGTCAGCAAACTTGCTGAGGGTGCACTTGATCCCACTGTCCATGTTGCCGACAGAGATGTTAAACAGTGCCGGTCCCACTACCGACCCCTGAGGAACGCTACTTGTCACTGGTCTCCACTTGGACATCGAGCCATTGACCGCAACTCTTTGAGTGTGACCATCCTTATCCACCAAGTCGTCCATCCATCAAATCCATTTCTCTTCAATTTAGGGACAAGGATGTGGTGCGGGACAGTGTCAAATGCTTTGCACAAGTCCAGGTAGATGACATCAGTTGCTCTTTCCTTATCCACCAACACTGTAACCTTATCATAGAAGGCCACCAAATTTGTCAGGCACAATTTGCCTGTAGTGAAGCCATGTTGGCTGTCACCAATCACCTCCTTATTTTCCATGTGCCTTAGCATAGTTCCGAGGAGGATCTGTTCTGTGATCTTGCCAGGCACAGAGGTGAGACTGGCTGGCCTGTAGTTCCCCAGATCTTCCTTTTTTCCCTTTTTAAAAATGGGGGTTATGTTTCCCCTTTTCCAGTCAGTGGGAACTTCACTGGACTGCCAGGACTTTTTAAATATGATGGATAGTGGCTTAGCAATTTCTTCTGCCAGTTTCCTCAGGACCTGCGGATGCATCTCATCAGGTCCCATGGACTTGTGCACCTTCAGGTTCCTCTGATGGTCTCAAACCTGATGATCTTCTACAGTGGGTGATTCTTCATTCTCCCAGTCCCTGCTCTTCCCTTCTGTGACTTGGGTGGTGTGGCTAGCGCACCTGCTGGTGAAGACTGAGGCAAAAAATGTCGTTGAGTACCTCAGCCTTCTCCATAGCCCAGGTAACCAGGTCTCCCATTTCCTTCTGGAGAGGGCCTGCATTTTCCCTAATCTTCCTTTTATCACTGACGTACCTATAAAAGCTTTTCTGGTTGCCCTTGACATCCCTGGCCAGACTGAATTCCCTCAGGGCTTTAGCATTCCTAACCCGATCCCTGGCTGCTCGCACAATTTCTCTGTATTCCTCCCAGGCTGCCTGTCCTTGCTTCCACCCTCTGTAGGCTTCTTTTTGTCTTTGAGTTTGAAGAAGGAGCTCCTTGTTCATCCCTGCAGGCCTCCTGGTGGTTTTGCCTGACTTCCTCGTTGTTGCGATGCATCGCTCCTGAGCTTGGAGGAGGTGATGCTTGAATATTAACCAGCTTTCTTGGGCCCCTCTTCCCTCCAGGGCTTTATCCCACTCTATCAAGCAGATCCCTGAAGAGGCCAAAGCCTGCTCTCCTCAAGTCCAGGGTAGTGAGCTTGCTGTGCGCCCTCCTCACTGCCCTAAGGAACTTGAACTCCACCATTTCCTGGTCACCGCAGCCAAGGCTGCCCTTGAGCTTCACATTCCCCACCAGCCCCTCCTTGTGGGTGAGAACAAGGTCCAGCATAGCACCTCTCCTCGTTGGCTCCTCTGTCACTTGGAGAAGTGATTGAGGAACCTCCTGGATTGCTTGTGCCCTGCTCTGTTGTCCCTCCAACAGACATTGGGGTGGTTGAAGTCCCCCATGACGACCACAGCTTGTGAACACGAGGCTGCTCCTATCTGTCTCTAGAGGGCCTCATCCGCTCAGTCTTCCTGGTCAGGTGGCCTGTAGCAGACCCCCACTATAGTGTCACCTGTCCCTGCCCTCCCTTTAATCCTGACCCATAAGCTCTCGGTCGGCTCCTCATCCATCCCCAGGCAGCGCTCCAGGCACTCCAGCTCCTCATTGACATAGAAGGTGACACCCCTCCTCGTCTCCCCTGCCTGTCCTTCCTAAAGAGCCTGTATCCTTCCATTCCAACACTCCAGTCATAGGAGCCATCCCACCACTGGTCTCTGGGATGCCAATAAGATCATAGCCCTGCAGTTGTGCACACGTCTCTAACTCTTCTTGTTTATCCTTCATGCTACGTGCGTTTGCATAGAGGCATTTAAGTCGGGCCCCCGGTAAAGCTGACTTACTGGCTGGCTACCAACATTTTAGGTATTGACATTTGAGAACTATAAACACATCAGTAAAATGAACAAGACATTTAAAGGTTGTAAGCATCAAAGTGTAGTCTGTAAAGGATTAAATGATTTCCCTCTGTCATCAATCCTCTGATGATGGAGCCTGACTGAAAGCTCACTGAAGCCAAAAGAAGCTGTTCTCTCAGAGGTTATGGATAGTCCCTCTGGATTGGACAGGGTGGTATAGGAGCAGATTGCTTTTGATCTGAAGAACGTATAGTAGGGGTCATTCAGAAATCGCTTAGATGCATTCTGCTTAGAAATCACTTATGCCCATTAGGTTAAAGTTCCACTACAGATCTGGGCCTTTTGCTGTAGCCAGAGGAAGAAAGGGGCTGGAAAGCATCTGCAAACCGCCAGCCCCATCACAGAAAAACTCCCTGCTGGCACAAGCACGTTGGCTCCCAGCACTGCACCTCCTGTCTCCCTTTCCTACCCCCAACACCAGGGGTGTATAGAGGTCTATGGTAGACGGCAAAGGGCAGGGAATGGCCAAGCAGCGCTTCACCCATTCAAAACCAGGGTATAATTCAGAGCTGTCTGGCAATAGCTAGGCAGGTGCTGACTCCCATCGCAAATGAATTATAATTACATTCCTGCTGCTCCCTTCCCTTCTCTGAATGGCTCTGCATGCTTGTATTTTTTTTTTTTTCTTTCTTTCTTAAGTTTTTATCCTAGCCTAGGATCCACTGGCTTCCAGGCAGTTGTGCTGATGATTGGAGCAAGCGTAAAAGAGGTGAAAATCAGGCCTTGGTGACTCTGTCATTTTAAGTTGTGGATTGTATAAGGTGAAGTCTCACAATCCTTGGAGTGGTCTGGGAGCACCGTCCTGATGAAAAGGACTTAGAAAAATCAGTCTGTAGGGAAATGAGTGGACTGCTTGTGAGAAACTCAGCAGATCCCAAGAAGTTGTTTATTATTTATGTCACTATTTGGAAGAGTGCTCTAGAATAATAATAAGGATAAAGGCATCCCTAAAATTAGATAAGCAAGGTATTTTTTACTTTTCACATATGTCACATAGTAAGACAGATAAAAGAATACTTATGAGAAATCCAGAAAAGCCCAAGAGAAACTAACCTTTTGAACAAAGGCTCAAATTAAATTCCTAAAAGAATTTTTATAGCTGAAGAAAACATCATGTCTGGTTATTACAGGTGAGATTTTCTGCACTCTTTTTTCTTCTTCTCCTGAAAAAGGAGGAGGAGGACTGTAGTTTTTTTAATACCCCAATGAAAGGAGTAAATTGAATGTATATGTCACAGTGTCTACTTTCTTATGCCCCAGATCATGTCACTGATACCACCATTAAGCCTCTCATCTGGTGATTTTATGTTGGAAGGTGTCAAATGTCTGCATTATTTTGTTGTTAAATGACATGCGATAAGGAAGACTGATGTAAGTCGCCAGATTTCTTAGAGACACATTTTTACTGATATCCTTTGATCGCAAAATGAATTGTGCTGTGTATTCTCTAACTTTCAGATAAAAAGCTAGGATCTTTCTTTTAAACACAAAAAAAGGAGCTCTGTTTTAATTACAACATTGTAACCAGCACTGTCATGACGAGTAAGGCCCCAGGGTGTTTCTCTATGAAGCCAAGGTTAAAAACAGTTACTCACCTTCTTTCCAGTATTCATTTAGGTTAGCTACATAGATCTGTGACAGTATGAAGACTGAGTTTTCTTGACCTTGATATGAAAGACAGGCATGGATTTACCTGGGGCAAACTCAGAACCGTTTCCTCTGCAACCCCCTGCCTGCTAGGTCACTGGCAAGTTGTGTCATTCTACCTGCTGTTTGATACCGTGGTTTGCTCTAGCTCCACTAGCACTGTGTAACAACCTCCCACTGCGGGTGTGCCCCCATCCACACTATGGCTTACATCCTGCCCCTGAAAAAAGATGATTATTGTCAGCTTCTTGAGCCTTCTTTTTATGAGACTGTCTCAGCAAGTTTATGCTGTCAGCTCAGTCACTTTCTTGTTGTGGAGCATGGTCTTTAAAGAGCAGGATAACATAATGCAATTGTAGCAGCAAAAGTATCTTATGGGTTTTTCTGATACTTGGCTATTGTTCTTTTAGAAATCAGAAGTATTTTGATTATTGTCGTTCCATATCCTACATGTCATGTCTCAACACTGAGGAATGAGAAAGCTTTTATTTCCTACTGATCTCTCTTGAGAAAACATCTTCCTTCGTCTTCTAGTTTTCCTAATGAGATGGTGTCAAAACTAAGTTATTTTTGGTCTTTGAAGGCTTGGAGATAGTAGAAATACACTTTCTGTTTCAGGAACAGAATTCAGTACCTATATACTGGTATGCCCTTCTTGCTTATACGGCCTGCCCAAAGATAGATGTTCTGGGTTTCCTCCTTCTTTTCTGGGATTTGCCTCATTGCTAAGAAGGATGAGGTTCACCCGAGATGGCCTGCAGGATCAGGAAAGTTTACATTCTTTTTCCACAAAGTTACCAGAGGGAAATCAGACATATAGGTGTAAACATTCAAACATTTGTGAAATTGCACATTTATTTCCCACAGAAAGGGAAATTTTAGACCAACTGTCCCTGATTTCTTGTTGCCTTTATTTCTATTCAACTTTGGTCTGAGGCAAAGAGCTTATTTTTATTCCCCTGATGTTATCCAGCCATGGATGTCCTTATCAACCACCATCATAGCTGATAATGTACATTTCATGGCAATTTGTTCCCATTGAAGATACATTGCTGTTTCTTCTTTGTTAAGCAGATAGTGCTTCTTCGCCTGCTTTCACACACTTGCTGGTACAGGCTGGACAGTAGCCAAAGGGAGAACCCTGCTGTCCATATTCAATACATGGATAAGACCTTGCCTTTTACTCTCATGGTTATTGTAGGGAGTAGAGGGAGGTTGTCACCAGCTGAACTCAGTTGATACCCAGTGGTCTTCCGTACCCTGACAGCGTGGGGGATTCACTGTGCCTTAACAGTAACCAGTTCCAAAAAAAGAAAGTTATACTTGTTAGTTTTGTTTTCAACCTCGCCCAATTGTATTCTTTCTCCTGGAACTTCAGTGGTATTGTTCTACCCGTTGTCTTTTGCCCATCTGACAGCTTTGTGGAGCTGGAAGATAGCACTATTCAGATTGGAAGGAGCCATAATTTAATTCCTGCATTTCTAGAGGAAAAGAAAAATAGCCCATTCTGGCAGTGAGGTGCAGGGGGCTGGCAGAGCATGAACACATTCAGTCAGTTCCCCAACTCAGCTGGAGGCGACTCCAGTAATCCAAACTTTCTGGGATGCGTGAAACACCCTCCTTGCTCTGCAGTAACCCTTCGTCTTACATTCCTATCTTTTTACCCCATCTGGCTTTCTCTACACAACTCCTGGAATCCTCATTTATTTCTTTTATGTTGCTCAGTTTTTAAAGTCACATTTTTTTCTTCATGTTCTTTCCTCTTTACTTGTTCTCAGAGTCCCATTGTGGCAATGGGAGCCTGTGCACAGTCCACTCTGTCCTCTCTGCCCAACTGCCTGGTGTCTTCCGGTGAGTGAAAGATGAGCTTTGTTTCCTGAGCTTTATGCTGATGGATTGATGCCACAGCACAGAACTGAAATGTCATTCCTGCTGTCTCTGTTCTTTCTCCTAAATTTAGGTAGTATGTATTTATTTCTTCACTTTCTAATGGAAAGTAATTTCCTGGTAAAGTGCATGAGGAATTCTTGTTCACACTCCTTGCTTGCTTCATGCAGGGAACAGGGAAGCTCTCTCCCTTTGTTTCTCTCCTCAGAACCCCAAGTTGTATTGGAAGGTTTCACTTATGGTTCAAGTCTCCTCCTTTCTTACTCAGACTGTGATGAATAACTCTATGTATTGTATGGTTTTTGCTTGCTTTAGCTTAGGGAGATGACTTGACTAAGGATTTGTGATTGTTGATTTCTTTTGAACTATAATGGAAAGAAATTGTTGGTTTCTCTTGAACTGTAATGAAAACTCTCTCTTAGTTCTTATTTCACATTCCTTTTATGCATAGCTCAATGATCTCTCACTTCTAACAGGAGGCCCATAGCAATTACAAATACAAGGAGTCTTCCCTGCCTTGCCATCTTACTGATTTTTCTCATGCATGTTACAGTTTCTTTTCTGGAAACCCATACCATATAACAGAAGGTGAAAAGAAGGAATCTTTCTCGCAGAGCTCAAGGATTCATGTCTTCCTCCTCTTATCACTGTTGCCATTAGCATCTGCAACTGTTATAAAGGCTTAAGAAAAGGGTGGGGGTGTGTGTGGTTTTTGTTTGTTTGTTTTTTAAATGTCTTACTGTGCATAGTGTTTGCTTTGCCAGAGACACTGTGATGTTCCAGTTCTGATATTCAAGAGTCAGTTTGAGCTACTGTTTCAGATGCTTTAGGTACAAGTAGAAAAAACTAGACCATTTAGGTTTGTCTCTGTAACATAGCAGCCAGTGCAAATGTGGGGTGGGGTGTGGTGGGATGTTGTGTTTTTGTTTTGAGTGGGTTTTGGTGTAGAATTGGCATATATGGGGAAAAGTAAATTGGCAGTAAGGCACAAAATGCCATTGTGGTAGTGTATCTGTATCTAGCTTGGAGAAACAACTAATATCTTGTGCAGGTATTGTTGTGACACTGGGATAAAGCTATTACAGAATATAATTTGAATTGTTCTGGGGAGAGTAGAAACAGCTGGCAAAATAGCCAAAGTTCATATCTTGCACTATGTAAATACCTGCTCTGTTAGACCAAGTCTTTGGATAATGTTAAACATTATTCCTTGGGAAATGAGACGCTGAATTTCAAAGCAAGTGGGTGAAGAATTAAAAAATGCCTTTTGTTACATTCATTGGTGTGTTTATATGAACTACTCAGGTAATGGCTGAAACATATGCCTCTTGCTTTTCAAAATGCGTTTGGACTTGATTGTTCTTCTCTTGCTGAGCAAGGAAATAAATATTATGTTGGAAAACATAAAGAAAAGAAAATTCCCTTGTCCAATTTTTCCTGAATCTACTGAAAGAAATAATATTGGCTGACTCAAGCATTTCTTCCAGATCTGTGTGTCTGTGTTCACAGTCATAGAATGTTGTAGGTTGAAAGAGCCCTCTGGAGGTCCTCTGGTTCAACCCTCTTGCTCAAACAGGGTCACCAGGACTCTGTCTAGTCAGGTTTTGAATGTGTCTACAGATGGAAACTCCACCACCTCCCTGGGCAACGTGGACCAGTGCTCAGTCACCCCCACAGTGAAAAAGTGGCTCCTGATGTTCAGCCAGTGTTTGTTTCAGTTTGTGCACATCGCCTCTTCTCCTGTCACTGGACACCACTGAAAAAAGCCTCACTCTGTCTTCTTCTGAGGTACGCTGCTAGTTACTGACTTCCAGCTAGACTTCATACCACTGATCACCTCTGGGCCTGGATGTTCAGCTAATTTTCAGTCCAACTTACTGTCTGCTCATCTGGCCTATATTTCATCAGCTTCCATATGAGGATCTTATGGGAGACAGTGTCAAAAGCTCTCCTGAAGCCAGGGTAGACAGTATCTACTGCTCTCCCCTCATCTACCAAGCTAGTCAATCCATTGTGGAAGGTTATCAGGTCGGTCAAGTGGGATTTCCCCTTTGTGAATCCATGCTGACTACTCCCAATTGCCTTATTGTCCTCCATGTGCCTGGAAGTAGTTTCCAGCATTAGTTGTTCCATGACCTTACCAGGGATTGAGGTGAGGCTGAACAGCCTGTAGTTCCCTGGGTCCTCCTCCTTGCCCTTTTTGAAGTCAGGAGTGACATTTGCTTTCCTCCAGTCATCAGGCACTTGTCCCAATGACCATGATTGTTCAAAGATAATCAAGAGTGTCCTTGGAATGACATCAGCCAGCTCCCTCAGAACTTGTGGGCGCACCACATTAGAGCCCTTGGATTTATGTATGTCCAATTTGCTTAAGTATTCTCTGACCTGATCCTCATCCATTAAGGGTACATATTCCTTGCTCCAGACTTTTCCCCTGGTCTCTGGGGCCTGGGATCCCTGACTGTGAAGTCTTTGGTCAAGACTGAGGCAAAGGCGGCATTCAGTACCTCAACTTTTTCCAAGTCCCGCATCACCAGGGTCCCTGCCCCATTCAGCAGCAGGCCCACATTTTCCCTAGTCTTTCTTCTTCTACTTAGGGACTTATAGAAGCCCTTCTTGTTGCTTTTGACATCCCTTGCCTGATTCTACTTCAGGTGGGCTTTGGCTTTCCTAACACCATCTCTGCACGCTTGGACACTGTCTCTATATCCTCCCAGGTTGCTTATCCCTACTTCCACCTTTTGTATACTTCCTTTTTATGTCTAAGCTTTGCCGAGAACATCTTGTTCATCCATGCAGGCCTCCTGGCATTTCTGTCAGGCTTGCTGCTCATTGGGATGGGCCACTCTTGAGCTTGGAAGAGGTGATTCTTGAATATCAATAAGCTTTTTTGCACCCATCTTCCCTCCAGGGCCTTATCCCATGGGACTCTTTCAAGCAGATCACTGGATAGGCCAAAGTCTACTCTCCTGTTGACCCACTACATAATCACTAAGCCAGGGTATATGCAAGTGGTCAGTTTCAGGGCTGGCTCTCATTTTGGCTGTGCCAGGCTAATCCAGCCTGCCTTGAAGCAAGGATTTAGGACTCGTACATGCTGCTCCACCTTTCTGCCTTGAAATGCAGGGCCTGATCCAGCATGAGGTTGTCACCCCTGCTGCCTCTTCTGATGCTGCTAAGGTCACACAGGGACACTGGCTGGAATAGTTCCATGCCTCCATGAATTAAGTGGTTGTGTGGGCTCACCTGTGTGTGCTGGATGAAGGAAAGGAGAAGGAAGGGGAAAGAGGAAATGAGCAGTAGAGTAGTGGTGTAAGTAATCCCTACCACAGGTATTAGCAATCCCAATGTCAAATGAAATACAACTTACACCTTAAAGTTGGAGGTCTTGGCTCTTTCTTTCTTTTTTTTTTTTTTTTTTTTTTTTTTCCCCCCCCCTTCCTTCTCCCCTTTTCATTGGCTTGACCACTCATGTTCATTCAGAAATACCACCTTTTTCTTTTCTGAATCACCCTGCTATAACTTTTTAATTGTCCTAAGGCTGTCTGGACCTTGCTCACACATTAGAATCAAATCTTTTTTCTTTTCATTTTTTTCCAAGTGTCTTCAGACCCAGAAGTAATGAAAGTCATCTTATGTGGTCTGTTTTCTTGGCACTTTAACAGAAGGACAGAAATAGCGGAAATTTGAGAAGAAGAATCTTTTCGTAAGTACTTGCTCATATATAGATACTTAGATAGTTTGTTCTGTTAGAAAATAC
Source organism: Phoenicopterus ruber ruber (assembly GCA_009819775.1). NCBI lineage: Eukaryota > Metazoa > Chordata > Aves > Phoenicopteriformes > Phoenicopteridae > Phoenicopterus > Phoenicopterus ruber. Next base: position 58,296,995 of record CM020216.1, read on the forward strand.
ACTAAGCAAAGGTACTAGGACTCCTGCTAACCTTACTCCTTCACTTTCTAGTAACTACTCTCAATGACAAGATTCAGATTTTAGATCTAAAAGTGAAGATTAGCTCAAAGATTGCTAACTTTAGAATAAAGAGTACCATTTTAGAAATTTCAGAGAAAACTCTGACTTCTGTCTTCATTTTAGACTCAAAAGATTTGGTTAATCTGAATAATATGCCTATTCTCATCCAAACATTTGGGGGTTTACCTGAATCTTAACATCTGTTCCTTCAAAGTTCATCATTCATAGCAGAGTTGGGTTGTAATGTCTCTTTTTACTGGAAATCTCTACAATATTATCAACAGCATAAGGTTATGATTAAGAAAATCAATTCAGTATTAAATCTGGATTTCTTGGCTTTGGTGGTTTAAGAGACACACAAATTTCTGTCTGACTCAAAGAAAATTTTCATTGATCTAAATTAAATGACCCAGAGTATTAATTTTCAGATAAAAGAACAGGGATTTATTAGTGTGAGACCTTCCAGTGCTTTGAAAATGTGGGTGAAAATTTTATTTCAACTTGACACCACATATGAAGCTGGATTCTAAGTACTTTCTACAGTACATTCAAAGCCATAGGGTACTGATGAAATGAACTGTAACTGATTTTCTGGGACAGGTACTGAAAAGACAACTTCCTGCTCTATAGAGTAGGAACTGTCTGGAAAGCTCTGTTAATAACGGTTAATAACAGAGAGGCTGGAAGTGCGGAATTCAGATCTCTTCCAAGACAGCACCGAATTTCATTTGCTCTGAACCATCTTGCCATGGCTTCACAGTCAGTGAAGACTGTGGCAAGCAAGTAGAGCTGAAGTTTTCTCCTTTGGGTTACTGTCCTTTAACGACCTATGAGAGCGGACACTGTCTAACTCAATTATTTGTGACCTGGGACTGATTTAATGCGATTCCACAATGGCAGAGAACCAAGTGTTGGAGACCAACAAACCATTATTCCCACTGAAAAAATACCCTTGTGTGGTAGTATTATTTGAGGACGGACAGCGCCTGACTTTTTGCTGTGTAGCAAAGAGCCTGGCATGGATTTCGTCTGGATTCATTCAATCAATGATGTTGGCAAACTGCAGAAGTTGTTGCCATTTGAGTCTATGAAGCGAAAGGTAAAGGGCAATTAGTTTTGTATACAGGATTCAAAATCTGGTTTGTTCTCTTTTAAGGATGCACATGGGTTGTTTCAGGGTAAAGAGGATCTCTTCCCGAGATGCACGCATATATATATATATGTATATATATAAAAAATATATTGATTGTGGAAAAACACTAACAGCTGTAAAAATTGAGTATATTTTAAGCACCATATGATCTAGCTGTGGGAGAAATTTTCTACCAAATGTGAATGGAATTACATTAGGAAAAAAAAACACTGAACATGTTAACCGTAATAAGCTTGCCATTGATGCATGTTTCATTTTAAATAGGAAGTGGCATGGGAGAAGTGAAACAAACCAGTAGGAACACATCTAAGCCATTAAATGGTTTTTCAGCCTGTCAAATTCATGCAAAATGGTGGATGATCAAAAATCAGGTGGGTTTGCATCATTAAATTCAAAATTACAGTCATACCGATGCCAATTTTTATCATCTGCTTAACAAGTGAAAATAAGTGGAAAGTTTTCTGTCTTTTTAAGTGTCTGTACTTTCCTGTTTTCTTGTGTATTTTGGTGAAAGAGTTTGAACTGCTTCTTCATGCTGTTTGTTTGAAGTTGAAAACTGATGCAGACTTAAATAGCAGAGGCTGTTAGTCTTGGAGGCTCCTTCAGCGAAGGAGAAAGTGAAAGGTACATGTGATACATGGCAGGCCTCCCTGGGGGCACATTGTTGTACACAAGGCTCCCAGTTCTACAGTTTAACAATCTTAACACAATCCTAGATCTGTCCATTCAGAAAAGCATTTTAAGCGTGTATTAAATTGTCATTGACTTCATATATGGAACTGGATGTTTTGCCAAGTAGAAGCAGACTGTTTGAAGCAGAGCTAAGGATTTGATCCTGCATTCATTGAAATCATCACTAGTTCTCCTTCTGAATTCATTAGTGCAAAAGCTAGTTCTAAAATATACATTAACAAGGGCATGAATGCATTTATAATCTTTATCTAAGGAAAGAAAAAAAAAAAAAAACCAGAAAAAATATTTCTGGGTTTTTTCATGCTACTTCTGCAAAGTGCTTCTCCAAGAAGATGCTATCCTTTTTATATGTGAACTTAAACCAGTGGTTAACCCTCAGCATATGAACATTGAAATGTGAGTATTAAGGGCTGATAAATGTGAGTTTCATCATTAGTTCTTTGCATTTTGTCTTTGCGCAGTGTTTCAAGAACTTTCTGAACTATCAAATGGCTTGTGCTTTGGCTGAATAAGACCACCCACTACTGTGATATAGTAGCTGCAAAGAGAATTTAGTGGAACTTTTGTTGCACACCAGTGAAAAGTAAATCAAATATTAGTGACATCCTCTTAAGAGACAATGCATTTAATTTGTGAAATATTTTCACCATTGCAACTAAATAATGATAATAATAAACTTCAGAAATCTTAGATTCTTAAGTAACCCAATCCCACTGCATTGGGCAGTGTGAGAGTTAGTGATTATGTGGTTTGACCCTCATATGGTACATCAATCATGGCAACGTTCTTTCCCTTTGCATCCAAGTAAAACCACTACTTCCCACGCAACATGTCATTACCATCACAATAGGATCTGCTTGGTAATAGCATTTGGAAGGGATCCTTCACTTTAAAGCACTGTTTGAAATCAAAGCTCCCTTCCTGTTGCAACTTAGCTTTAAAACAGACTTCTAGAGATCCTGGCAAATACAATGTTCTTTTTCTTTACCCTCCTTAGTTCTGATTCCATGCGTTGCCTTTTGGCCACCTTTTTTTCTTTTTTTTTTTCTTTTTAACAGAAAACCAGAAAAGAGGTTTTCCAGATCTTGAAATAATATTAAATTCTAAATTTCGGAGGTGAAAAAAGAATTTTCCAATTGACATTTGCCTGTGTGATTTTGAAACCTCCATAGTATGTCCTTTAATTGGAACCATCCAACCAACTGCAACAATCTCCAACCTTTGTTCAAATGACTAACTTGAAAAAGAATTAAACTGTAAAAGTAGCATTATAAAGATTTGACAGAAGTAAGCTGAAAAAAGGAAAAAATCAGAAAACACGCTAACTCCACCTATTGCAGTAAGCAGTAGCAAATGGTATTCACTTGGTCTTCACTGTTTGCCAACAAATTGGGCAAGGATTCCATTTCTTTCCCTTAATTTTAAATACTGAGTCATTAATTGCTAAGATTTGTTCCCTCTCACATATTCAAAGGCTAATGTTGCAAAAGAAGATAGTTTACTCTTATGTTTTGATCTTTTAGTATACATTGCTGCTGGTTTTTGGCTATTATCTAACCAAGAGTATTAGAAGTGCACCCAGCACTATGTTATGTGGGAGGTCCACATAACATAATGGAAATAGTTATCTTTCTTAATTAAAAAAGATAAATATTTCCTTCCTTTCTCATGTGACAGCTGTTCTCCTAAGGAGGATAAAATCCCCATTGGGCTTTTGGGACAACCTAGCTGGAGGGAATCATGTGTCTATTAGGAGGGAGAGGGCCTGCCTGAGGACATGCAAGTTGTGTCATGATTTAAAGCTGTGTCAGCCTGATTCCCAGCTGGAGTAGATGCTGCAGGTCAGGGCCCTCTTCTGAGAATATCCAACTGCTGTGCATTCACATAAAGCTTCCCCACCAAATTATCTGCTGAAGCAGAGGAGAGAGAGATGGCTTAGGACAGTAGAAGCCACAGTTAATTTTCTCAGCTATGTATCAGAACTGCATAATCAGCTCATAAATGGAATGTGAATTGGTCTGGTCACCTGTCACTGGCCTGTCTTCTCCGCTTAGTGGTGACTTTTAATGCTGATTCCACCCCCCCACACACACCCCCCCCTTGGAGTCCTTCATAGTGTTACCCACATTAGTGGGTGCTACAGTAGACTAATTAGGGTTGGTGAAAGCACAGACTTCTACACCTAGGCCCACAACTGAAAAAAAGACACACCATGACAAGATGTACCTGCAGACTAAAGAGGATTGGAGCACAAAATCCATATCAGGTTGTGTTTATAGCTATAGTCAGTGCTTTTTGCTACTTCTCTCCTTCCATAAGTATATATTCACGTCTCCATGATGGGGTACACTCCCCCCCCAGTTTTTCCTTTTTTTTTTTTTTTTTTTTTTAATTTGGTTAGCTCTTTCTGGACAGCAGAGCATGTGTCTGCATGTGACACAAATAAGGACTGAAGAGAAGGCAACAGCACTGTCTTTAGAACTGTGTTTTGTCATTCCTGCCAGCTATGCTGATTTCTTTCTTTAGTCCTAGGCTGGTGCTTTCTATAACCAAACAATCCTGAATGGAGCTACTGCATTACTGCATCCTCGTATTTGTCTAACAGTGATTTTCTATAGTTTCTAATAAAGAGGAATGCTATACATTTCATGATTATTACTCAAAATTACTTGGACCCTTTGAGATAATTGTTTCCTCTAACAAAGAAATAAGAAGGGAGCTTACTTGGGAATTTGTTGTTAGCTATGAGTGTCTTTTCCATGCCAGAAAACCTTTCTATGACTACAAGCATGAAGCCTAAGAATAGGAGAGCGCTTCCTGAGGTCTCCCTAAAAGCATCTTAGGCTATGGGCTGGTGGGCTTCTATGGTCCCACATGACCTTGTGGGTCAAGTAGTAGAAGTCCTCTGTCAGCCTCTGGTGGAGAGGTAAGGAAAGCTGACCAGGTCTAAACAAACTTCATTCATACACATGTTCTTTTTTGAGATGCTTCTATAAAGTCAGTTAAGTTTTAATTGTCATAAATATAGTTATGCTTTTCTGGCAAAACCTGTGGGCAGCCCACCTGTCTCTAATGGATTGGGGTCAGTCAAGCTATTCATTATGGCCTACAGCCTGAAGCAAAGGATCCTTTGGCAAAGAAAGATAGTTGAGAGAGATTTCTGGAAGAAGGAGTAAAGGCTGTGTTTAGGAACTCTCTGTTGTTGCCAGGTCAGAGTACAGAAGCTGTATGTCATTATATCCTCTCAGAAGGGGCTGACAGCACTGTGGATGGGGAAGTGTAAACTTGCAGTCTGCAAATGTGTGGACTGAGAGGGCCAAGAAGCATGTAAGTGTGAGAAGCAGGCAGCAACGAGGTGGAGCAATTAATAAATCCAACTAGTAGGAATGATCAGGGGCCAGCACTGTTACTGGCAGCAGGTTAATGGGCAGCCTGACTAGTGGGTGCTGATAGAGAGTGCACTTAGAGTGACTCTGGTGACTGTCTGACAGAAAACACAGCGTAAACCCATAGGGGTGGAGGGCTTGGCCCTCAGGGGAGCTGGTCTAAGGGATTACCCATAAAGAGCTTCAGGAGCAAAGCACCCTCTCTGTAAAGCTGTGAGAGGGCATAGCATCTGGGAAAAGAGGATGTGCTGTTAGGGGCATCAGATGAATCTGCCCATTCATTGCAGTCTTGGATATGAAATGGCGAGTACTGCAGCTGGACAAGGAGCTATTTCAGCAGTTTTAGTACAGAGGCTATTGCTGGCATGTTCTGGGAAAAGATAGTATTGCCTATGGGTTTGTTTAGGTTTTCCTAATCTGTTTCCAAAATGTTTTTCTCCTCTTCCAGTACACTTCTCTTTGTTTAAACCCATTTGTTTGACTTACTGCTTATAAGTGGGGAAGTATGGCTCATTGAGTACCTTAGCAATATAATTTGATTGCCAGACTGCTGGATAATGGCTTGAGTGTTTTATTTTGAACCTTGCAAAACTCTGTTGCTATTGCCACAGCCCTGCTGCTTGCTAATCAGTGTCTGGCAGAAAGGTTAGGTTTGTGAAACGACAGGTCAACAGTGGAGGGTGAGTTGGGTAGTTTGCACCTCTTGCTGTTTTTCACAAAAGTTGCCTTGCCTGGGGAGATCGGCAGGGAAAAATTAACTGACCCAAAAAGGGGGTGAGCATGGAGGTGACGGTCTGCTGATAGTGCTAAGTTAATTGGGATAATCGGGGCAAGGCTGACTGAAGAATTGTAGAAGGATCCGACAAGACTGAATTGTCGATAAATGGCAGATAAAATTCAGTGTGGACAGAAATAAAGTGATACACAGAGCAAAGAAAAAATAATCCTAACTTTACCTCAACTTCAGGACACTGTTACAGGAAGGACACTGGGCTAGTCAGACCTTTGGTCTAACCTGATAAATCTTCTCTTGGACATCTTTTTTTCCTTTTTCTGGCAATAGTAGTTCTACAAAGGCTACCCCTTTATACTCTGTAAACCATGGGAATTCACAGCAATCTAAAAAAGGAAAAAAAAAGAAAAAAAAAAGTGTCTACTCCTGGGTCCATAAAGAGTCTTGCAGGCTTCAGTACAACTTCACAGAAAAACTCATGCAAATCAATCTCTCCTTGCAGAACCTATTCTTGATCTCTTCTTTGTGAGCATCTTTGCGGGAAAGGGAAAATGGGCCCAGGGGTAGCTTTTCCATGTCATGTGTCTCAGCATCTGTCTCTAGGGATTTATACAATTCTTCTTTCTTCTTCATTCAGAGAAGAGGAGAGAGAGATCGGTGTTCAAACCACAGTGAAACCCTGTGGGATACAGGCTACCTAGATGTCTTCAGGTCTTTGTTTGAAAGCAAGAGTACTTGTGTACAACTGAGGTAAGGAATAGAGTCATGTCTATATGAAGCAGCACAGCAAAAGCCAAAAGTCAGTCCAAAAGCCATGTAGTCCTCTTGGTTTAGGAGGTTTATAAGCTGAGATTCAGAGTACATTAGCTCACCCAGAGAGTATCATTTACACTGGCTTGTCTGGCCTGCTCAAAGAGGAGTTTGTACAGTCCGTGCTTCTCTGTGCTTATATTTTAGGACTCTCAGTTTAGTCTGGGTTTGAAAATTTGGGCTAGACTCTGCCCTCTTAAAAAGAGCACTCCAAACATTTCAAATGTCCACTCTTGAGTGCCATTTCCTTTCTCCAGGGAATGTTGTTTTCCTAGATAGAAAGCTTAGCACGAGCATCAATGTGGCAGACCACTAAGGTTAAGATCATATCTTTTATCTTTAAAAAATATTTTATAGCATTCTTAACAGCAGCAATTAATTCTACAGGATAGAATGCTTTATGATTTATCACAGTCAGGAAGTGCTACACAACTTAATATATGACAGGATTTTCCATTCACTTTGTAGTTGGCTCCAATGCCTTATAACCATTAGTGGGATATGGTAATTTGCTTCACAGTTCTCTTAAATAGTTGTGATTTTTTTTTTTTTTTTAAGTTCACCTACTCTTTCTTTTTTGAGGGGAGTGATGGGAATTTCAGTATGTGGTGAACCAAAATTAATTTAGCATTTAATCTAAAGTAGTAACTGTTCCTTTGTAACATAAGCTTTCATTGATGCCTTCATAATAGATATAATAGATAACCAATTTGTATCTGATGTAGACAAACAGAAAAAAATGATGACAAGTGGAAATGTGTTTCTAATTGTAGTGAGAGTTTGAATTGGCTTCAAGTTCTAATGTTTATGCAATATAAATTATTAGAGAGGCTAAGGCATTGCCAGTAGCTGAACTTTCTATTATTGGATGGAAACTTAGCTATAGCACACAGTGAGCTGAATCTTTTCTGTGTGCACATGCACAAATATGCACAGAACTACTGGGATAGAGTAGACTCTGAACCTAGAAAGTTAGTCGAGATACAGTTAAAGAGATGTTGGAGTAAGTGGTGCTTCAGAAGTTCACACTTCTGGTGGCTCATTTCTGTCTCTTCCAGGAAGTGCTCTGCCTCTCAAGTTGCACCAATACATGTGTTTTGTGGGACTAGCCTGCGTATGGATGACTGGAAGTTTCTAGGTTAAAAGCCACTCTTCCCCATTTCAGTGAGCTTTGGATGGAGGACAGGATAAGGCACAAATAGAGTAAATGACTTGTGTGGTATATCACAGACAATAAAACTCTACACATGTTTCTCCTGAATTGAGTACTATGACAACAAGAAAATTCTGGTACTAAATCACATGTGAACGTTAAACTAAATTCTAAGTGACTTGGTACACTATAGAAATCTTTGACAGTGAAAGAACAGTTTTGTAGACAGAGTATATGGGGTCTATGCTCTGAACATCAGTGGGCATTCAGTGTTACCCTAAAGAGTCTGTCTGATTTCTGCTTGAAAATCAGAGATGGGAATGTTCATCTTGGAGAGATGATGTGAGGTCTAATTATTATTTTCTGCAGAATCCTTTCCTGTTTGTGGCAGAGGACTTACTAGGTTGGAAGCTAATTGCTTTTGAAATGCATAACCTTTGCCCCAAGTCATGAATCCAGCTCCTACAGATATTGACTTCTCAGAGACTTGAGTCTGATCAAAGAGACGATAAAGTAAGATTTGCTCAAAGGGTTTTCACTGATGGATTTGAAGAATAATTAGTTTTTGAAAGTTATAATTAATTAACATTTACTAAATCCATTTACTTTGTATTTCTTTGTACATGTATCTGAACGATTTCTAGTTTGTACTTACTTGTACTTATTTCCTATGATTGCCTTTTTAAGAATGCAACTTTTTGTTACTGCTTCTGAGCAGATGCTTCATTTTGGAAGGGTTTCTCTAGTGAAATGGAGAAATACTGGCTGAATTTAAGCATCATTTGTTGTTGTAAGGGCTTATAGTTCATAAGCAATGCTGTTGCTGAAAAATAATTCCAATATAACAAACTTAACTGAACTTCCTATGTTGGGAGATTCTTGCAAAGTTGCTAACCTATTGCTACTCTATGGTAAATTAGCAGAAAATGTATTAAGGTTATTGTAAGATATTAATATTGAAGTTTGACTGTGAAGAAATAGGTGGTTGAATTCTGCTGTTAGTGGCAGGAATAGCAGTTGAAAAGCAAAAATGGAAGTCTCAAAACAAATATATCTAATAAGCTAAAAAGCTTTGGCGTACTTGAAGGAATGCTGGTATGTACGCCATTATACATAGACCCATTCTGAATACCTATTTTGAGAGTACCAATGTTTGCTGACTGTCAGCCCAGCACAGCAGACAAGCTCACAGGAAGAGATCTAGTTTTCTGTAAGACTCTGCTGGATACGTTACTGTGTGTATATATATGTAATTGCCCAGCTGTGCAGAGCTCACGGTGCATCACTCAGTTTAACCTGGCTAGCTCTTGTTGTGGGTGGTAGCAATATACTCTTGTTTCTGCCTAGTTTGGCTAAACCCTTTGCATTTGAAGGGAACAGAGTGATCAATTCATTGCTATGCTGAATGTTTATTAGGAATTTTTCTCCATTAAGCACAGATAATACCTAAATACCCAGTTTCTCATTCTTGCACATAATCGCAAATAAGAAGAATTTTTAACCCTTAGTTGTAATTTCCTAGCTATAGGAATGATAGAGGCAAAGCAAACTTTTTGCTGTTGTTTCAAACTAAGGAGTGCAGGTAATACAGAATGTAAAAAAAACCAAACCAAAACAAAACAAAAAACAAACCAAAAAAACAACCCACAACCCTGAAACTATTGTAATGAATGTTGTTATACTCTCATGTGTGTGTTTGGTGATACCAACATCATTTAAAATATACATTTGCGGGAGCTGTTTTAAAGAGGGAATCATTGAGAAAGTACTTTTAGGATTGACTATTTGGATTTGAATGCATTGCCCATTAAAATTTGGTTTTGTTTTTACCTCTGCCACTCCAAAAGTGGGTAACTTAGTGCAAATCAGTGCATCACGTGGAGCCCGAGATGTCCACTTTGACAATGGAGATAACACTGCCTTATTTCCAGCTTTCTTCTGTTTTCTTTTGATTTTTTTTTTTTAATGTTTTGGTTTTACTAGCCTCTTATGGGACATAATCTTTTCTTGCAGTGTGAATATGCAGAACTTTCACAGAGATTCTAATGAAGATTGACACCTCTATGTATTAATGCAATATGAAAAATAAACACTAATTATTTAGATCTTTCTCATCCCCTTTCTACTTCAGTGGATCTTTTCTTTAATGGGCTTGTTTGCAATTTAAAGGGCTAAATAATATAACAGAATTTTGCCTTCTGGAATTTAGTTTGGTTTTCTCTGCTGTGTTTCTTGCTGTGGTGTTAAGGGAGCTGGCCAAGAGAAGGTACAACAAAGTAGTAGTTATTTGTATTTAGATACAAGACTTTCAGGATGCTATTCAGGCCGCTTTGAATTCAGTGAGAATTCAATGGCAATGCTCTCTCTGTTTTAATGGAGTGAGGATTTCATTCTTCTTTCTGATCTTACAGAAAAGTTCCTGGATTCCAGAAAAGAACTTTGCTTTTGTTAAATGTTTCAGTGCTGTTTCTCTTAATCCAGCAGCACTCAAAGCCATAATTTTTCAGTTTGATATCAGGCTCAGAAAAGAATCAAAATTTGACCTTCCAGTTCAGCTGTGACAAGGAAAGCCATTTAAAAAAAAAAAATCATTCTGGGGGGAAGGGGGGAATCTCAGATGTATCATAGATTTATTTTTTCTTGAATTATAACAAGCCACAATGATTTTACATTTTAAATATTTTTTGTTCTTGTTCAAGAACATTTAGCGAGAACATGTGCAGTTTTGGCTACATGTTGAGAGATAATTCACTGAGATGAATTATTGTTGTGTTTTGTAGTGAGATCATCGCTCATAAGCTAGGGGATTAATATGTATTATCTAGCCAAAATCAAGCTTTTACGTATGGTATTTCCTCGTTTGAGGGGGGTGGGGGTGGGAACCCCTGCCTCTGTAGCATTTCCAGAGTAGTTTGCTTTTCATGTTACAGCAGGCAGCAGGAAGACCTACAAGAACAATCAACCACATTTAGCCAAAAGCCATCAAGTTCCTCTGGTGTTCTTCACAACTGTGGTAAAAATCAGTCATTAAATAGATCTCCAGAGAATATGAGGATCATCTGAACAGTTCTTGTATTCTTTTTTCACCTCGGAGAGTAACCCAAGAGATCTCCTGTCTCCATACTTGACTTTCCACTTACTCTTGCCAAGGCGTGAACCAGGACCTTTGTAGGATGTAGAAAGAGGTCCATATGTCCTTTGGGCTAAGACAAGGTGTATCGTTATCAGAATATCTAATATAGGGTTATATCCTATACATACATATGTATGTATATTCATATGTACACATAAATGAAAGATAAATCCCCAGAAGTTCACATAGTCATGGATACCTTTGCTATCTCTTCATTGTGTATACCTTTAGTTTTAATAAGGCAAACAGTTGATATCAAGCATTCAAAAGGATAATTTTCTATCACAAAGCAGCAAGGGGGGTGTGGGGTGTGGAACTTTGTTCCTAATAGCAAGTAACAGCTAAATTCAGATCTGAATTCAGCTTCAAGCTTAGAAAAAGAGTAGAGAGAAGCAAGGATGTTTTCACGTGTGTCAGACTTTTAAGCTAAGGTCTCCTACACTTGCTTTATGCAAGTACTAAATAACTCTGTATTTTATAAACTAAGTAGGTGGACATGATGATAAGAAATTATTAACTGGCAGTTGGCAGGTGTACCTTATAAAGATGATGGAGAAGTACAGTCAATATAAGTCTTCTGCTGAATTTCACAACTCAAGCACGTAGGTGTGCACATGGACAAAATTAGTTGTTAAGTAGAAAAGTAGTAAGAGAATATAATGTTATAAAATGTGTTGACTGTTTAACTTGCTTCCCATTCCTTTTTATTCCCTGGGTTGCAAAGCAAAATTGTGCCCACCCTTTGAGAAGTTTATGATCAGTGAATGACACAAACAAAACAAGTGGGACAAGGGCAAAGGTGCAGTTAAGATTTTTCAGTACTTGATCAATTATGTAATACTTGACAGGATAATTCGCGGTGACAAAACACAAGTAACGCTTTAGCTTTCAGGCAGCTGGAAGATAGTGTGAGGTGGTACGCTTCTTGCAGAGCAACTATCATGGGAAAAAAAAGTTAGAGATGCAAGAGAAATATAAATGTGTATGCAGGCACTTTTGCCTGCTCCCTTGCTTTTCTTGCCCTAAAAGAGACAGAAAAAGAGTGTGTGTGTGTGTTATATGGGAATAGTAAGCCAAGTGGTTGCTTCTAGAGACTTCTAGACTGAAAAAAAAATTTGGTAGGATTGAACATAAGCTGTCGTGAAGGTGTAGCGTTTTGGTTGGTTTTTCCCCCAAATACTTACAGAGCACAATAAGAAAGTAAGCCTTCTCTTAGTAGAAAGTAAGACCTTTTTTTAATTTTTACCTTGTATTTGATGCAGTACTGACTTGTTTTCAGTTTTTTAGCCAAACTAGAGAAGTGTTTTGATTCAAATTAACTTGGGTGGATTTTTTTTTTTGCTACACTGGGGGAGGAGGGGGGGAATGGAGAAGCAGCAAAATGTTTTATTTTCTTAAGCCTTTAAAATCTTTTTAATTGAACACTGGCAATTTTCTAAACAAAGATGTCACTTCAAAATGAAAACAGATGAGTTCATCTTAAAAAAAAAAAAAAAGTTTAAGCTTTTCTGAAATTAGAAAATCCAAAATAATAAATTTACAACAATCACAATAAAACTTGTCTAATAATAAAGGTCCTTTTTTCTTTTTTTTTTTTTTTTTTTTTTTTAGCAAAACATATAATAAAGCCCTCAAAAACTGCTCTACTTCTGTTTGGTTTTAGTTTCAACTCCTGGCTGACACCACCTCTTTTTTTGCTAATCTCACTGTTGTTAAAAAGTTTCCTTGCCCTTTCATTTTCCCCCTTTCACCTTTCTTTCCTCTTTGAGGTCTTTTTTCCATGCTGCTTCTTGTAAATGCAGGTTCTCAAAGAATAATCAATGAAGGTATTAAAGCGACCACAGAAAGTCTGTCAACACTCAAGAGCAACACAACAGGTATGGCTCTGTGTTAGGTTCCTCCTTCAGCTCGACCCATCCTTGAGCTGCAGTGAGAAGAATATGGTGACTCAGAGAGTCAGCAAGGACTCCTGGAAGGTCACTTGCAGGGTAAACCAAAGGAGCAAGTTAGTAAGCAAGTAATATCTTTCTTGAAACGGTCTCAATTGCATTGTTTCCATTGTATTCAGCAGAGTACTGGTGTCTTTGTCTTCTGTACAATATGACATTGTCCTTTCCCACCATATCAAGTTTACACCCTGCCAGGCAGCACAGAGCTGTCATGCATCCTCTTCCTTCATAAGCAGAAGAGGGTGGAGGTACATATTTCTGGTTTCTGTTTGGAAAGATTTCCATGCTACAGTACATATCTTATTTTGAGAAAATCCAAATCTAACTGGTTCTAAGAAATGACCCCTCACAATAGTCTGTTTTCCCCATGTTTTCTCTTGAGCTGCACTACTCTGTATCTTGGGACTTTGCTGGGCTGCTTTACTAATGCTGGTTATGCCTGAGTTTAGGGTTCCTGTGATGTTCTTCACTGCGTGAGGCTTGATGTGTGCAAGAAGGTCACGTAAAAATAGCTGGAGTTCAGGTATGGTGTGAAGAAGAGCTTCAGTGTAGAGCCAAAGCAACAGACTTCAATGGAAGATCACCCCTCAATGCTTTTTGATTTTTTCTCTTCTCCCCCCCCCCCCCCCTTGGTACAATAGGCTAATTCAGATGCTAGCAACATGGCAGTAGAGAGTTCATAAACTATAGAAATTACACCACTCATTTCTTGTCTTTTCTCTAGTTTGTAGAAAGTATGTAAATTATGATAACATCACATCTATGAAAAATAAAGATTTTTTCAATATTAAAGGAAATATAACAATAAAAGATCAAGACATAATTATGGATTTTTTTTTTTTAATGGTAAAGATGGTGTAAAATGGGGATGCAACATCATGCCCGTTTCCTTTTAAAATTCAGCATAACCCACCCAGCAAGTTCTATTGAATTTGGGATCTATTTATGTTTTTTTCAGTTTTGGACCTCCTGGCTGTCCAAATGGAGTTTCAGGAGCCTCTGCTTAAGCTTCTGTTTATTAATAGCTTGGTCTTAATTTACAATATTATTGGATTGTTGTAGTCAAAAACTCCATTGTTTTGATTAGGATGGATGTGGGGATCAAAAACAGCCTTAGGACAGAAACTAGAGAGCTTGTTGTTTAGCCTCATAAATTGAAGGCTAGAGGGAAATGTGTAATAGACCTGTATAAATGCATAGCAGAGACGAATGCTAGGGTCAGAGAAGGGGTGCTTAAGCTAAAGGACGCTGCTGGCCCAGAAAAAAAGGATATTAACTGACTAAATTTAGGCTGGAAAATGCTTCTCTGATGGTAAGAATATTCTTCTAATAGTGTTCTGGAATTGCCTTTTAATGTCAGCAGCAAGACTCAGGCCAAATCCAATTCAGAGGGAAAGTCTGATGACTTTCTGAATGGGATTATATAATCAACTTACATTAGCAGAGGTCTGCTTTGGAGGCACTTTCTTTTCCCGTGTTTAATTTCTTTTTTTTATTTTTTTTAATAAAAAATGTAAAAGTTTGAAAATGGGGAACATAAAACATTTTTCTTTAGGACACAATATTTGGAGATTTATGTAAGAACTATGTGAATGAAAAGTTTTGCTGAAAGAACACATTATTGTTTGGAGCTGGTTTCTGGCATTAGGTAAAATGAGTCTTGATTGTATGATGTGCTCTGTATTGCTACATTCTTGTGTGATACCTCTAGATATAACTGGTAAGCCATTGAAGGACATACTTACAAAATACAAAGGACATTTATGTCCCTTTCAATACCCCATGTGCTTTATTCAAAAATAGACTCTTGTTATGACACAATCTCCTAGATATGTTGTAATCATATGTGGTTTGTGGTCATAGTTTAGTAGCTTTGGATTGCTGCCTGAGGTGCAATGAAACAGTTTAGGTGTCACAAATGCTACCCTGTTTCCAAACAAAGATTGGCTTCCTGTGCTTCTCACCTTGAAACGTTTGGAGATGTGACCTTTTTGTACCTGTTTGGTTTAGGTGATGATTTTTCTGGTACAGCACATAATTTAACATAGGACTCGCTTTTTGCTTTTAAGTAATAAAGTCTATGGTACTCCATGCATTGCCTGACAATCCATTACTCCCGAGTCAGACATCTGGGTTTCTCTGGACCCAGTTGCACTGTCTTTTTTCCAGCTTCTGACAGGTAACAGCTCATGTTCAGAGGTCCTTGTTGTATGCAAAGCTTGATTAGCCTGCACAAGATTTTATTTCTTATGTTTTTTGCTGCTCCATTAGCTCCACTGAAGTTACATCAGTTTATGTAAGCTGTAAGATCTGGCCTGTAAAACTCCATGAATGTATGTTGAAAGTCAGGTTTTCTGAATTTAAAAGAACTAATGAAAATTTGCCACTCTTGACAGTGCAAAGCTGTTGAAAAGAAGCGTTTGTGGGAATTTATGCCTGGGTCAGGGGAGAGTTTAAGTAATGTACAGATGGTAGCTATGGAAACAATATCTGAGTTTGTCTAGATGGTCATGAGGAAGGTAAATAATGAACAAACCGTACCAAATAAATGTACAAGCTGTGCTGAACTGAGGTAAAACAAATTCACTAAGACAGACACAGAACTAGAGGTTTACTGGCAGCTGCATGCTTGTTTCTGTTCAGTGTGTGTGCAGTGAATATAATCTTAGCCAAGGGTTGGGTTGCGCATCTGCCTTGACCCTAATGCTACAGGCTCCAATATAAATGTAAAAAAAAAAAAAAAAAAAAAAAAAAAAATTCCATTTCATGCCTTCCAGCATAGCACACAAAGTCCATTGCTCTCTGGAGTGGTTTTTAGTACAACTAAAGGGTACAACTGCCCTTGCTTATGACATTTTTCAGCTTTCAGTTTACCCTTGCTCAGCTCTGACGTGGCAGTTACTAGCAATTTTATATGTGTGAGTTCAGGTAAATGGAACTGGATTAAAAGATTTTGGGCTGCCCCCCTCTTTCTCTACTTACCTGCTTCATGCCACTTTCACAAAAAGATGTCAGCTGAGAAATCCAATTGCAAACCTTGCCTCATACTACCAGCAGAGCTTTTTATCAGGTGTCCAGATGGGATGACTTTCAAGGGCTAAGGCAATACAAAGTATAAAGTAAGAGGTGAGACTATTAACAGAATCTTTAAACTTTTCAGTTTAGCTTTGATTGGAGAAATGAACTAGGTTTCAATATTAAGCTTTTTACTATTTATTTTTGAACTGCTTTTTCCATTATTGCATATTCAGACATGGGAGGACTGATCAATAGGATTCTGTAAATAATTTGATTGCCGTACCTTACTTGATCAACTATTTAATATAAATAACTATTTTAATATATTTAATGTAAATAATATAACTATTTAATATACATAGTTGATAAACTGTTTCAAAGGCTTTAATTTGAGTGTGTGTGTTTCTGTCTCCCTGAGTCAGAAAACTAAGATGATGTTTGGCTAGTGTTAACAAATATGTGCTGTTTGTAGAATGAAGCATTTTCTTTTCACACCTGTAAATTATTCAAATAATTTGAGACACACAAACAAAAAAGTCACTTGATGTTGGTGGTTGGGACACTTTACCCAGGAAGTGGCATCATGTGAATTATTGCGTCTGGTTTGGTCCTTATGCATACTTACATATTTCTACAATGTGCAGAAGAAAGAATAAGGGAGATTGAAAGCCCCATGTAATCATTAGATTATCCAGATAGCTGTCCTGAAGATTGTGGGTTCATGTGTCCTTCAGCAAACAAAAACTGCCTGTATTTCATTGTAGGTGACCGGCTAAAGCCGCTTTCTTCCATTTAGAAACCATTAGCTTAAGAAAGATTATTGTCCAGCTTTGTGTGTGGTAGTGATGGATGAGCAGGGGTGATGGACTAGAAACACCCATAAAAATCAAATCAAAGTTATTTCTGAACAAATAACTTTTACTAATTTGGGTTGAATTTGTGAAAGTTTCAAGTTGAAACTACATTTCATGGAAATTTTGTGGTTTGTGAATAAGTTTTGCCCAGTTCTCATCTGCGTGCCAATCAAAGCACACCTTAATGATGCTCATTCAATTGTCACCCTGCACGCATAAGTATAGAGAACTGTCTTTTTATATAGGTGGTCAAATCAGCCTACTAAAAAATGTTCTCCTATGCACAGTTATTCTCTAATGTTAATGTTTCCTGGATGATCCCTGACAAAGTAGGAATCTGTGAAGAGAAAATTTTATAGTTCACTGGTAATCATAATAGCAGAGCTCTTGTTCCAAGAATGGGGGCCTAATTACCTTCTGAAATTCCAAAAAATCAGACTGACTATAGTATATTTTACATCATGTGCTAAAGTTATTTTAAGATATGAGCAATTTCAATCTTTTTTAATAAAAGCTTTTCACATGGCACTTCAGGAAATCTGTATATAAGTGGGTTTACTGAATCGCTTACTTTCTTGGCATTTATTCAGGGGGATGCAAATTCTGTTAACTGGCAGTTATATATAGATGTCATAAATGCACAGCCATAATTTAATTAACTGATTTTTTTTTTTCTTTTTAGGAACATATTTAAAATAAAATAAAATTCTGTGCACCTTCTTTGTGGTAATTTTAAATAAGATTAATTTACAATCCCTGAGCAAAGACCTACTTATATCAGTTTTCAAAAGTCTGATCCATTTGAATTATTGTTCTCCATTTAACAACAAAATCAAATTTAAAAAAATACATCCTTAATTTTTGTTGTTTTCACTCATGAAAGGATTGAGAAATGATTAACAGAGTCCGATGGTAGTGGTGGAGACAATAACAAAAAAAAAAGTCATAATAAATTATTGAATATTGTGACAAGTTTCATTGCTTGCAGTGCTTCAAAAACAATCATTCTCTCAAGGGTCTGATCCTGGTCCCACTCAAGCTGATGGAAGTTCTTCAATTAATTAAATGAAAAAGAGCACAGACACAAGTTAAAATGAATTTGGTAGCTGGAGTGCCACTTTATATTCTGCCTCAGCACAGATTAAACCTGTTGCCTACTTGAAGGAAATTCTCTTCATTTACTTACTAAATTTTAATTGCAAAGCTTGTGAAAAGTAATATTTTAAGTTCTAACGAGAAGCATCCCTGTCTTGCGTTTACTTGCGTTTAATCTTCATACGCCTCTGTCACTGTGGGAGGTGTACTCACAGGTTTCTTGTATGGAAGGCAATCTCTTACCTGTTTACCTGTGAGTTGTTGGTGACTATTGAGCCTTGGATGACCTGACTGTGCTGGCTTCCCTAAATTTGTTATTTCAGTCATACTGCCTAAACTGCATGTTGTCTGAATACTTTGGTTTTAATTCTCTAGTATTCAGCACACCTTTAAAAACAGAGCTATCTCAAGTATTTTATGTTATAGTGACTAAGCATAAAAATGGTTTTAAGATCATATTAGGCATTGCAAATACACAGAACTTTCCTATTGCGGTGGGTTGACCTTGGCTGTCTGCTAGATGCCTGCCCAGCCATGCTCTCGCTGCTCCTCCTCCACAGGATGGGAGGGAAAGTAAAATGGGAGGAAAAAGAAAGCTCAAGGGTCAAGATAAAGACAGCGAGATCACTTACCGAGGGGTGCAGGGGGATGGGGAAGGGGGGGCTGCTGTCAGTCCATACCAGCTCCTCCCTGCCGCTCCTGCCTTCTTACGCTGTCCCCCTGCCCCAGCGTGGGCTCCCCACAGGCCGCAGCTCCCTGAGGGGACACCCACCTGCCCCGGCGGGGGCTCCCCAGGGGAGTCTCTGCGGGGGGGCAGCTGGAGCCCCTCCTCCCGCTCTCCCCTCGGGGCTGGCAGGGCTGTTTCTCACACTTCTCCCCTCGCCCCTCACTGCCGGGCAGCGTTCTGCCCTTTCTCCGCTGCGCTTTCCCCGAGGCGCCCGCCCGTGGCTGAGGGGCTCAGCTGTGCCCTGCGGTGGGGCCGCTGGAGCCGGCTGGAACCAGCTGTGTCCAGCGTGGGGCAGCCCTGGCCTGTCCTCTAGTCACAGAGACCCCTGCAGCACCTTGCCAGCACCTGGGCACCTGCGCCTCCCATGCTCATCGAGAAATGTGCGAGCAACACCCTGCAGACATGTAGCAGAAAGTCATGTTGCTCCCTCAGGTAATTTCCTACTCCTATTTCTCTCTTTCCATCTCCTTTCCCTTCCCTCATATTCACTGACCTGACCCTACCGGGCATTGCCTTTCCACACGCCGTTTGAAAACGTGTGGTTAATTCTATCTCGCGCGCTCTTCCCTTCCCTCAGTAGCCTTTAATATGGCTCTCCAAGAGCAGTTTCTGGTACACGTGGTTTTCCCTGAAATGTCTAAACTAACAGCGGGTTTTCCAATCTCTATCATTTTTGTAATATTTTATTTTTAGTGAGTTTTTCTGCAGCGGGCTGTTGCCTTACAGGCGTATTTTCTTACTGGCTTTTGAGAGTACTGAGGGAAACGTTGCCCGGCTGCTGGGCTGCAGCATCGCCATCTCTCTTGTAGGCCTGCCATGGCCTGGCACTCTCTCTCGCATCGCTTCACTCGTTTCAGAGCGGTTTCCTAAATTAACAGGCACTGAACTGCTGTATGCGCTGTAGCAAGATGGAGGAGCGCAGCTGCCTTAGTAGCTGCCTCTAGCCTGCTCACATGAAACGCAAAGTGTTATAATTGATTTGTGTCAAAACTGACACGGTGAAACGTCAATTTTTTTTGTAGGTGTTTGCGCACTGCAAATGGTCCAGAGATTTTTAATAATTGTGATAAATACCATGAGGAAAAGCTAAACAAATGTTATCCGTTGGAAAAATAAACCTGCAGGTGCACTTTGGTTTTGGGAAGGTGGTTCACCTGTTCCTAATGGCAATGTATCCCCGCTGCCAGCACCTTGGCCTGGGGATTTTGATGTTTGTCGGTGGAAATCTGCTGCTGCTTCCTGAACTGCGGCATGGGAGTAGTATTTTGTGTGGGTGGTTGCATGGAGTGCTAAGGAGCCATAGAAATTTTAAGTATGTATTAAGGTGTAGAGGCAGGCTAGCAGTAATAAGTATATGGATTTACAATTAGGTGGTGCTGCTTGTGGTGAAGGAAATCTTATGTATTTCAGTATCTTTATTGAATTTATCAAAGGTTTCTGACTTTATGGCAATGATGTCAGATCTGTGCGTGTGGTTGTGTACAATGCTGACTTCTACACTGTAAGGTTTTGGGGCCAAAGAGTCTTTGCTAATGGTCTTATTTAAGGTTTAGGGAAGGACATGCGTTGATCTTAATGAGATTCATCCAAGGGATGAGCAGAATGAGGTTCTGAAGTGTTTTTCTCCTTAGGATACCTACTGTGCTACATATTGAAGAGCAGGAGATAAGTAAGTGGATGATGGGAGAAGGGGGGAAACAACAAAACCTACTTGTTAACAAACTCCATTAGGACTTTGAAAAGGCCTTTAAAAACATGTTTCCTCCTCTCAGAGGCATAGAGAAAAAACAAGTGGGCATGATGTGGATAACAAAATGTTATTTTTGAATCTGCAAATGTAATGTAACAAAGAAAAAAAAAAAGAAATAAAGCGATCGGTCTTCATCCCGCTAAAAAGCTACAATCAGAAGAATCCAAGTTGCCCTAGAAATATTGTACTGCTTTTCCAGCTTTTATTTATTTGCAGTGACAAAGGGGTTAAGCAGTAGTTTGTACAACAAAATTTCCAGATGCTATGAGGGGTCTGTCGATGCAGTAATGTAAATGTTGAAGTACCTGAGTTAGCTTAAAAGAACCACTGGAACACTTTAGCCATGATAAACTGGCAGCTTATAAACACCAGTGATTTTTCACTCCTATGTTCCTCAGTCAGAAACAACCAGGGAAAGTAGCTGATACCTTCAGCTTCTCTGTGGGCTTCCCACAGAGTAGGACAGCCCATGCTGAGACCTTTGTTGAAATAGGTGAACTGTGCCTGGTACCCTAGCTTGGACCTTTGAATGCAGCTGGGATGTCTCCCTGTTGCAGTGAAAATTATGTGCAAAACGATTTAGGGGGATTTCTGGGCACTGTGACTTGGAACACAAAAGATTCAGACAGATGAAAAAAGTGGGGGGTTTTGGTTTGGTGTGGTCTCCCCCCGCAAGTTTTGTGCATTTAAAAATGAGGATTCAAAAAACCATCAGATATTTATGTGCCTTACAAGAGTATACAAAGTTACAATAAGAAGTTAGAAAAAAGCTTTGGAAGTGATCACTATCACTATCTGTGTTTAGAGAATAAACCAGCCTTTACTGTCTGAGGTCAGGGGGAAACTTTTCCAGGTTGGGGCAGCTCATCCTACAGCCACCTACTGAGTAGAGTCTGCTGCACCTCTTACTGAATCAGCTGGGACTGCCCACTGTTGAAGAGAGGATATCAGGGTATATGCACTATTGGTCTCATCTAACATGGGAGCTCTTTTTCTATAAAGCGCAAACCAGGGAAACTGAAATAAATGTGGTTTGGGGAGCTCAAGTTGAAGTAAGGACCAGGACTGGTATGCAATTGCATACAACTAGCTTCTAGACTGAAAATGTATGCTAAGGTGTTTGGGTTTGTTTGTGGTTTTTTGGGATTTGTTTTTTTTTGCTTTGGGTTTTTTGTGTGTCTGTTTGGTTTTTTTAAAATATTTTCCTGTATGTTACTGTCTCACTGCTACATATATATATATTTTTTTTTAAATAAAGAATTTTTTTAGTAATTTGTTATGCCCACTATAGAACTTTAATATGCCTTCAAGATAAGGCCTTGATAAGGTCCTATGTAAATCAGATACAGTTGTTTCCTAAATCCAGTCATTCTTGCCTTCTTGTTTTCTAGTAATTACCTCATCTACAAGAAATACTGTATTCCTGTGTAGTGCCCCTGAGTATACTGTTTCTATTAACTTGCCTGCTGCTGAGACCTTTTAGATTTATTTTTTTTTTTTAAATATCTTTCTTTCATGTAAACAAATAACGTAGGGGTTGCACTTACTTTACTTTGCATCATCAGTATTCCTACTGGTTTAAGAAAGTTTTTGGTGTATGCATTCCTTGTCTCCCTTGATGTCTGCCTGTGGAGGTTTAAGATCAGAGATTGGTCATACACTCTGGAGTCTTGTCGGTTACAAGCTGAGATGCCCGAAGTTGGTGTTCTGGCTGATCGTAATTTCTCCACGTCTTTTCCTTCCTCTCTTGGGAGATGTATATCTGTTTCTGTCATTTAATCGCTGTTTTTTGGAGCAATTAGTCAAAGAATTAATGTAACGTCAATAAATTACCCCAATCTCTGTCAGAGGCCTTCTTGTCTCCAGCTGCAACATAGTTCCAGACTTTTTTTTTTAATGTCGTCCATCTCTGAAAACGTGGGGTTTAATTTGTATATTTGTTCTGTGTCACTTAAGCCTGTTGTATAATATCATTTGCAAGGTCATCTTGTCCTATTTCTGGCCCCAATACAATAAAACACTTAAGCACATATTTATCTTTAGGTGACTAAGTACTCCTATTGTCTCTGACATTATTTTGTTGCCTTTGTGTGTGAAAAGGTATCTACTTCCTGGATAAAATCTGGCTTATTTGGCAGATTCAGTGATATGCTGCCCTCCCCTTGCAAATATAGAGTCTCTGTCATGCTTTACAGAAAGCACTAAGTTAAATACCTTTTTTTATAAAAATTCATTTCCATGTGGTCTGGTTTCTTCTCTGAGTAGAACAGATAAGCGAGTCAAACCATACAGAAATCAGATTGAAAGTCTGACATACCTCTGCTTGCAGTAGTAACCTCTGTCCCATCAGCCACTCGGTTCTTTCACACTGTGTGCTCTGTGTCCTTCTGCTCATTTAGTGTGAAGTTGTTTTTTTTTCCTTTTCTTTTTACTTGTAAACCTTTCATCCCAAGGATAACATTGGCATCACATTGAAAGTGAGGTATACTGTGCAATTTCAGATGTGTGAACTTCACTTAAGTTTTCCAGGTTTTATGTCATAACTTTCCCTTGAGTTTACTCACATGCCACAGTCAGGCCTATGTAAGAATTTTTGAAAATGGAAGAAAGATTTCTGAATCTATTAATCACCTTTTCCCATGCCTTTTGGGGTGTAACGGTTGCTGCTTTCCATACTGTAGGGGTGGAAAAGCAGTTCCTGTGCTCTGTCTTCCACTGATTCTTCATTGCAAAGATGACACCCCCCCTGAACATTGTAAGATTAATTAGTTTAAAAAGCCTAACAGCCTCTGCATCACTTAAATATTAGTTTTTCACCAAGCATGTCATAGTTCAAAGATATTTATGCAATGTGTCTCTCTATCCTATCTTCCTAAAATGGTAAAGCATGAAACAAACCCATTCTGAACGAAAGTGGATGACAAAATACCATTTGCATTTATAGCATAACTATTTTTAGGATTTCCTATTAGCTTATGGGCTTTAATTTACCTTAACAGGCCGGTGAAAGAAACATTACTAGCTACATTATTTTCCAGATAAGCAAAGGCATGAAAAGGTGCATATACTAACATTTTCAAATGTAAATATGGGATATCCTACGGATGCCTAGGTTAATATATCTGGTTATCTCATGCTTCTCAGTGTAAGTGTGTTTAGTTTTGCCATTCAACTCTGGTAGTGCTGCAGGTAGCTGTTCCAAAGCTGTCTACAGAAAGTGCAAGGGAAGAAGAAACTGGCCTCAGAAGGGGAAGAAAAGAATGTGTCAGATTTTGTTCATGGTGTTACACTGGTTTGAATAATAGTGTTATTTCACTGAAGTAATTTGAAATTTAAAAGTTCATTACAAGAAATAAATGTTTTGATAATACAGTATTATATGTCCTGATGACATAATGATTACTATCAATTCCTAATAAACAGTGACTTGTTTATAACATGTATTGATCCTTTAAAACACTTTTTAAAATGGGTAAATGGGATACCAGCTGTATTTGTGAACCTCTTGGAAAACTGCCATCAGCCAACAGTGTACACAGCTCCCATCATGGCACTTGAACACCTGTCAGAGGTTCTAGTCACAGATCACAATTAAAAATATTCCATATTGATTCATGCACGTTTCCAGAATTCAGGGTGCTGCAAGAATGTTGTGTCACTTGGAGTGATAAAGAATGCCAACTGTATTTATTTTCTGAGAGCCCTCCTTGCCAGGTTGTGAGTAATGCCCTGTTGTACATTCTGCATTTTGTGTTCCAAAGTCCACGCTCTGTGTTCATTGTTCCAAGTCATGAATTCTGGACATGATGCGGGCAAAATAAATTTTGCATACTTTTATTACACCTTGGTGATCCTCAGCTAAAAGAACAAGTTAATTTAGATGAAACACACAACCAGTTCAGTACAATTGAAAAGAAAATTTTGCTTCCTTGCCTGTGCCACAATTCAAGCTTTGTTTCTGATATAGGATACAGGTGACCCTTTAACAGCTTTGAATGAGCATTAGTGCAAAGCTGAGCATAAAACCTGCCTTAAGTATAGCTCTGATAAGACATCATCAGGGCTTCAGTAAATGCACAAGTGTAAGTAGCATAAATTAGTGTTTGAAATTTCTTAAGTAATTTCCTTCATCCTCTTGTTAAATAACTTGGCTGTGGATGGTCTGTCAATTTAAATGATAGCACAAAAGGTCCTACAGCTCAAAACAAACTATTTTGGCTTGCTTCTTGGGTGGCTGCTTATTGTTTTACAAGACAATGGGAATTGTCATAGTGTTTTGGATTATTTTCATAAATTTATTGAATATTTATTGTCAGGATTACTCCAGTTTTGTATTTTGAAGCTTGATACTACTTACATTTTAAAGAAATCATCTGGTACTTTTCCAGTTTTCCGTGACTTTTCCTAACTGCTCGCTTTCAAAATCCTTTTAATTTTTATTTGTGAACTGAGTAAACAATCTGGAAGTCATTGATAGACAATAAAAATGGCACCCCACAATGCTATTTGAAAAAAAAAAAAAAAAAAAAAGGCGACAGACACTATTATCTTGTCTACGTTTGACATACTTTCCTAAAATTTCCCACAATTACTGGCTCAATTTCAGCTCTACTGGTGGTAGAAAATGTAGAAATGTTAGTAGACACAGGGCACTGATGTGAGCTGGTGTTTCAGATCATCCATTGTTCTTCATTGCTATTTATTACTTGTGTATTACAGTTTCTAGGAGCCAGAGTCATGGATCAGTATCCCATTGAGCTAGGCACAAGGCCAGCTCTAGAGAGCAAGACTGTCTCTGCCACACTGGGTTAAAACATGATAGTTAAAATTCTGGTGAGCCGTCAACATGAAAATGTCTCTTTGGTTAGCAGAAACGTAGAGGCGAACCAATACAGCTCCCAGGAAATTCAAATACTAGCTTGTGCTTTTACAACAGCTTCCATAGGGAGGTTGTGCTTCCTTTACCACTGTAAGATCAAGTCACTTCTTGATGTTTGATTCTACTCACTAGTACAATATAAGTCCTTTAGAAATAAACATAAAAATTGTGGTGGGGAAAGAAGGCATGGACACTCATCATGCAAGACTTAGTGTAGTGTGTAGCTTTTGTTCCCTACTGGCAGATGCAGCAATAACTTGTCCTTCCTGTATTTGCAGGTAGGTTACTGGAGAGCATGAGAAAATAATTTGCAAGTAGCTTTTATCTTCCTTGTGAAAATTTCTCTTCTACAAATACATCACTATATATGCTGCCATATTCTATAATTTGGCAGAGCAAGTTCACCTCTAAGCAAAGGTGACTAGATTCAGTAGGCACATAACAGGTAAGGAACTGTGGAAGTACGTTATTGAACCATAAATGTTGTTATGTTCACAATAACACAGAATCTGCTGTTTCTGGAGAACTGAACATTTTTTGACTGATCTGAGATCAGTAGCCTTAAAACCTGTTGCTTGCTCTGATTGGTTTTGAACAGAGGAACATATTCCAGGATACTTGTTCAAATGAGCCTGTGTTTCAGAAGAAGGCATTTAATTGCCCTTTTAGAACAGGCACATGTACCAGAATAAACATGTTTTTACTTCTGTAGCTTTTTCCTATGGGGAAAAGGCACTGCCTTTCTCAGGAATAGATAAGGTTTCAAGAACGATAAGACAATAATTGGTGGACACGTTGAAGTACTGGTTGGTCTATAAACTTAGCTGGTGACAAACTGGAATAGCGTGCTGCATGAGGTTAGTACAGTATAAAATATTAGCCTGGAGCATCTTTACTTATGCTGAATTATGTTATTTCTTGATAATGCTTGGATTGTTTCTTCTTCGGCACCAAATGCAGCATTGCTGGGAATTCACCATGTTGTGTAATGGGATTAACATTTGTTTATGGATTTCATTCATCAGTACTGAAGTCATTTCCTAAAGGCATTTTTTGAATGCTTTATTATTATTGTAGCAACTTTCCATTGTATCATCGTATTTTTGGTAGTGAGGTGGCAAGTATGCAGACATTTCAAAAAAAGTCATGAACTTGGAGCCCAACTGGTAGACTTTAATTTGTCATTTTGCACATTGCTAGTCTGCCTTAGATACTAATATTTCTTGGTATCAATTATAACAGATAGATAAACTGCTTTTATTTCATTTCCAATTTTTTCGTAGCAAGTTTAGACAAAAGAGAGGAAAGGCTCTTCTTGGATGTCCTGAGAGTAGGACAATGATTGGCACGTTCAAATGATCTCTATAGAAGTGACATTTAGAAATTCTGAACTGGTAGAGGTTACAGGTATGTAGTTGCCCTGTTTCACGGTCCTTTGGGGGATCTTTCAGGTTTAGGCAAGCTCCCTACTGCCTTTTGGGTGAGAAATACTCTCCCCTTTTGTTTTCTCCTGTGCCACCCAGAACTAGAATTCAGTTTTCCCATTTTTTTTAATTTCTTTTTTTTTTTAAATGGCTCTGGAATTTTTATTCTATAAGATCACGGTTCCCTGGGACAACACCTATGGAGAGACGAAGCTACTTCTTTTGCTTGTTTAGAAAGCACTTTGCTTTAATATTTCCCCTGTATAGCTTATTTATTTTGTTTCTGGCTACAAATTTTGTTTGTTACAGCCTTCTAAGAATACCATTAGTAAAAGCTCACACATCATGCTATGATAAGTATTGATTTTGTAATAATCTTACTGGAATTGTATCTGGTTTTGCTAAAAGATCATTGGGTAAAGGCTATTGTTTATAGATGGTAGAACTGGAACTGAGACCACTACCTGAAGACCTGCTTTGCTCCCTCTCAAACCCAGCTGGTTGAAGATGCACAGCTACCAAGTCCTTGTGATCATTCTTCCCACTTAGAACTTTGCAGTGCAACAGGTCATGTGGCAGGAAAACAACGGTGCAGCTGCATGCCCCATCTCGTCCATATGATGAATGTAAGAAGAGATGACAGAAATAAACCCTAGCTCAATCAAATGACATTACATTA
The DNA here is from genome assembly GCA_009819775.1 of Phoenicopterus ruber ruber. Taxonomy (NCBI): domain Eukaryota; kingdom Metazoa; phylum Chordata; class Aves; order Phoenicopteriformes; family Phoenicopteridae; genus Phoenicopterus; species Phoenicopterus ruber. Next base: position 58,324,491 of record CM020216.1, read on the forward strand.
GGAATTGCAAAGAAAAGATTTAAGAGTTTAGTAATCCATTAATGGGGGTGTTTAACATTTCTTGGCTAGAAATGAGACTTTTTTTAGAGCTACAAGGAATGAGCGTTAACCCTGCTTTAAAACAGGTATAGGAAAAAACCTTAATAAGAAAACTTTTCAAAACAGATCCAGGAAACCAGGTATCATTATGCTTGCCTTTAGTGATGAAGCATTTTAGAGACAGGTCAAATTCCTTCCTAGAGTAAACTGCATTAGTGGTCACAAAACATCTGGAAAAATATAGTATGTCTAGAAACACCTTAAATAGCCTGTTTTCAGAAGGCTTGTCTGTATAACATGATTTGATGTTTTTCTTTGTGTGTGGCTTGGTTGGTTGGTTGTTTTTTCCAAAGCAGAATGTGGGCTAGGAGAGGAGATATAAAAAGGCATTTGAAAGAATACGGTCTATTTTATATATAGCGTTGATTATCAGAAAAAAAGAACAGTTTTGAATGGAGAAATGAAGTCTTATGTGATTGCAGGTAATTTATAATGGGAAAGAGTATATAGTGTAGATAGGTCAAAGAAAAAGAATTCTGAAGATCTACATTGTGGTTTTTACCTTGAATGATTTACATTTTGCAGATGGACCGTAAGAAGATCAATTTGGAAGTTTTTTTTAATCTGGGAAATTCTTGTTCACAATTCATGAATCAGTTGTTTTGTTTCCCTTAGGGACAATGTGACTGAAGTCTTTTAAAATTATAATGGAATACTTGACTTAGCTTTACTACAGAAGTCAACTCAAAACAAAATGTTATTTGGATCAGAAAGAGTGGAACATACATGTATTATTTTACATAACATCTCATGTTTTAGAGTCTTGGAGCTAAGGCCCTGCACCTGAAATTACCTTTATGTTTTGCAGTGAAAATCACTTTATGATATTAATTTGTCATAGCTAAAGTTGTATATTAGAAATGCAGTGTTTATATTGGCTTACTATTGCATTTTCATTGGGTATTTGATGAGAAAAGTGGCAAGAGTTTGGCTGTTGTGACAAAATTATAAACTGTCCAAGAATTCGTTAGACACTAGGAAGTCAAAGATTTCCAAATCCAGCTTTGAAAGAGGGTACCAACTTTTGCAAGAAATGAAGCGCTTGCATATTGAACTTATTATTGAGTGTGGGCTCAGTCTCCTCACTTGCTCAATGGATTGTCTCAGACTTATTTATTTTTGTCCTGATGTGGTGGAAAATAAGTAGGTTTCTCTTCATATCTTCCTATGCTGGAGCTTCAGTTCCACGGTAGCAAATGCCCAGGACAGAGTTTAGCGTTAACCAGCTTCTTTCAAACCATTATTCTGCATTGGAGTGTAACTTCCCTTTTCATGCTGATAGGCAACCTTGTTCCCTACCACTCTGGGTCAGGTAACTGGCATTTTAAAAAAATGTGCTGAGTGCTGTGGGTTCAGTAATGTTTGATTTTTTTATTTTTGTTGTTGTTGCTTAAGAGTGTAAAGGAAATGTTAGGAGAAGAGGCTTCAATTTAAAATTTCCAGATATGTCTCTTGCAAACATGGCCGGTACTATTATTAGAACTGTCTGCCTCTTGTTATATTTGTACCTCTGCAAGTCCAAGAAGAAAGAACAAATGTGGCATATAAAAATTGCATTGAAGTGTATTTAGATGAGAGATTATTCTTCCTTAGAAATGGTGCATTTGGATAGCTATGCCGCCGTTTAAGGCAATTTAGGGCATAGAGCAGGTACGAGGTTAGAGGCAAGCTGAGAAATGTGTTTCAGTCAATGAAATACTTTCTTTTCAAAGTATTTCCTCACATGTAATGTTTCTTGGTAAATATGAAATGTTTTAGAAACAAGATAGGGTAAAAGAATAGTCATGGACCTTGTGCTGTAATCGAGTGACTACTGGTATCAAATGGTCCCTTTAGCCAGAGTGGACAATTTGTTGGCAGTACTATTGAAACATCTTTGCTTTATTGCCTTGCCACTATTAAATAATAGTTTTGGATATTTAAGGCTCTGCTCCATGTCTTACAGGGGCAAGAAATACCTGTCTATTTTGTGTTGAATGCCCCTTTTGTTGCATTCATTTTGCTGTATTACTTTTATTAGTTTCTTTGCAAATAGGCATAGTTCAGGATGCACTCTATTGCCACTTAAGATGGAGACAGAAACCACAGCACCATCTTCACTGTAAGCAAAACTCTTTTCACATCTATCAAGTGTCTGAACAGACAAAAGAGCTTTGATCACTTTCAGTCTCTTTTAACAAGGGACTTGTTTTAATTATAGAATGCTTTAGCTATTACTACACATTTGCCTGGCACAGTTGGCATATGACATCATTTTACAAAAGCTTGGGTTTCTTTAGAGCATTCCAGCCTTAGGCTGCTGTTCTTAGAACTAAAGAAGGAGCATTATTTTTCCACCAACTGAAGAAGGTATCTTTAAATTACAGCCAATAAAAATAAGATGATAATCCAGAACCATTCCCAAGTAATGACCACAAAGCAGCAGTCACCTAATGAAGACTTATTCATATTCACCACTGCAGTATTTCCGGTGACCTCATGACAATACCAAAAATTTTCCCATTCCCTCATGCAGGAAAAAAATAGGATAGAATTTCTGGTAATCCCACCACCAGTTTTCATTTTATAAAATTGTATTGTTCTCTAGAAGAAAAAAAAATGCCGAGGAATGTTTTTCTTTCCTTGTATATGTTGTATACAATATATATTATAGATGAAATGCCACGTAAAGTCAGTATAATGTAAGAATATACTGTCAGATCTGTCAAGTAATAATGAAAACAGTAAATAATATTTGATGTGTGAGTCTGACTACATTGCAATATGCATAGTTTGTATATAAATAGAGTACTAATATTTTAGTGTCACTGATATCTATCAGCATTTTCTTTATTTCTTGAAGTACAGTAAGGTATGATGAAATAAATCTTGTTAATTACATTTTGGTGATTCTTTGGTAGAACAGAACATGAAGACTATGCTCAACATAATTTATGTAACCAGTGTAAATTCTATACCTGTCCCAGCATTTGGGCTTGTTTGCTCTTGTCTCCATTCAGCTTTATGACTTAAGTCAGGATTATTTTTTTCCTCTAATGAGATGTAAACCATTCTTTTTTTTCACACAGCGCAGTATGTTAAAAACTTAGCATAATGTAGCTACAATATTATGACAGTGGCTGTCTGAAGTTAAAGTTTTATAAAAACCTCACAAGTTCATTGAATGATTTCTCAGAAATAAAGACTGCTGAAGTAAAATTTTACAGCTTGGTGTTTGTCCAGTTTCAATCTTTTCCTGTATTTTTGGGGAGTGAATTTGGTTTGGGATGTTTCAGCATCATCAGTATAGACTGCTGCTTATAGTTAAAACAAACAAACAAAAAATCCCTCACTAAGTCTTGGTATTTCTGCATTGCTGTAAGTCTCAGTTCTGATTTGATTGACTACAGAAGTGCAGGATCAGACAGGGAGACTTAGTAATCTAGGCATAGGATTTTTTTAACACCATTGTAAACATTTCAGTCATATTTTTGTATGAAATCAAATTTCTTATTTCCCCAGTTACACACCTGAAGGAATTTATTTAGGATTAGTTTGTATTTTCAGCAGTATAAATCTTATTCCAGAATGTTACATGTTGCATATGTGCATCACTGCCCAGCAGCTCTTTGGTGATCTGTAAGGTAAGTTTATCCTTTTTCTAACTTCAGCGTAAGTAGGGCCATATTTGCAATGTATGGCAAATCCAATAAAGATTAGTATGCTTGAAGTATATTCATGTGAATTTTCTTTAGAAAGCGTGTCAGTTTACCATCTGGTGATTTTTCTCATGGTAAGTCTCAGCAATTACTTGGTTTAGTAGTTGGTATTACTAAATATTTGACATAAGAAGTCTTGTTTTCTCAGAACCATGAACAAAATACTCTGATCAGACTTGAATACATTTCTAAAATCTTAATATATCAAAATATATATCCTTTATTCTGATGGCTTTTGAGCCAATCTTTAGCATACGTGACTGCTTACTGCTGTAAAGAAGTCTTTGTGTTACTGTGGTTTTAACGTACATTATTCAAAAAGCTACAACCATTTACCTATACTAAACACATTACAGAAGTTACAGCTTATGATTTAGTAAATCGGTGCATAGGCTGTGTATTACCACCCCAGGCACTAGAGCTGGCATCAAGAGTCCAAAACCTCATTAAATTGGATGAGTGTGAATGCTATTCAATACCATTTTACATTTGGCAGTTTTAGCCTTCTGTTTTTACAAGGTTGAATAACATTTTGTTTTCTTAAGCTTTGGATTTGCATGCCTTCAGAAAGAGAACCTCATTTTCTATTTTAGAAAAATTATCTCTCTGCAGTGTCTACAGGGAGCATCTACACGACAAAATTAAACAGTGGAACTGTAGTCATCTTTATCACACTAATCCTTCCCCAGAGATTAGACTGTATTTATTCTAGTGTCTGAAGTCTTTCAGCATATTTAACATGAGTAGATTCATATTATCTTTAATTATGCTATTTAAACCCTATTCAATTTAGTGCTCAGATAAGTCATGTTCTTCAGGAGCCATTTATATGTCCAGGGTGAGAAGTTAGTAGGATAACATCATTGACAGTCATAGTGGCTCTGATTTAGTTCTATTAGCATGACATATTGAAACCTCATTAAATTTCTCTGTTACATCCAGGGATGCCAGCCTTGTCAGTTGGTGAAAGTTGCACACTGTAACCAGCTGTGTTTTCAATTTAGGGAGGCCTTAGCACAAGCATGAGACACAAATGTGAGCCTTCCCTGTTTGTGTTCGCATCATAGCTCTGAGCAGTTGGTGGAGGGTTAATGTGATGACATTTTGGGAGGGCTACCTGCATTTCAGGAGGCTGCCCCTTAGAATATAAGGTCTTGATAGGCCTTTATTCCTCCAGCAAATCTGATAGTGCTGGAGCTCAGCTGCTGGTGCTGTGTTTTTCACATAGATAGCACCCTTCTAAAACAGTTTTGCAAAACAGTAATTTGAAAAGCAACTCTGTGCTCTAAGTAGTATTATTAATGCATAGGTAGCGTTTGTAAACATGAAGTGTTTGATTATGTAGATGTAGAATAAGCTTTGTGTCCAATATCATTTTATTCTGCTGATCCTGGAATGGCACAGGGTCTGTGCAAGCATTCGTCCTGAGTTAACCACTTCCCACATTTCCCCTGAGAAGCAGCGGTGCAGGCCTAGAGGGGAAGGAGAAGGAAAAGAAATTATTTGGAGACTCTTTCGGGTAGGTTTGCAGGGGTTCTGGGCTAATCCAAATGGACACTAATTGGCCTGAAATCTTCAGCTGCGTTCTCTTCATGCAGTTTTACAAGCAATAAACTGGAGGGGGGGGGGGGGGGGGGGGGGCGGGGCTGGAGAGGGACGAGAAGACAAAGCAAAAAAACTACAAACCACGTTTCTGTGTTTCTTTTGAGCTCCCTGCTGTTCCTTTGGGTTGGCACAAGCCCTCTGTCTGTCTCGCTCATTGTAACTGCTCTTCTTCCTGGAGGATGAGAAGCCGGAGTAGACTTTGCTGCTTTTCATTAGCACCCTCCCTGGAATGCCTTTGAACGCTGGTAGGGCATTTTCACAGGGGCACCATGAGGAAGAGGGGCAGTGGGGCTACCAGTCTAGTCCAGCACTTGTGAGTGACTCCACAGTGCACCCCTTCACAGGTGCTATTTTTATTTTGCATGGAAAGGGAAACGAACCAGAGATTTTGTGAAATGTGACAAAAATATTTGTGTATGAAACTGACTTAAAAATGCTGATATTTTCAAAGCTGCTCTTAACAGAAGCATACATTTCAAAGGATGCTGAGCTGGAAAAAATGTTCCTCCTCTCTGTAAGGGCATCTCAAATTGTGATCTGAGAGAAATAGCTAGTTGAATAGCAAGGTACCTGGTACAACATGAGAGGTAAGCATCTAGAATATGCTGAGTTCAAATCTTGCCTCTGCGAGGTATCAGGTGAGTCCATACACTGTTATACCCTTGGCTTTCCTTGGGTGGAACTATTCTACTTTATAGAAAAAAAAACAATTTTAGTGGGAACTTAAGTCTGGATTTTGCACAGGACTTTGTCAAGTCATTCCGTAACTCCAGTACTATTTAATGCTGATCTGAAATTGAACATGTATAATAAGGTTGAAAAATATTTACCTGGGAATAGTAAATCTTGATGTAAGCCTCTTTCCTTCACTTTTTTTTTTCCTTTCCTCATCTCAGTAGAGTTGAGAGTAGAGGGAATCCTGAGCCAGCACTGATTTAGGCTGGTATGCACACCAGATGCAGCGTGATGCCCCTCAGAAACACCATCTCAGTTCTCCCTCCCGGTTAGCTAGTGTGATGCAGTTTCTGCAGTGAAAATACCTGCTTCTTGGCCCATGACAATGCAACTGTACAGCTTCTGGTTATAGATCTCATACAGTTCATAACATGGTCTCTGTACAATGCTACTTTACGCAGTGAAGCTCTGCCCTTAAAGAACTGAGTCTCATCAGATGTAGCGTGCCCCTCTCCTTATAGGTCTTCCACACCTCATGGAAATGCTTCTTTATCTTCAATTAGTTTTTAGCCTCCATTCTCAAGAAAATGAGGTTTAGAGGATGACTCTCTTCCTCTCTCTTTCTCCCCGAGGAACTTACGCGTTTACCTCCATACACAAAAAACCTGAAAGAATAATAAAAGCAGATCTTTCTTCTTTCAGATTGAAGAACGCAAATATATGTTGAAACTTTTTCTTTTCTTTGCAGCATTATTAAAAAAAAAACCATCTTCATCCAGTGGTAGACCACTGCTTTTTTTTAATCACTGTTTTTGGTTTGCTAGTGAACCAAGATATTCTCTGGTTCTTACTGTGGAATTGTGGGGCTTTTTGCTAATAATTATAGAATTTTAGGGTTAAAAGGGAGCACAAGAGATCACCTAGTTCATCGCCCTGCCCCAAGGCAGCATGAGGTAATCCTGACAGATGTTTGTCTAACCTGTTCCAAAACTTTACAGTTATTCTTTAAGGCCCCCAGGCAATCTATTACAGAGCTTCACTACCCTTACTCTTGGGTATTTTTCGCTAATGTTTAAAAAACTTCTTTTCTGCCACTAAGCCCATCACTTCTTGTCACTATGAATATGGGAAGCAGATTGTTAGCTTGCCCTTTGCAGTAGTCTTTTTTTTTTTTTTTTTTTTTTTTTTTTTGTAGCTTAAAAATTGTATCATGTCTCTCCTGTTTTACTTTGCTTGATAGAGCTCCAGTTCTTTCAGTGTTCCCTTGTGGCTAGTGTTTTCTATAGACCATGCATATTGCTATCCTGTATACCTGTAAATTCATTTTAGACAATTCCTGCGTTTCCTTTTTTTCCATAGCTCAGAAGATATTCTACCAAATGGTTTGACTACGTTCTTCTCCGCTAGAAAACTAGTTCTTCTAAAACTCCTGCTCATTTGTGGTCTACCATTGCAATGATGGATAACAACAATACAGAGTTAGCTTATGCTGATATAGTACTTTTTGTGTTAAGAGATTACTGCTGAATATGTGAAACTTCTAGGGTATGTTTCTTTAAGGCTTTAAAAATCAGTGCAAGAATTGGGCATGTTAAAAGACCTAGTGAATGTTCATTTTATACTAAGCTTATAAACAGAAATCTGCACCGTTGACTGTCTCGCTGATGGTCAAATATCACTTGCTATTCAGCAGAAGAGCCAGCAAATGCTGTGGGTCAGGGGGGACCTCTGGCAGACAACCTCTATGGAAAGAATTTTATTCCAGCTTAAAATGGAGGGAGTTGTGGCCATTGCATATACATCCATGGAAGCTAGGCATTTATAGATATCAGAGGGACTGTGAATGACTTATAATCTTTGGTAAAATCTTTAACAAGCATTAACCCTAGCCATAGTCTTAAATTTCCGTGACTGTCTCTCCAAAAATGTATCTCTTGGGGAAAATAGTGTTTTGGTTTTGATTCTTAAATTCAGAGTGAAGAGTTCAGTTATTTGTGTAAGACTGTTATTAAGTCATCATGTCTTAAGAGTTAAATGATTTAAAGCACTTTGCTGTAGCAGAGCTTTTATTTGCACCAACTCTGTCTTCCTTGAAAGTAGAAATGTTCAAGGTGGGAATCCAGCTTCTGAGCAAATGTTCCTCAATAAAGAAAATTATTTTTTGCTATTACTACATGTTGAAAAAATGCTGAGGTATTTTTTTTCTTGTTTGCTTTTTGAGAATTTATATGTTATCATATTCAGGTCTCTGTCACTGTCCCCATTTATTTCTTGAATGCTCTGTTTGAAGATGTGTGCACCTTGTCTAAAAAGCCAGCTGGGATGCCACAAATAGTGTCTGTTCTATTTATGACTGCAAAGTAATTACAATGGAATTTAAAGACTCAGTTTATAGATCCAAGACGAGGATCTTCTGTGTACACTAAAAGGATGAATCCTTTCCAGACCACTTCTTATTTGGCTGAAGATGAACTTGAGGAAGCATTTTGGAGTGTCAGCCAAGGCTGCTTTTAGAAAGACCTGGGTGGGATTCATACTGTTGATATCCAAATAAAAAGAGGCCCTGATTTTAATCTCTGCATGGTTACTTTATTGTAGTTATGAAACCATGAATTAACTTTAAAGCTTTCAGGGATGAAAGGAGACATATAAGCAAGTGCCTGTTATCTTTTTTAGATTCATGGGAAAATATTTTAACCAGTGTCCTAGTGGCTTTCTCTTGTGGACTTGTCTTTTGTTTATTCTGTTTCTGTATGGTATGTGTTTTAGTTTCTTTCCTATGAGAGCAAGAAACTGTGTGTGTGAGAGAAATATGTACGGGAACAGGAAAAGATGGGCACAGGTTTGGGGAGGAGAGAGGGGCTAATCTGTTGTACTTAAAGTGTAGTAAGTATTCTCTGCTTAAGGTGAAACTGAATATAGTTCTTCCTGGTAAATGTCACTGGAAGTTGGTGGGTTTTAGTCTTTCTCAGCTGAAGAGTTGCTTTCAGAATTCAGTAAGGAGTAACAATATTGAATGATAAAGAATAATCATATGAGGAATATAATGATTACGAGGAATATATTTTAGATTATCTAGAAACCTTTTAGAGTTGAAATGCTGTTCTCTCCCCAATTTCTTTAGACATCTCAGCACTCCCTCTCCCCATCCAGAAATCAGATGGATGTCAGGTCATAATTTGTAGGAAAAATATACTTATTCTGCATACAATTTTAACATTTAAAAATGAATGAAGGTAACTTTGGGACAGGAGAGAAGAATACATCTAGAGTGTGTGTGACAAAGAAAAAAAGTGCACTGATTTAAATGATTTTGAGGTAAAGTAGTCTCTCTGCCTTCAAACTAGGGCATATTTTGTCATTGAGATGAAAAGTATTTGGCTACATGACTATATTCCCAAGCAAAGGTTTATATTTTCGTACCTAAAGAATAAGATATGCTGATATTCTCAAACATATAGTGACAGTTTCTTTCTGGTTTGTTTCTTGTGATAAAGTCAAATGGGCTTCCCAGTATAACTGGAAGGCAAAACTGGGCCCATCTAGTTATAATGACATCAGTTAATGAGTCATGGCCAGTAATGTACAGGCAGTACAGAAAAGAGCAATGAGACTACTTTGAATTTAGCCACTGAGTGAACGAACATACAGTGAAAAACAGACTTGCTTCTCTTCACCAGCATGGAAAATCAGATGCTTCGAAGTCCATTCTGCATTCTTTTCATTATGAAGTCATAATTCTTGAGCAGACCTGCATGATAATGATGTTATTAAAAAATGCCTTCTGAAAATGAAATTCTTTGCTTAATTTAGCTCTCTTCATGGATGTAGCATGAACGGCATTTTCTTCTTTCTTCCATCTGCTGTATCCTGTATTTCATCTTTCTTTTTTTTTTCTACAATGTTATTTTACAGCTGTAATGACTGTATTAGGGTTCCTATATGTAGTTAAACTTGTGCTCTTAGTACAGTTAGAATCAGACAGGTGCAGATACAAAATTAAAACAAGGCTGGTGTGCCAAAAAGGTGCGCTAAGTGGAGTGATGCTGTTGTCTTTGGCAGTCTGCTGAGCAGATGCTGTCAGTGTCACTTGGGGGGGAGAGGGCGCAGGGGATGAGCAAAAAAAGACTACCTAGTGCATGTTTTTTTACACTGGGGTTATACAGTTAGTCTAGTCCCTGTCCCAAAAGTGACAGACCTTGAATGTGTGTGGGGTTTTTTTTAGTGGTTACATATAGCTGCAGTGCATGTTGGCAAACGGAACTGACACCAGCTTTGTCAGGAAGCAAACAATTGTTTGCATAGTTAGTCCAAGTCTAGCAAGTACTTGTGTTCATCCTGACCATCTCTGCATTCCCAGCCTACACCATTTTGTCTTTTCTCCCCTTCTCAAAGAGGAAAAAGAACAACCAAACTCCAGATATTTTAGTGAGCCTCTACAAATATTATTGCAACTGTCTTGGCAGGAGTGAGAACTGCTCTTTGGGTCAAAGGCTGCTAGTTAAACAAATACAGTTATGCCACTCACGCTGCCTATCAGTTATTGGAGCACTGTCTATTTTTTTTCTCTTTTTTGGGGCGGGTGGGATGGGAGGGACAGGGACAGGGAGGATGACAGGGACACAAGTTTAATACATCCAAAGGTTGGAAATTATTTATAACTTTGTAGGATGTAAAAATTTCTGGAATAAAGCACACTTGTGTATCTGTGCCATGTGAAACTTGTTCTTGTCCACACATTAGTGGGAAGTTAAGAGTTTTCAAACTCGCTATACCTTTTCCTCCTCCTAAATCTATATGGCAGGACTCAGCTCCAATATCCTGCTTTTTCAGCATGGGCAAAACGCCTAGTGAAATCAGCAAACTCATAAACTGTACTTTTAAAGTGTAACAAGATCTGAATATAGGAAGTACAACCATCATCCCTATTTGAGAGAAAAAAATTTGCCCTTAAAAGCTTAGCTGAGGCTAAATCATCATTTACTTAATTCAGTTGACATTATTTAATGTTGGCAGCAGCTTGTGTGTATGTACCACTGCCCTCCTAGTCAATGGAAGATGTCATAACCATTCAAGTGATTTATCAGTTTATAATTGTTATGCTCTGTAGTAGCTGGAGGCCAAGAGGAAGATAGTAGAGATTCTGCTTTAGCTCAAATTTTCCCTGTGGAAACATCCTACAGAATGGTAGTAAGAATGAAATCAATGCTTTACTATGGAAACCTAATAGGATTATCTCATCCAAAAGCGTATATAATTTACTGGCCATAATTATAATGCTTTGCTCTGTATACTGTAACACAGAATTGCTCTTACTATGGGATGATTGAGAAAAACAAACTACAAAGTTTTTAGGCAAGGGTATTATTTTCCATTAAATTCAGTAGTATTCTTCCAAAACAATCCAAATAAATAGCATCCAAAATTAGCACAGGCTTCAAGATGAGGTTTTACAAAGGCAACTGTGCTACTGTGATCCATCTCCACCAAAGAAAAGATTAGGCAAAAAGAATAGGACTAATCTAAAGCAATCTCTGCTCAATCTACCAAGCCACGTGCACAAAACCCCAGGATTAGGTGGGCTTACTCCCTGGCAGAGTTGTTGCTGCATGCTTTCCTTTTTATTCCAACGCTGCTGCAGAATGCTCAGACTTGCCTAATTTAAGTCTCTTAAATCCACCTGTAGTTCCTTAGGTTGTAAATATTACCTTCCAACTATGAATAGTGTTAACTGATTGAGGTCTGCCTGAGTCTGCACATGGCCTGAATCAGATCTCAAAGCTGCTTCCTTCCTGACACTTTGGAAAAATGATGGTGCACATCATTGTTCCCATTATTAATTGTTTCCATAATTGCCCTTTTATCCGCTGGTTTGCATTCTTCCTCAGGAATTCAAATGATGTCTCATCATCATGAGTGCAAAAGGCTCTGAACTTCTTCCATCTGGTCATACATATTCTTAGCCATCTCAACTTCTGCACATTCTTAAAACAAAAATCTGCATTGTCCTTTTAGATCTTTCCTTTTGTGCATTTTCTTCAGTAGAAATGCATGTGAAGAATTATGGTAACAGAGTTGCCTGTACATTTTATTTAATGTCAAACTTTCAGTCAGTACTATTTTTGGAGGTTATTTGAACAATTACAGAAAAATCTTGTAGAATTTAGTGGAGAAGGTTAGCCTATCATAAGAGTATTTGATAGTGCTTTTTTTTTTTTTAAATAATCATTCCATACCAAGAATTGCTTAGTCTACAAGGCTGTTTAAAGGGTAAACATTATAAAAGAAAGGAAACTGTGGGGACACTGAGGACAAGTTACTTGAAAACTTGAGCCTAGCAGGTGGCAAGTCGAATTTTATAAGAAATAAAACAGAAAAATAATCCGGGTTTTCTAAATAAATGTGAACATGCATATGATTCCAGTAGTCAGAAAAATAAAGTTAAATTTTCATGTACGGGTCAGCACAGCTTCATTTTTCTGTTTAGTACAACATGCTGAACACTTGCTTCTTTCTGGCAGTGAGCCATACCAGGATATGGATGTACTGCATGTAATCAGGATCCATCAGTACAGTGCAGTTTTTTCTACTTGTTGTACTTTCTGTAGGGTGTATGTGCGGCTTTCGCACTGTTAGGCAATCTGTTTTTTCACAAAACTAGCAAATTGGTTTCCAAAACACAGCCTCGGAATATGGACAGTTCCACTGTTCTCCTGTCTCAGATGGGAGCCCTGTGGCAGAGGGTTTAATATGGTCTCTGGTCACTTCGTTACACAGTGAGCCTGACGCCTTGCTTTAACTCAGCTGTACTTGGACAGGAAACAGAAGGGACAAGAGTAGCTCTGAGCCAGTTTTGGACCCCTCTGAAGTCTGGGGCTGTCCTCAGATGTATCCAGCTCTCACAAGAAAGCAAAGCAGCCTCAGGACCTCACTGACCATTGCTGTGAATGGAGTGGAGTGCAGCAGTGGTCAGGAAATTTGGTCCTTCGTCCTGTGTGGGGAGCTTTATACAGGTGATCTAGTGTTACCACTGTTACTTTTATGATGTTTTGGGGGAAGATCTTGAGAATTTATTTTGGGAAGGCAGGTTGTCTTTTAAGTTGTCCTTCTGCTTGTGTGTTGTAAAAGGACTGGGACATTCAAAGTAGAATTAGGCCCAACACGTACTGGGACCATTATACATATTTCCATGCATAAGACAGGAGATCCTCCTGACAGAATAAGTCTAGATTGAAAAGGAATAATTTCCTTACACCTATGCATAGACTATATTTAAATCATGTATCTATTTTTGCTGTATGGATTTTCTATCCTGTGTTCCATCACTTTCATTTAAATAGCAGTATAGAAATTGTAATACAGGAGGCCACCAGATCCACTTAAGTAGCAAAGAGTTAAGAAACTAAGACAGTCAAAACATGGAGGAAGATGTAAAGTCATGTTGCAGTTGGATGAAGATTACCAGACCACCACAGAAAAGCCTCAAAGCATCCTTCAAACCTCAGGAAAAAATGCACTAAAAAGTTACCATGGGAACAACCAATTTAATGAACCAATAAAAACAGACAGATATCTCTACCTCAACCAAATTATACAAACAAACAATAAAAACATAACCGTAAATCAGCTGAACTCTATAACTAAGCAGGAAGTGGAAAAACTAAAATATTAAACACAGGAATAAAGGGAGGGAAAAACCCAACAATCTAATGCTAACTAAGATATAAAACGGAAAATACAAATGCTGTATAGAAAACAATATTGAACATCACCACAAGGCAAAATGTAAAACTAAGTAAATGCTTCTATCTAGATTACCCTCAGTATCCTAGACTTTAGTAAAGCCTTTGACACCGTCTCCCACAGCATCCTCCTGGAGAAACTGGCTGCTCATGGCTTGGATGGGCATACTCTGCGCTGGGTAGGAAACTGGCTGGAGGGCCAGGCCCAAAGACTTGTGGCAAATGGAGTTAAATCCAGTTGGTGGCCAGTCACAAGTGGTGTTCCCCAGGGCTCAGTATTGGGGCCAGTCCTGTTCAATATCTTTATCAATGATCTGGACGAGGGGATCGAGTGCACCCTCAGTAAGTTTGCAGACGACACCAAGCTGGGAGTGAGTGTTGATCTGCTTGAGGGCAGGCAGGCGCTACAGCGGGACCTGGACAGGCTGGATCGATGGGCCAAGGCCAATGGTATGAGATTCAACAAGGCCAAGTGCCAGGTCCTGCACTTGGGTCACAACAACCCCATGCAACGCTACAGGCTTGGGGAAGAGTGGCTGGAAAGCTGCCTGGCGGAAGAGGACCTGGGGGTGTTGGTCGACAGCTGGCTGAATATGAGCCAGCAGTGTGCCCAGGTGGCCAAGAAGGCCAACGGCATCCTGGCCTGTATCAGAAATAGCGTGGCCAGCGGGAGTAGGGAAGTGATCATCCCCCTGTACTCAGCCCTGGTGAGGCCACACCTCGAGTACTGTGTTCAGTTTTGGGCCCCTCACTACAAGAAAGACATTGAGGTGCTGGAGTGTGTCCAGAGAAGGGCAACAAAGCTGGTGAAGGGTCTGGAGCACAAGTGCTATGAGGAGCAGCTGAGGGAACTGGGGATGTTTAGCCTGGAGAAGAGGAGGCTGAGGGGAGACCTTATTGCTCTCTACAACTACCTGAAAGGAGGTTGTAGAGAGATGGGGGTCGGACTCTTCTCCCTAGTAACAGATGGCAGAAGAAGAGGAAATGGCCTCAAATTGCGCCAGGGGAGGTTCAGATTGGATATTCGTAAAAATGTCTTCCCCAAAAGGGTTGTTGGGCATTGGAACAGGCTGCCCAGGGAGGTGGTGGAGTCCCCATCCCTGGAGGTATTCAAAAGACGTTTAGACGAGGCCCTAAGGGATATGATTTAGTGGGGGACTTGGTAGTGCTAGGTTAATGGTTGGACCCGATGATCTTGGAGGTCTCTTCCAACCAGAACGATTCTATGATTCTATGATCAATACAGGTTGGGGGGATGAATGGATTGAGAGCTGCCATTCCAAGAAGGACTTGGGTGCATTGGTGGATGAAAAGCTGGACATGAGCTGACAATGCGCGCCTGCAGCCCAGAAAGCCAACCATATCCTGGGCTGCATCAAAAGAAGCATGACCATCAGGTCGAGGGAGCTGATTTTCCCCCTCTGCTCTGCTCTGGTGAGACCCCACCTGGAGTACTGCCTCCAGCTCTGGAGCCCTCAGCACAGGAAAGACATGGACCTGTTGGAGCGGGTGCAGAGGAGGGCCACAGAAATGATCAGAGGGATGGAGCACCTCTCCTATGAAGACAGGCTGAGAGAGTTGGGCTTGTTCAGCCTGGAGAAGAGAAGGCTCCAGGGAGACCTTATAGCAGCCTTTCACTACTTAAAGAGGGCCTACAAGAAAGATGGAGACAGACGTTTTAGCAGGTCCTGTTGTGATAGGACAAGGGGTAATGGTTTTAAACTAAAAGAGGGGAGATTTAGACTAGATATAAGGAAGAAATTTTTTATGATGAGGGTGGTGAAACACTGGAACAGGTTGCCCAGGTAGGTGGTCGATGCCCCATCCCTGGAAACATTCAAGGTCAGGTTGGATGGGGCTCTGGGCAACCTGATCTAGTTGAAGATGTCCCTGCTTATTGCAGGGGTGTTGGACTAGATGGTCTTTAAAGGTCCCTTCCAACCCAAACTATTCTATGATAAATGTTAGCGTTCTTTTTGTGACTTCTACTTGTTTCTTTACTGTATCATCAGTGGATTTTTCAACATCATACACAGGCAGCCTACTTCACCCACTGTACTGAAATCAGTGTGTTATGCTGATTTCATGAGAACAGCTTTTGTCTAACATACTGGTGTTAATGAAGAATGTTTTGGATATTGATATCCAGTCTCCTATCTCAAAATACAGAAGACACAAGATTGTGATTAAAGGGATGTCAGTCTATATCTCCTTAGACATTCAGGTCCCTTTAGGCTCAGACTCCTCCAATATTTGCCTACCTATTGTTAATAGTGAGCTATGTGAAACTACAAAGTGGTGTTATTAGGTGACATTTATTTGATAAAGTATAATTAACTTAAAAGGAATTTAGTATCTATTACTACTAGCAAGGCCCAGTTTTTAAAGAGGATAGAAAGAACAATTCATGAGGAGGAAAGGCTATTAACCTGTAGCTGGAATAATTTTTAAAGAAGAACTTAGATGTGATAAAAAGACAAGTGAGACTAGGCCCCCTAAGATTAATTTGTAAGTTGAAGGTATCTTGGAAGTGTTCTGTCTTCCTCAACCAAATGGTTTCATTCATGTAAGATTTATGGATATGATGTCAATAAAAATTTATGCTGTAAAAAAAGAAAAAAACTAAAACCAAACCAAACCCAAAAACTTAGCATACTTCAGTGTGTTGGAAGCATCCTTCTTTCTATTTTACTTATGAGATAAAATGTAATTTCTCAAATTACTGGAGTCCATTAAGGAAGAACAAGACTGTGTGGTCCAAAATCTCAAAGGGATTCTGTTTTATGTTCGGGAAGCAGTTTGTTCATGTTCTCCCAGACAAATATTTGTTACTTAGCCATTAAGTCAAAGATGGGCCCATGCTGCCAAATAGATTTGAATTCAAACCATTAGAGAATTTTAGGTTGTTCCCTTCCAGAGCTTTGATTTGTGCCCATCTCTTACTTAATGTGAGTCTTTTAAACTTCCAATCACTTTACAAGCATTAGTTAACAGACGAAACTGTGTGAACATTGAAGGGGGGGAAATGGTGCATTTTTGTTTGAAAGTTTCTATTAATTTTCTTTGGCCAGCCTTTGAGTTTGCCTCTTTCCCCTTTTTGGCAAGGTCATGGTTCTCACAAATATTTGAACAAGCAGTTGAATTTGCATATGAGAGAACTTATAATGGAAGTGGGTATTTTTACATTCTTTTGACTCGGCGCTAAGGACAAGTAACTAACACAACACACATTGTACATTTGTACACTGTACTAATAGAAGAGAACCGTCTGCACTTAGAAGTTGCAAACACCTCTATTAAGTGAACTTGAGCAACTGGACTTGTTCCTGATCATTGTTCTTGGAGAAGGAGGGAACACGATCTTCAAATAAATAATTAATTAAAAATAGATTTTGATTCTCTTGATCTCTATTTTGAAAATGGGAAACCACACCCCTTGCTGATCAAAATCAAAATCCTTCCTTTGTTTGAAGGCAATCACCAATTTAAAATCTACCTGGTCACATCAAGTCAGAGAAGTTAGCTATTTGCTTCAGATACCAATTAGTGTCTGTGCCACAGTTGGGAATACATCTCAGCATTTGTTGGGATCCCATCCTATGATAACATTCAGAGTTATTCCAAGCAGATCAGGGCCTCCCAGAATAGCCATTGAATATGGGAATCTGTGCAAAAGCTGAGATTTAGCAGCAAACTGAGTAAGTTATAACAATGCTATAACATTAGCAGCTTGAAGCAAATTAATCATGTTTCTACTGTAGAGATATCACTGCTGAGGTTAATCATAAGGGAGATAGCTGAGAAAAAACCACATCCTCTCCACCCCAGGCCCTTGCTTTTTTTGAGATTTCTAGCAGACATAACATATTTCAAGTGTCTTGCTCGTGCTTCCTTGTTTTTGTTATGTGCTCTCTCCTACTGATGTGCTGTCTTGGTCTGGAGACTGCCCATGCACAGAGCGCCCAATTTTTGACACACTGAGGTTGGTTGTGTGCCTAGGTTGCATGTGAGTTAGGGAAGGTCACAGATGAAGTGTTCTGTGCTTCCAGTCATCTCTTCGTAAAGTGCCTAAACCAGGTGATTTTATGACTATGTTTACCATATCTCCTTATGTAATAAAGCACCATTTTCCTAACGAAAGCCCAAGTTAGTTTTCTTTGAGACAGCTGTTTCTCCATCAAACAAGCCTGATGCTCTAGTATCTCGTTTGTATTTTTACTCTATCAGCTACAAATCTTACTTCCCATGCTCCTCTTACATCTGTAACCTACTCACGCAGCACCATGGTGATCCTGGGAGAAGCTTTCTCCAGAAATTTAATAGAATCAAATTAAATGAGAGTTGTCTGGAACTATGGAAGAAGAATTTTTCCCATGGGTAAAGATGCATCGGTATCTGCTATAAAGCTACCTCTCTGTGCAAAGTAAGCACTTTTTGTCAGGAGGTTAGTGACTTTAGTCTTTCCCAATATGCTGCCAGTATTTTAGTTGAAAAATGTGGCATAATCAATAGAAAAAAGTAAATGGGTGATCAGTGAAGATCTGTTTGTTTTACTGCTTACTGCATGGTTGCTAAGGAACGACTTGGAAGATGAGGGCCAGGTTTGTGAAATTAAAGTTCTTTATCCATTACAGATTTTGTTCCTTGTGTGAGTCTGCGTCAGTAGCACATAGTGAAACTCAAAGTTATTCTAGTCTGCTTCATTACATGTGCGCTGACTGCTACTGAAAAACTTGCATGATTTTAAAACACATGCTACACTATAGAATCTCAAAAATTAATGCAGTTGTTTGGAGAATCTTTATTTTTTATTTAAAAAAAAAAAAAAACAACAAAAAACAAAAACAAACAACCCAAGCCAAACACCCTGGATTTGTTCCTTTTTATTTGTTTACAAGGATATGATTGTGAAACATTACTAATAAACTTTTATTAACAATAATAGATGACAGCTGTGGGTAACATGGACAAAAAGCCTGTTCAAAGATTCATTCCTAGGTTGCATGTCATGTTTAAAGCTATAAAGTATAATGACCTTTTCAGAGATCAAAGTCCCTTCTTTTTTTTCCCCCAAAGAGATGTTTGAGGTTATATGTGAACTGAACACATTGAGTGACGTTTCAGTTTCTACCAGAAGTTAATTAACAGCAAAGTTGAGAATGATAGTGCCATGGGGGAATAAGGGCGATAAGCCAGGTGGATGGGCAGGTGACCACATGCACTTTTCCTCATGCACCACCCAGCAGATTAGTCGGCTACCAGTGCATCCTGCCCCTTCCATAGGAATATGTAATGAACCTGCCATAGGTGGATTTCATTGTGTGTGTTGTGGATGTGTGGCTGGCGCAGAGCAAGACTTTGCTGTTAGTCAGCTTGCTGTGCTTCGTCACTCAGAACAGTGCGTGCTCTCGTGCCTGCACAGAAGCATGGCTAACCTGACAGCTCTGATGCTCTTAGTCCTGTGGAAAGTTTTCTTCCAGGCTGACTCCTAGGTTTTCTTCTAGGCTAGTGTAAGTCTACCAGAGGATAGCCTCATCATCTGGATGCACATTCCTGTATCTCCATCAGTGTTGTCACAGGCCTTGATAGTACTCCCTATCTATAAAAATCTTTTCCGAAACATGCTGCAGAAGTAGTATGTGATCTTCCAAAGGTATGTACTATGTACTTTGCTTTCCTTTGAACTGGTGGTTGCTCAGAAAGTTATTGAAGAGCTGATTGGCCTCTCATTGTCTTCAAAGCTGTCTTGAAGTTCCTTAACTATAAAGCAGCAAACTGATCTGTGAAGGAGAGAAGATGTTTGGAATAGGCTACCAGGGCACTGCCACAAATACAGAAAAGTATATTCTATTTGGCTACCTTTGGCCTGGTGCCCTGTCTGGAGAGGGCAGGCAGTCTTCCTACAACTCAAACTCGTATCCGAAGCTTGCAGGTTGTCTTGTCCTCTGCTGTAACATAAAACAAAATGAGTAGTATAGACCATATAATGCAATGTTGCTTACCACTACTTGGTGTTGTAAAAATCAGATGCAATTCTTCTAGGCTTTAGGGCCTGTTACGTGAAGGACCATGGACTCTGTTATGGATTGTTTTAACCATAAGGTTCCAAATCCCAGATAAACTCATTTATCAAAGTCTTCTGAGAAATAAGTAAAAACTGTGATGAAAACAAAATATTTTTTCTCAGCGTTTTTCCTGAATGAAATTTTGTATAAACCATTTCATGTTTTCTGGAGAGATCTCTATGGTCTTTGCAGAACTTCCTTTTCTACAAAATCCAAAATTGGTTGAGTAGAAGCCATGACTGAAGGAAGAACCTTCTTGTCAAGTTTTATCAACCCAGTGAAGTAAGATTTCCCCCTATGCTGTCTTTCATGAATGTTACAGCATCACTGATTTTGTCTGTAACTGGAAGCTCATCCTAAGTGAAGATAGGCTTCTCGAGGAATGTATTTAAACCCCACACTGTTGACAGCTGTGCTGACACTGAGCAGATGTTGAAAAGGCTAGTTCCAGTGCTGACTTATACTTTCACAGTCTTTGGTCAATATTTTTACCATCTATGCTCTTAGGCAGCATTATCCTGTCCTACATTGGTCCATAAACACTCTTTAGCTGAGCAGAGAACCAGCACAGGTGGGGTTCATAATCAAAAGTACCTGGTATTTCACCACCTGCCTTTCATTCAGCATTTTTTGGACTTCTGGCAAACCTTTCTATAAGCCAGCTTCCCAGCAATTCATTCTCAGGTTATTGAATAGAATGTCAATGTAATAAACATCCAATTTCTGTTTGCGCTGAAGTTGAGTGCCCCCCTAATTGCCACCACCCCTGTCCTGGTATTGCTGTATATACTGAGTCACTGGTTTGCTTACAAGTGCTGTAGAGCATCACGGGGAGTTTGCCCTTCTCTGCTTAGGCTGGCATCATCAAGTGTTTCAGCAATGGTATCTTAGCTGCAGCTCAGAATGAGGGAAGGAGCTATTTTGGATGGTATTACTCCATTGCAGACACAGAGACTGTCGATAAGCACATATATTAATAAGGGTTGAATTCTGGAAGACACCAGATACTGCAGTGATGAGTGCCATACAAGTACCTAGATAAACTATTTTCTGGGAGGCTGCCAATATAACATCAAATGAAGTATGAAGTTAACACCTTGTGTTGCATGGTGGCCATGAACATTTCACCTTGAAGAGGAGAAATTGGTAACGCTGTGTGATCAGTAACTTTAAGTTTTACTGTAGCCTAATGGAAAACTAAGTCCCCATAATGATGGTATCTGGCTACCAAAAAAATGATGAGATGGCATTTAATAGAATGAGGTTAAGAGCGAAGTCAATAATGAGTACAGGTTAATCAGTAAATAAGCAGCACGCATTTAGGTACAGCAATGCATTGTCTGTACAGAAGCATCTTCCCATCAATAGCAGTCTTTGCCATTGGGTTTAGATCAGACTGATAAAGCACTGCAGTGCATATATAAGCAAATAGATGGGTACATAAGTAAGTTTTCAGAATCACAGAAGTAATTAAGCTAACCAGTATATCTTTGGTGCAGAAATAAAATGATAATGCAGCACCCTTATCTCTGCTTTTGGTCATAATATTGTGCATATATATTTGTAGTTCCTTTCTCTGCCTCTCTCTCTCTTTCCCTCTCTTTGGTAACATTGTCCAGATCTTCTCTCCCTCCTGTGGGGCCTCACATTAGGGTATCATATTTTTTCCTATCTGGTGGCCTGTGGTTTGTCCATTCCTCTATCACTTGAGTGTTTCTATTTTGGTGCCAACTTATAACATCCCAGACTTCAGATCAAGGGTTTCTAACAGAGATATTGTGCCATGGACTTGCTTCCTTCCCATTTGTGATCATAAAACCCACCCTTTTGTTCACACAAGGCCCCTATGACAACTGTAGGAATTGTTACATGGAAACTCATACAAGGAAACTATTTTAGTGGGTTTCAATGACTGCATTTAGTGTAGTAAGTGATTTATTCCTCACCTCATCTTCTCATTTCTTCCTGTTTCTCGTGGCTGAAGATAAGGAGGGCTTAAACCATATGACCAGTTAGTGCTCTGAGGACACCATAAAATGCTCCACAAAATAGCATGTGATGTTTCTTTGAAGTGCTGCAGAAGCTAAGTAAAGGTATGGTGGGCATTGCTTCGTAGGCCTGAGAGCGTCTTGCAATATACATCACATGAAAGGTTTCCTGCTGATGGAGATAGGTGTTCCAAAAGGAAAGAGGATGTGATGAGGAGGCAGGATGTGGACAAGTAAGTTCAAAGACCATAAAAAGTTAATGTTGCTAGGTGACAATAGACTTACCTTTAGCCTTGTATGTTATAAAAACCAAACTTCAAACAAAATGGAACCATGAAGGCAGCGTAATCTATGAAATGCACAGCTCCTAACAAGAGCAAAAGAAATTCTACTCAGAATTCTCTGTATACGCCTATATAACCTTTTACTTAGTGGCTTGGATATCACTGTAATTTTGTTAATGTAGGGAATGAGTGAGGGCAAGAGGAAGGGTGCAGAATTGACAGAGCATGGTCAGATAGTCTTGTCATACTGGTTATTTGTATTTTTGTGCTATCCATGCACCTACTGTGCTTCTGTTAAAAAGAGAGTGCCTCTCTATTGTATAAGCATGTTGGGAAGTTGAATTGGCCCTTGGGGCACTGCTGTTATCTCTGACATGAACATGATCACCCAGGGATTAAGAAAAACCTGCAGGCTTCAAGCTCTGTGCAGAGGGAAAGAGGTGGGGGCTCTACCTCTGAAATTAAGGTCATGCTGGAGCAGACGCAGACCTATCTGCTCAGTGCCAGCAGGGACCTATTCTTTTAGTCTGAGACATTCTGTGAGCTGGTGACTCGCCCTAGACCCTCCACGTTTGCAAGAAGAGAGGAAATGCTGACATGATGGAATATCATTTTCAGTTATTAGCCATTTAGTTCTGGCAGGCCTGCTGATTGGGAGAAAATCCATCCAGATTTTCTTGCCTTTTGCCTTGAGGCTGCGTTTATCTTGTCTTCGGTAGCAGTGTCCACACTCACATGCAAGTTCTCCAGCTAATCGGCTCATGCTAATTGCATTCACACTGCTGAAGCTTCGAGGTCTGTGTGGAGTACAGCAGTCACATCCATACTGCTCACAGGAGAAGTATCTGAGCATGCGCAGGATCTGTGCTCGAGTCCCCTTGTCACAGGAGGATTTTATTTAACACAACTTACATGCAAAAAAGTTTAAGTTTTATTTAAAGAAAACTAGAATTAAAACTCCAGTTCTTCCAGTCTCTTGTTTGTCTGCTGCCTCCGTATTTTGGTGAATGGCAAAATGAGAGAGGAAAAAAGATAAGGGAAAGTAAAAAAATGTTAGAGATTGATGAGGAAGAAAGGCAGTCAATGTAGGCAAAAACCCCCTCGTGTGCAAACATGAAAAATACCCATTTTGTTTTTTCTTTTTTTGCAAAATACAAGAAGTAAATATTAATACGACATTTTCACACACACACAAAAAAGGAGAACTCTTTATTACAAGCTTTATGTTGGGATTCTGATACATACTATTTCTTTGTTTCAGACTACTGAAGTTCACTAATATATTTTATTTGTCACATGGCAGGATAGTTTCACAGGTTTTTCCAGCTTTAAGCTACAGTGGTTTTGGTCTTATGGCATCACTTTCTAAAGCTTTGTCATTTAACCTCTGCTGTTGTATTCCTCAGAAGCAATTCTGTTAAAGTGGATATATGACAGCATAACCAAGAAACCACTTTTATTAAAAAAAAGAAACAAAACCCCAAACTGTAAAAGCACTTCAATTGACAAATCTCACTTAATAGTGTATTTTAAAACAATTATTAATTGAAATCTAGATAGCAAAAATATTACAGACCTCTCCAAGATGTGGAGTTCAGCTCTGTATCTCATACTGAAATATTTTCTTGAGAAGAATAACATCTTTTTGTCTGACTATGAACCATCTAATATTTATGATGCCCTTAGTTTTTAATTTCTGTGTTTTTATGTGTTTGGATTTTGTAAATAATGATGTAGTAGGTAACTATAACATTGTCCCCTAGCAACTCTAACAAGTTTTTGAAACACAACTTTTCAGTTTTGTGACATATATCCAATTAATCTGAATTCTCTTGAGTAATTTGGGATAAATATGACACATATATATTCAGATCTGGATTGTCTGTTGTGGTACTATAAAGAAATATTCAAACACATATAGAAATACCATTAAACAGGTGACTCACTTGTCCTAAGCAATACATTCAGGCTTTATAGGACCCAGAGAATTGTAAGGCATTTTACTAGGTAACATTTACCAACTGTAGTTTAACTGTCATTACAGTCTATGGCTCTAGCTTATCTGAATTGTTCATGATTATACTGTTTTACATTGGTGACTGTACTCGGGCATCTACAGTCTGTGTCTCTCTGGCAGGAGACCTGGTCACCCCCTCATCTTTATGCATGAGTTAAGTGAACATGAAAAGCTTAAAGACATTTCAGATGATCATTTTGGCCAGTGCTGCCATAGTTCTGGGGTCCAAAGTGAGAATGCAAGGAAAGAAGGAAAAAAATGCTTCACGGTCCCTCAGGGAAGATACTCATTTTATGCTGCTCAGGGACCCAAGGCCTGCCCTAACAAGGCAGCCAGAATTTCTCCTAGTGGAAATGGAATAAATCCAATGGAGTCATCTATATGCTCCACACTTTCCTCACCCAGGCGTGTAGGAGTTGTGTCTGGGCAGACTGGGTACAGTTTCATTCTGTTCCAGAATTAGGAGAGCAGATGGGTGACTTAGAGTCATATTTCCCTCCCATCTCTGATCCTGTACTGAATCCAGATCAACATCTCTGTTTTCCATCTCATCACCCTCATTCCCTTCTTCTAGCCAGGCTAATTCTTTTCTCTCTTTCCCAGCCTCCTCAGGGAGATGTTGTCTTTATTTCAACAAGAGACTGTTACCAAAAGTTTCCTCTAGGTATTGTGATAAAGGATGAGTGTTGGTCCAAAGTTAGGATGTATGGAGTATCTTTCTTTCCCCTCCCATCATATTCAAGGAGAATGGAAGTAAGCTTGTGCTAAAAGCAGAATTTACTTGTTTGTAATCTATTTTAAAGAGTGGAGAGATGGCTTGTTAGAGTAATCTTGTATCCCAGGGATGACAATATTATCTTAGCAGGGGAGAGATGTTCATTTGAGCAGGGAATTATGCCTTCAGTGTGCCTGCATTATTTTCTTTTTAAGAGTCCCTTCTCAAAATTGTTGCTGCTTTTGCTTTTTTGAACTCCTTTGAAGCGTGAGCAGGATTCTGCCTGTAATGGCTTTGATTCCAGATTATTCTTCATGAGGAACGCAAAAGTATTTTGGTGTTCATGTGGCTTTTTTTGTCTATTTCCACCTTTTCACAACACATTTTTCACCTTTTTAGGTGAAAATGCTATGGGGAGAGCTGGGGTTGTTTTATTCTTGGCTGTAGCTCTTTATTCCATAAAGCATATGGAAAACGTAGGGAAAAAATGGAAATACAGAGTCTACCAGTTATCTATGCTTTATCCGTGGAGACTGTTCCTTGCATATTCCTATTGAGTGCTTGTTTTTGTCTATGTTTACCTGGGTTATTTTTTAAAAATGTAAATCGCTCTTGTTATTATGCTGCCTAATCTCCCATCAAATCTATTTAAATCAGATGCACTACAGGACAGCTCTTTACTTGGATGGGGTCTAGAATGAAATCTGTTAAGATCTAGGTTAAATTTAATATTAAAGTTATGACTAAACAATTTAGCAAGCGATCAAAAGTTACACTGAGAATCCTCACAGACACTCCAGCATTCACTGACTTCTTTTGCATGCAAAGTAATCTGTGCCATGTAACAAGTACTGTATAAATGCAACTGCAATTTAAGGATAATGCATTGCATAAGAGTGTGTACTTCTACTATCAAAACTGGCTTTTACAGCCTTAA
This sequence comes from Phoenicopterus ruber ruber, assembly GCA_009819775.1. NCBI lineage: Eukaryota > Metazoa > Chordata > Aves > Phoenicopteriformes > Phoenicopteridae > Phoenicopterus > Phoenicopterus ruber. Next base: position 58,350,316 of record CM020216.1, read on the forward strand.
GCCTGGTCCTTAAAAGTAAGGTTAAGCAAGATTATGCTTATCTGTGATATTGATGCTGTTGTTTTCCTCTGGATGCTAAGTAGTATCTCTTACTCCTTAGATTTCATTCCTCTATCAACCTCACCATGGGATAGTTTATTGTTTCTGAGACCTGTTGTGTCTAACATACTTTGATGCATGACCACTACCCTGAACTTCCCTTTTAAGGACACTCATGTCAAGGGTGTATCAAACATGCCTTGTGTCACAGGGGGACGCCAGCGCTGTATGAAGTAGAGCCAACAGAGTGTAGAAAGGGTCCCACTGACAGAAATCAGGGCTCTTTCCCCAGCCCCTAACCCTGCTTATTTAGTCTAGCAGAATATAAGAGCATATGCACAGACAAACTGGCGTCCCATTACATTCCTCCAGGGTAAATAATTTATCAGGACTGATGCTGATTAAGTATAAATGCGGAGAGTGTCAGGAGTCCAGGTGACACAGTGGTGTGTGCTGGCTTTTGCCTCCAAGGAGTGCAGGTCACATTTCACCCTTCACATCCACATCCTCCTTTGGGGAATGTTTGTGGTGCTAGTGTGCCTGGTTTTTTTGGGGGGTGGTGTGGGGTGTTGGGAGCAGAGCTCTTTTAGAAGAAAACAAAATGTATTCACTCAGGCTACAGTGTCACAGCACACATTTAGCCCTAGAGCATGTATTCATTAGGAGATAATTACATTTGGTTGGATCTTCAAACCACTGATTTTATCCAAGCCTTTGTATAAGTCCTTCGATTTCAGTCCTTCCTCCTGAATCCATTTTATTCTTGAATTTATATCTGTCTGTTTTAAAAACGTTCCAGTTTATTTCTGCCTTAAGCCCTGAGGCTTTAAGCAAGTTAAAGGTTGTGTACATGTACCTTTCATCAGATGGCAATTCTTACTGCACTGTATAGGTGTAATACAGGCACTGAGGCAGGCCTTGGGACTCCAGTAGCTCTCAGGACATCCAAAAGCTAGATTTTGTAACACCTGAGGTCCTGATGTGGATGGACTCAAAGTATCCAAGCCACTTTTCAAAATGGATCGCAGCCAACTGGTTCATTTGGCTCTTGCACTGCTGAGATGGGAAATGCCAACTGCTCTTTAAAATTCTAGGCCTGAAACACTGCACATTGACACAGAGCGTGCCTGAGCTCTGCTGATAGCAGCTACTTAGAAGATCTTTGTCAAATATGCAGTAGATCAAAAGTGTATCCCCTACAGAGAGGGCAAAAAGGTCAGGATGGGAAATGGGAGGAGTGCTCTCTGCTATGGAGAGCACAAACTTCAGCAGAAGCTTGAGCTACTAGCGGGTGTCTGGAGAGATGCAAGTTTTGACTACATGTCAATCATCAGGGACTACAGCTGGAATGCACAGCTGGGGAAAGGGATGGGAAGGGAGGCTAACCCTCTTTTTAGAGCTCTGCTTATCAAGGAGCTTTAACCTAGTGCTGCCAGGCTCACTTTTGACACACTTCATGATGTGGCTTGGGTTATCCTTAAGTCAGTCCTGCTGTGGGCAGGAAGGAAAATGCCTCTAATGCACGGGAGTATTCTCTGCTGCATAGGGACTTTGGATGCAGGGATGAACACAGTGATTTTTAATAGGTGATATTTGCTAGATGGTGTGCCAAAAAATATGTAAATCTCAGAGGACCTGGCTCTTTTTAAAAGCAAGAAAACTAACTGGAGAAAACACATGAGATCTAGCATGGAACAACTGATAGGGACATCAAAGGATTCCCCATCACAATATTTTTGTGTCTACCAAAAAATGACTACCTGGGCTCTCAGCTGTAAATTGCATCCTCAAATCAGGTATCAAAACAGCTCAGCATTTTCTTACAGAAAAAAGAGAGACACCTCTTTCCTTATACTCATGGTCCAGGCATGCTCGAAGTACATGCCTCTTGCAGTCCAAGACACTGATCTTTTGGGTTACCTTCCTCTATTTCCCATATAGCTCCTTGTAAGTGCATTAGCAAGAAATCCAGTGGAATGTGCAGAACTAACTTCCAGACTCATGGAAGAGAAGTTGTCTTCTGGCATGGAATTTTTAGAGTAAGGCAAAACAAAGTCTTTAAACTAACCAAAAGTCTACCGATTGTTAGGGGGAAAAAAAAATCACGTTAGCTAACTAATATAAGACTAGTCATTATAGAATAGATATATGTGACTTTTGCACTGGACTAATTGGACTGACTAATATTTTTAATCAGACTGTATCTGTACTGTTCCATTTTTTTGTTTTGTTAAACTGTGTTGACAGCTATGCTAAGGAAAGTATTCCAATGCACTCAATAGATGGGGAAAGACATAAAAGCTTCCCAAAGAATAACTGGGAAGAAATCCTTTAAATAAATGTAGAAATGAGCTTAAAACCACAAAAATTTGTTGGAGCTAGTCTTGACTCTTCCCAAATATTAGGCATATTTGAATCTAAAGTCCTGATCCTTCTCTGTTTGGACTCTGGGAAAAGAAAAAATCTCAAAGGTTTAAAATTTTCAAAATGTGTTGATGAAAACATTTTTGTTTTTCTAGTTTTGTTTTAATTTAACTTTTCAAGTCAAGTATAATTTCACTTAGGTTTCTTTAAATCTGAATGCCAAAACAGTATTTTATATAAACAGCAACATTTTTGTTTGAAATTCCTTCAGTAAGCATTATTTTTTTGTCTGAACATTTTTTCCCTATGAAAAGTGTTGGTGCCATGCAAGCTGTTTTTCCTTTTTGCTGGACAATCTTACAATGCTAATAATTTTGTCCAGCCTCCGAATTACACAGCTGCTGGGCTTTACTGTCAGTCCCCCTAATTCAGATTTTCTTGCTTCGTGGGATTTGATTAATCAACATCATTATTTTAAGTTTATTGTGAAATGTCTCTTAAGTCTGGCAAGCGTTGTAGCCTAAGTGAAGGGTAATGTTATCTAAACTTAGGATAGAAGACTATAAGAAATAACATCTTGATGAAGGAAAAAATAGACTCAGAACTTGCTTCTGAAATATTTCTTCGTTTTTGTGTTTATATATAGCAGTCATGTTCATCACAGACAATTTAGAGGATGAGGAGAATACTGGCTCCGCTGTACATGTCTCCTTGACAAGGTGAATAAGAGAGTGTCATTTCAAGCTAGTTGTGAAGAGAGTGTGGAGCCCTCTTGGAAGTGGTACAAGGAAAGTCTGCGTGCTGCACAGGAGTCAGTCTTCTTTGGAAACCTTTTATTAGTACCAAGCAATAAACTAACTAGTGTGTGTTCAACATCATAAGCTACAGCTGGAGTGTTCCTCCCCCTACTCGGAGACTTGCCAGTAGGAGTAACAATTTTAAGCAGTAGACGGCCGTGGAGCCGTTCGGGCCTGATCCTGCAAGGTCTGCTGTCGAACGCGGCCTGTTATTCATCTCACGTAATGTACAGTGTAAGTCAGTTTGGGTTGATGCAACCAGCTTACCTGATTTACCCTTTCTGTGGGTGGGAGAAGTGAGCAACAAGCACCTTGCCAATGAGACGCAGCAACCTTCTTGTGTTTCTGAGCATTTCGCTATAGATTGTAGCTGGTTAAATCAGCCTCTGTCAATAGTCACCCAATGACGGTATATGCCATTGGCATTCTCTCAGAAGCCAATTCAGAGGCCTGCTCCTTGTGAAGAATTTGTAATGCAAAACCAGAGATGTGTTGAATTCAGTGTTTGAGTGGATTTGGAATGTTTTTGGGGCAAAAAAATAGAGAAAACCATGACTCATTTTAAGACAGCCATAAAATACAGCAGTGCCAGAATCATAAACTGTTGTCCATGAATGTATCACCCATCTATTAGAGACAGACTTCTGCCAACAGCTCTGCCAATAAGAGACAGGCTTTTGCCAATAATTTTTTAAGGTGGAACATGCTGGTATTTGTCGCAAAACTAAAGTTTGCCACTGGAAAGAGGTCGTGGCATTGTTTCAGATTATTTCCTCCTTCTTTCTCAGCAGCTCTAGATACTGTGCAGTATCCTTCTTGAATATGCTTCATGGACATTAGGAGCAATAAAGGAAACGCAGGCAACAGGGTTTCCGCAGTTTCCTAGAGTTCAGCACTGAAATGGGATCAATGGCAAAGAGGCAGCATAAAAAATAAAGCCATGCTTCAGAAAATGGCATGTGTTGACGTTCCTAATAGAGGATGTTCTGATAAACCCAGAAAAATAATCTTATCGCTTAGCTATCCCCCCTACTGCCTGAAAATCAATAGATTCATAGAACTGGATCTCTAGCTGAATCACCCTAGTTGCAAGCAGCAACCTGTGTTTTGCTGAGGTGGGTACAAAATATTATCAGTTAAGGACTGAATGGGATAGATTGTTTTAAGGGATGTTATGTGTGCTCACACAGAAGAAGGAAAAAACCACACATCCTCTTCTAACCTGTGATAGCATGCTGGGGAATGAAGACTGTGATCATTTAGAGCAGCTGAAACTCAACCATATTTTCATAATGCTTGTGTTGGTTATCATAGTCTCTTAGAAAATATGGTAATGCTGAGAATAACAAGTGATAACCGTAGGAGGGACAAAAAAGCAAATCTGAGAGCTCACGTAAGGATTCCCAGCTTCTTAACTTTATGGATAACATAATTGCTGTCACCACAATCCATCGATGCAAAGAGGCTGGAAGCAAGCTGGCAGAAATACAAATTTTTCAGTGACTTGACTGGTGGAGTCATTTATTTAACTGTCCTTTTGAGCAATGTTAGGACTCATATAGGCTCCCCATAGAGCACATACTGTATATCCTCCCTATAAAATATGATGAAGCGCAGATCTTTTTGAGCACATTAGCAACCAGATCCAAAACAAGAGGGCTATAATTTTACAGTTACTGTGCATGATCCATTCCCCCCACCCCCCCATCCCTTTTTTGGCTGTTACTTTTTAAAGCATGAAATATATCCTGTAGTGCAACCCTTCCTGAAAGAATATATTATCAGTGCTTCTGTGTAGTGGATGGAACCATCTAAAGATTTCTGTTATGTTTCTCATTTTTCCAGTCTTTTTCAAATTGTTTTGAGAATGAGACAAATCAAATCACTTGAACTGGGAAATGGAAAAGGAGGAGCCAGAATTAAGAGCACTATATAATAAGATTTAAGTGACTATTAGGACTTTCAGTGACTTAAACAATTCGAACAGGATGCTGGCTACGGTGCTTTTGATGCAAGGAAATAGGAGACTGTAAATACTTTAATTGCCAAAGCCAAGCTTCTTCACTGCTGTTGACTGTGATTCAGGACCACCTAAGGAAAGTGAAAGTGGAAGTTATGATGACTAGTGTCTCCTCAAGTGCATAATGAGGGAAATGGTGTGGTGCTATCATCTTGTTATATCACCACTGACATGGCTTAGAGAATTTGCATGCTCTAACACAGTGAGGTGAAGTAGTATTTTAGTAAACCTATGGGACTGTCAGGGCAGCAAACCAGACTTTTTTTTTAATTTCCTTTTTACACATTTATCCAAGGGGAGAGGGGTAAAAAAAAATGAAGCAGATAAGCAAGAAAAATATCAAAGGAAAAAAAAGTCTGTTGTACTATGTAGGAGTGCTTATGCTCCTGTAAGCAGCCCGAGAAAGTGGGAAGAGCTGCTTTGCTGTGAGATCTCTAGAGACTGCCAGTTCCATTTCTACTTCTAACAAGAGTTTTTCAGAGGTCATAAGCAAATCAATGAGTTTTTAAGTAAGCAAGTATTAAAAGAGTTTTGTCTGAAGCTTACTGCCTTAGACAGAACCTGTCTCCTTTGGCTGGGATTGTGATTCCATTTTCTTGGCAGCAAGTATGAAGACCATAGAGCTTGTGGAGCATAGGGAAACTACTGCCTTATTCCAAAACTAGCTGCAGAGATGGTATGGCAAAGCTATAACTTCTCATGTCCCTTAGAGAAACTGACTGTTGAACAGACCTGACATTGATGAGTCTGGGAAAGCAGTCTGATGGGGGCCCACATAAAAATATGCAGTATTTGATGTTTGAAATGACAGGTGGCCATCTGACTGAAGCCCCTCCTTGTCACAGGCCATGGGGACAATGTCTCGCACACTTCAGTAGTTAAAATTTCAAAAACAAGCCATGTGGTTCTAGTCAGGAGATATTCTGATCCGTTGAGTGAATTGCAAAGAACGATCCAGTAGGAATTGGCCTGAAATTCGCTCATCTATCATTCAATATGTAACATGTTTTTTGCATTATGATTCACGCTGTCATTGCAGTTGCTGTAACTATCAACTGATAGCTGACAGTGGGAGCCAACCTAAATCTCAGGGTAAACAGGGAGAGTAAACATTACTTTCAGAGGAGTTGTGCCTGCTCCTCTCCATCAATTAATTTAATTAGCTTCATGAAACGCCACGCACCGTTCTTTGGTGTGTTGTCAAGGGAAGATGGGGATTTTAAAGGATGTGTGAGTCTTTCCTCCTGCTACATGGCATAAATCAACAAAAGTCTTGTGCTACAGAGGGGAAAATGGGCTCCTAGAGTGAAATCCTGGTCAGTGCTAGGAGCTCTGCTTCAATAAGGGAAGTTTCACTCCCTGACTTTCAGAACTAGCAACCAAAGTATGAACAAACTTTGAAGTTGACAGTAAGGATAATCAGTTACACGTAAAAGATACTGAATCTTTGTGTTTCTGCAGAACAAACTGAGATAATTGCTGTAATGAAAAAGGTGAAATGACACTTCTCAAAGGTCCACTGTTTGAACATCATCGCTATACAATAGTGCTTACTATGTTTTCTTACTGTGCTCCCTTTTTGCACACAAAAGCCCTATTTGCTGTGGGAAGAATTTTTGAAAGCCCAAAGAATGCGGGATCAGGTAGAAGTTAGGCATGGACATACTGGCTGTGTTTTCAGAACATGATATATCATTCCCATGCTGGTTTCTTGTAATTCCTGGCTCAGAGAGTACACTTTATTCAGAGAAAGCAGTGTAGCTGGTGTATGTCGTTGGGACATAGCCCAGATGTGTGTCGGGGACATGCAGCGCGCAGCACTGCTATTTGTTTTCTGAGTGCTTGTATGTCATGGAACTGCCCATACATAATTCAGATGTAAGTGAAAGCCACTTTCCTGAGCTCCCTTGTTGATTCATAGGGTCTTTTTAACTTTGTAGAAGCTTGCAGTGGCAAAGGGCAAAGGTAGTTAGAAATGCCCGTCTTTCCTGTAGGTTGCATTTGTTTAAATTCCAGTTCCTAATCTGACATAGTGTTCTCAGAGCCGTATCTTTTAAAACTTTCCAGTAATATTAATAGGCAATGAGGCTAACCTGTGTCAATTTTACATAGCAAAGGATTTTCTTAGCTGAACTTTTAAGTATATATACAGCACCATTTTCTATCACTTATCACTGTAGCATATTTGTTGTATAAGAATGATGTCTCTTCATTCCTCCCACTGCTACCTTTCATTCTTTGCCAATCTACATAATGATTTTGGAGGATGAATGAAGAAGCTCTGTCTGGGCTCTTAATGAAAGCTCCCTTTTTATCTTATCTTCCATGCTCAAAGTAACTTTTTGATAAGTTTGTTTGTTAGAGAGGATAAACTGTTTGCTTCAGCTCTGGTTTAATTATGATACTGAGCTGTAAAAAAAACTTAATGGAAAAGGATGCTAGGTCAGTGCCAGAGCTGGAAAAATACTCCTGCATTTCTACAATTACTTAAAACTTGCAATTGACTTCGCCCTTTGGGATTGCTTTGTACATAGAATCTAGGAAAAAGTTTATTGGCAGAGTATTTGCAAAAAGAGCAAAGTTTGGACTTGAAATAATTCACCTCAGTTCAGGTTTTAAATAGCTAATCTCATTGGGGTTTTCTGCCTATTTTTTGCTTGCCTGTTTGTGGAGTAGGGCGTAAGAAATCCAGTCACAAAAGAGTGCTCTCTTGTGCTTGGTGCATACATGTAAGAAGATGATGGTCCCTGCCACTACAAGTCTAAATTTAAACCTACCGTCTGTCTGGACATCTCTGAGTATGTGTCCTTTTTCACCCAGAAATCTTGCTGGAATGGAAAGACTTTGGACATTTGTCCAGGGTGTCCGAATGTCCCAGATACAGTGGGTGTGATCAGTCTGTGGGGCATGTGGAGAATGCAGGCAGGTACAGGCTGGTCGTCTGCAGTTATCTGGTATACTGGGCTCAAATCATTGATACAGTGCATCAATAATGGGTATTTAGGAGGTGCTGTGCATGCTCCACGAAAATAAACATCCCAGCCTATATAGTTGAAGTCTTGGGGCCACAGTCTAAGACACCACAGCAACAACTGAAGCACAGAAAAGCGACTTGCAACAAGCAGTTCAGAAAGAATCTAAATCTAGCCAAATAGTGAAATTTATTCATGAGCCGAGAGACAATATAGCGCTTTGAGACTTACTTGAACCCTATTCAGAGGACTGAAGTGATGCATATGCCTTATGCTGGTCCTCCACAGAGGAATGAAATTCATCCAGCGTGAATAGTTTTGAATAGAGAATGAATATTTAAACCACATGGAGACAACTGATGAATAGAAAAAGAGGATAAATTATCAAATTAATTAATATTAGTAGTGAGTGCTTACAAATACTGCTCATCAAGGACTAGACCTTTTGTTGCTCTGACTGGGTGGGCCCTTGCTGGTTTGAATTATCTTTGCAAGAAAACAATCATCAAAGAAGGCAAAACATATTTTAAGAAACCCTTTTAATACAGCATAACTCAGAACAAAATATACTATTGTTTAATACAGCTATCATAGGCGCAATTCTGAATATATAAAAGTTAGCTTCTTGGCTTGAAAACAGAACAATATCCTATTCCAATATGTTTCTTTTATTTATTATGAGGATTTTTAGTCAAATATAATGTATTTGTTTATAACAACCTAGAACATAGCTGGCCCATAAAAGTGGAAGAGAGAGCAGCAAGCCAAACACTAATGCTTGAATTTTGTGAAGAAGTATTGAATAACATATTTCTTTGGTTTTTTATCAGTACCATAAAACATAAAATTAACTCTTAAATGTAAACCAAACAGAAAACAATGTAGAATTTCTACACTGTAGTCCAGAAGATTTTGATGCTGTTGTGACTACTCTTTCAGAATGTTATGCAACCCCCCAATTTTAATCACGTTCAACTACTTTAATATATGATACTCTCACTTTTAAATTTTGAGATTTTGTGTAATGCCCGAAGTCAATAAAGAAGAGGTTTTAGGGGTATTTTAAATAATTTCTAAATAATGTTTAAATTTGTTGATTAAAAATTTCAAAAATATGTTTGTACATTAAGAACAAAGCATACATCATTTTTTAATCATAACCAAAAACTTCTGCAGTGTAATATTCAGCCATTCACTCTAATAATTCCAATTTCAAGAACTGTGGTATTTCATTGAAAAAATTTTTGCACTTGTGATTGTAAATGTTTACATCTTAATGAAGATTTTGAAGTATTTAAGTGCCCTCAGTTCATTAGAACACTGGATAAAAAGGAAGCCTGCAATCTTTGGTTTTATGAACCGCACCCAAAAAAAAGTATTTCCAGATGGAACTATTATGTTTATTTGACTTAATTTTTCACTAAATAAGTTATTCACCTCCTGTCCCTGTCTCCTCTCTAGGTTTCCCAGCTTTAGTTGTGGTCTATCATCCTTAGCTGACACCTTGTAGAGTGTAATTTTATTTCAACACGGTGCTTAACTGATACTTACATGCTCTGGACGAACACCAGAGTTTTCAGTGATGTCTGTTACTGGCCCAGCTTTATTCCCATTGAGGTCACTGAATCTCCCCCTCTCCTCCCCCCCAAGTCGATGGTAGTAGTTAGGACATTATCAAATGAGCTCTGAAAATATGATGTCTCTCTTAACTGTACACTGTCAGAATAGTGGTCCTGTCCTTGATATATCCTAAAATAGTCATATTGTGTTTAGCATAAATTAAAACTCTAGTTTAGGTATCCACCTATGCTTTCTTCCCAGCCTCAGGCCAGTTGGCTGAGAAGAGATCTTGCTCTAGCCTCTTAATACCTTTAGTTTTCCAAACGAATTTCCTTTCAGTTATATTTTGGGTTTTAACACAAGCCTTTGGTTTCAGTATACAACAGTGTCATCATGTTAGCTATTCGCATCGTTAGCACTTTGGATTTCTTTGTAATACCGTTGCAATCTATGCAAAACATATCTTCTCAATCGCAGAAGAGACTCTGACCTGTGAACTAGGAAAAAGTCCACATGCTATGGTCTGGAGGATAGAGATTACACGTATTGCAAATAAACGGATCAAAGATAAGAAACGTGCTCTGAAGCGGCTGTAGCCCCTCCAATAGTCTGGATGGTGAAGCAGAACTGAAGAGTCTGGAAATGTTTGCAAGAACAAACAAGAGAGGGAAAGTCGTTTAACCTTCTCAGGGAAGGAAGCATGGGAGCTAGCAGGGAATTAACAGCTAGTGTGTGGATCCAAAAATCCTGAAGGGACCAGAGTAGGCAAGAGCAGGAACAAGAGCCGGGAGTGGAAGTGAAGGTTAGAGTCCTCTCCTCTCCTTTCTCCATTGGCTGATGGGAACCCTACCCCCTAGGCTCTCTGCAGCCTCCTGCCTCCCAGCTCGGGGCTGTCACTGCATCGGGCTCTCCTCGAGGCATAGACTATATCCTCCCTTAACTTCACAGGGCCCTTTTCTTTCACCTGCTCCTGTTTTGTTCTTTTTCATCTTAGTTACTGACTTTATTCTTCAAAAATTTTTTTTAATTGTTCCACATTATATTGCATTTAACTTCTGCTTGTCTTAAGTCACGTACTTTTTTGGCTCTTCTTCCTTTGTTGGAAAAGGCAGCGTTGCATAGTAGGTCTCTGATAAGCTGATAGCTATGTGCCCTGAGTCAGTGATGTGATATTAATCAACTTGTGTTATGCAATGATTACATATATCAGTACAACACGAGTCACTCTTCCGCAAATAGTGCAGACTTTCACCTGGTTGTTACCTTAGAGCTTTCTGTCCTTTTATTTTCTTGTTTAAGTTTTTGATTGGTTCTCGTTTTGACATTATGTTGTGAGACTCCATCAGATACACCTTTTAATTTTCTTCCTAATTCTTCTGTTCTTTGGGAAAGTAAAAAATACAAGCTTATAGAGCTGAACTTCCAAATGTCCATGATGCAACAGATAAAACTTTCTCAAATAGTTATGGAAGTCGTCTTTTCTTGTAAATTGCATCGTGACTGCTTTGAAATCCAGTGGAAATAATTAAAAAGCGGCGAGAGCATTTGTTGCAAGCCCATCTTTAACATATTAAAATCACTCCTGAAACAATACTGGCTATGGACAAAAGGTAATGTTTCAAGAAGAAAATACAGAAGAAAATAAAGAGTTGGCCTGCCACTCCTAACACATGCATGCACAGGCTGCCACAACATTTTTGTAGATTGTCCCATCTTGAAATCACCAGAATGCAAAATAGACACTTGTTTTATTTTCTGCATTTGAAGTAGCTAGGTGATGTCAGAGACCCCCTTGTTAAAAATGACTCTCTACAAAGTGGACTCAAGAAAAAGGTGAATGCAACTTTGGGCATCACTAATTCATAGACCAATTTACTGCTGGTGGATATGCAGAGATATGTTACCCCTAGCTTTTTCCCTGGAGTCTGTAATTAGCATAGGAACATATGTATGAACATGTGTGTGGCAAGAAGGCTTTTTTCCTGCGTGCAGAGCAGACGCGCTTTCTCAATGCAATGTGCTGCAATCCTTGCTCAGAGATGTAGGACTCCCATAGATAGATTTATCACTGGAAGACAGTCTATGGCACTGAAAAAACTGAAAAACAAAAAATCCCTTCCAGTGTAACAGCAAATCTATTCTTAATGATTTTTCTATTAGTGTCAGTGGCTAGTGAGGCCTCTTCATGGCCTGATTTAACTAACTCCTCGTGAAGTTCTGACAAGGTGGGAAAAAATATTTATAGATCTGGAATACTAACTGTGGGCAGTAGTTTAGTATTTAATTCCCAACAGCAGAGGTATAAAGGTCTATAACTCACAAGTGGTGAAGCAAGAAGTACTGTAAATTACAAAAATCCTATTACTTACACCTGAGCAGGAATATGCTTTATTAGCAGCTCCCATAAATTTCTGGACTCCATCTCTTATTGCTTTAAATACATGAATTAATTTTTACTTTTTTGTACATGGTTTTGTATATTTGGCTAGTATTGAAGGCAATGTAAGGAAAAGAAATTAGCTATGCCACGATGAGGCATATCACTCCATGTGTTAGGGTTTGGCTTTTTCTATGTTTTGCAGAAGAAAGATTACCTGTTTTCTCCGTTTTCTCATCTCATGCTGAGTTGTCGGGGTTTCTTTGTTTGTTTGTGGAGGGTTTTTTTGCTTTTTCCCCTGTGGGGACATGAGATCATAGATATCCAATCCACATTAAGGAATTTAACTCCTTAACTTAAGGAGATTTTCCACTAACTGGTAAGGGGAATCTGCAGATTAAGAAAACCCTGGAGTTACCTGAGAAGGAGGACATTTTTGTCTTAATACAGCCACCTACTCTCTAACTGGGCCTTTATCTCTTTACACGATGCTGTTTTGAAGATATGAACAAGATCTGCAGTTGTGATCCTGTTGTTGCCTTCAGGAGCAATAGGTGTGCTTGCAGGCCTGGACGAGGTGGCCACTCCCCATAGATGCAGACCTGATGTGTTTCCAGCCACATGAAGTGTTTCCAGAAGTATAATTTAAAGTTAATTCAGTTCCAGGTCTGGGCTGAAGTTTGCACTTGTCTTCTTTTCTGAAACAATACTTCAACCCATTATGTATCTGCAGATGCAAATTAATATTTTTGATGTTTTAAGTTTAAAAAAAAAAAAAAAGACAAAAAAACAAAGAGGAAGAAAAATCATACTGGAATCTTAGGCTTTGTGTTTAAAACCAGCCATCCCCTTCTTTCCCTGTCCTCGCCCCTCCCTCGGTTAATAGTTTTGGATCCTACGTAAGTGCAACAGACATGACTGATTTAGAGAGGAAAAAATGTGGAATGCTTGCTCTATAATTTACTTTAAAACAAAAATAAAGTGCCAAAAATAATAGTATAATACCCAAGATGATTACCTTTTCAAAGGGATATACTTTCACAGTAATTACTGCATGTGTAAAAACAAAAGGGATTTTTTACAGAACAAACTGGCTGATAGTTTAACATATCCCACACCTAATGACTCCTCTGAAATCTTAAAGAATACAATATAGGTCACATTATACTGCTGAAAACATGCATGTGACCTTTACTGAGGTAGTTACGGAGAGTCCATCTCATATTATCTCACAGTTTTGAGTTATGTTGGTGATTCTGACTGTAAATGCTCATGTATCACTGTGAACACAATTTTAATTTGACATGCTACTCATTGTAATCACACCCAACTGAAAACAAAGAAACTTACCTGTCAGGTACATAATGGAATATATTACAATTTCTATAATAGATTTCTGTAACTAACATAAGAGTTTTATAAGTTGTTCATGACTATTTTATCTTTGATATACTGCTATGGTAATCCCCCACTAATAGGATAAACACAGATAGGATCTTATAGTCATGAAATATGGCTCTCCAATAACCATTTAAGGAAAATGAATCACAGCAGACAGTACCATATTTCATTATCTTATGCATGTATTCAGTTGGGTAGAATCTAGATGGAAACTTTAGAATGCTAAAAAGCTAAAAAAAACCAAAACAAAACCCCCCAAAAGCCAACCAACCAAAAAAAAACAACCCACCCCCAAAAATAATGCAGGAAGAATATTTACTTCTCAGACCACTACTGACATGACAGGACTTCATGAGTACACAAGATGAGATAGACTGCACATAGCAATAGCTGCATTATAGAAAATCAGGGCTTATTTTCTGTTGGAGAACACAACTTGATTAGAGATTATAATACATAATCAAGGCCATAATTAAGATGGACTGAGACAAAGAGATTCAGATCTGGTGGAGACAGGAGAGTGGGATGGAAAAAACTGGGGAAGGTGAGACTGTGGTAGGATAGCAAGTTGGAAAAATGGTAAGAATGGTCATCATGTGCTCCCATGAAGGTACCTTTCAAGCTAAAGGAATTTTGTTTCACCAGCAATGATGTCCAAGGCTTGTTGTCATTGTGGGCAGTGTTAGATGTAATCCTGTGCTGTATAAATCAGATGTGGTTCCAGATCTGAATATAGATCTGTATCCACGTTTTCCTAAAACATAAGGAGACACGGTGACTGAGTTTCAAACTGCAGTATCTTGGGGATCCAGTTCTTTATTGCTATTTTGCACCAGTGAAGAGTTTTGTGTCACTATTCCCCATGTATAGTAGTGTGCAATCAAAATCAATGCCAGTTTTTTTCAGCATTATCTTTTTAAAAAATTGTTTTTGTACCCTAAATATGTGGCAGCTCTAGTTTCCTTCAATAAGGTAACTGGATATCTTTTTTAAGTACTACCATGCTGTAAATATTTTAAGACATCTGCTGCTATTTCAGCCAATTGTACCTGGTAATTTGAGAATGAAGCACGTGAGAACCACAGCGCTATTTTGAACCAAATCAAAAACTTACTAGTTCATAGTGTTTTATAGGAATTAAGCTGTGAAGAAAACTGTATTTTTCATTGATAGAGTCAAAGTAGGTAAGATCATTTTTTTCTGTAAAAGCTTTGTTAAAACAGATGAGACATAAGAAGTACCTTGCTAATTATCATAACTCCTCTGCCTTGCCTCTCTAATTCCTTTATTTAATAAATGAAATGTGTTTAGTAGATTCTTAGGTGTATATTTGTTGTTCTTGTCTTCATTGTGCTCATGTCAGGAAATAAGTAAAATACTGAAGGTAACTGTTGGTGAGAGCAGCGTTAGTGGCAGGACCTGGCTTTGGAAGCCCTTTCGTGGGCCTTTTGCATTGCTAAATGCATGTTCCTGATTAAATGTTTGTCTGAAACAAAGACATCTTTTTGATATTTCCTACTGTTCAATTGTTTTGCTTTTTAATATTTGTCTGAATTGAGGAAAAGATAGAATTATTGGTGGTGGTACTAGGCTGACCCTAACCTAAAAAAAAGATGGTGCATATGAGAATTGCAAAAACTTGGTATTGTTTCTTTATTCTTTAAATTCCGTGTTTCTACAAAATATATCTATTTTTCAAGAAGACATAAAAATTCTACTGTGCAGGTAAATAAACAGAGGCTTGATTGAACCTCTTTAACTTCTTATATATTTGAGAATTGCTTAGTAACTTTCTTATGTGGTTTCCACTGCTACTTGAGGTTTTCAACTGCTGTACGGAATCTGGGAACATGTTTTTCTCAGGAATAAGCAACTGTCACAAGAATAAATATATTTGTATCTTATATCAAGGAATTGGTGGGCTATTTTCTGCAACTATTTTTACTGTGATATTTTCTTCTGTAATAAGTTTGCTGACAAGTTATTTTTCCCCACAGGAGTAGTAGACTCAGGGAAATTAGAGATGGAAAAGACCTATTAGGTCATCTTGTCAATTTTCCTGCCAACACAAGATTGTTCCTTGCAAAGAGTTTTTTTCAGTATTTCTGTCTGCTGAGCCATATGAAAAGAGTTGGAGTATACATTTTCTGATGTAATAGCAGCAGCAAGCAATGAAGAGCTGCTATTTAAATTCTTTTTTGGGGCAAGGATGGTCAGAACAAGTTGGAAAGAAATTCAGGGCAGTTCTTTACAAAGTGAAGAATATTTAATGGTGAAGTAGGAGTAAGGAGTGAGGTTTTATTAACTTTATCACAAATTACCCACTTTGGGTAATGATATTTGATTATTTTTATTTGAAAAACGTGCTTGTTGGAAGGTTCTGGCTGCACGTACAAAATGTACACATTGGGCCCCATACTTCTGGCCATTGCTCACAAAAACTGTCCTTACTTAGGAATGTAGTACCACAGATTGCATTGAGGCTAGTCATAGGAGTTGGAACTGTTTGTATAAATAATAGTTTTCAGCGATGATTGTATTAGCTGTGGAAAAAAAGTAATATTGAGAGCTGGGTAGCAAATATATTTTCTGTTCTGGGAAACTTTTCAGGTCATCAAAAATGTTTCTGTTGCATGGGGAGGACGGGAAACAACTTTAAAAGTTTTCCATCTTGCAAGGAGTGTGTGGGTGTACTTGTGCACTAGCACAAACACGCAGACCAGCCAACACCCCTGTGCTTGGGGCACAAATCCAGCTCTGTGCTATCTTTCAGCAGCCTCATGAAGGCTCTTCCAGGCTCCTCTTTGCAGCTACGGCAGCTCTTCCATGGCACTTATGTTTTTTTTATGTGAAGCAGGGCAGCTGCAGTGAGAGCGAGTGCTGTCAGGATGGCCCGATTTTAAGTCTTACGTGGGATGTGGGCAACTATCTGAAACGGAGCTCTGAAGCCAGGTCTCGCATCCCCAGCGAGCACTGTAACCACCTGTGAGCTCCTGGCTGTCCTTGATCCTCACGGTTTCACACTGGGACTCCAAGGCTGTTTTTTCTTAGAAAATTTCATGAGAACTGGTATGTTCACACAGTGTGTTTCAGCTTCAATGAACGTACTCCATTTTTTCCATTAAAATCTGTTGCACTGAAACATTTGCCACTGGCTCTGTTTCTCCAGACTGCCAACCCATAATGTCTTATGCTAATAATACAAAAAAAGGGTTTTCTAAAACTGAAAGCAACCTATGTAATACTATTTTGAATACAGAAACTCTGGGCTGTTAAAAAAGGCAAATTCTGCAATACTAAGAGGCATCAAAAGTACCAAGCAGGTCTTTCCTGCAGCTGTCCCTTTCCTCAGGTGGTATTTCTGGGTATTACAGTATGTCAGTTTACACAATTTATTAAGAGGAAAAGGAATATTAACTTTGCAGTTACTAGCTGTGCTCTCCTTGCAAGAAGTAACAAAACGATGGATCTGGCTGCTGCAGATACAGTTGTCTCTGAATGGATTCCAATACCAACGTTACAGCTAAACACATCATAACACATTTTTTCCTTACATATTTACCATTACATGATACTTCTAAAACAGATTAGGGAAAAATACATATATCAAACTGAAACCAATTGCTGCACTTCTTCACTGTTGTAACCCTATTCCTGAGTGTAAATGTCTCTGGTTGCATCCTGCTTACCACCTGCTGTGTAAATACTGTACTGCTTTTATTTACTGACTTTATTTACTCAAGAAGACCAATGCAATATGACATAATTCACATTATCATTTTGTGAAGTCCTTTTAATAAAATACTTAAATTTTTGTTACTGGTTATATTTCTTAATATTACTTCTATGGCTTGCAATGGATTTTACATCATAATCTGCACTGTGACATTGAAATATGCATGCCATAACTCTTTTTGTTTGTTGGGTGATCGTTTTGTTTTGTTTTTACGATTTGTAAGTACATGATAACATTTACGGTAATATAAAATTCAGAATGAAGTTCTGTTCAAGTTCCAGATGAACAAGTATCACAAGACACAGTGGGTAAAATACATTGTAATCTTTGCCTAAAAGTAGTGGCTGGGTTGGTATGTCAAAAATTCAGGAAACAGTGCAAATATTTAACATATTACTTCTTGGGTATAGCATCTCTCAGAATTGATACCTTATAAAGAAGATTGTTGAAAAGCAAGAATTACTAAGTTTTGCCTATGACCTTTACAATACAGTGTTTGGTTTTTGGGTTTTTTTAGCTTTTACTCAGGGCTTTTAACCACTTGATATTTTGAAAGAAGTTTTAAATTCTTGTTCTTGTCTTGCAATGCTGCTTTATCAACAGATATGCATTATCTGCCTCTGGCTGCATATATATTATTCAGTGGCTTTGCCGCTGGGATCTCTTAAAAAGCTGTCTGAAGAAATCCAGCTATAAAAGTAGCCTCTTTGCTTGTTTCACTGGTTGGTTTTTAATGCTGTTCACCTGCAGCGTCACTTTGAATCCAGTGGGAATTTCTTATCCTTTCATGGAGAAGTGGGAGCTGGTTTCTTCTAAATAGCAATGCTTGAACACATGCACACACATACTCTGGACATAATTGCATTGCCTTCAGCAGTCCAGAGTACTGGATAACTAAAATAAATGTGAATCCAGATTTTTGTACCACCAATTTGTGAAATTGCTAACATGGATTTTGATAAAGGGGAAAAAGCTAAGATTTGGTGAAGGGAAAATGGAGGGAAAGGTAGCCCTGCGTCCAGTGAGTTAAAAGAGCTATATCCTGCCATACTAATGTTACAGATTTTATTACTGGTTTTGGTGGGGGTTTTTTTTTGGGGGGGGGGGGGGGGGGCAGGGATTAAAAAGGCACTGAGGGGAGGCTGACCAGCCTTTAGTTCCTTGGATCTTCCTTCTTGCCCTTCTTGGAGATAGGAGTGACGCTTAACTTTCTTCCAGTTTTCAGGAACCTCTCCAGTCTCCATGACTATTAAAAGATAATTGAGAGTGGTCTTGCAATGGTATTGGCCAGCTCCCTCCGCACCCATGGGTACAGCCTTTCAGGCACCGTGGATTTATGTATGCCCACTTTAAGTGCTCCCTAACCTGATCCTCCTCCACTGAGGGTAAGTCTTCCTTGCTCCAGGCTTTCCCCCTGGTCTCAGGGGCAGAGGAGGCAGTCAATATGGCAGTACTGTCTCCATCACCTTTGCTGGATTTTGCAGGAGCTCCCCAAAAGAGCTGGTACTTAACAGGTGGGGCTAAAGCAGGCCCTTGATAAAGATCTGTTATCATCTTCTCTGTCAAAGAGTGTTATTTCACCCCATTGTAGCTAAAGCTGATTAAGATGTGTTGTCTTCCTCATTCGCTCAAAGTGGTATCTAGAGCAACAGTGAGAAAAGCAAAGCAGGTATGGTCATACTATGTAAAGGAGGTGCCCAGGAGGCAGAAAAGAGGTACCAGGTAGAACATCTGTGCAGGTGGAACAGGCCAGGGGAAACTCCATCAAGGGACATTTCGAAGTTCCTTGTCAAACACGTATATTACTTTCCAGGCTTTGCATAGACTGACTCCAGCTCTTTCAAACCTGACCCACATACATGTTTGTGTAAGATGAAAAGATTATTGGAACTGTTTTATATTTCAGAACACAGTTTTGGGGATTGCATGTGGATGTGATTCACCATCGTGCATTGTTTCAGGCTTGGCAGTGCTGTAGCAGTAGACCTTTAATTTTCTGTTGGTCATTTATCATATTTAAGATGTATACCTCAAAGCTCTATACTTAAATTAGTGGGACCCCAATTCATTGTAAAGCTTAGAACAGAAATAAGAAGAAAGTTATTTTACAACAATTTTCCACCCTGAAAATTTCTAAAGCATGTAAAAAGCAGAAGTTGTCTAGTAATGACATTGTTGTGGTCCAGACGTTTCTGAGATGTAAAACAGCCTCTGTTGAAACAACACAGCAGTAGTGCCCAATTTGAATTACATGTAGAATTCAGGTCGACAGTGTGGAATTTAGTTGAGTCATTCAGGGCCAAATCCTACTTTTCTTGCTGATGCAGGTGGTTCCTGTGATTTCAGTGTGACTGTTGATGTGATTGAGGTAAATTTAAAAAATGGTCTTTTGAACATAATTCTTTCCTCAACAAACTTCCAAGAGGTACTTTAAAAAAAAAAATATTGCTACATTTTAGTCTAACACTTTACTTATGAGATATTTGTGAAGTGCAATTGACACTGCATTTGTAAGAGTAGCATATTTACACAAACAAAAGCTGCAGGAGCTGGGTTTGAGTACCAAAATTTGCTTCAAGAGTACCTCCTTTCTTTTCAGGTGATTTGCAGAGTCAGTATTTAAAAAAGAGGGCTGGTGACCAAGACCTTACTTGACTAGTTAACTAAAATATAAGCATGCACTGCAAAAATACAGCATAGTAGTATTCTGATTTTAGTGGGTTTGAATTTTACCTAGGTTTTAATCAGTAGGAGTGGTTCCTTAATTTATCCTTAAATCATCTTGTAAATAACAGATTCACCTCAAAGCTCTGATGATAATGTATTTCCAAACTGAAAAGACAGACTGAATGCTTGAGCATGTGATGTCCTGAGAAAGCTAGGTAAAGGTGATTTCTTTCAAATTACTTGGTTTAAGGTGAATATACTGTCCTGACCTTATTGCTGCGTTGTGTCCAGCACTTCAGAGCAGGACCTGTTACAACTGTCTTGCAACCTCACCCGTTTCATACAGAGATCCAGAGAAAAGCTTTCTTAAGGTGCCATTGCAAAGTTGGGTCAGGTATTTACTTTCCAGAAAACTTCTGTCTTCTGAGAGGAAGACCTGCTGATAACTTACCCAAAGAAGCTGGATAGGTATTCCCTTACCATTATCCTAGTAAGTGTGTTTACAAGGTCAGGTTTCTAGCAGAGAAAAGGAAGTTTATCTGGTGTTGATAGTACAGTAGGTTTTTACAGGGAGGTATTGGATTTCAGTATTCCCCTTTCCACCTGCATTATCTTTTACAGATACCAAATGACAATTGTTTGCTGACATTTTACTGAAGACTGAGTGAAAGAGTAAACAGTTGAGGGGAAAAATCCTTGCCTAGAGCAGCCAAAATGGGGGTGGGGGACCGTCTTGGAGAGGTGGGGGAGCTAAAAACCATGAAAATCATTCTTGCAATTGAATGTTTTCCCTGGTATTTAAAAAATGTAAACCATTGCAATTTTACTTCATAACTCATCTTCTGATCCCAATCTTCTGTTCTGTCACTTGTTTGGTCTTTTGCTGTCATTGTTTCTTTAAAACCTGGGATTTGCTGCCTTATCATATCTCAGGGTCTTATGAGAGAGTATTTTCTTGACTGTGCAGAGGTCTTTCTAGCCTGACAAGGCCAGCTTAAAAGGCCCTGAAATACAAAGGCATTGTCGAGGGTGCAAAAGGCTTCCAGAAGATAGACTTTTAAACTCTGTTTTTGTTTTGTTCTGCTACTTTACTTTACCATGGCAAGATGTCTGGGCTCTTCTTTTGCTAAATGTGCAAGTAAAGCTAACTTGGCGTTTGCAGGCTCTCTTAAATTTTGGGCTCCGTTTGTCCACTGCTAGACACCTTACCAGGGCAATGAACTGAGAGACAAAGAAACTGAAACTGCAAATGCTGGCTGCAGAGGGAAGCATTTATCCCATCACAACAGCCCTTTGTTTTTCTTGCATTTGGACTGGGTATCTGGTTAAATGTCTGGATACACAAGCCATGTACACCTGACTTTCTCAAGGACAAAACTTGGTGAAATGCAAAGGTGTGTTTAAGGCTCTGACTTGATGAAATAGCAAGGCCGTGACTGGCTGCTGCTAGTTAAATCTGTGAAATCCATAGACTAAACTTCTAGTTAAAAAAAGCTTCCTCTCATAAGACTACTTCATCTCTTCTTCCAGTCCTACAGAAACTAACATACCCTATACACTGTACTGTGTCTTGATAGATACAGTAACATTTGGTACGGCTGATTTCCAAGGGCAGCCTCATGAAAAGGTGCATTGTATTTTAAAAGAAGTCAAAAGTTAGTACTGAAGATTTAGTCAGAGTAGCAGGGGGATAGAGGTCATCTTCATCTTTCTCAATACTCCCCCTCCCCCCAAAGGCAAAACAGCACAACCGAAAAAGTTGTGCACCACCTGGTTTTTGTATTAATATTACTGCTCATGCCATTCTGTAGCTGTGAGCCCACGGAGGTCTGCGCAGCTCACTGACGCCTGAGGCCCGGCCCCTCCACGGAGGTTTGGCTCTGTTGCTCCAGCGGGCTGAATCTGAAGTCAGCAGGGGCGACTGCAGGGTCTTGCTGCCGGCGGGTGCTGGGTTTCCGCTTCCTTTTCCTGGGAAACAATGAGATTCATGTGCAGGAGTGTAGAGGGACCCAGCAAGCTGCTGGGTTATGCTGCTAGATAGTGCTGTGGAGACAGCGAGCCACGATTTTGGGGCTGGGGGGAGGCGGAAGATTCCCGAGCATTGCAGCCCTCTGACAAGCATTGTACAACCACGCTGGGCAGTGAAGCCTGCTCCATCCTGCTACATGTGGCGTTATTACAGGGCCAAGCAACTCTGTTCTTCAGGATTTAAGTTTTTGCCGTATCCCTGTCTGGTTTGTTACTTGAGGTGACTCTCAGGATTGCAGACAGGAATACTTTCCTGCGTGTGATGTCTGCTGCTATTGATTTTGGATGTAGTATAATCTTCCTTTCCCACCATTCCTGCTGCTCATAGAAAAATGTTTCTTGGGGGAGAAGGAGGATCCAGTAAGAGGACAATTTGTTCCATAAACTGTGGCACTAAGGACAGCTATGTTTTGCCCCAGCTGCCCACAGCAATAACCTGGCTCCCTTCCCCTGTGCTCCTGATGGGCTCTCCCACAGTATATCCAATTTCCTTTGCGCACACCCCAGAGCTGACCCCTGTGTATCCGCCTTTCCTTCCCCCATCTCTTCAGCATCCTTCTGTGCTTCCCAGTTGGGTGCAAGGCATCGGGTGCTGCAGGGTCCTCTGGTTGATGACTCACGGATGCAGAAGGGTATGCAGGAAAGAGCCACTGGGAGCTGCTGTGGGTGTCCCTGCTGTGGAGGCATGACCAGACTCTCCTCCTGCTCTCCTTCCATCCTCGGCTTTCCGGACGTTTATGGGAACCTGATATCTTTGCGAGTCCTACCTTCCCCCACCCCTGTCAAACATAGTTCGGACCAGCATATTCGTTCAAAACTGGGAGGAGAGGCAGATGGATGGAGAGCATAATCATTCAAACTTATTCCTCCGCAGAACTCAAGCTTGCAATGCTAAATTTGCAGAGTAACTGGTGTTATGTTTGTGGGTAAGGGGTTAGGTTAACCATTAACGGGGGAATGGGGGTTCATATTCTTCCACTCAGGTTACTTTGCTCAGCTGCGCACGTTGTCTCTGCCTCTTACAGCCTGTTCTCAGATGATGGCAGGCAGCAGCACTGCGCAGAGCTCTTTCACCTTGGAAAGAACATGCGGGGCTGCACTAGGGTTCCCCTTGGCGCCTTTCCAATTTTGTTTCTGCAAAGTTGGACACCTATGAAATTTCCATTACATCAATATAGTAGTTGTTGCAGCAAAACACAGATCATTCAGCAGTGTTACAGAATTTGTTTGCACTGCCTTTTTTTCTTTCCTTTTTTTTTTTTTTTGGTTGAAAAAATAAGCAAGCTGCATGGAAAGGGTGAACATATACCCAGGAAATAGTTTGCTGATAACATAGGAGCCTTCATGTCTGCTGGGTGGTGCCCTAAGTTTTCTTAACAAAGAAGTGAGTGTTAGTTCTTCAAATAAAGTTACTTTTTGCACTCACGTAACTGAGGCTGAGAATTTCCAAGATGAAAAACTTGGCTTTTTATTTATTTTTCTTTTTTTTTTTTTTTTTTTATAATGGGGCATAATTTGAGTGGGATCTCCTCTCCCTCCCACAAACCCCTACCCCCCACATTGCCCTCTGCACCTTATGAGGATTACAGTATCCCAAAAACTCTTTAGCACTGTGAGCAAAGGAAACAGAAATGGCTTTGCATTATGAACTGAACAGAGATTAAGTTATTGGCGGCCTTGAAATAGCTCTTTCTCAACTTCCATTCCCATGAGGTTATCCACATAAAGTTGCTGTTTAGTACAGGGTCAGCGTGATGAAATTTATTTGTTGAGTCTCTTCGGTGCCAAAGCTTTTGCCAACAATCTGATCTACCTGATAGTGGTACTATTTCAGAAATGTCCAGTCAGTAAAAGAAATGCAGTGTCTGTGGAGTTTCAAAGACAGCAGTAATAAGTGGGATCAGAGCAAAGAAATCAAAACAAAAATGCCTCTCCTTTTAATAAAATAAATACGTATAATAATTACTTAGACCATTTACAAGCTATGGAAAAGTAGACAATACTACTTTTTCATTTCACGTGCCACCTCTGCCCCTAAGCATGTGGAATCTTTTTTATATGGCTCCATCAGTGTACTGTATTGGATGTGCTTGTGTCAACTGCTATTAAAAAAAATTAACTGTTTGCTGGCCCTTTCAGATAAAAATTGATAGCGTCAGATTAAATTGCAGGGAGGAGGGTACAGGACCAAAGGGTTAAGGCAGTGTGAACTGTGGATTTTGCACATGGTGTCCTTTTTGTTTCCTTTTGTTTTACTACATTTAAAGACCTCTCTGACCAAACATTAGCTATACCAAAAAACCCACAGTATAGTATATCTATGTAAATTATACATGAAATAAAGGCTTAGGAGATGAAGTCTTGCCGTTTTAAGTACATGTGTTGTAAAACTATGTATACTTTTACTTAGTCTCCAAACTGCAAGGGAGGGTTGTCTTTCATTTTATTTTTCAAAACCTTTAATTACCAACATCAAATGAAATGATGATAATCTCCTCTTTGTTTACTCATCTGTGAAATGAGTTTATGGCAATGGTTTCCTCTAAGTCAGTACCACATCAAAACCCTAGTGTGTATGGGAGTAGGGAGACTGTGTTAACTACGGACAATTCAATTTCCCATTTTGCATTTTATAAGGAATATTTATACAGGTATAGGGATACCAGGAGAAGCTTTCAACTCATCAGCCTGCCTTTATTCTGCTGCTGACTAACATGAAACGACGGGAAGAGTCCATTATACGCCTGCCTACCTCTGCAGCTTGGCATGGATCACCTCGAGACGCCTGAAAACCCCCTTTGCAGTAGCCTCAGTGCTCTGACTTCTGCTGTCCTACTGCTACTCTAAGGTAATGTGATTTGACCATCATGCTTTCTGCTTACACGCAAGTATTAACCAAAACTGTTCTTTTTTTAAAAAAAAAGATGTCAACAAATTGCTTTTGTGTTCTCAGATTCGTGAAATATGGCATTTGCAATGCAAAGGCCCATTTTCATTTGTTGTATTGCAAAATAAATGTCTGGCAGGAAGCGAAGTTAGCCGTCTGTGGTTTCAAATCTCTACATGCCCAGTGTGGTACACGGGCCGATAGGATTATGACAGCTACTTCGCCGCCTCAGCTGTCAGTGTGCTCTAACCTATATGGAGGGAGTATTTTACCTGTCGGTCCACCTCTGCACCAAGGGCTGCTTCTTCACGACTGCCTGTTGCAGTCAGGCTGCTGCAGCAATCCTGCAAGATAGAGCCACTGTCCTGCAGGAGTCTCACAGTAACAGTAGGGAACATAATTGCATTTACTGAAGCTTAGGGTTACCCCTCAGTTGATGAGTATGGGTTCTGCCTGGAAGGCATGCCTTTCCCTTTTTCCCTCTGACCCTCTGGCTTTGGCTACAGGGGATTTTCTTACGTTTGAAGGTCTCAGAATGGCCTTGGAGGCTTTTTGCTCTGAGATGGTGTTTGCTAAAGATAATACAAAACATATTCAACTGCCAGTACTTTATGCCTCACTTCTTAGGAATCATAGAATCATAGAATCATAGAATTGTTCTGGTTGGAAGACACCTCCAAGATCATCAGGTCCAACCATTAACCTAGCACTACCAAGTCCCCGACTAAATCATATCCCTTAGGGCCTCATCTAAACGCCTTTTGAATACCTCCAGAGATGGGGACTCCACCACCTGCCTGGGCAGCCTGTTCCAATGCCCGACAACCCTTTCGGTGAAGAAATTTTTACGAATATCCAATCTAAACCTCCCCTAGTGCAACTTGAGGCCATTTCCTCTTGTTCTGTTGTCTGTTACTAGGGAAAGACTCCGACCCCCATCTCTCTACAACCTCCGGCAGGACTTTCTTTAGGCTTAAGCAAGGTAGGCCCTAGTTTAAGGAAAGCAGTCTCATAAAGGCAGCAAAATCACAGTGGTGATGAGTTGCTTCCTGTCCTTATTTAATGGCGTAGGTCCGTACAAGAGAGCCAGCTGCATGGCCTTGGTCTTGGGTAGCCATGCATCCTGGCTGCTGGTGCATTCCAGTCCTATTGGTGCCCTGAGATATTTCTGCTCTGATTCTTTCTTCACCCATGGGATGGCAAAATTTGGTGTTGCCTACGTGGCTGAGAAGCTTGCAGCTGCCCTTTTGTAAGGCTGCACATGTACAGGCAGCAGATTTTGAAAATAAGGTGGAGAACATCAGTGTGTCAAGTGCCTGCAAGGTGTACTGTAACTTTGTTTAAGACAGGTTAGGGTTGAGGGTGGGCCTCATGCCAGGACTGTTTGTCATAATAGCAGTGCAAGGAACAAGTACAGTGTTGTTAGTATTATTTTAGGAATTTAATCAAGGGCCATATGCTGACTCAGTCACAAGTGGATGATACGGATGTCTTTTTAGTTCTACTCTCACAGAAATTGTTCTCAGTCCCTCTTTCCACCTATTTTACCCTATATTCCTTTTATATGCTATCCACTGTGCTCTGATTGTATTCTAAATGATTTTTTTTCTCCTTCCATGATGTCTTGATCATCCCATTTTTTGTATGTTCTTTTGGTTGTAATTAGAGACCAATAACATTTCATTCAAACTAGTGGTGTCAGAGGGTTTGAAAAATGTGCATGGTTAATTAATTCACCCATCCCTTATTCAAAGAAAGAGATGTCAGGTGCCATTTTTTTTTTTAAATCAGGATTTCAGGAAATTTCAGGATTTTAGATTTCTGTATTTTACTACTTAACATTAGAGTAAGACAGCAATAAATGATTATAAAGCTTCATTAGTCGGTCTCAGAATGGACGCTGGTGGTTCAAATACACGTTGTCCAACCCTTCACCCCTTTGTCTTAATGATAGACTGCTTGGTATTTTCTCCTAAAGCTTTATTTAACCTATTGTGTATTAGGTTTCCCGTGCCAAATCCTCTAGGCCTATTTTCATAATTTACATGATAAGATAAACAGCATTTGTCTGCTGAGGAAGGTTAAATTGCCTGCCACTTGCTTTATGTCTTGTCTGTTGCTTCAAATAAGATAGAGGCAGATTCAGCAAGTGAATAATATCAGAAATTTATTTTTGTGGAATGCATATTGCTGGAGTTTTAAAACAAATAAACATTAAATAGTCTCGAGTGAAGGCTATTGCCTTTAACTGTTTCATTCTCTGACTTCTACTGTCCTTTTTGTAAAGGCCTCTGCAAACGTTGCCCAGCATCCTGGGCTTGTGCTGAGCCAGTGCTCCAGTGCACCATAAGGTGAAGCATGTCTGACAGGCTAGGGGCTTCCCGGTGAACACCCTTGCCCACCCTGGGTGATGAAACCCAGGGAAACAGCAATAGACCTGAGGCGGCCCTGGGGAATATAGGGGAAAAGGTGATCTCTTCTGTAACTTGGCTGTAGGCTTCAAAGACAGCCCAGGCACAAACAAGCTGGCACCTCGGGGCCAGGCACGCTTGAGGATTCACAGCCACCCCACCTGCAGAGGCAGGAGGTCAGCAGCTGCTGCTTCCCAGACCTGCTCCAGCTTGTCAGATTCCTCCAAGGCTGACAGAGAGCAGCCACAGTCTTGCTACAGGGAACGGGGGTCCAGGCAGCACCAGCGTCACCTTAGAGAGCTGGACAGAGAGGCCGTGCCACATGCTGAGCGAACCTCTGAGAGTCTGAAAGATGGGCTGAGGCTGGTCTCGGTCAGGTTGATCTTTGGTGAATTTGGTTGTGTTCATATTCCATAGAGGTGGAAAGGCAGAGACAGTGTATACCACCAGATGGATAAGCATTAGTATTAAACAACAGGTATACAGCTGGAGTAAGTTTCTCAGTAGTGATAAACTCTATGAAACTGCAGCCCTCCAGAAGGGAAAAAGGGAGGTGGAGGGTGATTTGTTATTTCATACTACAGTGCACTTTGATGGGCAGCAAACCAGTGTGGAGAACTGTGCCACTAATATGCAAAAGTGCAATAAGCTGGAAAACCAGAGGTAGGTAACTCTTAACAGTATGTGCTCCCCCCCCCCGCGCCCCCCCCCCCCCCATGCTCAAGCACCTACCCAGAATGATATTACATTTTAAAAAGGCTTGTTGAATACTGCAAGTCCAGGTATTATGGTGTGGTGACATTTCTCCTTGAATGGGCTAAGGAGTTTTGTATCCAGTACAAAAGAAATACATTGAATTTTGTATTCATAGGACAGTATATACCATTGTTTGGATTTTTCCATCTTCATAAAACTGATAAGTAGAATTAGTTCAGGAGGATATTGTGCACTTTTTCCATTGAAAGGTTTGACGTGAGTACTAGGGAGAAGAGAAAATTAGGCAATGGGACAGGATGAGAATTTGAAAACTTGAAAGTATCATATTGGGTTATTCAAGTCAGAACCAAACAAATGGTAGTTACCAACTCCAAGTACAGCAATGAAGGGCTAAATTTCATTAAAAACAAAACAAACAAAAAAAAACCCCTCATGCAGCTGTCTGTTGATAATTGATCATTTCAAGACTGCAGTTTCAAAATATTTAAGAGAGCTTTGCCCTTGTCCTGGCAAAAAACAAGTTTTTACTTTGTTAGTATATACCTCACACTGATGTATTGCATTGCAATTGCTGTAGCTTGGCATGTATATAGCTGAAGGCCATGTTTAGAATCATAGTGTTTAAATGTTTTTGTTTTAATTAATTTTGTGTTAAAATCATTTAGTGTTAGTTGGCCTGGATGCCTTTGCAAAAGAAGACTTCATTTATCCTTGTGATATTTCATGGTAAAAGAATGGTTAGATAAATAAACAACAACAAAAAAGCCAAGCACCAGCCAAGTCTTCATACTGGCATTCATTTCTATGTGCTCATCATCTTCGAACATCCTCTCAAGCCCTGCCATGGTATTGTTGATTTTGTATTATAAGAACAAGACAGGTGCCTGGAGGTGCTGCAGATACCATAGCTGGATTAAGGAAGCCTGCAAATTGTGGCAGCAATTTCCATTAAAGGTTTTTTAATTACCACGTGGATCATGCCAAGAAACTGTTGCAAAATACGGATAGTTTGATTTCTTTCATGTCTCCAGGGTGTGTTGTAAAATGGGGTTCTGGGATTATTACCTTTAAAAAAGAGTAGCTGTCACAGACTGACTAACCCAGGATGCTTGCAGTGCCAGTGGTATTCTGCTAGGCCAAGAAAAATGGCTGGTGGGCCCTTAAAAAAGTCTTTTGTATTTTATTTCAGCAGATAGAGGGACTTCCTTCTCATTTGCCTATTTCCTTCTCCTACAGAAGCCCCTTTTTGGAATATTTGCTATAGCAAGATGCAGCCAGCTTCCGAGATGTCCCATGTTTCACTGCCTCACTTTATAAGAAAAATATAATACATGACACTTTTAAGGGGAGGTAGTCTCCACCCTGAACGGAAGACTGAAGAAACATGCATATCAGCCGGGAGGCAGCTGAGATTTCCCAGAAACCAAACCCTGTATATTGTCTCCTCCTCCAGTATATTGTGGTGGACAAATACAGCTGGGAAGCTGAGGTATTTTTTAAATTGCATCTTTAAAACTTTTATTGTTCAAAACAGGACTTCATGGAGACATCTGCCTCTCTTACCATTAGATGAGTCATGGCTTTGTGTTGTTGGTTTTTTTTTTCAGTGCGAGACTTTTGATTTATCAAGATTTTTGACCTTGTCACAGAACATTCGAAATGCCAGGGATGTAAATTTAAGGATTATGTTGTCAGGGTTTTGTCATTTAGCCTTAGGTTGGGTCCTGTTAAAAGTTTTTAAATGCTTCACATCTGCTG
Source organism: Phoenicopterus ruber ruber (assembly GCA_009819775.1). Lineage (NCBI taxonomy): Eukaryota > Metazoa > Chordata > Aves > Phoenicopteriformes > Phoenicopteridae > Phoenicopterus > Phoenicopterus ruber. The sequence goes on from CM020216.1 coordinate 58,380,050, forward strand.
TGCCACAGCAGAGGAAAACAGAACCATGCCTGGAGTATAAAGTGCGGTTACGGTCAGAAAAGTGACTACGTGAAAATGGCATGTTCTTAGTCAACAGATCTGTTCCCTATGTGTATTACCACTTTCATATGCATGTTTCACTTGCAAGAGTAAGTCTGTCATTACTTTTCAATCCTTTTGCCAGTGGAGCACCAGCAGGGCTATGGGGAGCAAACTATACGCTATCCCATCTCTCATGTCATAAATGGATTCGTTAGTGAAGTCCCAGTTGCAAAATCTTTGTTACTGGCGATGGACAGGATGCATGAGCCAGCCTAACTTCCAGAGACATGGCTGACAGCGTAATACTGGTTAACCTTGTTTCCGTTTCCACCCCCCCCTCCCTATGCCTAAAAAGAAAAAACAAAACAAACCCCAGCCCAAAACCAAGCACACGTACCATCTTTTCGGTTTCAAACTGAATAAATTTGATCTGGAAGTCATTGAGAAACAGTAAACATGAAACCCTACTGTGACATATTTATGGAGTGATATATTCAGAAGATGACCGCACTTAAATAAAATAAGTTCAAAGACCAGTAATCAAAAACAAATATGGTCAGTCCATCTTCCAAAAAAAAAGATAGCTGTAACTAGCATTTCTTGGGTTGGATGGATACTGATATATGAATGGTAGCGAACAGATGATAAGCTGGTATGACTGAGTATGAAGTGGAAAAATTAGCATTACAAGAACAAAAACCTTACAGGAACAAAAAGCCTGAAGCAAAATTTATCTGTTGGCTTTCATTGTTCATGTTATTACTGTCCTAGGAAAACTAAGCAGAGAGCCTCTCCTCTTTTCTCCTCCTTGGGCTGCTTTAAGAGTTTGTAGCACAGTAGTGAACAAATCATAGTGCCATAATTCAGCCCTAGTGCTTTTCCACTGCTGCAAATGGCCAGCCCAGCTGAGGTTGCAAACTCATTTTTCATAAGGCATTTTTCTCATCTGCATACTTCTGAACTGCTCTGTCTCACCAGGTAGGGTGAGTAGGTACATGTTTCTGCAATCCCAAAGGTAAGTAGATATGCTCTGGTTTGGGCTGTCTGCAATTACCAATGTCAGGCAAGGATTTAGTCCCTTGCATTCTTGCGAACTGTGAGCTCTATCAGAGGTGATGTGGAGGAGGGTGAAAATTATATCTGTGGAACTTTCCAAGTGCATTTCCACATGTGGAAAGGCTGGAAGAAGCTGTAAATTGGAGAAACTTACATTCATTTAAGCTGTTTTAAACTTTCTTCTAAATCCATTTCTATATCCTATGAAGTGATAAAATTTGAAAGCCTCTTTCCTATGCTGGCATGCTACTAGTTTACCAACTAGTATTTTGGAGTGGGTGGGGAAGGAGGAAGAGACTAACTAGCAATTTTGATTAATAACTTTCATCTTTCTTGCTCTAGAAATTATTACTCTTCAGCTGCCATGTGTTCTTTCCTACAATATTTCACTTGCACTTGTTCTGTTTTCTTCCTGGGATGGGAGTCTCAGTGGAAAGTACTATGTCATGTAAATAATGTACGCATGACAGTCTATTATTTTGTATGGTTATTAATCCCTGTGGAGTTGAGAGCTTTCTGGTTTGCCTTAATGTAAAATCCATAAGCATGTTCCCATACAGAAAAAAGTGCATGTTTTTCAAACTCATATTTCATAAAGCTTAGAAAATATCTTCCCTGAGATTGCCTGAGAAATTTTAAGAATCTTAAAAACCTGCTGATAAACTTTGAGATGCAGATTAGCATTTAGACAGGCTTAACTTTTTAGCTCTGTATACAGTACTCACAGATATTTAAAAAATACTTAAAACCCTGCTGTTTCTAAGTTTGATGTGTGTTAGTGAAAGCTTGAAGAAATCAATTTTAATTGGAGATGGCCCCAAACTAGTTGTCCCTCTCAGGAACAGGGAAATATCAAGGTAGGGAATTGGAATCAAGCCATTATGGAGTACAAAAGAGGTGTTCCCAAAGCCTCATATCTATACGTAAGTAATGCCTAATTCCTACCTCCTTTACCATGTATCCTTACTAAATTCTTCACAAAGGTGCTAAGTTAGAAATGTACATGTGCATGTACAGTCAGAGTTTATCTGGACTTGATATTTTCCTGAGAAAAGATCTAAGTTGCCTATTTTACTGTACAAGCACAAAATTGGATTTTTCAAAACATTGTAATTAGGCAAAATCAAAATAAAATGGCAATGAGGAAAGCACTTTGCTGGGGACTGTTTCCACCCCAGGTTTCTACTTCCTAGCTGCTTCTAGAAAATCTTGCTGTTCTAAAATGGAAAAGAGCTTTTTTTTCTTTTTCCTAGGGTGAAATTTTCTCTTTCCCCTATACTTCCTCTCCCTGTATTATTACAATGGCTGAACTGTTCAGGCTGAAAAAAAATTTTTAAAAGCAATCACCTGCAACCAGAGGCTCAGAAAATATAATCCTAAGTGATAGCTGTCTGAGAAATCTATTGCTGTCTGAAAGCAAGAGCTGTGCTATTGACTTCTGTTATCATTCTTGAAGCAGCTCCCTTTTCTGTAGGATCTATACTTTAAGAATCGTAAACTTTGTGACAACCATTATTAGATAAACTTGACAATATCTCCCTGAAATACATAACTTGGGAAAAGTAAAATGAGAAGCCTGTAAAGCAGAAAACTCAACAGCCCACTTAATGGTCACTCAAAAAACCAAAATGACTTTCATAAGGTTGTATGGGGAGAGCCAGTAAATATGCAGTGTGCACAACATTTTTACTTCAAATACATGTGATGTCCCATAACCTCTTAATAATTCTTTTGCAAGCAAATAGGTGATTGTCGGGAGGCCTGGATTCCCCTCTGTCTCTCATGTCCCATGCAGCCCCAAGCCCGATGTTCCCTGCAGCTAGGGAGGAACAGGCAAAGCGATGCAAAACCTAGGGTGGTCCCTTTGGAGCTCAGCAGTCTCATTCCTTTAACCCCAAAGAAGCAGTTAATTTAGACAGTGAGATAGGCATCAGAGACTCACAACAACTCTCCTGTTCCCCTGCAGGCTATCCCTGCAGCAGTGGCAGTCTCTCTTGCCGTGTTCTCCTGTGTCCGAGAACCGAGCTGGTAAACCAGCTCATGGGCTATTGACTTGACAGGCTGCTCTGAACACAGTTAGCAATTTCTTCAATACCACATCTACAGCATGCTGAATCCAACTCAAGAAAATAAGCTGGGAAGCTGAGCACCAAACACATTGTCAGGACTGCAGAACCAGGGGACGAATGCCCAAGTGCAAGAAGCGTCCCAGAAGTAACAGTGGGAAAGCCATGTCCAAGCTGCTGGCAGTGGTCTTTGTAAACACTGCACTTTGCAACCCTGAGTTTCACAAAGATCACACAGTAGCCAACACCACAGTAAATCTTAAAGACCAAATAAATGTGTGGTTTACCTCCCAAGGTCTCTCCTCTAGTCTTATTATCATCAACAATAGGGCCAGTGTTATAAAAACAGTCAATGTTGGCTAAGCCACTTGAATGCCATTAAGAAAAATGTCTCCTTCCCTGCATTACAACCTAAAAGGTTTGGAGGATTTGACTATTTATTTATTTTTATTAAAACTGTGGTAAAATTATAAATGGCCCTTACGGTAGCAGTAGCTGCTATGTGATAACGTGTAAGCCATTAGCTGTGAACAAACAAAAAAAGTTTTAGAAGAGTTATGTACTGTTCTTGTCAATCAGGCTTTTAAATGTGGTGGGGTTTTGGTTTTGTTTTTTTTTTCCTTTCGCACTTTAACCTCTCTGATGAGGAGGAAGATGGTGTTGAAAATACTGGCATAACACCTGCTCTGATGTAAGTGCACATGCCCTGCCCATGGACATGTATTCACATTTCTGTTGGCAGAAACAGTATGAATTCTGCACTGACCTTGTGGAATTTTGCAATTTTCTTCTTAGCGGCAGCATGAGATCTTCAGGAAAGCCCTGCTGGGGAATATTTTTCCCTGTTCTTCCCTCCTTTTTCTACTTCTGACACCATCTGGTAAATTGGATTTTGGTATTTTTGCGTAGCCACTCTTCTCATACTCTCATTTCATACTCTCAGTTTTTTCATTCCAACATTCCCGTACTCAGTGCTCTCCAATGCTCATGCAAGCTGACTGGAATTATTTTTTTTATTGGGTTACTAAGCACACCACTGAGGATGTTTACCAAGGAAGGAAAGCCTGACGTGAACCTAATAGACGAATAGAGAACTGGTCCCAGACTTTTTAAGAGAACCTGGAGGGGTTTATATTCCAGAATTTCATCTCTGGTGAACAATGCACTGAGCTTTAATTGATTCCTGCACAATGTCTTTGACTGATGAAAGAGACGCTTCCCAAAGAAAAGTAGCTATCAAAAGTTTCACGTATGTATGTGCAAATGGCCTTAGAATGATTGCGGTGAGACTTCAGATCCTGCCCCAATTTCATGTTGAACTCCAATTAACTGTTTTACCAAATCCCATCTCTCATGATAATCATTACATCAGTCAGCTACACCCTGATTAATATTCCTTACCTCAAACTGTATCTGAAACACGTTTTGAGTAATACAGGGGAAAAGTCCAGTCTCATTTTCAAGTCATATTGAAATCCTTTGTTACTGAGTTAAAACAAATTCATGGAAAGCTAACTTTTAGGCTTGCAGTGGATACCTTCTTATTCAACTGGATAGAAAGGAATTGTCTTTTATTCACATTTAAATTTTTTTTTTAGATGAAAGACAAAGGCTTAATAAATGTGTTTCATCTCTGCTGTGTTTAGCTAGGTACCCGTAAGACTGTGATCTGAGTAACATGTATTACAGCATCTTCTGATCCACCCCCTGACTGGTTTAGATTTCTAATTTTTATTTTAGTTTGCTTATCCTTGTACGGAGACAAGAATTAAGTAACTGGTCTGTCTGTACCTGTCAGTCTTCAGATCTCTCTGCTTCCTGCTCTCCCCCATCCTTCACCCTTCCTGCCACACTTTTGGTCATTTAACTCTTGGTTGTGTCCAGCCAGGCTTAGCAGGGAAATAGACATCTCAAAGATGGGGCTGTCTCTGCAGATTTCTGAGCGTGACCAGCTGAGCTGGGTAGTGAGCCCTGAAGGAAGGCACAGTGAGGATGAAGCTGGAGGAGCAGGTGTTGTGGCCTCTGTGTGGCAAGGCTTTCAGGCCCTGGTACTGCTCTGGACAAGTGGCAGGACATGTCATCTCTGATGGATAAGAGACACTGTCTAGGGTGTCAGTGACGAAATGGGAGGGAAGTGGGTTAATGCAAGGGGAAAATCTTCAGGGGACCAAAGGGACACGTGTAGGATGCAGGTTTCATTAGTTTAGCTGTACAAGAATGACTTCAAAGTGTGTCTCAAATTGACATGGATCCTAAGTATTTCAAAGAACTCTTTTTTTTTTTTCCCCAAGATACTCAATTGCTGCATTTGTCTTTGTGCACAGATATCTTTCTTTTAATTGATTTTCCTTTACCCATATGAAGGTTATTAACATAATCAAGTACTTTTGCTCAGTAGTTCCATCTCAGAGGCATGTATTTTGCTGTCAACACTGAAAACAGTAGATTTCAGAACAGATCAAGTTCTTCAGGATTACATTTTTAAAAGATAACATGCTTTTGATTTTAAGAATGAAACACGCGTGCCAAAATGACATTTTAAAAGCAACTAGTGTAAGGTTTAGGAAACGAGTCAGGTTGACAACTTCGGAGAATAACATAAGCCGTAAGCAGGCAGTTTTCACCGTGTTAATATATCAGTGCTTCTCAATGAGTGGAAATCCAAGAGGTAGCACATCCACTGTGATTCATTCAAACCCTCCCCTTTCTGGTAATATTGCCAAGAAGAAACAAAACAAAATCATGTAGCACAGTTAGCCTTGTGATGTCAGGAGTGCTGTCATATGTCATCTCAGGAACAATGTGATTACCTATCTTCATAGCAGCCAGTCAGCAATTACCAGTTGGCTATTCTTTTTCGTCACTAAAACCAATTCAAACGCATTCTCTACAAACAGAAGTCTTTACAACTGATTCTGTTAATACTTTGTTCATTTCTTTATGCCTTTATTCTTCAAACCTACAATAAAATGAAGAGATTTTCATCCAGGACAAATTTTCATGATGCTGTTATACTTAAGTTAATAATTTTACATTCTGGACGTGAGAAAGTTATTGTCAATTGTGAACCTGTCTCTGATACTGATGAGCAGTTATTCACCCACTGTTAGTTTACCAGAATGGCTGGACCTGATGGAGTACTGTGTAAAAAGTCAAGAATCTCCTGTTCACTTTGCTGCAGAAGTTTGTTTCTCCACCTGAAACTTTCAGAAATTCCTGTCATTTCTAGTAATGATAAAATGATGAATTTTTTCTTCTTTCCTTTTTGTCAGAAGTCTTAATGATTGTCCTTGCTTGTATGATATGAAGTATTTTATGCAGTGAATTTTTTTTTTTAAATACCTCAAACTGCATCTTTATTCTATTTCCTAATTTAGCCATGGTACAAGTTCCTTAACTTGTAAAAAAAGAAACTCCCTACCTGCAAGTGACTTTTTTTTACTGACTGATCGTACTAACTTTAAGATGCAGTTCTGAATATACTTAAAAATCTCAGTGTTCTAAATGGCTACCAGAAAGCAGCCTAAGTTTTAAAAAGAGACTAGTTATGTACAGATGGGTCATACTTGGGGTACCCAGTTCAACACATTCTCAAAGAAGCAGGGTTTTTGGAAGGTATTGTCCCTTAGAAATTTTCCGTCCTCTTCAAATCAAGCATAAGACACTAGCTGCTTTTGAAAATTAAACCTATGTTTCCAGTTGCAGCTAGAAGCAGACTTCCCAAAAAGTTCACAAAGAGCTGGTACTTGTGAGATTTGTTTTGCTGGATGCTGCAGGATCGGGATGTTCTGTCTCCTCATAAGTATCTGAATTTTGGGACTTTTTTCTAAAGTAAGTTATGAATTCCAAGCTTTTGACCTTTTTTGTTGTTGTTGTTGTTAATCTTTATGTGAGATAATTGAGAGACTAGATTGCATTTTACTGCAAGAAAAAAAGTGTATCATTCGTAAGATACTTACTTTCAGAGTAGATGTGTCATCCTTATTGCTGAAGCCCTATTTTAATGCAGTGGAGTGCTCTTTATTCTGTGCGGTGTGATTGTATGGTGTTTATTCAATCCCTGTGTGTCCACATGAGTTTGACGCTAATCAGCTGTAATTGCATAATTTACAGATGATTACTGAGAAATCCTCTACTGGTCTAGCAAAGACCTTCCGCGTTGCTGGGCTCTGTAGTTTCAGGCCATCATTCTTGCGGTCCTCAGTCTTTCACAATCCCATCAGTTTGGCAAATGCCCAAAACATATTTAGTCATGAACTCATTACTGATACAACAGGCAACACAGTGCATGAAACACCATGCTGCCCACAGCATTCCTAAATAATATGTTCTGGAATGCTTATCTTAAATTCCATCTTGTTATTACTTTGGCACATTTAAATAAGTGGACTTGTCAACAAATAACAATCAGAAGCAACAGGCAACGTTTCATTCAAGTTATGTCATTGCCCTCCGGATTTCATCGTCCATATGTGAAAAGCATTCCTTCCTTGGGAAATAAGAAACATGGGAAAAAATTAGTGCAATTTTATTAATATTTGACAGCTATTCATGTGTTTCATGACTAAGAGAGGCAGTGATACCAATCTAACACAGCAGCATTATGGTAGCCAAGACCAGTAGCTTCTACCCCGTACATCACCAATGAGTCACTGCCTGATCTTATCCAAATTGCCACTTGCCACCAAGAGAATCCTTTGACCCCAGTTTGTGTGGAAAACCAGCAAGTGGTGGCCATCCAGAATTTCGGAGGCAGAAATGAAGAAGCACTTGTAAAAAGTATGTTTATGATGTCTCTGTGCTTCCTTGCATCCTTTTGTAAAGCGTAGAAAACAATCTTTACTGTTGTTAAGTATTTTGGAACCTGCTTTGTTCATTGGAAGTTACTGAAAGTGCATGTCTGTTATAAGGACCGATGTGCTCTTCAAATACATTGCTAAACAAGCAGTGTAGTGAAAGAGGGCTAATTTTCTTTGTGTGTGAAAAGCAGCAGCAATGTGTATTGTAAATTGTTAGCATGACATTTTTATATGGTTTAGAGATTTAAAGATTTTGGTGAGATTAACGGTCTAAGATTTAAAGTGAGCCTTCACAATATTTCATGCTTTAGGAAGCAGCTATTCCAGTCATAGGATCTGTGTGTGTGGGAAGAGTGTGGGAAGGGGTGTGTGCATAACTGAGGGCCTTCTGAAAAGAGCAAGAAGAGCTCTTTCTTGGTTTACACATTTTTAAAGAATACAGTGTGGTTTTAGGGTTTTGTTTTTAAATCCATATAAGAACTCCTCCTCTGGGCATTGGGAAAGCCACATAGAAGAGTTAAATATGACATTGAACATGGTATGGTGAAAGAGAAGGCATGAGTGGGTAGTAGATAAGGCAGAGGCAATACTGCTTGATTGTGTGTGATGTGGAGTGTCATCAGTTATAAGATAAATAAATAAAACGAGCACTCTGTGAGCTACCCCTCTTTTTATGTCACTAGGAGTTGTCTCCAAATGCAAAAATATTAGAAGCAGGAACTATTCTGGTAGATCCAAATAGATGCTATATCCTGGTACCTCCAAATATACTCTTCCAAAATAAAAAACCAGTGTAATTAAATATTTTATTGTTAGCATGGTGCTATTGCTACTCAGAGAGGCAACTGCGTGCTTTGTCTTGGATTTTAAGTGTTCCTGCATTGCTATACTTCCCTTACTTGAGATTTTGCTTCCAAGTGATACCAGTTTTGCTGCACTGAATCTCTATTTATGGCCAGTCCACTGCTGAAAGGAAGATTGACATTTTCAGCTATGCTGGGTATTTCCCATTGTAACAGCCTACTGTTTCCATAGAAATCCTTCAAAGTGTTTTAATAGAATGTGAGTAAAAAAGGAGTTTTGTTGACACATTTATTCTGCCAGGTTTTTAACAATCTGATTAATGTCTCCTCAATATTCACTTCTTTTAAAAAAACAAAAACAAAAATGCAGAAAACAGACATGCTGTTTCCACGACACTTTCACTGTCCATTTCCAGGACCTTTGAATTTGTTTCTCCGTTCTCTTTTTTTCCTCCCCACCACCCCTCACCCTATCATCATTCTGTCCCTGAAAGCCCTTTTTTACATAAAATTAGCACTAGCAAATCGACAGTGGTGACAGAAAGCCCTTAAATCAGACACTGAGCATTTTATGATTCATCAGAAACTCTCTATGCCTCTGAATCAAGTTACTTACTAAATGGTGGCTGCGTTATGGGCAGAGCGAGATGTGAGTAACCCATGCCACGCATTGTCAGAACTTTTGGAGCCCGCTGGAGATACCCACGTTGAGCTGAATACATTTTGTTTTAAGGGGGTGTTGATTTAAATGTTGGATGATTCACTGCCTCCTGCTGTCTCCTGCAGTGTGGGCATAATACTTGTACATTTGAATGCAGTGCTTTTTAATCGCTTTCATTTAATGTCCATCCTCCTCCTCCTTGCCACCGCACGATACCAGTTACCTTGTGAAATGTTCCAGTTACTCCATTTCATACTCACTCCTTATCAGGCTCCAAAGTTGTACTCCAGCCTTCCTAGGAGTCATAATTCTAGCTTTCAGCATCTTTGTTATTCCTGCAAGATATTATTATGTATAGCCATGTGAATCCTTCTCATGCCTCGCCTGCGTTTGCTCAGTTCACACAAAAAAAGGATTAGTTGTCGGTCTTTGTTAAGTATGAACAGAAATAGATATTGCTGGCAATGACACGTATTAACTTGTTTTATAATTAAGTTTTCTGACATCTGGAAATAAGGTTTTGGTGAGTCTGATGATGATCAAGACTTTTTTAAAGCAATCAGCTGACCTATTTGTTCACAACAGCAATGAAATTATTATGAGTGACTTCTAAGTATTTGTTCATAAACCTGAAAGATAATTTGAGTTCTTGTAGCATAGAGTGAGTGGGTTCTCATTTTTTTTGGTACCTATTATGTAATTTGAAAGACTTCAAGCTAGTAACCTGCTGAGCAGAAATTCCTTGATCTGTCAGGCCCTATAATGCCCCCAGCCAGTGAAGCAGGAGGAGATTCCTTAACTAAGTATGTATCTGTCTATCTATCTTAAACAAAATTATTTTCTCATTTCTGACTCACTCCAATCATTGTGCATTTTACACATCTTGAGATAAGTTTCTGGGTATCTCAGTATAGGCATTTAGTGTCTGTTTAGATGTCTCCTGTAAGTCCTGGGTCATATCCCCCAGCATCTTGCAAATGTCTCAGACAACAGGGTGCATCTAAAATGACACTAGATGCCTACACTTAAGCACCTGAATCCCGTCCCTTATTTTTAGCCAACATAAAGCTTCCCTCACTAAACACTTTATAAATCAGATAAATATAGGGCTCCCTCATTGCATCTTCAAATGACTTGTGGTATGTAGCTACCTCTGGTACTTGGAGTCCATTTCCACTGGAGTGAATAAGATCCTTTTTATAGCATGCGTGTCACTGGATCACAAATGCTTTGGATCCTGAACACTTCTTTGACTATCCTGTATTATTTTCAATGTTATCAGAATGAATTGGTGTAATTAGAACATAAACCCTTCTGGCCGCAGAGATTGGCTTCTGCCTATCAGTTGCTAAATTCTGTTTGGTGTATGTCAGAGACCAAAACTGCAGCTGACACCCAGTGATGAGGAGTGCTCTGTGCATGTTCCTGGAAAGACAGGATTTTAAAGTCTTGCTGTCACTCAGGAAAGGTGTAGTTATTGCCAGGGGACTTCCACAAGATTAACAAACCTACCAGATATCACACAGTCATTGTCTAAATAGCACCCTCATGGCACTCATTTAGGGTTTTCTCCATATGGCTTGCTTTGGGGGCTCAGCAGCAGGGAGTAAATGTATGGACTGCTTTTTAGTTGCAGGTAAACAAAACAAATGGATTTATGGGGAAACTAAGTGAGAGAAAGCACAAAGTAGAAAAGTCTAAAAAAACTTGGAGGAAGATTGGGAGTAGAAAGTCAATGGAGGAGACTGACAGCAGATGCAGTTCTGGAGAAAGACCAATGCATTGTAGTTTCTTAGCAAGCCAATCCAGCAAATCTATGCAGCCATTACATTAAGAAAACTGGGGAACAAATTAGTAGGTGAAAGATAAGATATTTCACCTCTGTTCCTGTTAAAGTAATTGTTGCCCATTTAAATACTAAACACTACAATCTTGTCTTGTACATGAACCCAAGCATGCAGCCTTTTAAAGCTCTGATATCACAACAATTGCTCAATGAATGGTAGCAAGTGAATGGTATAATACAGTATGGGTGGTTATGGGAACTTTCAAAAACGCATTTAGGGTCTTCTGAGTTGCCTTACAGTTATTCTGCTGCTAAAATTCTTTGCTTAGGGGATAGAAACAGCTCATTGAATTAAATGCAGCTTCTTCAAGATGTGACAGAACATAATGAAGTTAATAGTGATTTGGATTAAGGAAATTTTGATACTGATATTTTTGCTCTGACTGTTGGCATATATTGAATGACTGGATAATTCCTTTGCAATGAATAATGGATCATTTTGTCTAGCATACTGTAACATTATGCAAATTCATCACGCACAGCAGCAGTACAAACTTTGCTATTCCCTCTTGTTACATCTGGCCTGTGCTGAAGTAGGGAATGTTGAATGCAGGGAAGAGGGAACAGGGCTGTCCAGGGTTGCAGGTTTTTGTAACAGCTTTGCCATTGAGAGCATGTCTAAATAGAGAAGTTATATGGCTTTTTGTCAGATTTTCTGCATTCAGTCAGATCAGCATGGCGTGCAAGTTTTGCCTGCTTTTTGTTGTTTAAGCAAAATTAAGGTCATGTTTGGCATCAATGCGCAAAGTTGCTTCAGCTGAACTACAAGCACAATGGTAGTTACACAAGTCTAATGTCTCCTAACACACCCTGTGAATCTGAACGTGCCATGAATTTTGCTATGCCTCGGTTAATATTGCTGCAGAACTTACACTATAATGCTTACCAGCAGCATGATTACTGAAAAGTGTTTTTATATTCTCAAGTGAAAACACACAATAGCAATGTGGAGGATTGTTGAATTGTACAAAAATACTGGGAGCGGAGAGCACATTGATTTATCCGTGTTGCCTGGGGAAATACGAATTTGCACAATTTCAAATGATCTATCCAGAAATTAATAGAAAGAAAAAAAGCCTGTCCCCCAAAAGCCTGCAGATAAAGGCTGTAATTCAGAAGCTCTGAGGAAAGTCAGTAGTGAGTATGATGTGAAAGTGCAAAATTTTCAGGCCTCTTCTCTCCTATTCACAGTGTGGGAACTCATGCTAAGTGGAAGCTATTCCTCACAGAAAGGGAGAAGAATGGATCCAGCCACTAATTGGGATAATTGGATCCTTCCCTACACTATTTTATTGACTTACACATTTGACGGACCACATAAATAAATTTTGCCAAATATGAAAAAATGACTTTGCCTGTGAATTTGATGGCTAGCTAAACCATGCTGACTTTAAGTTAAAAGCGGCATATACATTTTCATATGTCAAGCACAAAGTTCTCTGAGGGTCTCGTGTGGAACAACTGCTGTCTAGGGTGCACAGCACCAAATCCAAGTGTGCGCTGGAGGTGCAGCAGCTTCAAACACAGGCAGATAGACGTGTTAAGTATGTCATCTTTGTACAATGCTGAGAATGCTGATGCTACAGCTCTATTAGTTGAGTTGAGGACTCAGCAGCTAGAGGAATATAGGAAAAAAATCATTTGGGGAGGGGAGATCAAGAGAGAGCAAGAAGATGGGAGCTGGACAATTGTACTGTTTTCTGAAGGAGAAGATACTTGTGTTTTCACAGAACAGATAGGTAGTTGATTTGCAAATTCATTATTCTCTGGTTTCTTCTCAAACAGCACATTAAGAGCTCAATTACATATTCACAGATGTAAGTTTACTGGAAGGGATGGAGAGAAGCACAGGAGGAGATTTCTGTTCCTAAGAAACCATAGCTGTAAAGAGGTACCCGTCCTCGTGCTACCAGGGCTTTCTTCAAGGAGTGGCAAGTACTGCCAGGGGCTTACTGGATGGTTGGGGACCAAGGTCCTTGCTGCTAGGAGCTAAGTGGAAGGAAAGAGTTTGGGAACTGGCCAGTAAACTTTGTTCTTGAAATAATACTTAAATGAGAGCTGTTCATTGAAATGCAGGCTCTCCCGCCTCTCTGGGAAGTATGGGTATCTCTTCCTACACGGGGCAGTGCTAGAAAGGCTTCTGGGTAGGAGGAAAAGGCTGTCTCTTCAAAGTGTCGTCATACATCCCCAAAGGGCACTATCTCTTCAGAGACACTACCTGAAGGTATTCCTCAAGGGATTTATTGCTTTCAGATGCTATTGCTCACACAATGCGTTTAACCCCACTCTTCAGCACAGCTCAGTGCCTTACTAGGCGACTACAGGATTAAGTCCTTATCAAGCTTTGTGTACTACAATGGGCCAAGACTATTTTAGGAATCTTTTCCTTTGTGTTGAATCCCAGGCTCTACACAAGCTTCAGTCTGGGTGCAGGAACTGCTTGTCTACGGCCTTTTCTGACTGCAAACCCGTTTCGTATTCTTAACAACTTGTTATTGTCTCTTTTGCCTTCTGAGATCGCTATAACTTAATACTAAACATTGCGGTAAGCAGTTATATTAAATAAATCTGACATAAAGAGCAGCACAAGCTGCGGCAGATTATGTTCTCCACATTTATTGTATGTTACTGCAGATATGTTAGCCTTCCGCTATTAGTACCAAATACATATGTGTTTTACTGGCACCTCCTTTTTTGCTTTGCTTGCCCTGAAGTGGCTGATTTATGTGTTTTTAAATAGTTGGTGTAAACAAATGCAGTACATGAGACCTTTTGCAGTACTTGTGAAACCCCTCCCAAGTCCATCTGTCCTTTGCAATTGTTCCAAGCCACAGAAAGGGGTGTGTGCGTGTGCTTGTGTGTGTGGATATAGCTATATATATAGCTTAATAATAATCAAGCCTATACTTTTCCCATTAAATTGTACTGGAAACATCTCAGTTTTAAATAAGTCATGGTTTCAATAAAGGATTTGTTTTACCTTTTCACTAAAAATTAAAAATGAAAAAAAGAAAGTATCATGCAAAGTTACACAGTTTGCTGAAGAGATCTGAAGTGGATGTCATAAGGAAATGCACTGCTGCTTGAACTGAGTTAATTTGAGAAGGATAGGAAAATAAACAAGAACTGCAAATGGGGCAGTACTTCCTTTTTCTTTTGCAGTAACTCGTGATGTCAAAATACCAGAACAAATTTCTTCTTAAAGCCCCAATCTTCCCCTCCTCCCCCTCCAGATGTGTCCCCCCCACCCCAGCAATAATACATAAAGGAAGGTTTTTAGGTATGTATAATTCAACAAGTGAGCAAACTTCTCTTTACAGTGTGACAGTTAGACTTGTTTGGAAAACAGGGAAAACTTTTCATTCAGGTATTTGCTGATTCTTTTCTGAAAGTCATCATTTAAATAGCAAAGCCTCTTCAATATTTCAAATGTTTGAATCAGAGAGTTGCAACTGTGATGAAATGTTTATTGAAAATGTGGGCTTTTTTCCCACTGAAATTTTACTGCTGATGAAAAGCATTGCCACTTTTTCCATCAAATCTAATGCCATTTTATTTAAAATGAAATGAAACAGCAAATTCATGACTACTTGATGGATTGTTAAACAGTATTTGATAGGTTTTCTCAACTGGTTGGAATTTTGAAGTTTTGGGTTTTTTTTCTCGTGTGTGTGTTTTCAGTATGGTGATTGTAAGCCCATATTTAGGTCATGCTTTAATACAGCTAGTGGCATTTGGGGGATGAGATCTGAGCACCATTTAAATTAATACACATTTTGTCATTGCTATGGATGAGACAGCATGCCTAAATAAATTCTTCCACAACTCAGTTACCCTGTTCCAAAGATGTTGTTTAATGTCCCTATGATACTATAGTATTATTGGTTCTTTACCACCTAAGGAATGCCATTTCAGTTCATTTGGGGTCTAAGTTCCTTTATGTTCAAAGATGCGATGTGTAAGGTCTATGTGAACCACAGTTACTGATAATAATTTGGGACAACTCCACTGAAATATTCTAATGTGTTTGTGGAGAGAGTTTCTTGACATTTTGTTATGTCTAAATAGCATGCAATGACCTACAGTCACTTTTCCCTCAGGATAAATGATGGAAGTGCAAATAACAATGTTGGGAATTGTTTTAATCAAGCATTTAAAGTATCCTCGCTCTTCTGCAAATCTCCTGTTAATGTGGTTTTAGTGATACTTCTTATTTCTTTTTTCCTCACATAATGCTATAATTGAATGAAGCTTGGAAATGCAGAGGGAGCATTACAAGAATTATATAAATAACTAAAGAGGTGAGGAGAGAAAAGGGCAAGAACACTTTAAAGTCTCCAAAGGGAAAAAAAAAATCCATGTTCAGTTTGCTTTTTAAGGTGAGGTATTCATCTGTTCTTAATTTATCCACACTAATACAACCTTCCCTATTCATCTCATCATCTCCTGATGAATAATACATGAATAAATATTGCTACCTATATACTCTGTGAATGCAAAATTAGTTTATAATTCCCCAGAAAGGTTTTATTAATAGTACAGTGTTAACCACCTTGGTTTGAGTCATAATTAATTGTTACTGTATATTTGTGAAACCCAAGGGAATGAAAACAAGAGGAGGCAGAAGACGGGGGGAAAAAAACACCCTGGAGTTAGTTGCATTGAAAGAATAAATTCTTTTTAGTCTGAGCAGGAAGCTGGTAATACTTGTTAATGTAGTCATTCTTTAAAATAGTCTTTCAGATGATTCAGTTAGAAATCTTCATTGTGCTCTAGCTATTAACAGAAACCACCTGAATTTCTGGATGGAAGTCCAGTGGAAAAAGAGTTATAATATCCAGAAGCCTCTGTAATGGCATGCTAAGTTTTCCATTGATTGTTTTCAACTCTCATATTCGCTTTTCATTTTTAAAATATAGTATTAAGGAAAGGTTGAGGGGTAGGCAAGTTTGCCATCTTACCCATTTTTTGCTTCACAACCTATTAAAGAGAAATATATCACTTAGCTTAAAAAAAAAACCTAATCAGTAACATTAAGTTCTGTGATACACACCCCATTAACCTTGTGCTTCACACTGTCTCCAAAGAGCCTGTGTAGAAAGGTGGCACAGCAGATCACTAACAGGACCAGGAGTGAAACCTGAATATGCAAAATATCTTTCAAAGTTCCTGTATTCCTTCATCAGTGTGCAAACTTTGTGGGTGATAAAATCCAGGGGAGCTCTGGCAGCAAAGCAGAGGGAATTCTACTCTGAGTATAGCTGCATGGATTGGCAGGGGAAAAATCCTGATAAACAGTGGAAAGCACCAGTAAATAATTACAAATGTAATGCTCTGAACTCCTCTGAACCCTGACAGTGGCAATTCATTCCCAAAGAATACCTATTTGTCATTCCACCCACTGCTGTGCTATAGCCGACACTGAAAACATATTAGGAAAGTGTATGTAATGTTCAAGGCATCTTCAGGCTCTTTCAGATGTAGGAAAATCCAGACTGGGTTGCTCAACCACCTTTTCTACCAAAACACCAGCTGGAGAGGAGCTCCTAATTATTTGGAACTCAGTGTGCTAGTATGAG
This sequence comes from Phoenicopterus ruber ruber, assembly GCA_009819775.1. NCBI lineage: Eukaryota > Metazoa > Chordata > Aves > Phoenicopteriformes > Phoenicopteridae > Phoenicopterus > Phoenicopterus ruber. The sequence goes on from CM020216.1 coordinate 58,396,902, forward strand.
CTTGAACAGATGAAGGCTACACTGAGCCAAATTGCCCTTTCACACCACCTTTACGCTGGTATAACATCACCGACTTAAACACCATTAAGCAACAGATGAGTGGGTCTGCATATCCGCATGTAGTGTGCACAGGGAATGAAAACTTTTTCTTTAAAGTGATCTGTAGGAACTGTTGTGAGCAGGGGAAAGAAGAGGAAACACAAAATACAAGGTGGTCAAAAAAACGAAAGCAAGCAGTTCACGGGGGAGGAAGAAGGCGGCTCACGAGGGGGACAGAGCTCCCATGTTCAGAGACCTCTGCGTGGTGTGCTTTTCTTACTGTCATGCCTGTAGTATGCAGCAAACACAGAAAAACACTGACAGTATTTGTGATCAGTGATTTATCATTCCTGTGCTGTGTTATGTCCAGGTTAAGCTGCATGAGCACTGAACGTGCATACCATAAGTAATAATGTTCATTCCGGAAGCTGCAGAGGTTTTGGCAGCAACTTCAAAATTAACACAGATACTTGGAGGTTTAAGGGGTACAGGCTCATTTTGTTCTCTGTGAGAACAACACTCTGCCCTATTATCTTTTGATGTAAATTGATTCTTGAGAGAATTTTCATGGAATCTATTTAAGGAAATAGGAATTTTAAAAAGGAATCTTTCATGAATTGTAATGCTGCTGGTTTCACTTTTCCTTTAGCCCACTCTAGCACGGAATTGGCTGGATTGTACCACTTCACTATTTAGATTCATATAGCTCTAGGCAAAATCTCAGGCAGAGAATATGTATATCATCCTTGAAACCACTGATAATAATGTTGTTAACATGACTTATCAGTCTTCGTATTTTCAGCAAGAAAAGCTAACAGTCAGACCACTTCATTAGCAGAACACAACTCTGAGCCTCTGAAGCGTAAATGAAATCTCTCCTTGCTGCCTTTATCTGGCTCTCCAAGCTACAGAGGGAGTGTTATCAAACCCTTTCTTTACACTGCAGAGCGGCATCACTCTTTGGAAGATCTCCAGCAGATGCTGAAACGAGGCCTTTGGGGGTGGCTCTCCGCAGCTCTTGCTGCTTTCCTCTTAGTGACATGGACTCAGAAGAGGGAACTGTGCATAGGCAAAGTTTGGTTTGCCTCCATGCAAAAGCCTTTAAGCTCCCCAAGAAGTCCTCTCTCCTCTAAGACATCCGAGAATGAAAGCCCTGCTTGTTAAATCCTTACCCCATCAGTGGGAAGCTAAAATAATAGGCAGCAGGCTATTGGTTTTTTTCAGGCACTGTAAACAGGTAAATAAAAATTCAGCAATCTGTAATTTAGAGTATAATCTCAGCACTATAACCCTGCTAGCATTATTCAATATACTTGTTGATTTACGTAGAAACAGTATAGACAATGCACTGAATACACTATTCAGGGCTTAGAGTTTCACCTGTGGAGAACTTACAGCCCCCATGTATGCCAAGAAACAAATGTTGTTATTATGCATAGGACTACAAGGAAGCTTGTATTATCAAACAGGCAATAGCATGTCATGTATTTCAGTTTGTAAAACTGGCATTTTAATAAAAGATGTCAGTTTAATTTAGAGCTTAAGCAGAGGACATGGGCAAATATTTTCCAATTCATTAGGCCACGGGCCCAAAGCATGGAAATAAATTCTTCTGATGAGTCCTGTCACCACATTGTAATTCCAACGCTGCCATTTTCTGAAATTAAGCAGACCCATGCCACCCTTTGCTCTACTAACGTAGCTCCAAATGCTTCCAGAGAGTTTCCCAGGGCTGGCTGTGAGGCTGTATCATAGTGGGAGCCCATCACACAGGAGACGCATGGGGAACGCAAGGAGTGTGTTTTGCCCTGAGTAACTGGTTTAAGATAAGTTATGAGCTCATGAATCAGGAAAACAAGCTATTTTCAGTTCATGCTTTCTGCTAGGTTCTTTTCTTGATGCCCACTCATATAAACATAATTATTCTATGTTTATAGCACTGGAACAAGAGCAGGGTTTGAGAATGTGAATATAAGCTGTGGAAACTGCCTCAATGTAAGGATGAGGAAAGAAGAAAGTCACAAAATAGGTGCTGCAGCTTCTGTGTGTTTAGGAGGGAGGAGTTCTATCATGTGCTGCCTGTTGGAGGGGTTTCCCTTCTTTATTGTGCCAACTGGCAAACCTCTTACTGAAACTTCTGTGTCAGTTTTCAATATTACTACCAAAAATCAGTTGGCTGTTGTAATCCTTTTGTTTAAATAATTGCAATCCACTGTAGAACAAAAGTTTTACGTCATCTGCAAATGTATGCCAGTTTGTAGAAAGTGCATGGAGTTTGATTTTTTGTTATTGTTGACATTTTCCTTTCAGCCATTCATATTTATACAGGAGCAAAATCTCTTGGTGCAGCTTGCCTGGTGATTGCATTCGGGTTAGGCATTTAGAAACAAGTATTGCTAAGCTTATAGCACTGTTGCTAATGGTGGATGAAGGTTGTCTCGTGTCGTGTGAACTGGTCACAGCGGTGGGCACATACCTTCTGCATTTTTCCTCTGTTTTTATGAAACAATACATTGTGAATCGGAGAACAGTTTGTTTAGCATAAATTGTGCAACGGCTCGCCTAAGTGAAATGGAGCACACAGCTTAACCACAAAGATTAAAAATATTTTTTCTGTTTTTCAGATCTGGCTAATAATTGCACAATGAATGGTGTCTTTGTTTCAACCCCTTATAGATACAATGTCTGCGTGCAGGTATTTGGGAAAATACCTCTGCTCTCCTGAGACCCCACCTTGGAGTACTGCATCTAGTTCTGGGGTACCCAGCACAAGAAAGACATGGACTTTTTAGAGCAGGTCCAGAGGAGGGCCACAGAAATGATCAGAGGGATGGAACACCTCTCCTATGAAGACAGGCTGAGAGAGTTGGGGCTGTTCAGCCTGGAGAAGAGAAGGCTCTGGGGCGACCTTACTGGGGCACTTTCAATATATAAAGGGGGCTTATAAGAAAGACAGAGAAAGAATTTTTACCAAGGCTTGTAGTGACAGGACAATGGACAATGGTTTTAAACTGAAAGAGGGTAGATTTAGACTGGACATAAAAAAGGAATTTTTTTTATAGTGAGGGTGGTGAGGCACTGGAACAGGTTGTCCAGAGAACTTGTGAATGCTCCATCAGTGCAAGTGTTCAAGGTCAGGTTGAGTGGGGCTTTGAGCAACCTAATTTAGTGATAGATGTACCTCCGCATGGCAAGGGGGTTGGACTAGATGATCTTTAAAGGTCCCTTCCAACCTAAACCTTTCTAGGATTCTATGAAAATTAGACTTTTCTTTCATTTATTTCTGCCAAGATACTGGGTCCAAAGGGAAAACCATGTGATCCAAAACTGGGCACAGTTGTCCCTTTCTGCTGCCCAGCTGCCTTAGCCTCAGTGTGAGTTCAGTCATTTTCTAGTAATGTTGATAGAAATGGTCTTCATTTCATATTAAGAGAGGAACTTTAATAAAGTGGAAATAAGAAATGATGATGCAAAAATGGAAGTGTCCTGGAGAGTGAATTTGGAATTAATCTTCTTCCAGTGGGTTTATACTGTGTCCATAAAAAATAGCACCATATACACAAATTTTTCAGTTACTGTGTTTTATCAACTAATAATATAAGAAGATTTTGCAAAAATCTGAAAATTTGAGTGTATGTTTCATGTAATTCTCTCCTACACTTAGGAAATGAAAGTGAGCTTATGTGTAAAAGTATTGTTTCCCACTGTCTTTTAATGAAAACAACTTGGATCTGGTTGATGATCAAAATTTTCAGATCAACAGTGCTAAGTACTAAGCTCATACTTCTTCCTAAAGTGCTAGAAGTTCTTTATTTCACTTGAGGGAGATTTTTTCTAAGGGTTTGTCACAAGAGTTTTTTAATTTACTCCATGATTTCAGTGCCATGATAATGGAAACATAAGTAACATGGCTGTGGTTCCAGTAGTTACCAGTGCTATGTTAAATAATACAGTTATCATCCTTACAAGTATTTTAACTTCTCTTCTGGCATAGATCTAAATGGCACTACACCCCTAGATCCTTCAGAAAGTAGCTGGCCCACAGTAGAATAGTGACTGAATTTTACACTACTCAATCTAATATTATTATTGTTTACTGTTGATACAGAAACAATTCACTGTGGTTCCTGGTTAGCAGGATTCTTATGTGGATGCCTAATTCTTGTCATTGATTCTCATTAAACTCAGTGAAAGTATGCAAACGCTTAAAGCTCTGTACTTTGAAATATTTTCCTGAGTCAGACTTCTACACCTTAAAGCAGTGGAATTATTTTCACTGACACTAGTAAGAACTGAATGGGAATACAAGGTACAATAATAGCCATATTTTTCCCATCAGTGGTATGTAGGGGACCCATACTTGTCTTAACAGTGTGTATGTGAACTGAACATGCCAATATTTTTTCATTCTATTCAACTCTTTTGCAAAAGAGTTGGTGTAGCTGTGCTAATATATTTTTTGTGGGAACAGTCTCAAGGAAGGAGATCTTCTTTAATTGTTCCCTCTTAGAGCAGTAAATAGGTACTTCCATCTTGGAGCAAGGAATGTCTGGTTTTGGTTGGTTACATTTTTCTATCCCCCGGCCAACATACAACCTCAAATATGCATATGCATTATGTATAGTGATTAGGGTTTACTTAGTAGAAAGCATGAGTTATATATTCAGTTTTGCCACAAAATAGAAGTCCTTTCTTCCAAAGGAATGTCCGCATTTCCGCTATGCCGATCTGGTTAAAGGGCACATGATTTCCTGTAATTTATGTGTTTTGTTGTGTTTTTTTTCTTTCATCTTTCTTTCATAGTTTGTAGAGAAGCTTTTCTATTTTCTAATTTTAAATACTTCCTGGGATAAACTAATGGGATGCAAGAAGGAAGTTTGTCTTATTCAGTAGCCAAAAACAAACATAATTGGAAGTTTGTGGAAGGACAAACTTATTGGTTTGGGTCTGGATCCGGATTTGTAGTTGTTGTTGATGTGGTGGTGTCTCCTGCAGCGTCAGGCAAGTAGGTGGAATGGGGCAGGTGGTGTAGCTAATTGCCTTAGTGTTTATCGTGTCTTGCATAAGGTTTTTTATATCAAGACACAGGATGAATGGATCATTAGGAGTTTGGCAAGAGTGTTTTGTGGGGAGAGTAGCCTAGAAGGAATACCACTGTAATAAGCACAGCATAAAATCTAAAGATAAGCAGAAGAGAGAGCTTACAATGGCAAAACATGCTATTCATATCAGCTTAAACTTCTGAACTCATAGTTTGGAGAACTGAGAGCGATAGTTATTATCTGTCTGGGATCTGCTTGGGTCACTGAAATCTTGTACCCACAGTCTGTGTGCAGACAGAATTGTCATTGCTTTTCATCTAATAGACTGCAGAACAGAAATTTTAGGCCACCAACATTTAGCTTGCTTGATTATGTTCACTGAAGTCATTTCCCAATATGTGATGTGAAGTGGTTGGTCATTTCAAATCCGTTTAAACCTCCTCTCACTATCACTAATAATGAGGAGGTGATTCAGTCACTTTGAGGACTTCAAAACATTTTGCATATTTTGAAGCAATTTCTCAGCTCTATTTTTATCTCTTTAGTTGAGAAGTATAGAGGGACCCAACCCAGACGTCTGCCAGAAATCATCTGCTGGATGTTACAGATGCATTTGGGAATCCCCAGCATAGCAGTATCTGGTAGAACTTAACTGCAGAGCCTCCCTCCCGCCCCTAGGTGCCCATGCACATGCCCCCCATGAGCCTCCACCAAGTATCTGCTTGGGCCACAGTTTGGCAGCACATATTCATTCCACAATTTCTGGTAGCAATGTACTGTTGAAGCATTCTTCTAATGGGTGGCTTATGGCATTTTTTTGCAAGTCACTGTACATCCGTGGTTCTAAAGAAGGACATTACTTAGTTTGGGCTTATTTTTCTCAGAAGAACATTCCTAATAAATTCTGGTTAAGACCTTCACCAGCAATTCCTTCCTTACTCAGGAAATCTCACATTGTGCTGGCATGAGTGTTGTTTTGTTTGGGTTTGGGTTTTTTTTGGAGTGGGTTTTTTTTTAGCTTTTTAGTTACCTATTACTTATGGTGAGCATTCTTGCTCTGTTATCACACACAGTACAGTCTACAACAGTCAATGCTATCAGTCCCAACATTTATAAAAACCTACTTCTTATCAAGTACTTGCTCATTCAGTTTTAAGGTTACATGGGCAGAATATGAAGTGTCATACAGTTGGGCTGAATATCATATCCACTGAACTGCTGCTTATTCTAAATATTTGGGAGGTACGTGTCTATGTGATCTCTAGATCTCTGCTCCTTTTCCCTCTTCCTTTTTTCTACAGCTGCCAACTCGCCTCTCCTAGTTTTGTTTTTGATTAATCATTTCTCTTGAAGACCTAAGTTTGGACTCCCCTTTTTTCTTTTTTTTTTTTTTTTTTTTTTGAATCTTAGCTTTTGTGCTTTTGGCACAGATATTTATAGCCATGTACTTCATTTCATATTAATTTAATGAAACCATCTTGCACAGCTACACAGAAGTATCCAGCATTTATGACATTTTGACTTACTGAGATCAGGAACAGTAACAGAGGTAGCACAAGAATCACAGCCTCAACGAAAACAACTGGAAATAGGAGTGAAAATGTGCAACAAACTGAACAACTGACTGTCCCCTCCATCCCCTGCCCCTGACCTGAGCGTCAGGAGAGGCAGAGCTAATTCAAAACTGCAGTTGAACAAATAATCTGTGGAAGATAAAAAGCAGCCCTTTGAAGTTATAAAATATAACTTATGTTCTCTTGTTTTCCTTTTCTGGCTGTCTTGGAGGCAATTCTCTCAGTTCATTGGAAATGGCTAGTTTGCATATTTTGGTATATGAGTTACTGGCAACTATGTCTTGCATAGTTATTTAACTGGAGAAAAAGGTTAACTGAGTAATTGAATACAATAAAATTCTCCAGTGATAGTAAACACAGTGGTCCATAGGTCCAAGCTAAGAGAAAGAATTGACCTTAGAAAGCAATTTTACAGTGCTAGCATGAAAGTGTGGTCTAGCAAACACTAACTGGGCTCTGCTTCTCCTCTTCAGAGCGGGAGAAACACTGAAGCATCATATTATGCGGTGTGAAAATACTATAATACAATTTAACTTTGAATAGTATGATCCTAGTAAACAGAAGTCAGGTCAGATCAATTTGAGACCAAAAATTATTTCACAAGCCCACCTCAAAATGTTAAAGCTGCCTTTGCCCTCACAAGGGTTTTTTGAGGATTAATGTCCTGTCAGCACTTTGAAAATGTAAAGTGCTAAGTATATATTATTATAACCCTTTCCATTTATTACTTTTATTGATGGTCTCGTGGTTTCCATGACGCTATGTTGATTTGCACGGGATTTTCCTGCAGTGTGCATTTCATCTCATGAAGAGTAAAAAAACAAATAGTTCTTTTTAGGCCTTGTGCCTTGTTGGATATCCTCCAGTTACTGGGGGACTTGTTTATGACCCACTATCTCTGTGCTGTGAAAGCCTTACTGCAATACATTATGCAGCTGTTTGTTTTCAACTTTGTTTTCTCAACTGTATAAGCCTCTGCTGCTACTGCAACCAGTGTGCTGCTCCTAACTGGCTCCTAAGGGGTGCCTGAGTGAAAGGCAGACTCTTACCACCCACTGAACTCCCCGGGTATTTTACAGTAGGTGCTTTTTTCTGATAGCTGCTTTGGTGTGTTCAAGGAGTGGGGCTGAAGTCAAGCTTGTCAATCACTGGCAATCAGGGAATATCTTGCTTGTTGAAGTTCAGTCCAGTTTTTTCTGCCTCTTCTGGCACTGGCATTACAGGCAGACCTCCTGGTGGCCGAGCTTTTCTGAGGAAAATTCCAAACTTTATTTCAAAATTTTAGATTTACAGTTTGGCTCAGCAACATGTCTGTCTAATTCCCAGCCAAGTCCCCAGGCGGCATTTACTTTTGGAGCAGTTTGCCTCCTCAGCTCTCCTTTCCTGCAGACTTCAGGGATCAAGTTAGTCCAAGAAAAGCCGAAGGCATATGAAACCACGTGTGCCTTTTGCTTCCTCCTCTGTTGAGAGTCTCAGCAGGGAGGTTGGCCCCGATCTGTCAACAGCGTTTCCTCGGCCGACAGCCTCAGCCGGGTGGGTTTTCCTTGGCCCCCATCTCCCCTTAAGAAAAGACATAAAGAGGGTTGGAAGCCACGGCTGCAGGACAGCCAGACCCCCTTTTACACAGATGGCCATGTGACAGGGCACAAGCACAGCAGGTTGTGCCCAAATACGTGGATGAATTGCCACACAGTGCAGATATCAAAGCTATCCAAGTCTGTGTTGTCACACCTCTGACAACATCTTTAGGGCCTGCATCAGCTACTATGCCTTTAACTATACCTCTCCCTGTCTTTCCCCTCAGGGGTCCAGGATGCATAGGGGTGGACAAAGTCAGAACGTGTTGCAAAGGGTCTTGGAGCTGCCACCTCTTGTAATTTTTCATGTCCCTCGCTGAATCATATCACAGACTGACACCTCCAGGGGAAACACAGACTCACCTTTCTTCTGTGAAATACAGGGGGTTTTGTATCACATAAACCAGCAGACTAATGTAGTTTGGAAAGGACCTCGGAGGGTCATCTAGTCTATTCTCCTGCTCAAATCCAAGCTAGGTCTGGTTGCTCAAGGTTGTCTCCAGGTGAGTTTTGAATATCCCCAAAGACGGAGATTCCTCTGCCTCTCTGGGTACCTGGTCCATGCTGCACCACCTCATGGTGAAGAATTCTTTTTCTGTATCCACGCCAAATTTCTGTGGCTGGATTGTGTAACTGTTGTCTCTTCTCCTTTTGCTGTGCGTCTCTGAGAAGCATCTGACTTAATCTTCTCTATAATTGCCCATTAGTTAGTATTCAGCCCTGTGGAGAATGCAGTATGGGTTCTTTGCCAAAAATCTATCTTCAACATTTTTCTAGAGCATTTTCTTAGCTTAGTTTTGCTCTCTTGTTCAACCTAATGAGAGAATAGAGTGCAGAGAGAAGAGAGATGAGAGGGGATAAAAGCTAATAGTGCAATCAGTGATATTTTGTTTAGCACCTTTGTGGAATAGAGCAGGAGTGATCAACATTGAAACAGCAAGACTCCAAATATGATGATTCCTGTAGACAGACAGCTCTTCAGTTCTGCTAGAGCAATTCCTTCTCTTAGTGGGAGAAAGCCCAGCTGTCCAAACTGGAGAAAAGAGTAAAATATTCTAGCTTCTTAAAACGCTGATTAAAAAAATGAAACAGCCAAAGGCTTGAACTTTATGCAACTCAGCTTAGAAGTCTGTAGCTCCTTGTTCTCTATAGGGAAGAACAGCAGGGTTTTCCTGACACACCTAAAAGATGAAATACATCTAGTTTATGTGCCTATTAGCTGCTGTATGCCCTTCTTGAGCTGTTACTCCAGACTGCTATGGACTCATGCCCACATTATTGGTCCCAGCTTGCTGCCATATCTAGTTGCAATAACCTGTCTCCCTCCTTCTGTGTCCATTCCACATGGCTGTGATGTGGAGAGGAACAGAAGTCCAGGCACTAGGAAAAAATATGGGCGAAAAGGAGCCTCTTTGGCAGAGTGTTTTTGGTATCAAAAGGAGAGGGAAGTCAGTAGGGCAGTGATTGCTCAGGACACAATTCATTATGATCTTTGGGCGCTGCCCCTTCCACAGAGATCAAGTGTCCCATCACGATGCTCAGAGTGTCTGACACGGTTCTCATCCAAGTCAGACGACCACAATCAGCTTTATCTCCAAGAGGAACCATCCTGCTCCTGATGGAGAATATGTCCTATCTCTGTGTACACTGTCTGCTGAGAGAGAAGATAAACACCAAGACATATACAAAAGAATTGCATGCAGAGGTAGCTTTCTTGCACAGATTTGTGGGCTGGCGACTGACCTCTTTGGCTATCAGGATAGTTAACAAGAATCATCATGCAACCTGTCTGCATCTTGTGACCTCAGATGTGAGTTGTTAAATGATACAAAGTTCAGGAAGTTTCTTGGCCTATGTGTTCATAGTCTATGTTTTCCGTTGTTCCTCAGGGTAATGCTGAAATAGGAAAAAAAAACAGAAGCGATGCTGTTTCTGCCATGCTGTCTCTGGGGCTGTGACTCTTGGGCCAGGTGAACAAAACAGATCTTTAATCTTAGAAGTGCCAAAGAAGAGAAAAGGACCCATAGTCCCTCCAGGACCAGAGAGATTTAAAATTAATGTGTAAATGAAGTAATTATTGCTCTATGGATCCCAATAGAAAAAAAGGAAAAATAAAGAAGTAGAAGTTGTGGGGTTTGGGTTTTTTTGTTTTGTTTTTTGGATGATTCTAAGGCCATTGTTTAACTAATATATTATATTGATGAAATCAAACCAGTGGGATGAATTCTCCACAAACACACACAAATGCTCAAACAGGAGGCTCAAGTCTCTTTCAAGAAAAGGAAATGATCTACAATTTAGAACATTAAAGCTGATATCCTTGGATATCGTTCATGTGTATCAAATCCTGCAATGTCAAAAAACACAGCATTTAACCTTTTTTACTACCTCAAGTAAACCTCATAGCAGATAACACTATATTTCATGTCCTGTAAGAACACCTTCTCTAAGAAGACTCTGCCATATACTTTTAATTCTGACACCTAAACTTCAGAACTGTCATAGCATTCATTCATAAACTACAGCGGAAACATTTCTTGAACTTACTTACTTAAATATCCGAGTTCAGTGTTTTACAGTATTATGGGGATTGAGACCCATGGTACTAGAGCCATGTCCCAGGTAGTCAGCTGGCCATCAACACATTAAATACTTTTAACACCACAGGATGGTCAAGACCATTTCGTATTTTTTACATTGTTTCTTTTTTTCTTGTTTTCATATTTTTTTTCCCCTCTATAGATTTTCATATATTGTACCTTGCTTGGATATTCACATATAAAAACTCTTTTCCACCCTTCCACATCTGTAGAGATGTGTGAGAGTCCGATTGTTAAGAACTGTACATCCTAGCGTGAAGGACAACAAGGATATTTACCCACGCACATTTTAGCATTTTTTCTTTTAAGAAATAAGATTCTCAAATCTTACTTTTCACTGGAAACAAGTATAATCTTGAATAGAAATAAACATCGATGCCCAAGGATTGAAGTTTGTTCTGGAGCAGAAGCAGCTCTTTGTGCTTTTTCCTCATGTTGCTGAAGTATAGTTAACATAATTCATGGTCTGGGAAAATATATCTAAGTTAGCCCGACTGTGCAGGTTACATCAATTAGAGGGAACGTTGGGAGGCAGGGGATCCTCTGGTGTCAATGTCTTGAAAGGTCAAATTTTGTGCCTATGCATCTAGCAGGTTGAAAAAACCCTCGTGGAATGGACTTGTATGTTGTGTTAATTAATTGCAATAAATTTTCAGCTGACCAAAAATTAATTTTCCCGTATTCTTGTTTTGCAGAAAGGCTGAGATCTCATTTATGTTGCCCCAGATCACTCAGAAACAGTCATTCTAACCTTCTAAACCCTTTGAATTTATTTCTGTAAAATATGTCTCTGCTAAATTTTAATAAAAGTATGGGGTCTTTGAAAAAGTTTATCCACACTCTGGTCTTTAAATTAAATAGAAGGCTTTGAATGGGCCCAGTTTCTGTGTATTTTCAGGTTCTTGCAGTGTCATCAGAGGAATGACTAGGTTTCTGTCCTACTCCTTAAGCACAGGATAAAACAAAAAGCAGTAAATGGAAATCAGACCTTCTGCTCTGCGGACTATATAAAAGCATTAGATACAGAGAATGAGAGTGATGTATGACAAATGTGAGGAAGATTACAAAACCATCATATGCAATGCAACTTAGTTTGCTCTTTCTTTCTCAAGGGAATCCAGGCAGTGCAGCAAGACTGTCAAATCTGGATTATAAAATAAATGGCATTAAAGGAACAGGGTAACACTTGCCATTATTTCTGCTTTCACTACATTTGTCCAATCTCTGGAGAATGATCAAATCTCCTTCCAAACAGTAAAATCTTTCAAACAAAATAGCTTCAATATATGTGCCTGTGTATGCCAAGATATATCAAGTGCTTTATGAAAGAGATGCAGAAGTTCAATATATCTTTCCTTTTACCTTACACATTGGAATGGCCCCAAGTTATAGGATCATAGAAATGGAAAAGACCTATTAAATTATGCATTTCCTTGCCAGTGAAAGTGTACTCTCAGTATATAGTATTTTCCATCTCAGGCTATTAGGCATCTATCCCTTCATTTGTGGACTCGGTTCCACAGCACAATAAAATCAGTGTTGGGAATTTTCCCTACTGCTCAGCCTAAACATGGATTTGTTCATTTGTATTGCCTTACACCTGTAAGCCACCCTTTTCTATCCTTCCTCCTTGAGAGTTCAACCATCAAACTCTTGTAAATTGTCATCATATATACTCCAACCTCTGTAAAGTCAACTGCATGCAAAAGGAAAGTGGGAAATCTGTTTCTAAGCTGAACTTAGTAGACGAACTGTTAGATTTACTGTAGGGGAAATATTTTTCTCATCTTTCCTTTCACAAAATTTCTCAATTGTATCAGTTCATAGCTCTTTGGCCCAATTGTTATCTTTCTCACTGTCTTCCCAAATACTTAGATGACTCAGGGATGAGAAGGGCAATTTCACCGGTACAGTTCTATGCTTGAGTTTATTTCAATAGGATTGCACGTTTGACTTTAGAAGTTACTCAAGAGGTGTGTTTCTTTCATGGAAGTGTGCTACCTCATTTAACATCAGCTCCACTTCCTCTGTTCACGGAAACAGAATTAACTTAGCAAGCAGAAGTCCTAGTGATCATGTTGTGTGTTGAGCTGGAAGAAGTTCCCCCACAACTCCATGTAGCATATGTAGTTTCATAGGCTTTATAACTTGTCTGTTGATTGATGCCTTCAGTCACTGTCTTATTATTTCTTTTCATACTTGAATTTAATCTGTCTGAATCTTTCTCTTAAGCTCTTGCAAGGACTGTATGCAAATGGTTAAAAAAGACATTTGAAAGGTGCAAAGAAGATAGAGGCAAACAGTCTAAATCCCCTTGTTGGAGAAGGGCTGTGTAGTTAATTAAAAAAAAAAAAAAACAGAGAGGAAGCCACCACTGATTTGCATGAGAATTTGTGGGATGGCTGCCCATTGTTAAATTAAGTTCATCCATTCATTTCCGAGTATTTTCACCATGCTATTTGCTCTACTTTTTGCAGTGGATACCAGCCAGGTTAAGGATTTACAGCCTTCTATGGCTACTCTTGCCAACACATAGATCTTGAGAAGGTGTTCAGTGTGTATAAAGAAGCTTTAAAATAAAACTTGTTTCCTGTAGACATTCACTGCTCTCTCTCTTTCCTTTCTCTCCTTTCTGTCTCTCTTCTCTCTCTGCCCCTCCACCACCTTAATTTGTCTATGGACTTGGCTTCTTTGTTCTTTCATGACTAATATTACCATCTGTGACATTACATATCAAGATAGCAATGCAACATATTAAGCACAGGAAAACCCGGAATGTTTGAGCTCATCCAAGCATTTGTTGCTTAAAGCTCCAGCATTACTTGTAGCCACCTGAAGCATCCCAAAGTTTCTAAAAGCATATTGCAATAAATCAGCAGGTTTCTGCGTTGTTATTGAAATGCAGATATAAGACCTTATTGAAGCTGCCTTCTTGAAAACAACCTCGGCAACTTACTCACAGTTTTATTTCTCACTAAGGGCTCATAAAAAGAGCTTTCACTTTTATGGTATTAGCCTAACTACCACTGAGGGCAGTTCACTTTGGGAACTCCTCAACTCACTTTTGTCGAGATCTCATATACTACAAGGGAAGCACCACTGCCAGATCAGGCCTATGACCATGGCCTGTATGAATTATGCTCTCGTGCCGCAGGGGCCCAGCAACCAGGCAGGACCATAAAGAAGTGCTTATCTCTCCCAATTTCTGCCCTTCCAAGGATGGGGAAGGGGCAGCAGGTGTGGAGAGAAATGTATCAAGTAAAAAACATCTTGAAATGGACCCATTCCAAGATGCAAGATCAAAATCAGAATGGAGGTCTCTCCTCCTCCTGCTTCTCGTATAGTTCTAGACAGATCCAAATCTTACTTACCTAATAGGGATTGCAGTAACCACCAAGATCTGATATTCTGAGAGACAGTTCTTTCCCTCCCTTTGCTGATTCTTCAGACAATGAGTTGCTTCATTGTTTATCTCAAAACCTGTACTCCTCTGCAGACATCAACCTGTCCAGCTTTTCTCCATATTAATAATTTTCTGCTTCAGATTCTAGTACCTGCATGTAGAATTGAATATTGAATAATTGTATGCTTGACACTGTATCTTATTTGCATTATTGCATTCTACTTTTTAAAAGAAAAGGGCTATATCTATAGCACAGTAATAATAAAATAATGAATAATAAAGATTCATGGCAAGGTTAGAAGTGTTCCTGCATGTCCATATTTGAAGTCTGTTACCTCCTTTCTAGTTTATCCAAATTGCCCACTAGCACAAGTGAGGTGGGAGCAAGCTTCCTCCCCTTGTCTGCTCTGCCTGTAGCACCCACAGCTCCTGAGGGCTGAGGATTTGTTAAATCTGCTCCTCACAGTGCCATGCAGTTACAGTGCCATGCAGTTGGGCTGAGCTTATGCAGGAGTGATGATGGGAGAGGGAACAACCATCACCTGTAATTAAGGGGGATCCAAAGTTGTAGTTTCTTCTCTGTGCCCAGACTAGATGCGGAGCGAGAAAGGAAGATTTGACTTACGTTAACTTAATTGACTTTGATTTGACACTAGGCGAGGCAAGCACAGAGATGCATCGCCCTTGCCCCTTATTTAGGACAAGTTGTAAACTAACCCTACTAAAACATCTTTACTGTGTTTTGATACACAAAATATGTGTGGATATGTGTATTATATTGCAATATTTCTACATTATTTTTAATTCTCCTATGTCTGGACATTTACAAGTCTTTCCTGTCTTACATGACAAATATTCTCCTAGTTTCTTGTTGAAAAAAGCAAATAAATATAATTATTCTTTCTGTATAAGTCATAGAAATGAGAGAAACATTACGCAAGATATGTAACAAGAACTAGGGTAATGTTACTATTAGGATTTGCTCATTTGATTAGGCATGATGTTAGACTTAGAAAAACATGTAATAGTGGTATTATTCAGAGGAAGGAAAAGGTGAGCTGGAGAAAGGAGGAAACTGGAAGAAAAGGGAAAAAGAAAGGGAAGTAGACAGCAGGGAAAGGGAAAAAGTGTCTGCTTCAACAGAAATCTCCTCAGCTTTTTACCTGGGCCTGTAGTCAGCCTTGCAGGGCCAAAATGTTTGCTAGTGGTGATGCCACTGGCCTGTGTTTCATGTGGGTACTGGTCAGCCACTGTGTTGACCTGTTATGTGGTACATGATTTATCACTACTGTACGGTAAATTATCTTTCTCTACACAGGAATTTAACAATAACCAATGTGCACACTAGGCAAACACACGTGCAGACTCACACATGTGCTCAGAGTGCACACGGAACATTATATATGAATGCTATCTGCATAGCAATTGACGGAGGGGTAGCTGTTGACCCAAGCAGGGCTACATTTTCAGTCTGTAGCACACGTGGTTGTCTATTGCATGCATGTGCATTGAAATATGTATGTAACTTACTGTAGTTCTCTGCATTACCGTAAGAGAGATAGGGTGACATAGAAAGTGTATTCAATATTCAGTTTGTTTATGTTATTCAGATCCTATTTCTTGTAGCTGATGACTTTAAGCCTTTAGTGTAAGGGAAATACTGATGGTATAGCTATGGACAACTGAAAAAGACGTGATTAACTTCCAGTGTCCACCTGTGTGACCCAAACCCGCCTTTGGGCACAGGCCATGGTTAAAGATGATGGCGGCCTCTGTTTCTGTGGTGTCTTTTGGGTCGGGGCCCATGGGACCCTGTCAGCCGAGATCTTCCCCAAGTAGGTGGGGCTGGGCATTTTGCTCACTGGGGCTGTAGAACAGCCCGCAGCAATGAACCATGTTGCTCCACCACACCTCAGATGTTTTCCACCCTGCAGCTACCCCCACCCTGTGGACTCAAGAGCAGGGCAGATGAAGCACGGGAGGCTTTACCCTAGCTGTGGTCACTCCTGGCCCCGGGCAGCCGTGGGGCAGCAGCAGCCCCTGTGGAGACGGGGCTGGGGAAGGCAGGTGCTGTTCCCACGACCAGAGCCGAGCTCCCAGGGGTGGAAAGCGGGGGTCAGGAAGTTAGCAAAGGTCGGCCAAGTCCCGCTGGCTCTTCCTAATCCTCTTTTCCACCCACAGCCCCTTGAAACTCCCCTGATTCCTCCCAGTGCAGTGTCTGGGGGAGTTGCTCTACTGCTGCAGGATTGAATTTATTTTGCTTGCTTCCAAACTATGCTTCTGCAGAGTCTCAAGTCAGCTTTGTTTCAGCTGGTGTCGAGCAACACACAGGAGAGATGCGGCTCTATTACACTGGTTTGTTTTTCTTTTCCTTCTTTTTTTTTTTTTTTAACTTTTTTTTTTGTTTTTACTATTTTGACAGGAAATCTTGCTCCTTTTTCTCTTGCATAAGTATGAAGTAACCCTGTGAAAACAAATATTGTTACTTGTTGTTTACGTGCGTAAAACTGAAAGAACAGTTTTGCTGATCAAGTTAGTTCTTGCTGATCTGAAGACTAGAGTTGTATAAATAATTTATTTATTTGTATTTGTATGCCGGCCAAACCAAACAATCAACAACAATAAAAACATTTCTTTTGGTCCACCCAGAATTAAAATTTGTCAGTTTTCTTGCCAAACAGCAACAAACACACAAATTTGAAAGAAATGTCATTTCAGGTCAGAAGACATTTCATTTAGGCTTTTTAACATTCATTAAAACTGAATATAGGTAAATTTCAAAAGAAATCCTTATTGCAAAATGAGAAGTGGAAAGTTTCTGTTTTGAAAACATCAATATGATCCTTCCTGACATTTCAAAATGTTTCTTTTGACCCAAGAATTTCATTCTGCTCTAATAAAGATTGTTCCATGTAAGGAAATTAGAGAAAGCTTTTTGATACTGATGATGCTTCCCTATAGAGGCCTGGAACGGTTAAAAAGTGGTTAACTAGCAATCTTTGTAGATATAGCTGGAGAATGTACGTTTTGGTTTTGGCTTTATACAAAGCATCCGGGCATTAAACCAAATTAAAATATATAGACTATAGTGTCAAGGGAAAGTTTTATCCAAACAAATTTTAAATAAATTCATGCATCTCACTAGGTTAAAAAATCAAATAAACAAATAATTTTGCACATATGTAGTTGTCTCAACTTTTTGTCATTTCTCTTCCGCTTTTAAAACAATAATACCCAAATGTGGATAAAATCATCTTACTCTTCCCACTCAAAGTGAACAACTTTTTCCAAGTTCTTATGCTGAAAAAATGTGTTTCTTAGGAATTAATGATTAAAACTATATAGAATAAGTGTTTTAGTGCTCTAGTTAAGGAAAAATAAACAACTGCATTAGCTAATCTGAGTTCAAATAAACAGATGCATAAGCTGGGCTATTTCAAAGCAATGCAGAACTGAACAGAGACCATTAACACTCAAAACACTTCATAAGGTTCAGAGATGGTTAACCTCTTCAAAACAAAATGTGCCTAGATCTTGTATGGCTGCACTGAAGGAGTGAGGACTAACACCCTGATGTAGTGGCAAGCTCTAACTGCAGATTTGCTGAGCACGTATGCTGGTACAGAAGGCGGCTCACATGAACTTAATTTTAAAGATGAAGAGAACAAAAAATATGGTCCCATTTATTGCTCACTCCAGCCAGCAAAGCTGACCAGACGTAGTGGTGTCCAATGCTCATTTGAATCTTAGCAAAAGATCTGAATTTTCAGGAGCTTTAGCTCCCATGTGCCAGAAAAAGCCCCTTTGAGATATTGCCCAAATTTGTGACATGGTATTGACCCTTGCTTATTCAGCGCTGTGTTTAAATGAGTCATAGCTCATGGTAAAAACTTTCATGGTTTGTAGGAAAATCTTGGCTACCTGAGCAGCTTGGTAACAGAGGTGGAAAGCAAAAAATCCATGCTTTGGTGCATTGTGGATTTTAAAACAGTTGTCTCCAGATTGTCCCAAGTCTATGGACTGTTTCCACAACAAAAAATGGCCACAAAAAATGAGGTTCATATTCCAGTGAATTTATTTCAAAATAAGTGTGTGTGTGTGTGTGTGTGTGTTAAACACAGAATCATTTGAACTAGCAAAGAACTGAAAATAGGTCTTAGAACACGCAAGAAATAAAAGGGCCTCATTAGGTGCAATGGTACTGATATCCAGATAGGAAAAAAAGACCTGCCAAAGTCTTCATTCAAGCATTCTTTTGCAAATGTTTTAAATTCAAACCAGCATGGATTACTTTGTATGAATTTTTGATTCAATCAGCTTTCTTCATAGCTCTATAAAATAATTCAGAATCATTGTCCAACTTTTAAAATTTTAGTTTACTGAGGGAAAGGGGGAGACATTTAACACTTTCTGAAAAGCAACCAAACAAGAATTTGCTCCTCAGGAGTCCACCCCAGGTTTTACACAGACTTCAGTACACGCCAGGAGAGGATTTTGGTGTTTTAGCCAGCACTATGTGATTACACATAGGAGTGTAGACATGATCAATAAGGTTTCTAGTTACAGAGGTCACTGTTAAAACCTTTACAATTGCCATTTGCACTTAATTAACATTACCACACGGTTTACAGTATTCCCCACACTATGAATGCTGCTGTAAAGATAATTAGGTAAAAGTTAGAATTGTAAAGATTTTAATTTGTGTATTCCTTAATACGGAGTCTCAATGCTATGATTTAAGGAACTCCCAATAACTACAGAGGCATCAGGGGGCTTTGCATGGGAAAGGAAGAAGAATAATATTTCTTTTAAGAGCTCCTTAAAACTTTGTTCCACTTATGAAATCCTTTATAGTCTGTACTATTACAGCCTAAATAATCTATATTATAACCCCAAATTTACTTATTGTAGTTACTTATTTTTGCTCTTATAGAAACGTCTGTTTCTTCTGCTAGAAGAATTCCTCTTGGAAATTTCAATTTCAGGATTCGATAAAAATAGCTGTAAGAACTCCTGATGTTTTTGAGGTCGGAGCTTTTAAACAGGTTTTCACATTTGCCAGTTTTTACAGCCCATTTTAAAAATATGTGCTAGTGTCAGAGAAGCCCACCTGCGCTGAAATGATAAACATGACTAGGGATGCTTCAGACTGTGGATGACCTCTTCAAAACGCAGGAATGAGGCTTGACTTTTCAGGCAAGGGGAGAGCAGCACTTCTGGCTCCCTGGGGACTTCTTGCATTGTTTTAGGTGAGTACTCGCCTGCTTTCAAAATGTGGGCCCAGGGAGAGGCCACACTGCACTAGGAAGCCATGAGGTACCTCAGCTGAGATGTGGTATCTCTGCATCACCCCACAGCCTGCAGTGTAGACAAGTCCTGAGTGTGTTTGAGCTGTATAAACATAACCACAAGCTAAACAGTTCCATTGTTCAATACAGATTTCCACTGTGCTTGGAAACTGAATTATAAATGCCTTTTCATAAAAACATCCTAAGGGTAATGGATGCCTAAAATACATCGGCTCCATTATCAAGGAGTAGATTATCCCAGCTGAATACACAGTATCAGAGTTTCCCGATTTGTATATAATCTACATTCTTAACATTTTCCTGGAGTGCTGTTAGTTTGGGTTAGTAGGACTTATTGTACTCTCAGCGTTGAAAGATGAATAGGCCTATCAACTGAACAGCATAATAAATTTGTTAGGCTGCGCATGTCGTGCTCCACCTCTCCCTCGTTCTTCATCGTGTATAATGTAGCCTAATGCAATATGACAGCTGTTAGCAGAAAAATGGTGCAGCAGCCATAAAAAAGTGATTTATGTCTTATTACCGAAGCAGCTAAAATTAAGAAGCTGGTGTTTGGGAGGGCAGCAAACAAGTGAAATGTGAAACACAGCACATATATATATATTCATGAAACATAGGAAGCTGTGAAATGCTCAGACTGACAGTGAAATTCTCCCTGGGTATCCACCGCAAGGTCGGACTAATAAAGGGGGTAATTGGTGGTGATGGTTGTGGATGTTCAGAATTGCCTACATGTCACAGCTGCTTATGCTGGAGTATCAGAAGCATGTTAAATGCATCTCCTGACATGAATCCAAAGATCCTTACTACCAAACATCATAAGAAAGCCTAATTTAAGGTGGCAGCTGGCAGAAAGAACAACATAACAAGCAGGAAAGTTGTTCTTAGCAGCCGCAATGTAGAGAGGAAACAGTGGGATGGGAGAAATAACGTGGGCCTCATTCCCTGCTTCATTTTTCTGCTGGTGTAAATCCACCAGTTTAAGGCTACAGTCATGGATTAGGGATTTCCCCCTGGATGCTGAAACTCTGAGCATCAGAGAAAATTCTGTGTTTGGTTTACAACATACCTAGTGAGTAAACGTGATCATGTAACATCTTGTCAGTTTTGCCAGTGAACGATGTAACACATTAATCTAAGACACAGTGAATTACAACCACACATCAGATCACTCCTTGGTTTCTGTTCAACATACACTGTGTATATATACTATAAACACACATATGTCTATGTACGTATATACTCAGGCTGCTGCTAAGTGTGATGTTTTTGGTTCAGTGGGTGGCACTCTTCCTTCTGAGTCAGTACTAAACTAGTCCTTCCCCCCATGGTGCTTAATGAACAGTGGAATATGGTCAGGTCAGAGAGGTTAATAGCCCTGCTTTTGTGAAAAGTGCCAGGGGATCTTTCCTAGCAAGCAGTGAGAACCTCACATTAAATACCATCTGAAAGACAGCCTGGGACCTGCTCAGAGTCACAGACTGGGGTGTTGCTGTAATGCAGAAATTGGGGGAACCATGCTACATATTTAAGTGACTGAGTCATCCTGCCCCCATAGATATTTACCAGATGCAGTGAAACTTTGCTTACGTGGAGTTATGAAATAATAACCAAGGGTAGTATGGCTGGAAAATACTAGGGCTTCTCTTTGGCATTTTAATTTAAGTAAATATCAGAGAAGAAGATTTCACCTGGTAGTTTGTAGTCATGTTGTAAATAATCCAGGATGGGGATCTCTCAGACCCTTTGCTGTCTTACTCTGGGTGCAGTAAGTACTGAATGAGTTGGAGCAAGTGAGACCTGTGGCAAAAACGGACACATTTTGCGTCATTGCTAGAGGCCTTGCCTTGGACAATTCCAGTCCTTTTAAGGAAGGGCTATGGAAGTCCTGGTTCCTATGCATTAGGTGTTCTGACTGACTTTCTAGCCACTGGGTAATCAGGATAGAGATTATTTTAACAGGATGTTTTATGTTCAGATCATATCCATGGCAAAGTGAAACAGCTAGGAGGACTCTATTTTGTGAAGTCCTGTTGAGCTTTTGCCCTTTGCAACTCAGTGTGGCTAGAAGCTGCACACTGGTAGCTATATGGGTCCCTGTGAGATGACAGCCACTGAAATATAGCCATCAAAGAAGTTTGTGTGACTACAGGATTAGGTACAGGTTTTGCAAATGCTAGCAGTGCCTTAATAGTGCACTAGAGAGGCATTTGTAACCACAGAACATTTCTGTACCTAATTCTATAAAGACCTAGTAGGTCACTGCTACCACACTGATTTTTTCAATCACAATTCAAATCAGATCCAGGTCCTCAACTAACCGTTTCCAAAAGACATCAATGACACATTGTCCTCTAACATACTTCTCATCAGTTTCCTCAGGGTTCAGCTTCATACATGGCTCCTCTCCCCTCCCCAGCCTTTCTGTCCAATGCACAAGGAAACGCTTTTGCATGTGCAGAGGAGCCCAGTCTCTGCTAGCCCATTGGTGGGGGCTTCTGCTTCCACAAGCCACTTGGGGACTGAAGTACTAATCCCCGATACATGCTCACGTCTTAGAAGAGCATATATGATTTTTTGCAGCACTGCTGTATGCCTGGGGGAAGGAGCATTGCCTTGCTGGCTTGCTTGATGGACTGGCTTGCTGCAACATCATACCAAGGAGCTCGTGCTGCTTCTGCACCCATGACTGGTTTTGTCTCTGCCCTGGGCACCCTGTGTAGGGAGCCTGTAGTAGCTAAACTTGGCAAAATGGCTCAGGAATGATCCTGTCCCACTGAGGCAAGGGGCCAGAAGTGACGAGAAACATAGAATCATAGACTAGTTTCGGTTGGAAGGGACCTTTAAAGGTCATCTAGTCCAACCCCCCTGCAATGAGCAGGGACATCTTCAACTAGATCAGGTTGCTCATGTACCTAGCTCGGTGGGAATTCTTAGGAAGAAGACTTAGCAAGGACAGCAGGATTCATCCCACTACCTCTGTGGGATTGAGACGCCTCGTAGTTGTGTCTCTGCCGTAACTGTTTTCACAAGCTGCATGGTTAAATTCTACTGTGTAATTAGGGTACCATACTATTAAACATAAACTTTTTCATCAGTTTCTCTGCAATCACTCTATTAGAGGATCCAAAATACTATCTTTACATTTCTGGTAAAAAGCATTCATAAATCCTTTTGTTAGTCAGTATTGAAATAATATTGTTACATTTGTTATAAACACTGTTCGCTCATTAGTTGTCTCCTGAAAAGTGTCATTGTTTCACATGTCCAAACCAGATGTTCAGACTAATCCCAAGCACACAGCAGTTTGTCAGATAGTAAGATCTTGCATTGGTATGGCCTGTTACCTGAATAGATTCCAGAAACTGAGCACAAACCATGTTAGGAATCACTTCAGCTGTCATTGCTTAGTGGTATTCAAGGTGAAATGAGGCAACTTTTAAATAGTGCAAAGTTAAATTGCATAATAATTTAGGTCAAAGAGTGAATAACATGTCACATAACTGAGATGTTAGATGAGCAGAATATAGTGAATGTAGAACAGCAAATACCATGCATCACTGTCATCATTCTAGATCCTTTTAGACTAACCATTTCTTGCAGTCCAAGTAAAGAAAAATGTTAGCGTTGCTGCCAGAAACAGTTTCTGCAAAGAGAAAGTTTGATGGCAAAGGATGCTTTGTATTTTGATGGGCATTGCTTAAAACATGTTTAGAGATACGAGGTACAGTGAGTGTACATATCTTGGAAAGCTGAAGAACTTACTCTCTCATGAAGTGTAACAGCTTTAATAACTGCAATAGAAAGAAGTGATTCCTACCCACTGCAGAAAGATTTTTTTGCCCAATTATAAAAAGGCATGTGATACCAGAAATTGAAGCAGTGCAGGCAAATTGAAGCAGGCTGTACTTCTTTGTCTTTCTTTTTTGGAATGGCTGTGCAGCACACATGGATCAAAGCAAAGGGTCGTGTGTGTGGCTGCAATCTCCACCATTTCTTCTTTTATGCCAAATCACACAAAAGTGTTCCAAAACCCAGCAAATTTTGCCAAATACTCCTAATCATAGGCAATTATGATTAGGTGAACTTGTTATTCTATATAATGGTTTTACTGAGCCATTATCAGCTTGGCCAAGTATGCTGCTGAAAGAGAGTATGTTTCTACCTGTTTTCCATCTTTCAGTGACAATCTATACTTTGGTTCCGTGTGCTTCTAGCTTTGCATGAATCACTAAAGCACCAAATGCTTTACTTTTCAACAGCTACTTTAGTGGATGCAAAGCTTTCTTTGAGGGAAGCACCATAGCCACCTTGTTTACAAAGACAAGGCATAGGGCCACATGAAATTTTGCATCTAAACAAAGAAATACGGAGTTTATATGCAGCTTAAGAATTTTTATGCTGGTCTTCAAAATCTGTCTTGTTCTGCTTGCTATATCTTACAATACTTCTCTGACCTCCTGCGTCTTCACTCTCTTGCCTGATAACTGTACAGACAAGCCATTGCTAGGATCAGCCTGAGAAGTAGCTTTACGTGCTCCCACCCCAGTGTCTTTTTCAATAACACCCTGAACATCCTTGAGGCAATCCAAAATCAGGGAATTTCTTCAACAGGCAGGACTGAGTTGTAGTGCCTCTATTCTCTGCTGGCTGCAAGTACCTGGGCTTGGGTCCAGGCACCAGAAAGCTTTTTGGGGAGCACTGTGCCTGTGCTTGTGTGCCTTTTTGCTTTATGCACTTTTTTTTTTTTTTTTGGTGACTGTCTTCAAGTGCTCCATAATGAAGGATATTTCTGCCTTTGTTTATTCCAGAGTTTGTTAGATCCTGACTTCAGTTATACTCGCCTACATCAGAAATAATCCTAATGCAGTAACTCCAAATCTCCTCTGGTGTCCCTGAGAGCAGGTCTGACTCACTTCTCTTATACCTAGTCTTTAAAATAAAATCTGTTCTTTTTCTCTTTAAAACTGTCATTATGTTCTACTGTACTTTAAGGTGTAGTATTACTTTGAAAAAAGAGCGTAAAAATGACATTTCAGGGTTCTATATTTGTCTGACAGTTGTTTCTGTTGCAGAAGTGCTCATTTTATAAGTTAAAAAGCTGTCTTTCCTAACACCTAGCCCTGCAAAATGCACAGGGTGTTATGATTCGTGCTATTGACACACCATCATCAGATTCTGCAACCTGTGTAGGCCATCTTATATTGTAAAGCCTCTGCCTGCTTGTACCACTCTGTCTTCTTCAAATCATGCCCTTGGAGACACGGCCAGGCCCTTTGCATTGCATGAGCATGTTACAGGTCTAAAGGATCACATTATGCAAGGAACACATACACTGCAGAATAAAATGCAGCTCAGGCTTTGTGTTAGAATGGCAGGAATAATGAGTATTAATAACAGTAAAAAAGTACTTCTCTTACCAGATACAAACAGACCCACTTGAGGTCATTCTTTGGGGGCCAGGTTTGAGGCATAGCACTTTTAGCACAGAGATCTGGTCACCATTCTGCTAAATGTACCAAGAAAGCCTTAATTTGATCTCAAAGGAGTGTCTAAGAAATTTAAAGCAGTACCTCTCAGTTTTGCAGAAGTGGTGATCTGTTCAGCTGCTTTAGCAGGAAATGTGTTGCTAAGGGTACATAGGCAGCAGTTGGCTGGGAAGGGGTTAACAGAAAATGGTGGATGTAGCACATTATGGCACCAAGCAAACTTTCACATCTCCTTGCAGTCAAAGGTCTGTCTTTCATTTTCTTTTATAAAATGTATCAAACAATTTGGCATTAAAAGTACAACTTTTGTCATATTGAGAATAACAACGTGTTATAAGACAAAGGAACAAAGGCTGGAAGTTGAGGGAAATTTAAAAAAGGGAAGAAACAAAGAAAAAATGAAGATGTGAAACAGTTGTGTTTAGTTTGGAAAAAAAAAAAAAAAACCTTCATCTTTCCCCTCCCTCCTTGTCTTTTTTTTAATGTACTTGAAAATGCAACATTTGGAAAAATCTACATGTGTCTAAATTTAGGCTCTGTGTTACTTTACTCTGCATTTCTTTATCACACTTTAGTCATCCATATATCATTTTGTAGAAAGCGTATGTGGCAGGCTGATGCATGTCTTATTTTATAAATATTTATTACCCACTGGTGTGTTCCTATCTTTGAAGTTACATCCACTTCTCCTTTTCAGTCTATGTTCCCTCCTTTTACCTATTAAAAAAAACTCTTGTAAAACAATTTTGTTTATGTGGAAATAGTATGAAGACTATTTTAATTTTGGTTTTAGCCTCATCTTCGTTTTAGCTTGCCTCGCTTCCCCCCTTCCTCACCTCCCTTCCTTTTCTTTTTAGATAGTGTAGGCCAGGAATAATAATGTAAACAACATAATCTCTGTTGCTGTTGCATGAATACAGCAAGGCAAACCTGGCCATTCATAAGCTGGTTTGCCCATCGGTCTGTCTCCCCAGGGATGCATATAGCCATGTGCAATTGAAACAGCTAGGAGGACTTGAACTTGACCTTGAAGGAAATAGTGACTGGCCTTTGAAGAAAGCACAGAGAGAATCATCACAGGCTGTAGCTGCTCAGCCATGAGGACAGTACAGTTTTGTGATTTAACAGGAAGGGATCTTAAAAACCTGTATTTTTAAAAAAAAACCCAACAACTGGCTGCATCAGAAGGATAACCAAGCTATCTGGTTTGCTGCAGCATAACTGTATTTTTGTCTTGTGGTGTTGAGTGAATTCTCTCTGTATACACAGGATCAGTGTCTGCTGATAACCTGATCCTCCGTGTTGTTCTACCAGAGAGAGTGTGGTATTATACTGAGGTAAAAGTGACATAACTAATGGAGGATCAGCAGTGAGCTTTTCCAATCTGAAACATGATGACCTAAAAATTATGGCTTATTTTTCTTGCCTCTGTCTGTCCCTCTAAGGAAATTGCATGAGAAGAGTTTGAGTGAGCTGGACTTTCTCAGCCTGGAGGAGAGAAAGCAAAAGAGGAGCCTAATTGCTGTCTTCAGCTACCTAATGAGAATTTCTGTTTTACCCTGAAGTCTGCCAGTCTCTTTCGATACCCAAAACCATATCTGCATTTTCCAGCTATACCACCCGGTCTAATAAGCACCAAACCTTGTCTTGCCTAGTAGTCTCTAATGCTCACCTTGCTTTTCTCACTGATGATGAGCATTTAGCTGACACTGTATAAAACAGTTCATTATAATGCTCAAGTCCCTTTCCCAAGGGGCAGGTCACTTCTATGCATGTGAAGTCAGGATTGTTTTCTCCTACATGTGTCCTGTGTTACCTCTGTTACTTTACAGTTATCAGTACTGATTTTCAGCTGCTCTTTCATTATTTTGTGAAGTTGTTCTGCAATTCCATGCCACTGGCCATTGCCTTTGCTATTTTGATTAACTTAGTATTGTCAGGAGACTTTGTCATCTGACTTCTCATCCACTTTTCAGATTTTTATGCTCATAGCACAGACCCTAATGCAGAGCCAGACACTAATGACATCTCTCCATTGCTTTCATCTCTTTTAATTAAAACTATGAGTTATGTGTGTGCTGCCTTCTTTATCCCATGATGGGTTGGTTTCTTTAGAAAAAGTTAGTGGGGGTCTTTATAAATTCCTCCTGGAAAATCCAAGCTGACTATATCAGCGTGTTTTCCTTTCCGTGAACTTGTTGATTCCTTCAAAGAAATGAAACAGGTTTTCCACCTACAAAGCACACATTGACTCTTACTGCATTTATCTTACTTGACCTTTTAACTCATTCTTAGATATTATGGATTTTGCAGGGTACTCAGATTCTTTTCTAACCTTCTGTAATATGTTTTTAGAATTAACTTGCTGACATTCCTGTTCTTTTCTATTTTTCTCACTTAAATACAACTTTATCCTGCTGACCCATCATACTGGCTTTTGGGGTCTTTTTCAGTACCGTGCCTCTAATACAATATCCTTAAATAGTCTGCAAGCTGCTGTGAAATATTTTACCCTTTCAGCTGTTCCTTTTAGTTTCTTGAAGTTTTCATGGGTTTTTGCAGTTTCTATTTCTGAAAACACACTCTACTGTAGCGGAGGCAGGTAGATAGAAAGATGAGCAAGTACGACTGACTTACCTTCTTGCTGTAACGAACCTAAGTGTGGTATAGTTACTGTTTCAGAACAATATTTTGAGAATAGATTCTTGAGCCAGGTTCTGCATAGCAGTTTGCTGCTTCCCTTGTGGATTCCCTGCCTAGCTGCTCTCTAAAGAGGTCATTCGTGACAGCAGAAAATTTAATTTCTGCATCATGACCTGATGTGACAGTTACTGCACGGGAGTTGCTTCATTTCCTCTCCCTGCAGTCCCTCTGCCCCTCCCCAGGTGCTGCAGACCCTCTTGGTACCTGGGCTGGGTCACTGGCAGGGCCGGTCTAGCACTGGGCTTCTCCTGCTTGGACCTGGAGTTTCTGTCCGTAGAGAATGTCTCTTATTTGTTGACATAATTAACTTATTTATCTGATCTCTCTCCTTCCTGCCCAGACATGTGGGAGTGGCATAAAGCTCCTGTGCCTGAGAGTATTTTCTTAGGCTATGGAAATACAAATGGAGAAGCGAAGCCTGAAGCCTAAACCTAGAGACAATTTCACCATAACAGCTGTGTACAAATGACCAGGCTGTCCACTGGAAGCGTGAGAAAGGAGTAGGATTTACACGAAAAGGTATGCATTTGAAAGCATGACAAATTTGCACCTGATTCATACTAAGGTAACTTGCCAGTGCTGAGACAGGCCTGAATTGCTTCTGAGGGTTGTGTCATGCGCTTGAAATTTCAAAAAATGGAAATAGTTTGATTTGTCACTTGTTAACCAATCTGTCTGCCCAGTCGTTAGATAGATTTGTGGCCTCTGTACACTCTCAGGGTGGCAAAACCAGTGAGTGTCTGATGCCTGAAAGTGGTGCTGCGTCTTCTTCCTGCATTGCGCCATTTCTGAGTCTGGCATGACCCTGGGAAGGGCTGTGTCAGTGAAGCAGAAGACACGCAGCTCAGCTGAGAACTAAGATTTACACCTTTGAACGGGCTCCTTATGTAGAAAGACCCTGTGAAATTGCATTCTGTAACTGGAGATTTTTCTACCTCTACCCTGAGTTAGGTTAGCTTCACATTTTTCAAAGGCATTCAACTCCAATCACTCATGTGCAGTTGATTAAAGTGCCCACGTCATCTACCATCTTACTCTTTGCTCTTTTATACTCAGTGATCTTTCTCGAAAAATAGGACTTAAGCCATCCTGGTCTGTAATACCCTGCTGACTTCATTAAGATCAAGCCCAGGCCTATAAATTGCATCCTAATGCAGCCATAAGAGGCATTCTTGTGTGTGCGTAAGTTGTGGAGGAGCAGTCTGCTCAAGAGCCCCTCTAGGGACCTCTGCTAGTATCTCTTGCCAGCTTTTCTCTGACTGTTTTTCTTGTTTGAATAAAGCTGCTATGTTGTTTTTGTCTGCTGTTACATGAAATTCTGGAGGCCATAACTCTGGTGATATACATTTCTATCATCTTCTCAGAAACAGAGTAACTTTCTCATGCAATAGAGACTGGATGAGTCAGACATACTAAATTAATTGTTATGCTGGTTCCTGATGTGGTGTTGTAATGTGTACATTGAATTTGCCACTGTCCATAAGCTTCAGTGTCACTGTTCAAAGACAAAATAAACCCATTCCCTCTCCCAGCCCTCATACAACAAAGATATGTAGATAGTGTCTACTCATGTGCACCTTTCTTCCAACCCTTCCACTTCAGGTGCTCGGAGTTGTTGGCTGCTGGAGGGGAAAGGGAAACCTCACTGGTCACTTAACTCTGTCCTGCAGAGAGTACTTGGGATGCTCTAGCAGCTGATGATTTTCTGCACTATTTTTCCAGTCAGTGCAATCCTAGCAAAGCTGATGAGAAGCAACAGTAGACAGGAGAGAGGTGATCAAATGATGAGCGATATAGCTCTTTTGAAGCTGTGAAATGCCCAGAGGTCATACAAGCTGAGCAGCAGGTGTTTGCAAGCCATGGATTTGATCACTGTGCTATATTTCTATCAGCAGCATAAGGGAGAAGAGTCACTCTGAGCCCTAGGAAGTACTTGAAATCAGTCTGTGGTTGTATTTCAGGGAGACAGACAAACTTAAGTAAGAACGGGATCACTGAGGGCAGCCATTGAGACTACCAAAACATAGACTCTGTTAGCCCTGTGACAAGCACGGAAAGTATCATGATACACACTGAAACTAGCCCAGTGACTCAATAGCCCAAGCAGCAGTGTGAAGATTCTTAAAATAAAAAGAAAATCAAATGGCTATAGAAAATGGAAAAAATCTGGATTACACCATCCAGTACTGCACTTTATGTCACGTCGGAGAAAGGATAACTCCCCATTTTACACCTGAAGTGTAAGCTTCATTTATACCAGGTTAATACAGTAGCAGTTGGAATCAAGGAGCCCTTATGATTTTATTGTTTTAGAACAACTTCCAAATCCAGTTGGATTTGTCCTTGCTGGCAATAATAATAATAGTGATCATAACAAAGGAAAGAAAGCAAATATTCAATCATGTCTCAATTATATCCGAAACAAAGGCTTTCTCTAGCTCTAATTGCATTGATTTGTTGAAAACTTATTCTCAGTAAGAGGAAAGCAATTCACTTCTCCAGCCTTTGTAGAAAGGCTTTCAGTGCCTGATTATTAAAAGGCCTGCTTATAGCTGCGGTGGCCTATGCTTGAGCACCGTGCAAATAATCCATTTAAAGATCAACCTCAAAATTCTTGTTCCCTGATTCTCACCCCACTGGAATGTAGCAGGAGTTCATTTATCACCATAGGAATGCAATGACTGGTGAAAACCCTTCATAAGTTCACTTTACTTTCAAATATGAGGGTATTCAGATAATTTCTCACTCAGACCAGGGATCAGCTGCCTGTGATCAGGCCTCTTTGATCACTTCATCTGACTACTAATCAATTTATAAACTAGCACATGTGAACTGACAGCCTTGCAATTTTGTCTTAGTAACACAAATTCTCCCTTTATCTGTGTAACCATCTAATTCTGGGTTATTCAACAGAATTGTGGTGACAGTAGTTGAAGACCTAACAGCCTGCAGGCAAAGGGAAGTTGCAGTTGGCTTTAGCTTTTGTACTCGGTGCGTTTCACAAGGAGAAGTGAACAACGTAAAATTCCATTACATGTAGGGTGATGAATTCGAATGTCCATTTAGCATAGTCACACCAAAGAGAAAGGCATCACACTGTTCAATCCAAAGGGGCACCCACATGTTTCACCTCTAAGGTTAATTTTTTTCTGTTATTTCCCCAGCTCCCGTGAATTTCCCAACCAGGAATGCACATTAAGGGACGATTACACAATGCTTGGTGAAACTCCCTTTATTTATTTCACTTGTGTTGTTGCTGCTGTTGTATAAGAAAGAGCAAAATAACAAAAAGAACAAAGTAAAATGAAATAGTAGCTGACCCAAACATTTTTAACACGTTGAAATCCTCTTCCAAATGCAAAGACTCTTTCTTTCTGCCTTTTCTTTGCATTGATTTGCACAAGCATTTTCTCTGTGAGCCAAATACATCTCTGGTATAACTTCACTGAAGTCACTGGACTTACACCAGAGGTGGTTTTGGTCCTCTGTCCTGGGTAAATACAGTAGGAATAAATTGGTCACGCAGGCAGAGTGTCTGGCAATAAGTGCACTGAGTGGTCCTGGCAAACCAATAGGAAAGATTTAAAATAAAAATCCCAAACAGGTCTTTTATTTAACATAGGGCCTAAAAATCTACCGGGAGCTGCTGAATACTGCCCACTAACTGTACAAAGTATAGGTAGCATGCCTTCCAAATATCAAAATACCAGACGGAATGCCGTGAAAATAAATAACTTCTAATATAAACAAATGAGAACATATCAAACTGTTACCTCTTTAAACATAATGTAAATAAAAAAAATACCAGTCCTTCTACACAATAAATATTAAGAAACCATTGACATAGTTGAAATGTACTCATATAAATTAACAACTTTAATTACATTAGCCGAACAGACATTGGTTAAAGCACTGCATGTAGTATGCAAAATAATAATAATAACAATAATAATAATAATATCAACAACGAAACACAAAATGATAAAAACAAAATAGGCTTCATAATATCTTGGCTTTCATAATTTATATATATATGTATATACATATATATATAGTGTTGTGTGTATATATATACTGTAGATATATATATAATATGTATATATACATACATACATATATATATCTTCAACCCATCGTCAATGTATTGTTTTTGGAAGTATTTAAATACAAAGAAACCCATTGAGAATTAACACAGATTCACTATATCTCAAAAAATAAATAGCTATATAACCCAGAAGTGTTGTTTGTTTGTGCCCATGAAAATGTTGCTTATAGTTGTTCATGAAAGGTCAAATTATGATTTTATTTACTCGTACTGAAAACCTTTTTACTCCACATGTAATGCAGTGAGAGCAGACAGGGAGTAAAGATTTTTTCAGTGTAAGGAAATTGATTAGCATCTGATTCTTATACTGATGCACACTATTGACATGAGGTTTAACTTAAAGAACTTAATCATTTCCACCACATCTCTTCTACCTACACTCCAGAAATAGATTCTGCTCATTTTATTGATGCTGACTGGTAACTTTCTAGGAAAGGAGACCCTCTGAAATCAACAGCATTGCTTACAGAGTAAGGCACTATTCCAGAAGAGTAACTATAGTCCATAAAAATTTTCATTTTGCACATAGACTTTACCGATGCCTGAACTCCTCTACCTCAGAGATATTGCTGCTAGCCTCTACGCGGCCTTGTGGTGTCACAGTTAAATGAACTTCATGGCTTAAATCTCAACTAAATACAAAAAAAGCAGGTATATATAGTGGAGTCCTGTTTTGCAATGATTTGGTAAGAGACTGTTTCTATTGAAGTCAATGACAAAACTCCCATTTCATTCAGTTCTACAGTTTTGGGCCCTAGATCAGTGTTCTGCTGACATATGAGTGCAGAATAATTATAAGCATCTGTAAGCATTTCCTTTTGCTAAACCCCACGAATACAAATACATTCAGCCCTCCCAAAGAAACATCTTAACGTGCACTTTTGCCAGTTTCTTAGGCCTTGTATCCAGTGGGCATCTATCAAGGAGAGGGGGAAAGACAACCAAATGTGGTCAACTGTGAAGCAAGACGACTGTGGAAGTACTAAACAAATACATTTCTGTGATTAAATATATAATGAAAATACATTTTCAATATAAACAGGAAGTAGGTTATATGGAAAGGAATGTGCTAGTAGTTAAAAGCCTCTTTTTTTTTTTGGTATAGTCATACCTGAAAGGAGAAGTAATTTTTGAGACTGCATGCCCTTGAACAACTGTTTAAATATGGTAACAATTTCTAATGCTATTTTAAGTACATGCAGATTTAATTAAATCAAATTATCGGGGGTGGGGTGTTTTGCTGGAATCAGTCAGTCTTGATTAACATCCCGATTTCTTATTTTATTTTATCATATAGTTTTTCATTTCCCCCTACTTTAAATAACTCTGACCACAAATCAAAACCCCATGACTGAATCTAGAGATTGGAGGGAGAAACCTTTAAAATTTGTGACTAGTATACACACACAAATGAAAACTAAAAAGCAGGGCTTAGGAACAGTTACTTCTTGATTTGAAAACCTTCTTCTGTTTTTGGTGTATCTGTCGTGAAACATGCTTACCACATCTAAAATCCTATTTTCTTTCCTCACGTGGAAGTTGTCTCAGGCTAGTTTCATGTTTTCCAGGGCCAGTCCCCATTCGCCACATAAAAGCTGGTATCACACTCGGCATCGGACTTCTTTTTAAAGGCCATTTCTGCTTTGGCCAGGAAAAACGTGAGCCTAAACTTACTCTGCTTGCAGCCAATGGGAGTTTTGCCATTGTCATTTAGGGCAAGGTGCTGGGATTTCAGGTCTCCAATGCTCTCTAACTAATCACACTTGAGAATAATTTTTACCAACGTGAGCCATCTCACCTGCTTTCCTTGCCACTGCCTTCAGAGATCAACCATGATGCAAGCAGCCTGGTTTAAATAATTGAATTAAACAATGTTGGATACTGTGCCATTCATTCAAAATCCTTTCTCGCCCTTCACGCTGCCCACAGCGAAAGGAACCTGTGATTCACCCTGGCTTACCTTTACTCATGTCAGTAGTTTTACTACTCTTGTAAGGAGACCAGTAGATGTCAAAGAGCCTGTTGACATGAGTAAGGGTTCTGGGGCAATATGCATCCAATTTTAAGGCCAAGTCTAAAGCCCAGTTAAATAAAAGGTACTCTCCTCAGCAACTGTCACAGACTATGTCCCTGCTCCTGCTGTTCCAGAGCCTGGCTCTACTTCTAGAAAACTCAACAGTAATTCTGCCACTTGCTTCAAAGGAAGCAGGGTCAGGAACTTGGTTTGTTTAAGTTATAAAGATAAATTAGTTGTGCATCTTTTTTTTTTTTTTTAATTTTCCTACTACCATTTGGTATCCCTCCCTTTCCCCAAGAAGAAAACACAAAAAAACCAACAAACTTCTGCAAATAATTTAAATCAGAAAGCCTTGATATTTTACAGAATATTTAAGTGACAAATTTAGTGTTTACCCAATTGTTATAATTTTTTAAATTTTTTTTTTTGCAAATTGCAAACAAGTCTGTAAAAAATGCATTGTATAAAAAGTACATAAATGTATAACCCATTAGCTGTACTATGCAATCTAAATACTGTGGAATAAATTAGATGATAGAAAACGTAGCTATAAGCATGTATGTTGATATCTATTTAACGGAGGAAAGGGCTTTTTTAAAATTTTCTTTTTTTCTTTTTTTTTTCCTTTTTTTTAAAACTCTATCAATATGTACAAATACGGACATGCGCCCATGCGCACATACATGTGCACACACAGAAAACACCCACGCACACATGCACACACAAACAGTTTTGGCTGACAAAAAATGAAGGCCCTGATTACACTGTTTAAACATGGTTCTCGCCATGAAGGTGCTAACACGCTATCCCTAGCCAATGTGACCGGGTTAAATTGTGCTATTTTTTTTTTTTTATTTTTTTTTTTTTTACAGACTGTGCTCTCAACAAGGTGGGGAGCCGCGTTAGTGCTTCTTTCTGTGGGAGGCGTTTTGAAGCCTGTCCAGTCAGAAGGCAGCTAACAAGGGCTTGGTCCTGCAAACCTGTGAGAGTCTGAAGCTTCAGGCTCAGGGTTATCAAATTCAGTGTAAACAGGGCCTAAAGGTTTCTCCCATTCCCTCTTGTCATCTCCCCCTACCCAAAGACAAATGTTGTAACTTTAACATTCTTTTAAATATGACAGAGATAGAATTTTTTTTAAAAACTACCTACCTATGCCCTACGGGTTGGACCCTTCAGGTTAGGTGTTGACACTGAAAATTAGGTCTTACAGGTAACGCGCAAACCCATTAAGAGTCGTCATGCTAGAGGGTGGTGGTTGAGACAGCCAGTCTTTCGCTGAAGACTGCATTTCAAACAGAAATCCTATCACAACTGCCATTTTCTGTATATTTGCAGGGGCGATGGTGGGCAGGGCCCAAAGCTGCTTGCATTTTTACATCAAGACTTTCTAAGTGTACACCAGCACTTTAGGTTTCTCTCACACAAATACTATTTTGAACGTGTAGCCTCCCACCTGGTAGTAACAAACAAACAATCTTTTAACATATGGTGCTTTGCACACAAACATTCATTGTTTTAAGAACATTAAAGTGAAGCCAGAAGTGCTTATACCTTGTGTATACATACATATATACATACAGAAATATATACATATATATATATATGTATATCCCTTGTATAAAGTTGTTTCCCAACAATGCACAGTTGCTGTGCATCAGGGACAAGTCTTAGTGTTGTACATGCAAAAGAGTACAATTATGCTTAGATGGACCTCGGATCCGAGCACCTTGGATCCAAGTCCCAGGGCTTTTCTGGGCTTACTTCGAATGGCAATTTTCTGTTGAGGGCACTATTTTAATTTAACTGGTTAACAGATATTCTAGCCTGAATGTAATCAACCCACTGACCCTTAATTCAAACCCTAACTTATTACAGGTGAATGGTACCAACCACAAACAGACTTTTTAGAGGCTCGCACAAATGTCTTTGGTGTATGTGTCTATTCATTTTAAGGTACAAAATAATAATAATTATTATAATAATAAAAATAGCTATTTTGTGTGCTGTAGCAGTTCTTGTATAGCTCACAATAAGTGCAGCTCTCAACCCCTCCCACACCCAACCACCCTCCCTTGCAAATATTTGTTAAATAAGGATTAGACAGGTCAGACACCATTGTAGTGCAAATAGTAAACGATTAAAAATTTTTTTTACAAAATATAGAAATGTTTGGATCCAGTAACTGGACAAACATGTTCCTTTCAAGTATCTCTCACTGAAGAATTTTTTTTAAAACAAGTTACTTCCATTTAAAAAAAAGTCTTTCTGTTTTTTTTTCTTTCTCTCGCAGGTAAACAGTTTCAAACCAACTAGGTTGCATAGTTCTAACGTTGTAAGCACCTTTACAAAATGTAACTTTTATTCTTTCATTCGTTCTTTTTTTATTCTGTTTTTTTCTTCGTTTTTCTTTTTTCCTTTTTTCTCTTTTTTTTTTGTAAATGTAGTGCAGAAGATGAAGGTGTATACACCTGCACAATATTGTCCCTTTACCAATGTTAAGCATACGTATGTGTATAGTGTCTGTATGTATAGAGATATGTATATAAATACATAGCCATATATATATATACACACAAACACTACACACCTACGCAGTTCCTCAGTAAATTTGGGAGGAAAGTGCCAGTGAATGTAGTGTTCATACACATGGCTTTTCAAGGAATTTCAATGACATTTTGGACTTAGTCCAAATTGCTGCAGGTTAGATGAGCTGCTACCACGGCTTGAACTGATGGGTAACTAAGGGAGGGAACATAACTCCCCTAGTAATAACTAATGTTTAATATACTATGTAATAAGATAAGGAGCATACTGAAAGGAAGGGGAAATCCCCAACCCATACCGCCATTCAGACGTATCTCATTCAAGCCCGGGTTCATGAAGCTTTCTTCCTTTTTATAGCTGAAGTCTTTTCTGATCCTCCATAAGTCTTTTTATTTTTTCTCTTTTCTCTCTGTCTTTTATTTTTGCTTTTATTTCCAATGATTGTTTCATTCAAAAAAGGTTATACCATGTCCGGTCTTTCCTGTTCTTGGGCTTTTGATACATTTTCTTCTCAACTTAACGAGAAGGATCTTGCACACACATGCGTCTATGAACAGCCACACTCCTCCACAATCATATTCTGTATGTCTTTCTTAATGATGTTCTGGCCATCGTCGTAGTAGAGCATGGACATGGGCCGCAGCTTGGTGGGCACGCAACATGACTTGAGGTTGGCAAAGGGGCTGTGGCCCCGCATGCGGTAATGGTTGATGACAGTGGAGTGGAAAGATAATGATGAACCAGATGTGCCTGCTATATGACTGGGGCACTCTCCTTCACAGTAGTTGGCGTGATAACCTGTAGGTGCAATGATCCAGTCACTCCATCCTATGTCCTTGAAGCTGACAAAGAACTGCTTCTTGCAGCAGATGTTGACTTTGCCATCACACTCCAGGCCTCGTCTCCGTCGTCTGTGCTGGCGGTCCTCTGAGTGCCGGGCAAGCATCATCAGGAAGGGCCGATGTGATTGCTCCTTCTCCTCTTCTCCTGTGAATTCTCCAGCTTCCTTTTCTTTCCCTTCCCCATCATCTTCCTTTTTCTTCTTCTTGCCCAGTAGCACCAGGCTGGCGCCAGTCTCTTGGCACAGGTCACAGGCAATCCGCACATCCAAAGAGCTCTTGCCTTGGTCCAGGAGTCTCTGGACGCTGCTCGAGACAGGAAAGATGTGCCAAGTGCTCTTACGGGTGTCTACTGCCTTTTCTGAAATCAAAGTCTCACTCCTTTCACCTTTCAGCCCCCCGTCCTCCATGTCTTCTGCTCCTTCAGAGTTGCCTTTTGGCTGCCGCTGCTGTTGAAACAGGCGGATGGTGACTTTTGTCCTGCTCCGGTTGGCCTTGGAGACCTTCAGGAAGAGCCACACTTCAGCACGTTCCACCACTGATAATTCACTGCCTTCCTTGGAAATCTCAAAGTGCAACATTTTCTTGGCTGTGCCTGATTTGGTAAATGGAAATAGACAGGAAGAACTTGTTAGTATGTCTGCTTGCATTCTGTTAGAGAGAATTCTGTTACTGTTGCCACGGGCATGAAGTTCCCTAGGATTCCTATTTGGCTCTTTAAATTTTTATGATTCTTCTGTTCTACCTTTCCTTCAATTCATCCCCTCCTCAGTTTGTCTTTTGTAAAAATTCTCTCTTTAGAAAAGTATTTCTTTGCCTGTTGTTTTCCAGTATCATATTTTAACCAAGGCATTTTGTTGTAGTAATGATATAGTTATTTACGTAAAGCATCTCATGGCAAATAAGCATCAGTAGCTGCTAAGAGTTCATTTGCCTAAGCTGTCTTTGTGGTCACTGTTAGCTGAAATGTGCAGCCTCCTCTAGGTAAACCTGCTCTAGCAGGGGGGTTGGACTAGATGATCTCCAGAGGTCCCTTCCAACCCCTACCATTCTATGATTCTGTGAAAGGCAAAAATGCTTTTGTGACGACAGTCCATGACTGTATGTACCATACGCATGCAAATCTGCACCTAATAGCTAAAGTTGGGGAGTGAGTTCCAGCCCTGCCAATTCTTTGGCAATACTTTGGAAATTAAGTGGGAATGAGGTCTGCCCTTTCTCTTTCTGTAAAATGACATTCTTCATATGCATCTTAAAATGACTTGTAAATGTCAATTGTTTCAAAAACAAAGAACTACTAAAATATGAGCCTCAGCTTTGAGAGGTTTGCAGAGTTATATTGTAAAGAATTGCAGAACTGCAGCAGGCAGTCTCTTCATCCTGTGAGATGTTAGCTGTAGATCCTGTTCTTAATTTAACACACTGTACTCGCTGTGATTATAGTAATGGTGAATACACTGAGAAATGAGCTAAAGAACTGTATAATTATGGGGATGGTTCTCTGGCATAATTGTATCAACTTGCTGAGATGTCATGATGATGATTATGATGGTGAGGGGGTGTTTCTCTGATACAGAGCTCATATCCCTGGCAGAAGTTGGAATGAATAATGAGGGCTGTTTAATGATTTGATCACTACAGCATGGAAAAGTTAAGAGAGAATGAATTAGCTGGGGGGGGGTGGTGGTATTATTTTTTTAAGAGAGGTACTTTTCTATTTCCTTGACAAAAGAAAAAGCCATGTTGGCATCTTTACTTCTTTGTCAGCATGGAGGCCAGGATGGACTGGGGTCACAGATTTGAAATGCACAGGTACCTGACCTTAGTGAGACAGAAACAGTATTCATAATTATCAAGTTGTCATTGATATTATTCTTGAGCTACCCATGGTTGTTGACCCGATTCTCTGTGTAGTGGTTCTGCTTGTCAGGGAACCAGAACTTTTCACCCTAAAAACTGGAGTGGTTGGATGCATACAGGAAAAATTGCTTCCCATTGCCTCTGAACTCCACTAGTACGGGCTCCCTGACCATCTCCCTGCTCCCCCGTTCTCACATGAGACAGAAGCGGGGCAAAATCACAAGAGGCATCTATCCTGTATTCACTTGCAAATTCAAGAGTTCCTGGTTTCTAAAGTCTGTAGGCAGGCTGTGCTGCCCTTGGAGCTACCTGTTTCTTTCCTACTCTGTGAAGTCCTGGCACTGACACACTCAGCTGTCCCTGGTGGCATTTCCAGGTCAAAGAGACAGACATTTCTGAATTACAGTGGCCAAAGGGCACCACGTTTTGTTTTTGTTTTCCTTCTAAGTGAGAGTGTGAAATTGTAGACTTTAACTGTCACTGAGATAGGGAAACACATGTTTTGTGTTAACTGCTTCTCACAGACATTGCTGATGCCAGTCTCCAAAGTGAGTTACATTAAATTCTCAGGGAGCTACATGAACCACTGGGACTGTGCCTTAGAAAAGGAAGTGGCTTACAGAAAAGACAGAGCAAACTGACCAGTACTGTGAGGCATGGTGGAGTTACTCTTTTTCTATTATTTTTTAAATAAGATTCATTCAATAATGACTGAAAGTTCATTAGTCAGCTCTTACCAGCTAACACCATTTTTTTCCATTCTGGAAGTGAAACTATGGCAAAGCTGCCAGCTGTGTTGGAGCAGAGGGCAGGTGATAGGCATTAATCCCACTCCTGCCCGGGTTTCAGAGCATGAGGAGATGTACAAAGACATTCCTCCAGTCCAAGGGAAGCCTGCTCCAAAAGCCTGGTTGCCTTGTACACAGGGATGTTGTAAAGACTGTTCTCGTACGAGAATGGATACTTCTAAGGCCTGCGAGGACCATTCATCCGGCCTGTGGCTTCATTCCCCCCAACTCTCTCTTCTAAAGCAAGCTTCTAACTTTAGCTTATCCCTTTCCGAGGGGGGGCCCCTTTCTGAGGGGGACCTAGGCTTCAGGGGAACCTGAAGGCAGGTGACCTGCCAGGAGTGGGTTGCTGCCTCCAAGACTCTCCATCCAACCCCTTCTGCTTGCTGTCCCTACCCAAGGAAACCTTGGTGGAAAAAACATGGTTTAGACCGAGCTGCAGAAATTGTTCTGGCACCAGCAACCTCTTCCCTGCTGCTCTCTTTCTCTAGAGCTCACAGACTGGTGTGGGACACCAGGCGTATATTGCTGGGAAGTGCAGAACTTGTTCTGTGTTCCTGAGGTACCAAGCTGGGCACAAACAGCAGTTCTGGCGCTAGGAGGGATCCTGTACATAAGCAGATCAGCTGTGCTGGACATGAACGTGGAAAACTGTCCCAGTCATGTGCTCCAAGAAAGCAGCCGGGGCGTGCAGACCTGGCTCAACAGGGGAAGAAGCTGTGTGGCTCATCTGATCAGAAAAGCCAGACAGCCCTGCGTTACAGAATAGCCTAGTGCTGTTAAGTTCTAATGCATGATATTTCACATTCTGTTATTTCCATGCTAGTGGGAGTTGAAAATAGTTACGAAGTGACATATCTCCAACAGTAAATATTCATATTACCTTATGCACTGGCCAGGAATGTAGCAATGCAACCAGTCTTTTTGACAGATATTACATGAAAGAAAGACCTCAAGAACTCTCTTAATTAGTTTTTCATATGCTTCTGTATGTGTGAAAGTTGAATTCTTCCTCATTACTAAAAATATTAGAATAGTATGGTGAAAGTACCAGAGTATTTGTTTTCTCTTCCCTTGCGGAAAGTGAGCTTAAGCAAGGTAGCCTAAGACATGTCCTTATACAGGGATAACAGCCTCCCTGTAGGTTGTTAGCTACAATAACAGCCTCTCTGGATGTGGTTAGCTGCATTTTCACACACGAATGTTCCATTCAAAAGAAAAAAGATGCAGGAAGCTTATATGAGCCTAATATTTCTGGACGAAACAAAATCCTGAGTCCTCAAACCTGCATAGCTAATAAAAGGTTTTATAGCAATTAAAAAAACCTTTCCCTTTCACACATCTTTTTAGAAGGAGACTGGGAATGGTGCAAAGTTGGGGATAAAAAGCATGCTTTCACATTAGGAAAAAATGAAGCTTTTTTGAATTCTCTCCACATTCACAACTGGTTTGTTACGATCACACAGCACAAATGGTATGAATCCTGCAGTCTTTACGAGGTCACTATGCTCAGACAAGCTCATTTTGAAAGCAGAGTTTGGCCTGTGCTAAAACTGAATTGAGATCTCTGGATCTGGCTTGTTATGATTACACATTCACTTTATAACAGGATCTTTATTTCCAAAAGGTTCGGTGCTATAATAAAATAAATTCTTCAAGTGTTCTGAGACAAAAAAAATCGCTGTATTTTATTTTCTGCAAATATTGCTTAGGGATTTAGCAGTCTCTCCTTTTTGGTCTGAGTTAATGACCAGGTTCAAAGCTTTGGAAATATATACTGTTCATCTAACTGAAAGTAAGAAGGAGACCTTCCTGAAAGTTGGGGATGGGATCACTTCCGTAATTATTACACTTTGTTTATCCTCTTGTCCTGCCTTTTCATCTGCCACAGCTGATTTGCAAGGGTCTTTTTCCATTTCTAATCATCCTGCTCCTCCTGCCTGACTCCTGTGGAAAGACCCACAGGCCAACAGTGGTAATGCCTTCATCACTTCCATGCTTGTATAAACGGCGATGTCAACAGCCTGGATTGTTATCATAGCAGAAAGCAGCTGAAAAAGGAGACGAGGGATTACTTTGGGCCCCCTTTGATTGCTTTTCCTCATCTCCCCTTCCCAACGCCTTGGAGAGGCCACCTCTCTGCTTTACTGCTGAGCAAAGTCCCTTCCAGGAAGAGGGCTGTGACACTGAGGGAACAGTCTAGCAGCACAAGTGACACCGGCAAATGCTGTGAGAAATGGTTAAAAATACAAGCCCTAAGAAGTAGTGCATATATGGTAAAAGGTTTAATGGAAGGAGTTACTGAATGGAAAGAAAGTGTAGCATCAGTATATATAGCATGAGAGTTTGCTCGTATCTGTTTTTCTCTTCAGTGGTGCTCGCACACCTTTTTAGGAGAGAAACCTGAACATGCAAGCTGAGGGGCGCCTGCACAGGTACCCTCCTCTCCGCTTCTGGAAGAGCTGTTCAGGGCTCACGCGCGGGACTCTGTGCTCGATACCTGCTCCCAAGCGGCACTTGGTGACGGGCACGGCGCAGGAGAGCGTGGAGGGACTGGCAGAGCCCTTGCGGGCCCAGGCACAGGGGGACTGGCGGGGGCAGCCCTGTGTGGGGTAGGTCGTGTTGGGCTCACGGCAGGAGCCTGCAGCTCCAGCGTGCTCTTCCTCTGAGGCTGAGGATCCTTCCTTCAGTATCGCTGGCTTTCACTATGCAGTCGAAGCTCGTTTATTTGCAATTTGCAGCAGGATTCAGGATAGAGCCCTGTTAGTTCAAGCTACATACATATACTAGGTAGGGTCTAAGCTATTCAATTAAGAGGATTGTTTTTTGAGTAAAATGCTAAGATACTTAAAATGATTTCTTTTTTTTTAAACCATATGCTGTTAAATGATTAAGGCTGTTTTTTTAATAATGAAAGTGATGATTCTTTCTGACATTATAATGTGAATTAGTCTTAATTTCTCTTAATACATAGTATTTAAATTTTCCTTTGAAAAATGCTCACTGTGTAAGAAGGTGCTGTTACTTTAAATCTCCATGCTTCACCGCTGCTTAATTTTGAACCGTTTTTACGTTATACTGTAAGTGAACTGTTTTTCCATACAAAGCAAGCTTTTTTTTCCTTTTTTAGTTGCTAACTTTACTACTGCCTATGTTTAGATTTGGGGGAATTTGTACTGCGTGCCAATCTGTAATTACATTCAAAAGCATCCTTCTCTTCACTTCTCATTTCCGTTCCCCAGGAGACAGAAAAAAATAGGTTACTAGAAAGGTTCCTCTAAAGAGAGTGAAGAGAGGAGCATGGTTATTGAGAGATAATTGCTCAAAATGTTTACTAATGAGTGACCACTAGAGTTAGATGAATTGTTAGAATCATAGAATCATGGAATAGTTTGGGTTGGAAGGGACCTTTAAAGGTCATCTAGCCCGACCTCCCTGCAATGTTCACAGCATAGAATTTATTCAGTGAATTTAGCACTGTTATCGTCTGGCAATTATCCCCTAGGCAGACTGATTATTACAAATGTGTTATTACTGTGATTAGACAGTGACCGTTTCTGTGAACGCATTTCAGCCTATGGCTCACTGGCAAATGATTTATTCTAACTGTTCATCACCCCTCGTATATGACTGGTCATCCAGGTTGTGTACTTTCGTTTCTGCTCCCTGACTGCCTGACTGTTGCCTCTTAGAAAGGGAGCAGCAATTATGACACAAATAACAAACACCTTATCTTTATGTTCACATACCCTTTGCTGCCAGCAAAAGGAGATTTTTGTTGTAAGACAAAAATAAACCAAAAAAGAAAACCAGGAAAAAGAACTAGTCCCCAAGCATTTGTGGGGGAAAAAGCAGCAGCAGCCTTATTTAAATACCTTTCCTTGAAAAGTTACCCCAAAGGGGCATCGACAAGGTCATTCAGAATGTGAAATAATTCAGTTCTGGTGAACCTTGACTCTCCGCTGCTATTTTGTCAGGAGGAAAGCACTTTACATCCACAGCCTAGAGTTCTTTCCAAATTGAAAGCCCATCCCCCACATGGCTTTAAATATTTAGAAACAAAAAAGGTGTTTGTTTGGTTGAAGTTTTTTGTTATTTGATTTTTGCATTTACATCTAAAATAGCTTAAGTAAAGTTGAGGGTTACTTGCACCAATAGCATATTTCAAGTTAAAAACAATACCATGTCTTTGTCTTTCATAAAAGAGTAATTTTTTTGTACATAGTTGTAATAATTTGTTGTAAATTCTAAAATGAAGTGGATCAGAAGCTGCCAGTCTGTTTTCATTAAAATATTTAATTTCTATGCACTAAGGCCCAAATCCCAAGCCCACTGAAATGAACAGCAAAACTTCCAATTGCTTCCAGTAGACTAAGCTTCAATCCTAAATCAATCTTGCAAAGCTCAGTTGCATTACATGAAATTACCTTTTCACACCCATATAGACATATTTAGATATAAGAACTCCTCAGCATGAATCATTTACACATATGCAGTGCAGATACATCCTGCACACAGGAGAGCACATGAATGCACACACTTACCTGCAGGAACCTATTCATATTACAGTGGAGCAGGTGGATGGGTATATAAGCATGTCTACCTTGGCATACCTGTACATATGGACATACATGCGCTTATACACACATACAGGCAAATGCATATTCTGATATTCCCAACTGCATTTGCATACAAAACTGTATGCATGACTACACACAGAGATGGACACATACAGTAATTTCTCTCTCTCTGTCTCAGGTATCTTTTTCTAAACTGGTTCCCACCTTC
This sequence comes from Phoenicopterus ruber ruber, assembly GCA_009819775.1. Taxonomy (NCBI): domain Eukaryota; kingdom Metazoa; phylum Chordata; class Aves; order Phoenicopteriformes; family Phoenicopteridae; genus Phoenicopterus; species Phoenicopterus ruber. Next base: position 58,441,579 of record CM020216.1, read on the forward strand.
TTGGATTCATCTGTGCTTTCTCAAGTTGTTCTCAAACCAACCACCCTCCCTGAATTCTCACATTTTGTTACAATGAAACAGATGAATACAGAATGGCTTTCTTCTTCTGGAAGTAACTTGCTTTCATTTGCTAAACTTGAAATCTTTGATACAGTATGCCAAAGCAAAAAAAAAAAACAAAAACAAAAACAAAAAAATCAAGGGGAAATAGGCTTGTTTTCTAAAAGCCAAGGAGACTGCATTAAAAAAAAAAAGTGAGAAAATCAGCTCAGATGATGATTCATGGTCACATTTCTCAGTATCTTGTAAAAAATAATAATGATAATTTCTCATCTCTAGATTTCCAGAACTTCTAGCATCCATCAGTTCATCTTTTTCCCTTTTGCCTTTGCCTGTTTCCTTCCTGTATTATTTTACTTGCAGTCTTCCACTCCAGTGAATCTCTATCTTTTAAATAAACTAGAAGAGAGAAACAAGAGCTCCACTCAGAGAAGCTACAGATAAGCATAAAGATCTCTGGGATTCAGGATCCAATTAGGTAAAATAGGAGCTTGCGGGAAGGTTGCTTTGCGTGGAGCAAAAAGCCTTTGGAGTGTGCCCTCTCGTGGCCATTCTTTTTTCAGCACGGATATCTGTACCATTAAATACATTTGCTTTCAAAAGAAAATTGATGAAGTGATTTAAAGAGGCATAAGTGACCCATCCTTTTTTTCCTCCTGAACTGCCAGCCTGGCTGTATAGGAGTAGGTCTCTTCCTAGGAAAAGGCGTGAGTGTGTACACACACGTATCTGCACGTGAAGGTAGGCATCCCATGATCAAGTCAGTTCACCTTGAATTCAGTATGAAGTGATACAAAAAAGTAGAAGCGGTCTAAATTGCTGTCAGACTTCTCATTTTTCCCTGGCAGTTCTCCTAACGATAAGTCTTTGGATTTCAGTATTTCCAACCAGTAATTCCTGTCACCTTCTTGGGGGCTGATGTTAGCAACCCATTTCATTGGTAGTTTAGTTGCCAGGATCAAATTCACTTGGCAAAATCCCAGGTCTGCCTAATAAGCTATCTACTTAAAATAATGCAAGAGTTAGTAGCCAACCATATTTTATAAGCATTGGGTATCTCAGTTATAGAACCTGTTGGATTTGCTTGTCACAAAATTATATGACCCCTCTCCTCAAAAGACTATTTTTAAGACCTTGAAGTAACCCACAGAGCTCTGGCACAGCTACCCTCGTAGCAGAACTAATCGAGGTTAGTAATCTTAGTTTGATATGCAAGTAGAAAATCATTTTCATGTTTTACTTGTAAGAGTGCCAAAGGACAGTAGGGTGCATTTGTAAACTTTTGCCCAATACTCACGGTCATTAGTTTTGCAAAGATCTGCCTGGATTTGTTAGCTGTGAAAACTACCTGCCAACTATTTTGCTGATTTCCTGGACATAACTACACCTGTGCTTCAGACAAGTTCACTGCATTTAGTTTCCCCTCTAATTGTCTGAAGCCTGTGCTCGTTTGAATTTTGGTCTATTTTAGAAAATAGCAGTCTCAAGCCAGAGCCACGTGCACAGGGCACTGTTTGTTCATTCAGTCCATTTCATTGTATGTCTGAGGATATGGCTGATGAAAGATGGAAATACTACTTTTTTATGAAGGCAAGTAGTAAATGTGGCTTCTGAAAGGTAGGGGGAATGGCTGGTTTATGTCAAGTCATACCCAAAGGAACAAAAAGCCTAAAGTCTTATTTCTCTTTCCATAGACCTTTATTTGATACAACGTGAGATGTTTCCATTCATTTTCATTGATTTCCTATTGCCCTCTTTCAAGACAGGGTGAGTTTCACATTAGAAGCAGGAAGAACATTAACCTGACTGTGAGAGGAACATGTTTATTCTCCTGCTTGGTGTTTTAAGCTTATCCATACTCTTCCCGGTTCCCACAGCATGAAAAGTGGGGACTGTCCATCTGGCTATATTCTATTCCTGTGTTTTTAACTCGTACTTCCTATATGACATGTCACTTGCCTTCTTTTTGCCTCACTTTCCTCAACAGGAAAAATAATACTGCTGTAATATTTGACACACGATACTGTTGGTGTGTGAGTGGAAGAGATCCCAGCTAGAGTTTACTTAAGTTGTTGCAGCATTGACACCTTTAAAGTATGGTGGATCCTCTGATGTTAGCAAGACACCAAATATGAATGTCTATAGATGAAAAATATGTTTTAGCAGTCCAAAGTTACTCCACAGAGTGGAGTTATCATTTCCGTTATAAGCTCAAACCCTAGACCTCGGTTTCTAGGTTGCTAATTGCTCCTCCCTTCTCCCAAATCAAAGCCTAGCAGGTATGGGGAGAAGCAGCCCTCCTGCCTTGGCTTCCAGGATGGGCTTAGCGTGAAGGTGGAGAGCAGCAGCAGGGAAGAAAAGGCATGGGCACACAGTGGATGCCCCTGTCCTTCAGCTGCACAACTCCATAGCATAGGTCTTCTTAAATAAATTTGGCTAGCAGTGGTAGGACAACACTATGTAAATCAAACTGAGTGACGTGTTAGTGTTGGGTAGTTTGTGGCGGGGGGGATCGGTGGCTGGACTATTGGCCAGCGTGTGGGCAATGGCACAATTTTCGCTGCTCACGTGACCCTAAGAGCCAATGGCTTCAGGAGCCGCCGTTGGAGGGTGTCGTACTGAGTAGGCATATATCAAATTCCAAATTCCTTTGTGTCAGAGCTCAGGAGAGACAATAATGTGTTTACAAATGATTGGGACTCACACAGTGAAGAGAAACCACTGCTCATGCCATATGTGTTTCACTGTGCTCAGAGCGAGCTGCTGAAAACCAGGTGGGGAATCCGACTCATAGATAGCTTAGAGATTTCCTTGCTTTTAAAAACTCATTTCTAAACTAACGTTGAGCTGCCCCTGCTTCTAATGACCACTGGCCTCGACACCTTCTGCCTGCTTTCTGAAGTGGAGGGGATGGAAAAAACGAAAAGCCTGAGCTTTCATGCTGAAAGAACTGATACTGTGTATATTGACAAGGACTCCAAAAGCAAGGGCTCCTTGTACAGTTGGAAATCGGACAGCCAGCAGGAATGTCTGCTCTTAAAAGCATGCACACTTCTTGTGCATGGCTTCCCTGCAAACAGAACATCTGAGTCAACAGGTTTTCAGGACTGGAAACTCTGAGTGTTGTCTTAATTGTTTATACTGCTGCAGCAAACTTTTAAACAAAAATGCTTGGAGTTCCTTTGCATACTTTGCCTACCATATGCTGTACCAAACAAAACAATGACATTCTTTTAAAACCGTCTTGGCAACAGGAAAAATGCTTTGGCTAGACAGCATCATAAAAAGTTGCTGTTAGTTAGATGATAGAGTTATTGCAAGATACTGCTATTGATGCATATATAAACATACTCACATATACCAACAGATATATATGCACATACATATACATTGAATTAAAACGGGTTCTGGTCCTGTTCATATAGGGACAAGACAGTAAAGTACGACTTTAGAGCTGTTTCCTATAGGCAGTTGATGTGAACCTTAAGGCATTACTTAGTAAATATCTATATTCTGAGCTCTTACTGTATAAGAGTTAGGGAAAACAGAACTGCGAAAGAGTTCAAAATACACCCTACCAAGGTTGCATTTTTTTGGCAAGAGCATTTTAGGAATAGAATCTTTTTTTCCAGCATGCAGAAGTCTGCATTACAAATTGGATCAGGTACAGCAACTTGTCCGGTTCTATTGAAGTCATCTGACAGTCCCTGCAACTCTTTATTGCCGAAGATGCTGTGTTAAATTAAAAAAAAAAGGCAAAAAAAAAAAGCCCTCTCACTTCTAAAAGTTAAAGCTGCTTCATCTGATTTTATAACTCAACTGTAATTTTTACATGAAAGGGTTGTTTCTCAAGTAGTTTGCAGCTCACTTCTGTCTTGATAAACTCCCCAAAAAGCTTCAGCCCTTTTTCTTTCACCATCAGCTCTGCAATCCAGTACTTTACTGCAAGTACTCTGGCTTCACAGGCACAGTTTGGAGGACCCCGCTGCAGCCTGACTTTCTGCTCAAGATTGGTTAGAGAGCTTCCTCTCTGTGTGACTGTCTGTGCTTGGCAAGTGTAATCTGTAGCCAAGACTAAGTCAGAAAAATCAAATTCCTTCAGAGTCCTGTCCCCCCCATCTCATTCCTTCTCCCTTCCCCCAGGTCTCATCCTACAACCTTACAGAAAACATTATCGCTGAGGAGAAGAAAAGAAGTTAATTGCAGTTCTGGCACAAAGGATATTTTACAGTTTTGTTTTTCATGCACTCACCTGATTCCGCAAAAGTGATGATTTCTGAGGTTTGCTCCACAACTTCATTCATTTCGGCTCTTCTTCCAACATCATCCTCTATTTCCACATAACCATCCTCTCCCACCTTTCCCACATGGAGTTTCTTGATGGCATTTAAAAGTGCTGCCTTGGGCACTGGCTGGGTGATATTAGGTCTGTCCCTCAAGTGCAACATGTTCAGTATGTGCTTCTTTACTGCTTCCACCATCTCAGGCTGTGAGCTGGGCACATCCTTTGAGAGCGTGGCGAGGGCACATGATGGACAGTCAGTGACTGAACTGTGCCCCTCCGATCCTGGGGTTGGGGAACTCCTCACTATAATCCAGCAAAGCACCAACAAAAATCCTCTCTTCCAAAGCGAAGGCATCCTGGCAGCAAAAGTTGTTGTGATTCCCTTTTTAAAAGGCCCTGCTTTTCCTCCCCCTTCACGCACAGTTTTTTTTGGGGCTGGTTTGGTTTGTTTGTTTGTTTGTTTGTTTTTCCTTCTCTTCAGCAAATTCTCTGGAACAAGAACCAAAAGTTTTCTGTGAAGTTTTGTTTGCAGGTTCCCTCTCTGAATGCAATAAGTGCTGTAGATGTTTGTGGCTGTCAGGGAGAAGAGTTCTGACTCTGTCTCAGAGTAGGAGAGAGACACAGAGAGAGGGGGAGAGAGAGAGAGGACGGATTGGCCTAAAGTGAGTGAGTGAATGAGAGAGGGAGGGAGTTTTGTCTGTGAGTAAAGGCTATGATTAGGAAGGGGGAGGAACAGGCAGGCTGGCTTCCTTATGCTCATTGCTCCCCTAACACACACCTCTCTTCAAATATCACTACTCGTGGTTTCTGCCCTCCCCCCTTTCTAAAATCTCTTTTCATTCCTGTAAATTTACTCTTTTTTTTCTTTTTTTTTTCTCTCCGTTTGACCCTCCTGGCTCCCCCCGGCTGTCATCCCCCCCTCCCTTTTTTTTTTCCCATCCTTCCCTTTTTTTTTTTTTTTTTTGTTTTGTTTGTTTTATTCCTTCAGCAGTATCACTGGCTTACCTAAACAGAGGAAACATGAATGAATGAAAAGAGTGAAACCTTTTATTAACAAGCACCTTGCTCTTGGTCCTGCCTGGTATTGTTAGGAATAGCAGGAGATGTTAAATAGCTCGTGAATGAGATGGGGGTGAGGGCAGAGGCTCTGAATATTTTGGACAGAACATTATTCTGTCTTGAGTAGAAGAGAAAAGATCTTTTCTGCTCACTTCTAAATGCTGGAGGTTATCGACACTGGCAAGAGATCTGACGGGAGCAAAATAACACTGTTGTTTGGAGGGCTATATAATACATGATACACTCTCCAGCTTCAATACACGGTCAGGCACTGAAATCCTAAGCAGGAGTTGGTACAGCACGTATCTGTGACATGCTAAGGTAGTGCCCTCGCACCAGAGATACCCCTACTTCTATGCTAGTCTGTGCCTAGAAGTTCTCAGGCAGATATATTTAGGTTGGGGGTTAATCAAGTCAAGTCTGAAAAAGTGCTTTGAAGGTGAAAAGTGTTACATGTCATCTGGCCAAATCATACTCGCTCCTGACTCAGGCAAATCCCTCATCGATGCCAATAATAATTCTGTCTGAGTGAAAGCTGAGTAAGATCTTCTACATTTGGCCCATTGTTATTAGAAGGCGCTTTTTGTTTCATTCATTTAAACCACATAGAGCAATAATAATATTAGAATAAGACATCGGGAATGAAAAGCAATCTAAACCACTGCTAGTAGCCGGACTTTCAACTAGTGTTGGTAAACCGTTGCCAGTTTACGCCCGTGAGGGTTTTGCTCTGCAGTGAAAAGGCATTCCCTGTGTCACTGCCATGGTTTAATGTTGCCTTTACATTCTGTAACCTCTCCATTCTGTTCCTTACCTAGCAAGGGTAAAGTTAGCAAACTCCCCCACATTTGAACTTGGTAATGGAAAATGAGAAAAGTACAGTTGATAGGCTCTAACTTTTGAGGATCTTCCCCTCTGGACTTTAACTCGTACAGATTTTCTTAGAACAGCTTCTGGTTTTTTAGTATTTACCCTCTTTCTTTTCCTTCCTTTCATTCTCTCTCTCACACACCTCTGTCTTCTCAAGTGTGCTTACCTCCTACCCAGCAAATATTCCACTTTCACTATATTACCGACAACCATTGTATTTTAGTGGAAAGGAGTAATTTATAAATATAAGCATTGTGAGGTCTCTAAATTCCATGAGATGACTACAGGCACATGGGCTGAGAGACAGGCAAGGAATTAGAGTAAATGAAACATACAGAAGTAATTGAACAATCAACCAAAGTTTTACAAATGTTATATATTGCAAGTACTTTTCAATTAAGCTCTTTTATAAGTCTTTCACTGTTATAAGGCATCCACAGTACACCCTCATCTGTGTTTTACTGACCTCAGTTGCTATACTGTTATATACTGTTACACTTACAGGTCTGTCAGCATTATAAACCCTGCAGCCATTCTTATAAACACATCTTTGTAACACAAACCTCGCTATAATACATCTAAATTTCTTGGATCTTGTGAACAGCCCAAAGCCTGTTGTAATTATATGAAGTCTGAAAGTCAGCTTGAAATAGAACTAAAAGTTTCATTGGACAAAAAAATAATTTCAGATGAAAATATGCCTTCATGATTAGATGTACTAACAGATGACATAATTAAAGGGGTTATTTATAGTTCTAATATAGCACCTATCCCAACAGTGTCTGATGAAAAGTAAGGGATAGGCATAAATCAATATAAAATACAGATAAGTATATTTGGGTTCTTGCTGCGGGGTATACATTGCTTACCATATATAACAGGTACACTTATCACAGACAATCTCTATAACATATAGGTATAGAATATTTTACTTGCATGCCATGATGATGACACATTTAACATTAAAGCATAACTTTCTAAAAACCACTGTTTTCTAAAAGCAAGTCTGCTGGTACCGCTGATATATAGTTCATACGTACTTACATATATACATATATATATGTACAAAAATAGATATTGTTTTAATAAATATAAAAATGCTGGTTCAGACTCTTTCTATAAAATTACCTGAGCTGGAAAGCTCTGTATATGCATTCATTCAATATAGCCCTAACAGTATGCAACAGCATGCACAGGAATTAAAAGTTTCAGTTTTAAAAGAAAAAAGCTGATTTAAAGTTTTACCTCTCTAGTCCTGACTCTCAGAAGGAGACTGCTGTATTGTGCATTAAGAACTGCTGAAGTTCCTCTTTGTGGTATTTATAATGCGAAGCTTTATACTGTACTTCTCATGTGTACACTCACATATAATGTCTGTCAAAAGTAAGTGGGCCGGATCACTGTGCTGGATTGGTTAATCCTGTTACATCAGCAATTGACTGTTTTTCCTGTATGAGACATACTTCTGGTAATTATCTAATGGAAACTCCTAATTGTCTAGCATGACAAAATATCGTGGATTCAACTTGTAGTGGTGATCTCTGTATCCATTTAAAGAATAGAACTTAAAATCAGACTGAAAGCAAACATTATGAGTCAGGAAGACACACTCCAACTTGTTTTATGGCATAGCTAGATATAGATATTATTAGATGTAGATATCACTGATTTAGTTCAAATACAGTATTTGCCAGATACTTAATTGCTAGTTTGCAAATTGTTTTCTTCTTCTTTCATACTTAAGGATATACCAGATAATCTATTTGCAAATTTGGATTCTTTTCAAATTCAGGAAAATGCATTTGATTAAGAATCCTTTTGCTGTGGATGAATTTTTTAATTCAATCTTTATATAAATATGTCCTTCTGTTAACTTAGGGATCCCTTTAAAGCTCTTAAAAAATGAATCATATTGCTCTTGTCCAAGTCTCCTGGCTTCTTGACGTGCAGATTGCATCACGCTATTAAAAACTGTTTAGACATCTAAAAATAAGTTACAATGAATGACAGGTTACATTTTTTGCAAGTGTGATATTAACACATGTGGAATAAAATAAAATTCAATTTTCATTTCAGTTTACATTAGTGAAAATCAGAAATAACTGTATGCCAATTAGGCAGTACAAAAGTAATATATATAAGGTCAAAAGTAAATCCAAAATCCATCTCCTTTCTTAAACACACATAATAGCTGGCTTTATGTGGTACCGTTTATGACAAATGGCATGATCATGCAGTCTTTACTCATTCAAAACACCCACTGATTACCAGAAAATCCCCATCCTTCAGATTTTTTTTTGGCCTGAATCGTACTTATAATTGTATTTTTATGTCCTGTTGGTAATGTAAGTTTAATCTGTCTTGGAATATGGCTGATCTGGATCAGGGAAGAAAGATTTAAAATTTTCAACTTACAGTGATACCAGGGAGTCCTTATAGCAGCATTGATTCCAACTGGTGTGTGTGCTGTATTCACACAACAGCTTTGGTAGAATGAGAAAAAAATCAGAAGTTAATGGGAAACATATGACCAGATAGGTTGTTTTGTTTCCCAGGTTTAATATGCATATAATAAGTTTTCAGGCTGTAACACGCTGTGGGTTGAAGCCTCTTGAAACAGGTTTCAGTAGCTTTCCTGCAATCTGACATTGGTGGTTCCAGTTGTTACAAAGAACAGCCTCGTGCCCCCCCCCCCCCCCCCCCCCTTTTTTGTTCCCTTCAGGGACAGTGAGAGATATGCTTGAAGAAACAAATAATGAGCATGCACATACCTAGTTATTTGCAGGACCGTATTTTTAACGGGGATCCTAAAACTGAGTTTTGGCAAAGAGCTTTTCCAGCATGGAATTCTGTTTTTCTCAGGACCAGGCTGAATTTGGTTTTTACTGGCATCCTAAAACTCTTTGAAATTAGTTACATACTGGTAGTGCAGCGACTGTTGTAATTTGGCAGCAGACATATGCTCAGCAAGAGATCTTGTACTGCATTGGTTTTACAGAGAGTGGAAAAATTGCCCTGAAAGTAACAGAGTTATCTTCTCCTTGGACTCGGAGTAGCGCGGTGCTCCATTCGCAGCAGCTGGTGCGACGGCTGCTGACCATCACACCCCTACTGATGCAGCACCCAGCCAGTCCGTAGCTTCTCCCACAGCGGCAGCGGGTCAGAGAATTCCCAGTGCGAAAGTGTGTGGTCTGTGACAAAAAGAGAAGGCTACCGAGTGAAGCACAGCAAACATGTATGTGATTTATAGTGCAGGATAACTTCTGAAAGGAGATTAGGAGAAGTGAAAAGCATTATTCATTTCAGAGCATGCTCCTTATTGCCTCAGGGAATTTGTGTATAGCTTTACCAAAGGCCTAATGAAAGCTCTACTCAGTGACTAATTTTTTTTCACACCTATTTCTCTCTTTATAAATATTTTTCTCCCCACCCCTCCACTTCTTTTCATTTTGTTGAACACAGCAACACCTGCTGGCAGTGGTCCGGGAGTACTGCTGGAAAGACCCACTGATCTAACTCTTCAGACCAGCTGCCATTAAGCACTGCCAAGCCATATTAATGAGCTGCCTCTATTTTTACCCCTTCCTGCCAGAAAGGGCAATTGCTCTTGGGAAAGACTGTGGCTGGTTTTTTTCTTTCTTTCTTTTTTCTGGCAGCTTCAGAATCCAGATAATCATTGTTCATTTAGTGAAGTTGGAATTTCTAACTTAAATTCTGATACCACTGATTGAGACCACATAAAACATTGGAGTGATGCTGAGCCTATCTTGCTGGCTTGCAGGCATATTTTAGTTCCCTGCTGGATCAGGAATAATTAAAGGAATGGGACAGGGAGAGAAAGGTTAGTATTCCAGCAACCTGTCTCTTTTTTTCCTAATTGTGGATTTTATCTTACAAACCATTAAAAAAAATGGCCCAATGCCATTTCATTATTCACCTAGTGGAGACTGTGTGATTTACTGGTTGTTTTGGAATCCTGAATTGCACACAACAGTATTTGTGCGTCTCCATTCCTGCTTTGAAGAGCAGTCACTAGAAAACACATTGGCACAGATTTCTGTGCAAATCAGCTGGAATCTCACTCTGTTGTACCTTATTTTACTGTAATGGCAAGAAAAGATACGCCAGAAACTTACATTTAGAAGTTTTATGTTTCTACTTTTATGTAAGTGGACCAATTAAGGCCAGTCTTGCTGTTGCTGCTAACTCTAATGCTTATGTGCTGTTTAGAGGGGACAGTGATTTCAATCATAATTAGTGAGCTGGTCAAAAAATAAAGTTCATCTGAGGATAAGAACTCAGTCTAGAGGGTGGGGTAAAGAATAGCTTTCAAGTTCTTGCCTTTTTTTTTTTTAATATTAATGGATGACACTTTTTTGCAGGGGGGCAGGATAAGTATAAATGTTCTGTTTTAAGAGAATCTTATGTAAAGTCAATCTGACTAACAGAAGCAAGTATGTTAATTTTCTTTCTAAACTATACCTATGTCTTCTGCCATGTCATTCATTGATCTTTTTTCTTGCCAACTCATGGAACAGTGAGCTGTTTCTTTAACAGGGATATTTTTATGTCCATGTTATTTTAGCATATGTGTTGCCATTTTACACTTAAAAACCAGGAGATATGAATACATAAGCCAGGTGACACAGATGATGTGATTAGTGTGAGATGATATGACACAAATGTGTTCTATAATCAGAACTTGTTCAAAACTTTGCATTTGGGGGAAAGCCTATTTACAAAGAGAATTTTCTTGAATTTATAGAGAGTATGGAGTTAAGTTATAACTGTAGAGGGTAGTCCAAAGAACTAAAGTTGTTCATACAGCTTGTTCATTTAACAGGTGATTTTTTAGTACATTACTGGAAAAATCTTTTTTTTTTTTCTCCTTGAGAAACAGCTCTGTAATGTGTAAAATGTCTTAAGTGATGCTGTCTTCAAAGATATTTCTAGAGGTTATGATTAGAGTCACATCAATGATTTAAACCACACAGGGAGGGAGCCCCAGATGACAGATTCTATTTGGTTCCAAGTAAGGTAAAAAATTTATGGCTAAAGTTGGAGCAGCATTTAACATTTATAGGTGAATTAAAGCTATTATTGAAAGGTAGATTCCTCTAAATTAATTTGCATGCTGTTGAAAACTTTGACTGTTGCACAAAACATACATCAAAATCATTCCTTATGTAATTGTACTTTGATCAGTGGAGTTTTATCAAGGATATATTTGGGCCAGCTGCAAAATAACGGGGAATGGTTTTATTTCTCTAACAAGTCCCGAATTCTCTGTTCTCTGTTCCTTTTACTGCAGTTAGTCAAATCACAACACACACAACGGTATAGGTACGGACTCCTGTTATCTTTTAGCTTTTAGGGCCAACTCTTGATGCCACTGAAGTTAGAGCTGACTGTGGGAGCAGAAGTCAGTTGAATCAAGCTTTGACTCTGAAGGTTAATATTAACCATTGGTGGATGGAAAGAGAAACAAGAAATTGAGTCTTAGATAAAAGCTGTTCAGATGATTATTCACTGTTATACTTCCCAAAGTAATATTGCCTGTGGATTTTAGAAAGATTTACAACTCTGTTTGCAAGAGGAGGGCTGGACCCTTAGTTAATGTAAATTGGGGTAGCTCTCCTGACTACAGAGACAGGGTTACATCAGTAGAAGATCTGATCTAAAGTCTTTTTTTTTTTTTTTTTTAATTTAACTTCTACATATTAATGTCTGGTTTTTGGCTTTTCGTTTTAAAAATAGATCCCAGTTTTCGTATTCTAAGAAAGGTCCAATTTCATCTTGTTTCAGCTCCCTCGATGATGGGGATACATTTTGCCTATTATGTTTTGATTACTTCTAAATCTGCTGACGTGTGGGAGGGAATTGAATGAAGCTTGTAAGCTTGCCACTTTCGTTGAGCTGAACTCAACAAGAGGTTACGCTGGCAAATCTTCCAAGGTAGTCATCATGCACAGGCCATTGGGAAAAGCTGCAGTGTCACACATCGACAGATATTCCCTCTCCGTGAGAGTGGCCAGCAGAGAATTGGTATAAGTGAAATACTGAGGACACCAACAAGTGGCTTAAAAAGGGTATGTTGATCTTGTGCATCATTGCTGCTTTGTCCATTGTGACTCCCCTGTGGAGCAAATCACTGTGGAAAAGTAAATACATCCTGCAGTGAAAATGGCAAGGGGAAGCCTGACTGCTTACAACTGTTCACTGAATAGAATATTAGATGAGGACCCAGGAAATCTGTATTCTCTGGCTCTGCCCTCAACTGCTGGGTAAGAAGACAAGTACTCATTTCCCCATCTGTAAAATGGGAAGAATCAAGATCTGTTCTGAGATCTGTGGGTCAGAAATGACAAACAAGTCCTTGCTGTTTAGTTTCTCATGACCCTTTGAGATCTGAACAAAAGAAGCCATAAGGGGAGGCAGGGTGCAGGTGAGGGAACAGGCACCAGCTGAGCTTGTTGGACATTGAGCAGAGTGTCCATGCTCCCTGTGTGCCTTTCCTGGTACCACCTTGGTACCATCTTGGCACCACCTTTCCTTGGTGTCCTTCAGTGCTGCTTTCTGAGGCTCCAGTGAGCTTCTAGGAGAGGCAGTTTCTAGCCTTGCATCGCACAGGAGGACCTGCTGGGGCTCTCCCAGGAGTGAACATGAACAAGTTTCTGTGTCTTCACTGAAAATCTCAATCCAGTATTTTTGCCATTAACCACCCAGTTCAGAAGCTCCTTGACTTGACATGATGTCCAGCTAAAGCACATAATGTGCAGTGAGCAACGTCATGCTGTATTCTTACTGCTAGCACTGGTTTTCATGTTAGTTATTTAAAATAATGTTTGGACTCATGTCCAACACAGACACAGATTACCTCTGAGGAATAGGTTGGGGTTCAGTGATTATTTTCAGGGAGAACACAGGAAATTTCTGAGAGCATTTCACATATGGGGAGGTGAGGGGAGTAAAACAAACAGTCATCATTTGTTGATGTAATGAAGCTGCCCCCCTTCCTTACACACACACACATGCACTGTTTTAACAAGCACTGGAGATGACCCTGAGTTTCCAGGTTCGAGTGTAAACCTGCCTAAGTTTTGAGAATTTATCTCAGAGTTTTCCTCAAATCTGGGGTTACAACACTTGAGATTTGACTTGGTAGCACTGAGGTTCAACCTTTGGGCGGATATGGGGTCCTCAAAGCTGGATTTAATTCACTAATCCACTTCCGTTAGTTTTTCTCATGTGACTTCACATTTTATGGTTGAAATTTTATACTTGTAGTTCAGTGCAGGTGGGAGGTGTAACACATAGACAGTTAAATACCTACTTGCCTGATGTCTTTGCCTACAGACTACAATGTGCATGAACAATAAAGCTTAAGCCTGTTTATCAGTAAGTACAAAATTGTACCTGCCAAGCTCAGAGGTCTTGTATAAGAGCTTTTAAAATGAGCTTTATAACGCCCTGTAACAGTTGGGGGAACAGAGGGTTGATAGGCAGTGGTGATGGCCAGTTGCCTAGAATATCAGTTCTTCTTCAATAACTTTTGTATGCCAACTATGAACTTATAAACAGTTATTTTCTTTATTCATTGTCTGCTTATTGGTGTCATGCCCTTGTGATGACCCCTGCTAAAAGGGGTGACATAAGGTAGCTCAGAATAAAGTTTTTGTGTGCAAACAGGGCTCATCTGTGTGTCCATGCACACATTTTTTAATTGCTCCTTTGAAGCTGCCCATTCAGGGACAGTAACCAAGCATCTAGGAGGTATAAAACCAACAAAGAAGTGTTCAGATGTTTCTCATGAAGCAGATTCATTTGGAGGGGGGTGGTTCTAGTGTCCCCCGCCCCCCCCCCAAACTGAATTTAGCTCCTGTGATCAGAGCCAAATTGACAGCTTTGAACAATAATGTAATCTGCTTGCTCACAGGAGAGGGGCAGCAGGGACAGCCACAGGACAGCCTTCCTCACCCGCGTTCTTGGGTGCACGGAGGCTAGCTCATGCCCTCGGTCCAACGAGTTCTTGGGATGCTCAGCAGCGCTGCCTGCTGTAGTGTCTTACTTTGAGTCGGAGCTGAACTGAAAGAAGTGAGTCCTTTCATACCAATCAGCAAATAGGCCAATCTGGAAGTGACATTTGGGGAAGTATTCCTGAGGAGTATCTGCAGCCTAGGGAGAGAGGTGTCTTGGAGGTATCATTTAGAGGTCTCCAAACTTAGAAATTTAATGTGCAGTGGCAGTCCAAAAAGCCAACAAAATTTTGGGTGTTGTCAGGAAGAGTGCTGAGAGCAAGACAGAGGGCACCATTTTGCCACTATATAAAGCCCTCATGCACCCACAAGGTGGGTGTTTTGTGTAGTTCTGGTCTCCGCACCTCAAGAAGGACATAGGAGAGTTAGAGAAGAGCCACTAAAATGATTAAGGTTGTGGAGCAGCTGCTTAATAAGAAGAAATTGAAAGGCAGAGACTCTTCAGCTTGGAGAAGAGAAGGCTGAAAGAAGATATGTTTGGGGTTTAGAAAATGATGAAGATGGCAGATAAGGTGAATGCTGAACTGTTATCCACCAAATCCTGCAGTACTAGGGAGAACTCGTTGAAACTAGTAGGGGAAGATTTAAAACAGATACAGTGCTTACACAATGGAGACTGACCTTCTGGGATTTGTTGCCACAGGAGGCTGTGGAGACAGACAGTATCAGAAGACTCAAAAAAGGTCCATAAAAAACTACCAGAGGGAATAGGCAGGGACATATCCTTTAACATCCTTAATACAACAATTGCAGATGCTGGGGAGTTTGAAGGGACAGGCTCACATTCTCTCTCCAAATAGCATCTACTGTTGCCACTGTTGGAATGAGAAAAGGAGGTTAGAAGGACCACCAGCAGGACCCTGCAGGGAGTTTCTCATGTCCTTACGTGGTAATGAGGCGCTCCTGTCTCCATGCTGTGGAAAGAAGAAGAAAGCTCCTGAAGGTGATTCAGAGCAAGACCTAACTGTTCCTGCCCTGAATCACCCCCAGAAAAGCCTATCTCTCACCATCAATTTCAAAGGAAATCTACCCTAGACAAAAGTTAGTCTTGTGAATAACCACGTTAGTCACAACTGACACAGGTTGAGTTTGAACTGCTGATCTAGAACTGAAAAAAGTGTCATATAAAAAACTCAATCCAGACCCCTCACAGTCATTTTGGTGAGTGTTTTTAAGAGCAAAACCACTGTATCAGAGCTCAGTATTATTATAATGATTATTGGTTAACTTTGATCACAAGCAATTGGAAACATTTCCTCAGCCAGTGATGTTGAAGTAGTACGTCAAGCTCTGGTTAAGATGAAAAGTTAAGAAAACATCTTTTGTATACGTTAGACTGCTTTCTCATAGTCTCAAAGCTGAATCACTGGGAAAGACTGCCTCTGCTGTCTAGCTGCAAAGCTGTTCTGAACTGCCCAGGTATGGCTGGATGTCCTAACATTTATGGGAAGCCTGCTGCATGTCACCGTCTGGAAACAGAAACAGGCTGTGCGGCTAGAATTGCAGGATGACATCTGCCTCGGAAAGAAGGGTGGCAGTCAGGAGGCGATTCTTTTATGTAAAGCTAGCCCAGTAGCTTCCTTTGAGCACTCCAGCTCATAGAAATGAACTAACTGCTTAAGTGACAGTTTGGTATTTCATTACCTGATCTCTACATACAATGAGCTATTTAGACATGCAAATATAGACATTTTTGGACATACATTACTAGAATTAGAGATGATATGAGACATTTTTAGGCATCTGCTGAAAATCTAGTCACTCCAGGAAAAAAAAAAAATGTTCCCAAGCATATTCTGAGATTCAAGAATAGGCTAAAATACAGTAAGAATTGCACAAAATCTAAACTTGTCTTTTAAATGTGTTCTAACCGTGAAGTTAAGTATAAGGGATAAAATGACTGATCACTGGTAGCATGAATGCTTGATATTCAGATAGTACGTAGATCTTTTCAAAAGTCAACTAATTAATCACCATTATATCCTTTGAAACAGGTATGTGTCTTTTTTAACTTGGAAGATACGAGGTGGGAGCTTGCTCACAGTGCTTAATTCGCTGTCCAGGGCTACCAAAGAAGTCTGTGGTCAGCATGGAAATGGGAACCTGCCATGGTTCCCAAGCTTTTCTCCCTACTTGCTAAAATATGGTGCTACCTACCTACGAACTGTAAAACCATTCCAAGCTGCACAAAGCCTCCAACAGAAAATGTTTAGCATACAGTTAACTGGTCTGTGGTTGAATACTTCAGTATCTGTAGTATTCCTCAGCTCATCTTCTGGCTGAGTTTCCAGATATTACCATTGGGACCATTATTCACTGATTCAGTTTAGAGAATTCTTTTTGTTTCCCTCACAAGATGTCTTTGCGAAAATAAGAAGCACAATGTTATTAGTGTTTGGACAAGTAACTGGTTAGCTTGCACACTCTATCTTTTGTTTAATTAATGTTCAAAAAAGGTATTTGAATTGACTCAGCTTAGAGAATTTTTTAGTAATGTAATGTCAAACCTCTGCAGCTCCCGCTTGGAACTGTTTCCTTAGTGCCTGGGGACAGAGAAGTTGAAAGTAGTGTCATATGCCCTTTTTATTATCAGTGCAAATGCTGTCCCCCTCACATGAAAAAGTTAACTTGATAGAAAGAGTCCAAAGTATCTGACCTTCTCTCAGGGCACCTCGTAGTTATATTCAGGGCTGCACAATGCAAGTGCTGTTACTCTACAGGGGTAAGAATTCAATTTACACTGGCGGTGCTTTCACAAGAGCATTTCAGTTCAGTTGGTAAATATTTCCAGGTGGCCAAGTCTAATTTTAGGGAGGGCAAATTTGCAAAGGTTAAATAGCAGGCAGGATTGCTATAAGTCTGTATCAATTTGAAAAAAATAAAATGTAATTAAACACAGCATTCTTCCAGAGATTAACTGGAGGCTCAGCATTCTACATTCCATGTCTAACTTTTTTGTGTTGTTGCTGTTAAAATCCATACTCCAAAGATGCATAAGTTCCTTTTGTAAATGTATTCTGGAATTAGCAATGAAGAAAAAAGTTAGTATAATACCAGCAGATGAGGCAGCAAATGGGCATCATGCAGCTTTATGTTGGAAAGGCCATTGGGGTAGTTTTTGACCGGTTTTGAGTTTGCGCATGCGTGCATTTAGTGAATAGAGAAAGGCAAGAGCTTGCTGTAGGCCAACCGAAACATCTTGCAACTGTAAAATGCAGCAGAAGAGTTAAAATGGTGGCTCCTATTCAAAAGTTCCACCAGAAGCGTCCTCCCAGTTTCAAGGGCCCTTTGTGCTGTCAGATGTTGTTAGCCCCTTGTTAGTCATTGCTAGAGAAAAAAACCTCAACAACACACAACTAAGTTTGGTCAGTTTGCTCAGCTGCTGTTGATGTCACTCCTTGCCCACTAAGAGTAAGTTACTGTAATAATCCTCCCCTTTTATTAATCATAACTTTGTAGAAAGCAAGAACTGGGTGACATCATTGTTGAAGAGGACTGGCTAACTCATGCTCAGATTTAGTCAGCTTTGCTATAACATCTCTTGCATGTCATATGAAAATAATTACCAGCTCTCACTTTCCATGTCTGACCAATCGTCCTCCTTTTTCCTCTTTATGAGGCTACAGGCCTCTGCCTTTTTCAACACCTGCTGAAGGTGCAATCTATTTAGAGATGAAAGAGAATATCTTTAACTGGAAGCTGGGACATTCCAGAGGATCCTCACAGGATGAAGTCACTTGCCATATAAAACATTAGCAGTATTTATTATAGTGAAAACATCATCTTCCATAGTATAACATATTAAAGCACTTCAGATACAGGCTATCATCATACTCTGAATGTGTTTTCAGCATTGGTACGTTCTACTATGTATTTTCTGCTGTGCTTTTTTTTTGGATAACATAGAGTGTTTGTCTGCTTGTACATCTATCTATATAAAAAGGCAAATAAGCCAAATATCAAGGGCAATTTTTTCATTGTTGATTTTTGAAGGATATTTAATTAGTTGTTTGCTAAGAAGCCAATGTCTTTCTAGTCTTGCTGACTTATTGCCTAAGACCAAGGAAGAGAGACACTCTACCCTTCACTTCTAACTCCACGTTTCAGTCATTTTGAGGCCAAAAGATACCTTCTTACTTCAAGAGAAGTGCAGTTGAGAAGAGGAATTTAGACAGTAATGGAGGGTTATTTCATTAGAGCAAGTGATTCATTTACACCGGGGAAGGAAATACAGGCAGGACTTTGAGTTAGACAGCCTTCATCTGTCAAGGATCAGGGAAAAGAGCAAAGAAGTAGCCATGACTGAATGAATGGGAAGGACTAGGCAGACAATTCAAACATACAGGTAGATGAATTTCAACAAAACACCTGGCAATCTGAGATGGATATTTCTATAGCTTTCGGGGTTTTTTCCATATTGTCTGTTAGAATAGGTACATTTCCTTTTGGACAGAGTAGATTGGTCACAAATATATGCCCTTTTCTCTAAAGTTCTAATTTAATTTCTATTACAATCAATAGCAAAACTCTTTTTGACTTCAGCTAAACTGGAGTAAGTCTTGGGTTGTGCTTGCTATGATCAACAGTCATTTCGAGCTCTTCAACTTTGTGGTGTCTGAATTTACGCGAAATAATTGTGATGGTCTCTCTCCCTTTCCAAGTAGGCTGGGTAGTTCCTCAAGAAAACATCACAACATGATATAATTACAGAATAATAGATTTAACATCACATGATCCAGCCTCACCTCTTGCAAGATAAAAGATGTAGAATTTCACTCACTGATACCTGCTTTCCCATCTCTCCAATGTGACCAAGTGCTGATTTTCACAAATATGTCCACTTTTGATAACAAAGATCCTAGGAACCGGGTTCAACAACATAAAAAGTTCCTAAATTCTCATCAAAATCATTTGTTGAGTCTGAATAAAACAAATAGATAATGAGACAGATTCCTTGGTAAATTACTTGTGTGAATAATTGCCATTATTAGTAGGCAAGTACACCTTAGTTCCAGTTTAAATTTAGCTAACATCAGTGTCCAGCCACTCAACGTTGTCATGTGTTTGTCTGCTAGTTAGAGATGTTTCTACCGTCTGATACCTTCTCTTACTTAGGGATTTGGAAACCGTCATTAAAATTACATCTTAACATTCTCTTTGGAAGGTTGTTTGAGCTTCATAAGTTTATCACTGATGAACAGTCTTCCCAGGTTAAGTCATTCTTGTGTTTTTCCTGAAACCCTCCTGATTTTGTGCCCCTACTTCAAAATCTCTGTGGTTTGTTGTTTTTTTTTTTTCAAAAGTGTAGTTTCACTGGTGAGGAAACTCCAGTTTCTTCCTCCTTTGCAATACAATACAAAGAGCTTTGCTCATTTTATTTATTTACTGTGACCTCTTAATTTTTTTCCCCTAGGGTAAAATGCCACATCCCGTGAGTATGACATGTATTCTCTGTTGAAAGATGTATTGCATTATTCTCCACAGTACTAAGACACCTGTAATGCACTTGAGCAGAATTTATGAAGTTGGGTCAGCATGTAAGACAGGTCACCTATATAGATTGCTGTCAACTGAGCACTCTGCATAAGTGATCTACTTTTATCACTATTACTGTGGCACCAAACTTTCATTACCTTTAGTCATTGCCAGTAATGATTTAATATTATATTCCATGTTGTGTATTCAAATTGCTATACTAAGTAACACTGAGCCACTGGAAGGTTCAGTGGAATTAAAATGAAGTGCCCTATTCTAAGCAGTTCTTCATGAATAGTTAAGTTTACCAACCAATTGTTAGTTAGATATAAACCCACTTAATGTCTCCTTTGTTGATTTTACTGCATTGATTTTTCATTTCAAATACTCATTGGTATTCCATGAAACCATGTAGATTGGTATTGTTTATGTTTTCACTTTTCAATTTTTTTACTGAAGGAATCCAGAATTGGTTATTTTGCCCTGTTCAGTGTCAAAGTGCCAATATGCAATAACGATCTTCATCCTATGTACCTGTTTTAAACTTAGGAAAGATAGTTTGACTTAGCTGAATCTTTAAGAATCAAATAGAGTGTAATGAAACTAAGTCTTTTTTCTAATAATCTGAATTTTCTCTTTATTTTATGAATACTAAAAACCAACACTCAGGTGATAAGAGAGCACTGAAGTCAACTCCTTTAAAACTGCTTGGAAAAACACATTTGACCTGGAAATGGTGAACGTAAATACAGTATGGCGAACAAATCTGTAGTTATTGCTAAACTAGAAAGTAATCCATTATAAAACATACATGCAGTTTCCCATTTTCTTTTTTTTACAGAAAAATACAGAACAGAAATATTTATCATGCACATTTGCCCTTTTTGTGTCATTATTGCTGAGAGAAAAATTCCAAACAGAATCTGAATTGATGTATTGCTGATGTTCCTTTTCTGCTTGATTTATAAACTAGTTGGGACAAGAAGTATTTATTTTTGCAATTAACACCTATTGATCATGGAGTTTCATTAATACTTTTAGCTTCCCTTATCAATTATTTGCATTCCTCTGTGTCTAATTTATATTCATTGAAATAGCACGCTGTTCAATATTTCAGCAGAATCTATGGTTTTAATAGGTCCTAAGGGCTTTAGGAAAAAAAGAAAACCATATCACTAAAGAACACCTATAAAATAAGGCGATTTAGAGGAATACACATTGCTATAGATAAGGACCACTTAACCTCATGTCAGCTGATCATGCTTAATCTTCCAGTCTGCTTAGGTTAACCATAAGTTGCCATAATGTTTAAATGTCACTCCTTCTCAAGGCTGTCTGGTTCATAGTTAACATCATGCTATTTGTCATATATACCATTTTGCCTAATTTTCTACTCCAGTCTATCTTGAAATATGCTATAACCTTTAAAAAGAAGTTGTCCATCTCAAGTTTGGACAGTGTTACTGGAAGAATGCAGGGAACTTGCACTGCTTCTGCCTGTAATGTACTTTGTTCTGTGCATAAAGGGGATTTTGGTCTCCAGGCCATTCATCTGGCACCTTTCATGAACGTTAAATTCACAGCCAAAAAGGTTTAGCCTAGGAAATAAAGAATTCTGTATCCATTTCAAATCTCAACAAAAATACAGACAGTCAGAAGTTAATTGCCCAGCTTAGAATTTGGCTGGAATTACTTAACATGCTTATTCATTAAATTCAATGTGCCCAGATTTGATAACTTGCCCCTGTATGACCTCACTCCAGTATTTACATTCTTTCACATGATAGTATACTTGAATGTGTATTAGCATCATGCTGCAAAATGTAATGCACCACCAAGCAACATTATATAACTTAAGTTGTAAGAAATTTTATTTTCTCTAGTATTTGCTTGATTAAGTGAGTTTCTGTATGTTCATATATAATTACATCTACATACATATATGTATACATGAATAGGTATGATTTTTTTTGTGTATGAAGCCAAGTGCTTCACTAGCCAGGTGCTAGGAAGTAACAGAAATGACGTGGGCTTTTCAAGCATGTCTACATGGATTGTCCTGTGGGTTTTGGGCTGGGATGTCAATTTATGCTTGTTAAGCTCAGTTTCTTTGGCCTGTATATGCACCACAGATGTCCTATCTCATTCCTTCAGACCAAAGAGGGGGACTCTGGAGCGCAGGTAGTTTTTTTCATCAGTCCTCCTGGTCAAAGGGGAAGGGGTCTGAAAGGGCCAGTCGAATCTGGTGAACCAACAAATGGCTACAGGGCTGGTGCCACAGCCAGGGGTTCGGCTACTTAGACCGTGGGACTCGCTTTGAGAAACCTGATCTGCTGGGGGCTGATGAGGTCCATCTGTCACAGAAGGGGAAGAGCATCTTCAGTCACAGGCTCGCCAAGCTGGTGAAGGGGACTTTCAACTAAAGCTGCTGGGGGAGGGGAACCTCAATCTATCCCACTCCTACCAGTTTGATGCCAGTGCCAGCAATAGATGCCCAGAGCCTGGAGAAGGATCACAGGTCAGCAGGAGAGCACCTGAAGAGCAGCACAAAGGAATTCCAGCCACTCCAGCCAGTAAGTCAGCTTCATTAGGGGCCCACCTTAAATGCCTCTATGCAAACGCACGTAGCGTGGGGACTAAACAAGAGGAGTTAGAGATGTGTGCACGCCTGCAGGGCTATGATCTTATTGGCATCCCAGAGATGTGGTGGGATGGCTCCTATGACTGGAGTGTTGGAATGGAAGGATACAGGCTCTTTAGGAAGGACAGGCAGGGGAGACGAGGAGGGGTGTCGCCTTCTATGTCAGTGAGTGCCTGGAGCTCTGCCTGGGGATGGATGAGGAGCTGACTGAGAGCTTATGGGTCAGGACTAAAGGGAGGGCAGGGACAGGTGACACTATAGTGGGGGTCTGCTACAAGCCACCTGACCAGGAAGACTGAGTGGATGAGGCCCTCTAGAGACAGATAGGAGCAGCCTCATGTTCACAAGCCCTGGTCCTCGTGGGGGACTTCAGCCACCCCAATGTCTGTTGGAGGGACAACAGAGCAGGGCATAAGCAATCCAGGAGGTTCTTGGAATGCGCTGATGATAACTTCCTTCTCCAAGTGATAGAGGAGCCAATGAGGAGAGGTGCTATGCTGGGCCTTGTTCTCACCCACAAGGAGGGGCTGGTGGGGAATGTGAAGCTCAAGGGCAGCCTTGGCTGCAGTGACCAGGAAATGGTGGAGTTCAAGTTCCTTAGGGCAGTGAGGAGGGCGCACAGCAAGCTCACTACCCTGGACTTGAGGAGAGCAGGCTTTGGCCTCTTCAGGAATCTGCTTGGGAGAGTACCATGGGATAAAGCCCTGGAGGGAAGAGGGGCCCAAGAAAGCTGGTTAATATTCAAGCATCACCTCCTCCAAGCTCAGGAGTGATGCATCGCAACAACGAGGAAGTCAGGCAAAACCACCAGGAGGCCTGCAGGGATGAACAAGAAGCTCCTTCTTCAAACTCAAAGACAAAAAGAAGCCTACAGAGGGTGGAAGCAAGGACAGGCAGCCTGGGAGGAATACAGAGAAATTGTGCGAGCAGCCAGGGATCGGGTTAGGAATGCTAAAGCCCTGAGAGAATTCAATCTGGCCAGGGATGTCAAGGGCAACCAGAAAAGCTTCTATAGGTACGTCAGTGATAAAAGGAAGACTAGGGAAAATGTGGGCATGCTCCAGAAGGAAACGGGAGACCTGGTTACCCGGGATATGGAGACGGCTGAGGTACTCAACGATATTTTTTGCCTCAGTCTTCACTGGCAAGTGCGGTGGAGCCACACTGCCCAAGTCGCAGAAGGCAAGGGCAGGGACTGGCAGAATGAAGAACCACCCACTGTAGGAGAAGATCAGGTTTGAGACCGTCTATGAAACCTGAAGGTGCACAAGTCTGTGGAACCTGATGAGGTGCATCCACAGGTCCTGAGGCAACAGGCAGATGAAGTTGCTAAGCCACTATCCATCATATTTAAAAAGTCCTGGCAGTCCAGTGAAGTTCCCACTGACTGGAAAAGGGGAAACATAACCCCCATTTTTTAAAGGGGAAAAAAGGAAGATCTGGGGAACTACAGGCCAGCCAGTCTGACCTCTGTGCCCAGCAAGATGATGGATCAGATCCTTCTGGATACTATGCTAAGACACATGGAACATAAGGAGGTGATTGGTGACAGCCAACATGGCTTCACTATGGGCAAATTGTGCCTGACAAATTTGGTGGTCACTGACACTAGGCTTACAGCGTTGGTGGATAAGGGAAGAGCAACTGATGTCATCTACCTGGACTTGTGCAAAGCATTTTACACTGTCATGCATGACATCCTTGTCTCTAAATTGGAGAGACATGGATTTGATGGATGGACGACTTGGTGGATAAGGAATTGGCTGGATGGTCACACTCAAAGAGTTGCGGTCAACGGCTCGATGTCCAAGTGGAGACCAGTGACAAGTAGTGTTCCCCAGGGGTCAGTATTGGGACCGGCGCTGTTTAACATCTTTGTTGGTAACGTGGACAGTGGGATTGAGTGCACCCTCAGCAAGTTTGCTGATGACACCAAGCTGTGTGGTGCAGTCGACACGCTGGAGGGAAGGGATGCCATCCAGAGGGACCTTGACAGGCTTGAGAGGTGGGCCCATGCGAACCTCGTGAAGTTCAACAAGGCCAAGTGCAAGGTCCTGCACACGAGTCAAGGCAATCCCAAGCACAAATCCAGGCTGGGCGGAGAATGGATTGAGAGCAGCCCTGAGGAGAAGGACTTGGGGGTGTTGGTTGATGAGAAGCTCAACGGGACCTGGCAATGTGCGCTCGCAGCCCAGAAAGCCAACCGTATCCTGGGCTGCGTCAAAAGAAGTGTGACCAGCAGGTCGAGGAGATGATTCTGCCCCTCTCCTCCGCTCTTGTGAGACCCCACCTGCAGTACTGCCTTCAGCTCTGGGGCCCCCAACACAAGAAGGACATGGACTTGTTGGAGCGGGTCCAGAGGAGGGCCACGAAGATGATCAGAGGGCTGGAGCACCTCTCCTATGCAGACAGGCTGAGAGAGTTGGGCTTGTTCAGCCTGGAGAAGAGAAGGCTCCGGGGAGACATTCTGGCAGCCTTCCAGGACCTAAAGGGGGCCTACAAGAAAGCTGGAGAGGGACTTTTGACAAGAGCATGTAGTGACAGGACAAGGGGTAATGGCTTTAAACTGAAAGAGGGTAGATTTAGATGAGCTGTAAGGAAGAAATTCTTCACTAGGAGGTTGGGGAGGCACTGGAAGAGGTTGCCCAGAGAAGTTGTGGCTGCCCCCTCCCTGGAAGTGTTCAAGGCCAGCTGGGATGGGGCTTTGAGCAACCTGGTCTAGTGGAAGGTCCCCCATGGCAGGGGGGTTGGAACTAGATGATCTTTAAGGTCCCTTCCAACCCAAACCATTCTATGATTCTATGATTCTGTGCTAAGCATGGCTGTCACCATGGGTCTGTGAGATCCACCAGCTGCAGTCACACACTATGTATTTCCATTTCAATGGCTGTGCACTCAGTGCCATCAGATGTGGCATGTTTGATACTGTGCAATAGATGACTCCTCCACCTGCTAAACTGACAATTTCAGTCCCACCTCTTTCAGGGCAGAGTTCTCTAACTCCGGTGCATTTGTGCTGGGTATCACTCCTGGCTGGCATCTTTGTTCTTGGATATTTCTTC
Source organism: Phoenicopterus ruber ruber (assembly GCA_009819775.1). Lineage (NCBI taxonomy): Eukaryota > Metazoa > Chordata > Aves > Phoenicopteriformes > Phoenicopteridae > Phoenicopterus > Phoenicopterus ruber. The sequence goes on from CM020216.1 coordinate 58,467,067, forward strand.
TTTGTGTCTGAGATTTAAAGTCTCTTCTGATGACAGCTCAGATTGCTGGTAATATAAATATCATTGTAACCATCATCTCTGGCCTTTGTAACTGCCTTTCAAAGGTTTTTTTCTAGCAGTCCTTTGTTAGTCCTATCTATTCACAGGTCCCATTTTCAACCATCTTTGCATCATATTCTCCTGAAGTTCCTGAAGACTTTAATGAAAAAGTCTTATTTTGCAGATTTTGTTCCTAAGAAAATCACTGGGAAATAAGTTCTACTCAACATAGAGGAGAAGATTTGGAAATATCAGAAGTTCTCCATACTCTGTTCTGGTACATCACTGACCTTTAAAGTACAGTTCCTCTTAAAGTTCCTAGTAATTTCTGTTGTAGCATCATACCAAATGTTTTACTGAAATACAAACTGTCTTAATTTTCCAGGAAATTGCTGTTTATGTCAAAGAAAGATTTGTGGATGTTCTGGCACAAAGTACCTCTGATGAAACCCTGGCTGCATTTTACCTGTTTACTACTCAGCTGCATGTAGCTGCATGCCATCTATTCTTTTCTTTAAAGTACTCCTGAGATCAGTCAAATGCCCTTTTTTGCCTGGATCACACTTCCCTCCATTATCTCTGGCTGCCACATTCAAAATTTGCCAGTAATTCAGTGCTCCCACAGCTTGACAGATTTACTAACAGATTGTTACCAGGCTTACTGTTTAACAGGCCAATTTTAAAAAAAAATTTGGGGTGGCAGTTACCTTGTGATTTGAGCACGCGTAGCTGTTTCAGTTTTGTTTTCACTTCAGATGTGTCCATTACAAATTCTCATTTGCATTCACTATATAACCTTGCCCTTTATGCTCAATGGCTGCATCTTTGCTGAAAACTGAGGCAACACACCCAGTTCATTTTTGGAGCCATATCTTGAGTCCTATCCCACCCTTTCTGCACAACAATAATTCTTGTTATTTTATTATTTGTATTGAACAAAGGACCTTTTGCTGTTTGCTTTAAGAAAAGTCAGGAAATCCATGAAATCTGTGTGACTCAATATAATTTGGCAATTTTCAGTCTTCTTGACCTCCAAAATGCAGTGTCATTCATGCATTCTTACTTCCTTTTCTATAAAAGCGTCTCTGCATAATCCTAGTTTTCTTTTGGTAACCTTATCCACTCAGTTAGATCTGGAGCCTTTGTCAGATATCTTTTTGTCTTTTATGGAATACAAGTCCGTGGTTAAAGAAAAGTAAGTTTTGTGCCTATTGAAGTCCTCAGGATTGGCAGAAAAGGGTAAGGCATGAAAGCTGTTAGAATTTTTAAAAATTTCCCAAGCTGCAACAGAATAAAAAATCAAACTGAAAGTTCAAAAAAATAAAGATCTGGATAAAATATTCAGTTTATGGCATTTTCTATCTACTTCAACCATTTTTATTTTTTCTAAATGTTCATACTATTATTATTTGAAAATGTCATTTGAAAAGTGTTTCAAACCCCATTTGTCAATTTCTGAATGATTGGCACTTCTACTGGGAAAGAAATTGCAGGTACTTTTTCCGTCTTTGTTTCCCAGTAAAGAAATTCAGGAAAACTGCCCTTTTCTACTAAGCTTCAGTTTAGACAAATCAACATTTTTGTCTGGAAAAAACTTGCATATGATCAAAAATTTTCCATCCAAATAATTTCATCTGAGTTTTATTCCCCAGAGCTGCATTATAATGCAGTGTCATATTAAGCCACTACCTTCTGTCACTTGGCTGTCCCTTTCATTTGACAAGATGCAAGTTCATTATATGCTGTAGTATTCTGATTCTGAGGGATTTAATCATACAAGCTAACGTATAAAAACTGTAGCAAGAGACTGCCTTCTGGCAGTCCCACCGTTCTGTATTGTATCCAGTTAAAGTGATATGGATGGGTCAGCATTAGATGAAGGGTATCTGTGTGAATGGAGGAGGCTGATGAAAAAGAGGTTCTTTCTCTTGACAGAACATGTACCAGTACGTCAGAAGCTGAAAGGATTAATACTGGGATAGAGATAATGTCTTTGGAAGATAAGCAAGGCCGAATTTCTGCCCAGTTGCAGTCATTAAGGTTCCCAGCTTAAAGGCACTTTCTACAAATGATCCTCTTCAGTCTTGCCTCTTTGACCCCTTCTTACTTGACAGTTACATCCCGCTGATCTTACTTTCCATCACAGTTCTACCTGCATGGTACCCTTCCCAAAGCCTTTCTGCACAGCAAAGGTGTGATGTTTAGAAGTTGTCACCCTTCACTTCTGAGCTAATTGTACCCAACTAGTGGGAAAAAGATTGTGCAGTCAGCGAAGTGCATAATGCTCAGTTTTACTTGTGATCATAGAAGGATCAGCCGGCTTCAAAACTGTCTTAATAATTTCCACAAGTCTGAGTGGATTTCTAACACTTGTCTGCTTAGTTTCACCTTTTGTGCTGTACACAAAAAAAAGTATGTGTACCTCAGTGAAATTTAAAATGTGTCCGTTCTTTGCATGCTCCATAGATCAGTGATCAACGCAGTGCAGAAGTTCTTGCATAGCGTAGAATCAACCTGCCTTACTGATTGGGAACTGAGTACGTTGTGCAACATAACAAGGTTCTTCTTTCCAGACCTTCTCAATGGAAGATGGAAGTCTCCTGAGAACAGCGGCTTAACAGATGGACTACCCTTCTTTTTACCATTGTTCAACTCCTAAATAAAATTCATTTATAGCTCTTGCTTCCTGGCAGACAGTAATTTGTATCTTGAAACCTAAGACCGCTAACTCATAATTTGCACAACTTGACCATTTCTGGTCAGGAAAGTCTTGAGTGTGAACTCACACAGAGGCTGAATTATCTCTGTCCCCATGAGAAATAGTCCCTCTAGGTCGTGGCTGAGGTCATTATTAGAGTGTTTTCTAAACGCTTGTCAGTATTCAGAGCATATTGTTTTCTCGTCCTTTGGGGATTTAACCCTGTGAAGTGCTGAGCACTTCTGATAGATACTGAGCACCATCAACTTTCATTTGGATTAAGATAAAATTGAGGACACTCAATCTGTCTTGAAAATGTTTAATATTTCGTAAGATTGAACCCTGACCAACTTTTTTTTTTTTCACTTTACAGTCCCTAAAGAATCTTAAATTTAATTACAAAAATTCTGCTGAAGCTGAGGCAGAGTGGACACTAGTACATGCCAATGGTATTTAAAACTGTCTGTCAATGGAGTATTGAATTGCTCAATCTGGGTTTTAATAGCTTTTTCTAAATCAGTAAAAATATATTATTTAAATCCCATGTAATGTAAATGTAATTAAAATGTACTTTTAATGCAAGACAGTGCATGCAGAAATTGTTGGATATCTCTCCTGTACTTAGGGGAAAAAAAGACACTGGGCTTAGGAGCTCTTTTTAAAAGTCTAGTGAGGGCTTAACATTTCTTTATGCACTCCTTGAAATCAGAGATAACCAAATGATGAGATAAGTGGATAGCTCTTTTTTTGTTGTTTTTAATTCAGTGAAAGCCTCCCAGTGCATATTCCTGTTGGAGTTGATGAATAGCTCCTTTGGGATGCTGTAAGCTCCACTCAATGTATTTATGGAATACCTTCCATTTACACAGACCACATTTTTCCTGATCAGCCTATAAGGATCAGGGGAGAGAAAAAGAAGCAGTAGGGTTCTTTTTTTTCACTTCTGGGCAGTTGTTTTATGCTCTGTTTTATAATTGTGGCAAACTGAAGCTGCTGGGATTCAGCCTGGCCTTAACCCTAGAAGATAACATCCTCCCAAACCCTAAAGCCATCCAGTTAAAGGGTCCGTTAGCCATTACTTTTCCTTTTTAGATGTAACAGTGACACTGTGTAAGGAAGACTTACTGGGAATAAACAGGAAGAAAGGTCTTCTTTCAGCCCAGCCCACAAAACAGCAGCATTTTTGATGCACTGTCTTTTTCAGCTATACCTTTAACATAGCCTCAAATGCTTCTTATATTTTCTTTACAAGGCCTCTGGCAGCAGATTAGGGGTCTGCAACGACACCCTTAAATCTTTGTAGTACATACTCAGGTCATGTGAGTTGTCCCAGGGTTATGCTTATCCTGTATGGGCTTCTCTACCTTTTTCAGACCTGCCTGATGGCTGAAATACAGTGTTTGTAGTAGTATTGATGGGGGAAAATGAAAAGGAGATGAATTACAGGCAATAACACATGCTTCCATCATGAACTCCTCTCCTGTGAGTGGGAGGTGAATCTGATTCACACACTCCAAGCTAAATGGATTGCAAGTTTTGAGGTAAAGAAGAAATCTTCCCCTGAGTCAGAGTAGTGGATGCTGGGATTTTTTTGGCTTTGCCTTCTTACAGCAAAATTCATGCTTTATTTCTGAAAATCATTCTACCCTAAAATGATGATAGCCCCCAGTACTTAGATGCTGATGGTGCTTGATGCTGTGTTCTTTCTATGGCACATTACAGTTCTGGATGCTCATTATTATTCATCATCTTTCTTAATTGTGTTACATAGGAACTGTTTTATGGCCTGTGACATGTGGAGTAGATGTTCTATGCACTGTTTGCAATTAAACATCTAATTCATAGTAGCCTACAGTGCGAGGAACAGCTCACAGATGGTTCCAGATGGTCCTTTCCAGTTCTGTGTTCTCACGTTTCTATTACAGTTGAAGGGTAGCAGCAGCAAAAGGTAACTGGCAATCTCTGTGACCTCTTCTGTGGATTTACAATGCTCTTTGTTCTCCATTTCCTTTGAAAGAAAGAAGGAAAAAAAATGTTGCTTGAAATCAAATGCAGAAATGAAGAGTGAAATACAAGGTTAAAAAGAAGTAGTATGAGAAATTATTTTGCCATAGTTGGTTAGAAGGTTTTCACTACTGTATTTCTATCATTTTGCTTTGAATAGCAGTGTTTTGCTACGGCTACCAAACCAAGAGCTCACCAAATGTTTTCATCCTTCAAACAACATCTAAGAACAACGTATTGCCTCTTCTCTGTTATTTGTAGATTTAAATTGCATTACTCGGTGCATAGGAAAGTGTCGACATTTTCCAAAACTATACAGATGCACGTCTATGTCTATGTCTTTGTCTTTGTCTGTATCTATATCTTGCTAATAACTTGCATATGAAATACTCCGTATCTTGCAAAACAGACATATGACATTTTTGCTGCTGCGTAAATACTCCACACTGATGTGCCCACATGCTTTACGTAACACACACACATGCACTCTGACGCAGAGGAGTGAAGCAACCTGGTAGGGGGAAGCCTCAGACCAAAGGGGGTCACTGAAATGCAGAAGTGGGAGAACAACAGATCCGCTAAAGGAGAGGTCCCAGACCTTCTCTGCAACAAGTAACTCGTGCACAGTTACAACAGTAATCCATTACACCGAGTGTACAGCTTGTCCATGTCGGACAGGCACACACAAAATATATCCTAGTTAGCAAGGCCAGGGTAGTACTGAAGAGCTCATTTTCCACATAGTGCGTAACACTGAGTTTCACGCTCCTTTAGTCATTAGTTATGGGGATAAGGATCCAATTAAGCCCATATATGTTTGGAAGCTCCCACTTAGGGAAGTACTTATGTCTATGTTTCTGTGACTGTGTCTGTAATTGTGACTCTTTGTACTAGAGTTGGGGCTGAACAAAACTCTAGATCCAGAATTAGGGAGACGTGGGGTGGACTTTGGATTCAGATCAGAATTTTGTAGCTCAGGCCCACCTCTGCTGTAAGAGTTTGTGTGGCTGTGGGTGAAGGGTGGTGGTTATTGGTGTCGCTGCAGGCGACTGTGTATCTAAGACTTTGAAACAAGAGAGCCGAGGTGGCAATAGGACCAGTCTTGCACTTTTGCTGGATCAGAATTTCCTTTTGATCGAAAGGCTCTGCTAGTGTCACTCCAGCATATTTTAAAACAAGAATTTCCCGTGTGCCAGCACTTGGAAGGAAGATCTCTATGCAGTGGGTTAAAAGCTAGCCAACCTTGTAATTTATCAGTTTCAACTAGGCCAGCGTCTCAGAGCTGAGAAGGAGAGGGTAAATCATGAGATAGTTGTCTCCTGACACTCCAGCAACGTGTGGCAAATGCAGGGCTGTGGTACTTTTAAGATTAACTGATTTTTCCCTGAAGAGTGAATATTCTGGACCAAGTCTATGCCCCAGACCTCTTCCTCAAGGCATTTTAGACAAGGTAAATTTGGCCTGATATGTATAAACTCATTTTCAGTGTTTCAGCCTGCAGGAGTATTCAGCTGGAGATAAAACATTGGATTTTTTTCTCCTTTTGAATAAGTAATGGGGAAAGAAGCTTTAATCTTACATCTTTTTTCTGTCATGTATTTCATACATTGGATTTTTTAATTTTCTCCTCAGTCTGTTGAGGTCTCAAAAGTGACCTTGACAAGTGATTTCTCTCACTTCTTCTGAGTGTGAATAATCCCAGTTATTTCTGTGCTGATGGTTTGTTTTTATTACGGATTTCCTTGAGCCTAAGAAGCTTGAAATAGCAGCTTTTATCTTAAAATGTTTAAACTTGATTGAGTCACAATAAGTCTGTAGCTGTCTGGATATGTAGATACATATCTGTTCTTGGCACCTATATGGCCTTCACTGATGCAGTCTTCAAGCATCTTGCAATCCTAGCAGGGTTTTACTCCCACTGCCCCTGTCAGGGAGGGAAGCATTAGCTGCATTTTGCAGACGGGAAACCAAAGTGTGGCACAGAGCAAAGGGCCTGTCCAGGGACTCCCGGGAAGTCCAAAGTGCAAGTTCACAGCAGCGTCCACTAGGTCAAGCTTATCCTCTCACTGTATGATCAGAGCAGTCGCAGGAACAAAATAAGAGCAACCTTGTTTATTATATGTTAACGCACTTTTGAGTTAAATTTGGCCCCTGATAACACTGATAATGGTTTAAAAATAAGTTTAAGGATGGAGAATGTTCTTCTTAACATATACACCTATACAGTCAAATCAAATTGATAGCTAAAGGCAAGTTCTCTTATGAAGCTGTAATAAAAGCAGCCTGATTAAGCCTCAGGGACTTCAATAAACCAATTCTGGATTTATGGGGTTGGAACTTAAAGGAATGAGTGAGCCAGCAGATGCACACCAGTGAGCAGCTGCAATGACAAAAAGTGACAATCCTTTGCCTGCTAGCATTGAAAGAAACTTTTTGATCATTTCAAATGAGACATTTTTGTAGTTGGCCCTTCAGCGAATGCCATATTTTCCTATGTGATGGAGGTGGGGTCAGTCTCTTCTCCCAAGTAACAGGCGATAGGACAAGGGGAAATGGCCTCAAATTGCGCCAGGGGAGATTTAGATTGGATCTTCGGAAAAATTTCTTTGCTGAAAGGGTTCTCAGGCACTGGAACAGGCTGCCCAGGGAAGTGGTTGAGGCACCATCCCTGGAGGTATTTAAAAGACGTGTAGATGTGGTGCTTAGAGACATGGTTTAGTGGTGGACTTGGCAGTGTTAGGTTAACGGTTGGACTCGGTGATCTTGGAGGTCTCTTCCAACCAAAACGAGTCTATGATTCTATAATTACATTGCTGATGTTCATATGTACAGTGAATCCAGGAGTGTAACCCACATGTAATCTAATGTAACCCATCCCACCCCCTGTTTACAGAGTTTGTAAAAGAAGTGTTAACAGGATGGTGTAGAGAGGAAGGCGGTCATTTGCTGGGGCTATCAGCTTACAGGTCCTATTATGGCTGGCTCTGCTTGAGACTTCTCTAGTCCTTGTATGATCTGGTCCAAATTGACTTACACGTCTATACCTTTTGCTTCTGTGGTGTGAAATGGGAATAAGGATGTTTTATCTGTACTTATCGAGCACTGAGAATGATGGAACCATTTGGTTTGGAAAGGACCTTTGGAGGTCACTGCCCAATTTCCTGCGCAGAGCAAGGCCAACTTTGAAGTTCGACCCAGCTTCAGTGTTAGATCGGGAGGCCCAAGGATGTCACCACTTCTGCCTGGTATGTGAGACCTCATGCATCAGGTTATGGGTTAGAGGGAGGAGGCTGGGGGAGCCTATAGGGCAGGGTCTTTTGCACGTTAGTCCCTGATGTGGGCATTCGAAGGATGCCTCTGGCATCCTGGGCACCACAGGAGGCTGGGGCTTGGCACTGCAAGTGGGTCAGATGTGGGCTCTGCACTCCAGAAGCCCCTTGCCTGTGTCCTTGCTGTGCAAGAGACATGCCAGGCCTAAGGGAGAGGTGGGACATGAGAGAGCAGGAGGAGGACAGGAGCCAGCACACCGTTACTCTTGCAGGAGCAGCTGTGGCTTCCCTATGTGTCCGTCCCCGTAGCTACTGCACACTGGGAAAGGGGCAGCAGTGGATTCAGTGAGGAAACTCACAGCCCCCAGGAATAAAATAGGGTATTATTGCTTCCCTGCCCGGGTCATGTTCTTCAATTCCGGCCTTGGGGAAGACAGACATTTCCCTTTGGCAAAGAATTTGGCCTGCATGGTAAAAAAAAAGGAAAGCAAAAAGAGAAGTTTCTGCAAATAAACTGCAGTCGCTTCACTCCAGCACGCCTGTAACCTGCGCCCTGACCACCTCTCTTCTGCCTGTATCTGCCTCTGCGTGCGAGCGAGCTAACCCCCGCGAAACCGGCGCCTTTAAGCGGAGCGCTAATTAGCGGGAAGTGCTGATTAATGCAATTCCCCGCACTTGGTTGGTGTTCGAGCGCCCTCTCCTGGCGCGGGCCGCCCGCCGGGCCGCCCGCCCGTGCGGGGGGGCAACGGCGCCGCCGCGGTGGGGCGGGGCGGGGCGGGAAAGGGGGGGGCTGCCTTTGTCCTACGCTTTGGTGTATGTGGGTAGAATCCCATACTGCGTGTAGGATGTTGCTGAGCACTCAAAACTTGGCCTGGTCAAGTTTCCCAGACTCCCTCCTACCCCGCTTCCCCACCCGCTGAAAATCTTCCCTTTTTTAGCTATGTTGTTTAGTGTCTGGGAGAAACGTTGAATGATCTTGCATCTTTTCCATCGCCAGCTTCTCTGATGGTGTGTGAAGATAGGCATTAGCCTGGGTTTGCCCCTTAGTCTTGCTCTGTCCCTGTGAAGGAAGCATCGTTTTGAACTATCATTTCTCATCTCTTCCAAACACCTGATTCTAACACTCTGTGTTGCTGCAGAGAGGCCCTGGTCCAACTAATCTGAGGAATTTAATGCTGGTTTCATATTGGCATATATGGAAATTCTTCAGGAGCAGCCTCATAATTAATTTCTTGGCTGAGAAGAAATAATGTATGTACTTCACTGTTTTGACACCATGACCATTATTAGAGGATGCATAACTTACAAAGGCACGGTAACTAGAGTAATGGTCTTGCAGTGAAAGTAATGATCTTGCAGAACAGTCTGGGTATAAGTATAATTTTCATTCCTTTAAATACCTTCTGGTATGTTCAATGAGCTGTAATCCAGCGGAGACTTTTTTTTTCCTTCAAGCCGTTTCACAAGGGATTCTTCAGCCTCTTGTAAGGGCTGAATTCCAGCAAGACAGGAACTGCATGAAGAACCACAGTCATTTGCCACAGGGACCAGCAAAGACTGAGAGCGTCAGGAAAAAGGAACAACTTATACATAACTGTGAAAAAGTACCTAGATGGCCAGAAAAAGGAATTGCTCTGTTCTTGGACACAGATTGCTGTCACATGTGGAGGAGGTTCAAGGAAGCTGGGTTGAATGAGGCAGGAGGGTTCTTTGGAGTCAGAGCAGCCTTTACCCTTGTTCGGCTCTCAGACTGAGTGTCTAACATACTGTCTGCTACTATCTGGAGTCTTCTCCCAACTTTATTTCACTCACCCAAAGATCCAGCGAGAAGTCAGTAGTTGTGTAAGGCTGGAGATGCCATGTGGTATGCAAGGGAGTGGGAAAAAAAGCAAACCTTTGGCTTACAGGCCACAGAGTTGACACAGACTGAGGTTGTGGGCCAGCCACAATTGTCTTGGGACTGCTGTTCTCTTCTGCTGGCACGTCATCTGCCTGCAACAATGTGCTGACTGAGTCCGCTTGTCTATTGTAGCGCTTATCCTACCACTCCTTTGCCCTGTAGAGCATTTCTGTATTTCAGTTGTGGATCATAGCAGCTAGTCTTGTTTCTGTCCCTCTTCACTCAAGGCAGGAACAGAAGCAAACAGATTTTCTTGCGAGCACAGATACCACCCTAGGGTGTGGGAATGTGCTCTTCGGGATCCTTGCTGCTTTTACCAACCTGTGAGTCTCTCTTTTGTATTCATGAAGTTCATGTCAGCACAGTATTTAAGCTTTGGTTGTGGTATTTAATAACACAGAGGAGCGTCACTCAGACAGCCCTCCTCTCCCAACAAGCAGACTACACAATATGTGCAGTGCTGTGGGTAGTACCCCACATACCCTAGAAAGTTGCGGAAGGTAGGAGTAGTAAGTCTTCCTAGAAAAGACGGGAAGGAGAAGTTAGAGATGAGTGTGTTTTATTCAGTGAGCTCTCTGGAAACAGAGACTTGGTAATGACAAGGAAGAAGCTTCCTTTGAGAAGGGTTCCAAAGCGCTTGTGGGACTGGCAAGTACAGCTAGCAACCAAGATGCCTATGGGTAAAAATGTGTATCAAAAGAAAAATAAAAAGAATAGCTTAGAAGAATTAAAGCTTTGGCTTCTCTTTCTGTGCTTCCTCAGGAAAGGATATAAACTAGCAGCAAAATGTTCTCAGCATCAGCAAAAACTCTAGTGCTGTCAGAAAGATCTGAGATGTGTTAAACTTCTGCAGATGCGAATTGAAGTCGTATCAGATCTGATCACTCAAAGAACTGTGTGCCCTGAAATTTCACACAAAGCCCTGCCCAGCAGCTCCCAGATTGGCCGTCGCGACACGAGGTTCTACTTATGGTCCAAAACATGGGGGGTTGTAAGCATTCTTCTTTCAAAAGTAATTTTCTTGCTGTTGTAGCGAATATGGACAGTCCTATACTGACAGCATGGGATAAAGAAGTGTAACAGTGCATGTGGCCCCTTGAAGGACCTGTGGGAATAGCTGGTCCCGCTGTGTAACAAAACAGTACCCAAATACTGGAAATTAGCCGAGAGCTACGATTCCCAGCTGACAGTCCAAAAGGAACAGAGAGGACTAGAGGCACCTCTTTTGGAGGGATAGACTTTCAGAAGGGCCGAGGGACTAAGAGACTGTTGCTAAGTGAAAGAGTTTTTATTCCCCTCTAGATTAATTTTAAAGGGCATTTCTGTCCAGCTTGCTCAAAAAAAGTTTATCACACAGCTATGGCTTTTGTTGTCCTTGGCTAACAGAAAGCAAAACCAACCTCAACTGTGTACTCAAAAAGAAAATTGTGCTTAACGTACATTTTCCTTCATCATCCCTCTGCTGTTCCTCTAACCTGCTTTGGAGGAGGATTACCTGGAGGTGATCTTAGATAATGTCATTGTCTATTAAATACTTGACCTCCCTACCAGGTGTAGCAAGAGTGATACTGGTTGCGATGTTGCTTTTTGAGGAGATTTCTGTGCTGCGGGAACAGGACTGCAATCACTAAACTCGTTTTACTCGGATCGGGATACAGAACGCAGATGGCAACAACTTCAAGTCATTAGTATGATGTTTGACACCGCATACTTTTTTTCTGTTTCACTGGCATAGCTGTTGCTTATTGCAGCACCTGAGACTGATTTTTCATCAAAGGGAGACTTTGGAAGAGTGAACAGATTTTACCCGGAAAAATCCCAAAAAAGAACCACATCACAACAGACAAGCCCATTCCTCCTGAGATTTTGCCACTTACACACACAGAGTGGAGAATTCAAATCAAAACTTACTGAAATAAATTAAAGCAATGGTTCAGATCTCAACATTTCTGTGTGAGTGTTTGGTAAAGATGTGAAAGGAACTTATTTATGTGAGCTGTTTCCTCCATTGCTAGTAAAACCTAGTCTCTTGATAGTTGCCACCATCTCTTGAGACTGACCTGGATGTATGAGACAGGTGTGGGCATGAGAGTGCCAATGTGTTCTCTCACCCTCTTACCTGTTAGAGCTGTTATTGCCTGTTTTATAACAGCAAATCTAGATCTCAGCAAAGGTCAGTGTTGCATTATTCTTCTGCTAAAATAGGGGTGAACTCCTTCCTATCTGCTGAATTGTACTTTAGTGCCCTGATCACAAATGATCCCCCCTGTTGTGGTGAGAGGCCAGTTTTCCCCCCTCACGTCACACTGATGGCTAGCTGAGGTGCCACTGGTATCCCACACAGGCAGCTGGGACAGCCATGTCCACCGTCTGTGGTTGAGAATCTATCCTCATTGTGACGTTTCTTCCTGCTTTGAGACATCTTTGGTCTGTTCTCAGGTGGATAGTCTGGCTTGGCATTGTGGCTGTGACTATCAGGCTGGAGGGTGGTTTTCTATGTGTCATTCCTCACAGAATTTTTTTTCCTTTGCTGATTAACACAACTGTAGATACACTATTTATGTACTTACGTATTTATGACCTTCTGAACAGCAACGCCCATATTCATACGTTCAGTAGCTGAAGAAGCCAGTTCTGTTCAGTGGTGCACTCTGATGATCCAGTTGGATCCAGTCACACATCTTTACTGGTCTTTGCTGCTGCATTTAAGGGAGCGAAGTTGCTGCGGGCTTTCTCAGCCATCTCATTGCTCTGTGAATGTTTTGAGCAACTGATACACCTCGCTGGGTGTTCACGCAGTAACTTGAACTGCTGATATTCTTCGCCTTGCACATCATGATTTGATATGCATAAACATCGACACTGTACTAATTGTTTATTAGTTTTGGCTTCTCTTTGAATTTTAGAGTAGGAATCATATTCTAAGAAATAGGTTTTTAGGTCAAATTCTCTCTTGCTTTTCCCATGGTCTGTCATTTCATGAACTTGAATCAGTTTTTTTCATTTGTGTTCTTTGGAACTATCATGTCTTTTATCTAAGCATATATCCCAGGCCATAACAAAACTTGTCTTGCCCTTTTTGCTAACTTTTTTTCAATACCTATGATACTGTGGTTTTCCTAAACTGCTGAAATCATCATATTTCTCCTTCTGACACTGAAAGGTTCTGTTCATTCTTTTCTTCATAAAGTGCCCAAATTGTGGTGATTTAAATGCTCTTTGCTTACTCTGGCCTTATAAAACAGTGGATTTTATTTAATACAAAACTAGAGGGGAGAAATATATCTCTGTGATAGTTTTTCTGACTCTGCAGAATTAAAAGGAATGTGCTTTATTTTCAGTTGGTGGAGATCTGTTTATTGCCTTGCTAAGCATGTGGCCCATCCTGAAGTCACATTATCTTCCATATCTGTGTTCTAGTTGCGGCTAAAGACAAAAATGTTTGTAAAATACGTTTTCAATTAGACTGCAGTTAATTTGTGTAAGTAAAGTATTATGATACATCAGTAAAGCTTGAAAGAACCTGCCAAAATTCTCTATATCAATACAGGCATAGTGTTTGTGTTCCATTTAGGAGAAAACGAAGGCTGCAGTGTTGTTGAAAGATGTTGGTATAAACAATATAATATAAAAAATATAAATATTCTTGGACTAAGTAAGTACGCGTTCCTGTGAGAGGTGCATAAACAAGAAAGTAGCTTGGTCAAACGAAAATATTTTAAAATGAATGAACAGAATCCTTGGTGGCTGAAATGTTTGTTTGTATGTATCTCTTAATGCTACACAAATGTTACTTTTTACAGGAATATCTTCAGTAAGGTGCAGAACATTCCTGTGTAACTTACCCCCAGCTGAAGTCACCCATATAGGTTAGTGAGAATTACTGTCATTCTCAGTGGTGTATTTGCTTCAGTGCTTCTCCCAATCATACCAGAGAGCACTACGTGTTGCAGGACAAAGAGTGCCAGTCAATGACTTGTGAGCATTTCAAGCATGGATTGCATGGGTGACCTCATTCGCATGCCAGGATGTGAGCACAGGCCAGGGAACAGAGGACTGGGCAATCGTGACTGTGGGAGAAAATACCCCAGCAGGGGTTGTTGAGGCTGGAGTCAGCATACTGCTATAGGAATGAGCTATGGGCATGATATGGAGCATGCTGAAGCAAGGAGATGCCTGAGCTAGTAAAAAGAATTGCTGCTGTAAATCAACTCTTTCTGCTTGGTTTCGATTCCTGGGTAGATGATGTCTATTCAACCAGATTTAAGTTCAGCGTTATGTCTCTCTATTATACAGAAAAATTGTCTCTGTCTTTCAATATGATCAAACCTCTTTTGTAAACTAAATCATCAGCCATTATAAATCCATCACTTACTTTATTCCTCAGGGATCTCTGGTACTGATTTTGAGAGTGTCTTAGGGGAAGATTAATACTGCCTTAACTCGGCAGACTTTATTTTAAATACCTTATAATTTCTGGGAACGTAGATAATTTTTTCCTGAAGGATGTTCATCAATGAGTTTTTTAAATGTATCTGCAGCACGTTGGTCAGAATATATGAATGCTCTGTTTGACGTTGGGCAAATGGCACGTGTATGTCGTTCCTCCTCTTCAGTAATATGCGCCGCAAGTATTGCTTTTTTATCGCCTGGACTGCAAGAACAGCCTTATGAATCTGCAGATATTTTTGGTGTTAGGCTTCATCCATATTATCAAGCTGATTTTTTATATTAGTGCTTAGCCAATGGAATTTCTTTTGGCAGATGGATCATTAGAATTATTGATTTGCACCTCTTTGTGTGGCATTTTTTGTTCCAGATCGCATAGATCTGAGGGTTGTGCTGGTTAGCTTCTCTGTATGTGATCTATGACATCCATAGCAAGAATCTTTTTAACTAATTTCAAAGCTGAGCGAGTATTAATCCTAACATCAGAGATACAGCTGTATTTCTAACCTAAAGGGCCATTGTGTCATTAGGCCTGATTAACTACAGCATTATTCCAGCTTTGCTCTATTGTGGATTTATATCAGTGTACAACTTCAGTAATCTGATAAATTAAAACCAGTGCGCCAAAACTTGATTCAGCTGAAGTCAATAGCAGCAGTACTGCTGACCTCACATAGCAGAATGACCTGTTTGAAAGCGGTTGCAATGTCCTCGTATCTCAGCTTCCTCATGGCTTTTTGTGACTGAAAGTGGAAAAAAGCCAGAATTTTTTTTTTTTTGTTTTAGCTTTCTGTATGCTCTCAGCAACATGCTGTTGTGCTGCCTTTGCAAAACACAGTGTATATCTCTTACAGTGTCCGGTTCAAAGGCTACAGCTCTGCTGCCATTGTCTGTTTTGTTATTGTTTGCTCTGCATTCGCTAGGCCTACAAAAAGATCTGATTTACTGCCTTACTGTTACCCAACCGTGGGACATTCTTGTGGCTTTAACTGTTTGACATATCCTTAAGAATGGTTTTCATTTGATTTTTAAAGCATAATTGATCAAATGAAGGGAAGTTTACTGGCCCACATGCTTGACCCTTATTTAATGAATAGGAGCTTTTCCTGCTTTAAAAACCATTTGTTCTTGTTGAGCTTGCTAGCTGGCTGTTCATACTTTAAAGTGTTTTTTGGATGATGTAACATGGACTGTCCCATTTGATAGTGAGGATTTAACACCATTTACCCCAGTGCAGCTCTGACAGTTTTACCAGCTGAGGATTTGGCCCTGATCTCTGCTGCTTTAATTTCACAGAGGCTCTCTTCCAGCGTCTCTGGTCAAGGTTAAATCAGCTTTTCACAGCAGTCAGAGAAAACATCGTTGATTCATTCTATATTCTACATATAAGCCTTTATTTATTCCTGTCTGTTCAGAGATGTCTGTGTCAAGTGCCAAGCAGCTATCTAAACACTGAGTATCTCCTTGTAATAGAGTTACACGGTTCCCTTAAAATCATGTTTGAATTCCAAGTTTTAAGGCAGTAACATGAATCAGCCATACCACAGTGTCCATGGTGGCAAATGAAAGAGAAAGGTGACAGACATGTGACAAGTTCCTGAGATTACTTTGCCGCTTATGTGTGTCGTAACCTCTCTCATGAGGTCTTTATCCTTTTCTCGTGTGAAGGTGCTGCATATGTACCAGCAGAAGGGCCGTCACGTGAAGAAATGTCATTATGTACATGTGAGGAGCCTTCTGTATGAGGAAAGGTATATAAAATGTCACAGTAAATTGTTCCTGTTTTCCTGCTTTAGTTCTTTCCAACTGTAGTGGACTTTGACAAGATTGCTAGCTCCAGCCTTGCTGGAATAAAATATCTGCCCCCTCAAAAAAGTGAGGAGTGCTGTCCCCCAGAGAAAGCACATCGTATTTATTTAGACTCAGCTTAAATGGGTTCTGCCTAGCTTCTGGAAGCCTGCAGCTTATGCTTGGCACCCTTATTAACTCACTGTGAAACTTTTGTCATCGATTTAATAGCATAACAATTCCCATCCTAGTATTATGGTACCTATATTTACAGTGTTCACACCATGTAATATACATCATCTTCAGAGGCATCCACTGAATATGGGAAACTCGGATAACTCCAGCTGTTGTTATTGCTTTTAACCCAGTGAGCTTTTGGGAACGATTCCCACTCTTACATTGTGATAGTGCAGCGCATAGTTTTGTATGATATCTCAATTTTACTATAACTAATATGGAGTCCATAATGTAGCAAAAGAAAGTTTGGATCTGACATATGAAAGAATAAGAGAAAGAAGAGGAGTGGAGAGAGAATGTTAAAAATTTCAGAGATTTTGAGATCCTTTGGCAATGGTGGTTGTAGACCTGTTCTACTCAGATCAACCCCACATGAAAATGAGACTGGCCTCATGCTTACCCTAGCTTGCCTTGACTGAAATAGATCTCCAGCTAACTCCCATTGGTAGATCCACGACAGGGATTTGGATATCCTGCTAAACCATTTTTTGCAATTCCTTTGTGCCAGCAGACTGATTAAAAAAAAACAACCACCATAGCCTGGGCCAAGATCTGGACTTACTTTCCAGTTCCCCATATGGGAAACTTTATAGTATGTGAAAAATAGAGGGGACACCTGCTTCTATACAAGTTATGTTAAAGTTCTGCTGGGCTTATGTGAAAAACAAAATGTTCACTATTTCGTCCAGGACCAGTCAAGAGGTTGTGCTTTTGTGTCCTATTGCACAGTAGGAATGATAATCCAAGCACATAATTTTTGATTGCTATTGCTTCATTTTCCACCTGCCTTAAATCTACTTTGCTGCACACCAGCATCTCAGCAAATGTTAATTCCCAGGAGCTGCGTCTGCCAGTTTCCTGCCATAACCACCAAACCACACATGAAGGATTCCTCCCAGTACGTGGTGTACTCGTTTCACCTTGGAAACACAGTTCTGTTGCACTGGATCATCTTTAGACAAAGTCATTCAAGACACTAAGAGTCAAAGAGAAATTGGTAATGAAGAAAAGTATACAGTGTCCCTCTGTTTAAATCTGATGGGCAGATCAGGGATATATTGTCCCTACGCACAGCGGCAAGGCAAGCAACATTTTCTTTGCTGTTGCAAATGGAGAGATCACAACACTGGGAGGGCAGGAGCGAAAAACCTCAGATAAGACTGTTTTTGAACACCTTTATCTTACAGTTCTGGGTTTTTTCTTCCTTTGCCAATGTGTTATTTTCTACATTACCAAATTCCATCTCAGACTGATCACAGTGGTTTCAAAATGGTTCATACCTCTGCACGGGCACCTGGCCCTTGAAGGGGGAAGCTATGGTATGTGGCCTCCAGCTTTCCCCGGCTACAGGTTTCAGACAGGAGGGTGGGTATTTTTACAAGGCTGAGGAGCTGTAGCTGATCCTGAATGAACAGAGTCAGCAGCAGGAAAGATTTTGTATGCCTAGTGTAGAGCTGGGCAGTCCCTCTACCAGACCTGTTGCTATACAGAGTATTAGGGGTACCTGCTAGATGAAATATTTTGCACTCACAGTAATTTCTTTCTTCTTGTCCTAATAGCAATGTTCAGCCTGCAACTGTTTCCACTGCAGAATGCCTATGTTAAACCCACTTAATCTGAAACAACCAGTAGAAATTTGAATAATGAAAGTCATTGGGACCTCTGGAAGGAAAAATAATTTTAGGATATCTTCACATGTTCAGTTTATTTGCTGCTTTAAGTTTTATTTCCATATCAAATCTCCATTTTCATAACATTTTACTCTGCAGCAAACGGGGCAAATTTGCTCTGTGAATCTGAATACCCTCAGTTCACAAGTTCCTGAACTTTAGTTGCTAGGAGTATCAAAGTCTGAGCCAAGCTGAAGGGCAGCCCATTTTTCTAATGGTCAGAGCAAGCCCATTGATCTCAAACATATTGGCTTATCCAAGATCCAAACCCTGGCCCAAGCTTCACAGCTTTAGCCCATCTCTCATAGTGACATCTAACATTCTGCTTTTATCCAGAGAGTGCTACCAAGAAACCACTTGTAATGTCATTCATCCCAAGATGTGTTTTTAATTGTAACAGAAGCTTAGTGTTGCCAGAAGTAAATAGAAGATACTAGAAGGAATATTCTGGTAGACTTCATCGTGGTTTTGCTAGACTCATCTTTAAAGCTCAGCTCCTCATCCCAGCTCCAGGCAGAGGTTGCACGGCTGGTTCGTAGCAAAGAAGGGACATGCTGCACTAGCTTGCTGCTGAGCAAAGAAAGTGGTTAACTTTGTGTATTTCTGCACTTCTGTCTCTGTGCAGTGTGCTCGTTGTTGAACTGGACAGCTATCATGGAAAGACCACTGATTTTCTTCCCATGTTCTTTAACTGTAGTCACATGTGGCCAAGCTAAACCCCCGCAGTGCAACTGTTTTTTCCTATTTACACATGTTACTAAGAAACATCAGCTAAGGATATGTTATTACAAGTTTGGGAATGACCCTATTCTTGGCACAGGGCCAAACCAAACATTTTATTTCATTTAAAAAAGCAAAATGTGATAGAGTCAGTAGTTATAATTATGATTGGCAAGCAGAGGTGGAGTGCTACTATGAAACAGAAAGACGGGAAATTCCAATAATCCTAATTAATAAGCATAGTCATTAATTCCATCAGTGGGATTATAAAACAGAAATCTCGTTCTATCTTAAGAGCAGTTTGGCCAGGAAAGGGCACAGGAGACAAACTGTAAAAAAAGACTGATTCATTGATCAAGGCACCTTGATGTGATAAAGATGTTAACATTGAGGTTTTTTTAAAAGCTTGGTTTTGTTAGATTCATTAAGCTTCATGTCTATAATCAAAAAAAAGGAAAATTAAAAAACAGAAATATGATTTAAGTAGCAATGAAACAGACCTAGAGGGGGAAAAATTGATGACACAGTCTTATGAAATAGACAAAGAAAAATCTAAAAAACATCTAATTGTCTCCAAGCACAACACAGAATGCTTTCTCTTTGTCACAAAAGTACTGTTGTAACCAATTTCTTAGTCCTCCCCTTCTCCTGTTTACATATACAAGAGGGAATATGTTGCTTTCTCTTTGACAGTCTCTTGTTAGAATATATGAACCACAACATTCTAGTAACAAAATTACCCTGTTTTTGTGGTTATTTTGTGAAGAGGGACAGTAATTCAGAAATGACTATTTTGCTCTCTTTGTACTGGTTATTTCATTGTGGACTCTAAATGCTGGCATGAGACACACTGACTGCACTGGAGTAGAATTTGGAGAGGATGTTACTGGCGCACCCACTTGCACTGTTCTGCTTGAGAGTTTGTCACTGGTTCAATTGCAAACCGCTCCTTGCAGAAATTTATAACTAGGTCATAAAAGTTCCCTCCCAGCTAAAATTCGCACTTCTTTTAAGTTTTATGACACAAGCACAAAATAGAAGCCTGATTTTTTCATGGGATATATTTCATCATAATGCATAAAGATTTACGCACTTAAATCCCGTTCTTGTTTGGGAGAGTTACACTTCAGACTCCATCTGCATGCATCGGCATAGGGATATAGAGGCAAATCATCACCTGGTTGTCCCTAACCTCAGTGAAGCCTACAGAACAACGCCGATTTACACCAGCCAATCTGGCTTATAGTCAGTGTCCTTCATTTGCTGACTGTAGCCAAATTGTTTTTGTCAGTCCTTTGATCAGTATGATTTCAGTATACTTCCTAAACTAATGGTGCAGAAGAGGGAGAATCCATTTCAATGTACCTTATAAAGCTGGAGTCAGAAGAACACATAACAGATATTAGAGTCTGAAATATACTTTTTTTTTTCTCTGTCAGAACTAGCAGCCTGAATCCAAACAGATCGGGGCTAATGATGTCCATTGACCTCATTGTCCCTGTCAAGAACTATACAAAGCAACAGCTGGAAAAGTGCTGAGTCCACAATATCCACAGCCCCCTTTCACAGGATGATCTCCACTGTTATGCTAGGTATAGGGTTTATTACGCACACTGAAAAATTGACATTTCGTTTGTTTATGAGTAATATTTCATGTCAGACATAAGGATTTATGCAGGTTTTTTCCTGTCTGTTACCATTTGTGGATAAAAGCTTCAGTATGCAGGTTTTTTCCTGTCTGTTACCATTTGTGGACAAAATCTGTGCTTCAGTTCATGAGCACCATTTACAAATATCGTATAGCGCTGACTCTAAGAGAAGCGTATGGGCCATTGTGTCAAAGATCCACGTCCTTCCTGAAGCTTTAGCAGACCTATCAGAGATTTATGTTTCTTTCCCAAGAGTACCGACTGCTCTTCCACAGTTACCCTGGACTCTTGGAAGATCTTCCCATTCAGCCAGAAGCCAGATCTTCAGGTAGTTGTGGTGAAAGTTGTGGGCTAGACAGTTAAAGGATAGTGCAGTTGAAATGGTGCCAAATCCATCCTAAGTACAGGCTTTTTGCAAAAACACCACAAAAATACTTAGGCTGCCATTGCACATTACACTTTTTCTAGTAACACTGTTGCTATTTTACCAATCCAGTTTTCAGGGATTTAGTTCTCTTTTGTAGACACAGCCACACTGTATTTCCTTAGCCAATAACTAGGGCCATGTGAAATACTCTCTGTCAAATCCCAAACCACCAAACACCGGCCAGGTTTCAGTTTTCATTATGAACTCAAAATTCAGACCAGGATGGTCTGTTGAGGAAATGGTTTGTTAAGGTTCACAAACCTCACAAACAAACTTTGGCCCTATTTTGATTAACCCCACTTCTAACTGGAGGAGGCAGGTTTGAAAACAAGGTTGAAGATGGCTCCTCCTGGTGCATTTCTCACGTCTTTGGCTAAGCCAACCAGACAAACGAAGCCTCCACTTAGCCACTGCTTCTGAACAAAATTTGTAGTGCATTCTGGCACTCTTTACCTCTCAGGCAGTTAACCTATGTTGGAGCACAGCACTGAAAGAGCCATTTTAAATGATTTTGAAACATGCCTCATTCTCAGTACAGGCATGGAACTAGCTAATCAGAGCTGCATGGATAGTGTTTAGGCTTCTTGGTCTCCATCCAAGGGTACTCAGAGCTCAAGGTTTTAAGTTACTGCTCAGTTAGTTATATATTCAGAACAGAATGACAATTTTAGCTTCTAAATAAGCTGATTAGAAAAAAAAAGCTCCCCTCACCCCCAATTTTAACGCTCTGAAACAACTCTCACCATTACAGCATTCAGTGTGTGGGGGTGTGTATGCATGACGGAGATGCTTTTGCTTTTGTTGTTTGTGTCTCCTGGTGTTATATTCCTGAGACATTGTTTTATCACCAGATGAAAGCCTTGGCAGAGAAATATTGCTGTGTGGCTTACATTAGTGACAGTAATAGTCTGCTCCAGAATTACCCACCCAACATGCCTTTGAATTTGATTGAATTGACCTGTCGAGGTCTTGGACATGGCTAATCTTTGTTCTCTGGCAGACTGTCTTCATTAGGACATGGCAAGATCCTGCAGAAGCAGCATTCTGGTGGGATAGTGTCATTTCACAGTATGCAGAGCTTACGGTCAGTAGGTTTGTTACCTGGCAGCACAGTGTAATGCATATTTAAATGAGTGTTGGGGTGTTTGTTTGTTTGGTTGCTTTTCCCTATGCATGCAAGCTCCAAAGCTGAGATTTCTCATACCAACTCATACCACACGGGAAGCCAAAATAGGCAGACTGTACGTGAAGGGAAACTCTGGAGAGGTACTAAATCTAGTATTGGTTGTGGCACTGTTGAAGCTAATTCTGGCTGGCAAGTATGAATGAGACTGAGTAATGCTGCAGTCTGTCACCTCTCACCCTAGTTAGTGTGACAGCACTTGCAAGGCATCCCATGTAAAAATAAAACATATCTTAAAAAGTGTTAGAAACTGGCATGAGGTGACTTATTTGATTTGAAACATAGAGATATCAAAGAAACCAGTCCTCTTTCAGTTCAGCTGTATCCACGGAGCAGCAGTTCCTTCTAAGAGTGCTGTGGGTTTGTAAACTGTCCATGCAAAATATTTTCCTCTCTTTCTCTCCCAATACCTTAGTTTATCTGTATATTTAGAAGATGTCCAACTTTCCGTTCTTGATGTTCTGTTCAAGTTTATTTCACTGTAATGAGTCATGCAAGAGAAGTCAAAAAATTTTTTTCC
Source organism: Phoenicopterus ruber ruber (assembly GCA_009819775.1). Classification (NCBI taxonomy): domain Eukaryota; kingdom Metazoa; phylum Chordata; class Aves; order Phoenicopteriformes; family Phoenicopteridae; genus Phoenicopterus; species Phoenicopterus ruber. The sequence goes on from CM020216.1 coordinate 58,489,620, forward strand.
TGTGTGGCTGAGAGGCTGAGCTGTTTCCATCTTAGTGAAAGGGGGGAGAAAGAATGAGAAGATATAGTTAAGAGGTAAGTAGAGGATTTGATGCACATATGTCTAACACCAGGCATCAGACTATTATCTGCAGATTGGGACATATATTGAGCATAAAAGAAAAACATCTAAAATTAATCAAAAGAAATCTTTTGATCTGGAATGTATAAATTGATCTGTTACAATCACTGCCACAAGATGTTCTTGAGATTAAGAAGAAAATCTCAGACTATCTGGGAAAAGGGACAATGCGTTAGGTGGAGGAATGACGAGGAGAGAGCAAGAACCGCCAGGAGAAAGAAGGGACGTGATAGTGGATGAGAAGACAGAAGAATCTAGTGCTTGCTGGGAAATGAAAGCAGGATTAGAAGATAGCTGGGCAGGGGAAGGAAGAGAGGGAGGGAGAGGGGTGCTAAAGACGAGTCTAGATCACGAAGCTGGAAAATTGGAACTAACTGGCTGGGTAAAGATATGAAGGCAAATAGCTGATGAGAAGGTAGGTACAAAGACTGTATATATCCTGTGTGCTGGAACATGGGCAAGGGAGATATGGTAACTCGGAAGGGTAGATGGTCAGGGGAAGTTGTCATAAAGTGGCAAGAATGAGTAGTTGAGGAGCTACAAAGTAAAATGGGAATTGAGGCTGTATGAACAATAAGACTAGGATTAGGAGAAGAAAAGGGACTGTGCATAAGCATCCAGAGGACTCAGATTTCTTAGGCAAGGAGAGAGATGTGCTGGGAGCAGCGAGTGGAAAGGTTTCACGAGAAAGATGAAATTTGGATCCTGAGGCAGCAGCAGGGAAGATATTAATGAAGGCAAAGCTGTGTCAGGGAAGGTGAGACAGGAGGGGTAATGCTGACACGGGATAGACAAATAGCTGAGGAACATGGATTATTACATGTGATATTTAGGTCCTCTCACAGTTCCTCTGCTGTCAGCAAAAGTCTGTTTAAATGCTAGCAGAGTGTGTGTCATCCCACTTCAGTGTGCCAATAAAGAGGTCAACAACCTATTGCTATAAGCTATTCCATTAAATTAAATTACTTAGATCTGTGTGGAAAATTCATATGGTTGACAGTACAGTTCTTACATGATGGAACTTCTGTTTTTTCACTTTGCTTTCAAAAAACATAAAAAACAAGCCAAATTGCACAGAAAAATACATATTGAGAGTACTATTAAAGCTTCATTTGAGCACCTGGAAGTTTTAAAATTTCCGAAGCACTCTGAACTTTACAATCATGATTACATTTCCCTGCCCTATTCCATAAATTTGCTCTCTGATACCATCTTTAATTGCAGGCATACTGGGTTTTTTTGGTTTTGGGGGCTATTTTTTCTCCACAGGCCATTTACTCACTGACCTGCTTTGGGAGTGAATCAGGAATGAGTACTGGGGTAAGGTATTGTCTTTAATACTCTTGCTTCATTTGTTACAAAAACCCGTGAGATGTACAGTGATAGAACAAGGCGGCTATAGGAAGAAAAAGAACAAGTCATAAGGCTACGATAGTTGAATACTGGCTCACACAGTTGGATTCCCTCCCTTTCCCTTTACCATTCGGTCCCTGTGCTTTGCCAGGCATCACACTTTTCCACAGGTGGTCACTAATTGTGTGTTCCTCATTTCTGGGGTCCCAACAGGAGACTCTAGGGCCTGGTTTGCAGAAGTGCTGAGCATTCACAGCTGCAACTGAAGTTAGCGGTACTTGTGTTTTAAACACATAAAGGACTATGTAACGTTATATAGTCTGAAATATCCATATGATAAATTTTAAGGGAACTGGTTAGTGAAGTCAACTGGCATGAAAAATATAGGGATTTGAATGTGGAGGAAGTTTGAAATTTCTCAAGTCAAAGGTACAAAACTATCTGTAATTTGGATCCCAACAAGGTGGGTGGAAAAGACTTACCAAGAGGGCCCCAGCCCTAACTGGATGAATAACCATCTCGAAGGGGATATTAAGATTAAGCAGGGAGTTTACAAGGGATGGAAAAAAAGGATTGACCGGCAAAGCAAGCTATGTCTTGGATGTCAGGAAGTATACAGGCAAAGTGAGAACTGCCAGGAATCAGACTGAGTTGAACCTTGAAAAGAAAATTAAAGCAAGCAGCAAGAAGTTCTTTGGTTATAGAAATAAAAAGAGAACAAGAGAAGAAAGGAGATGAAATTGGAATGCTATGTGAACTAAGGATATGGCAGGGATTTGATTCTCCAAGTATAACCCAAAAAAGTGAGTAAATGCTTTACCTCAGTTTTCAAATAAGGGTGATGATGGGCAGGATGACAAACAGGAATGAGGATCTGGAGAAACCAAAATGAGGTGAAGCAAAATTCAAAATGCTTAGTATGATCAAGTGAGGAAAGTGGATAATCTCTGCTTCTGAATGCTGAAAGAACTGGCACATGAAATTGCAGGTCATAGGCAAAGTAATTTAATAAATATATAAAAGGGCTGGTGCCAGGTAGGTAGCAAGAGTAAATGAGACATTACTATGAAATTATATTTAATATTTCTAGTAAATTGAAAGCACAAGTTTAGTGCGGCTGAAAGGGAGGAAATCTGATTTGGGGAATTTACTTGCCTTCTAGGCTCACTTCCCTAATATGCAGCATTTTAGATTATATTTTAAAGATAAGGACAATTGGTGGGGAAAAGAACTAAATTGCAGCTGGGGTGTACCAAATTTTATCATGCCAGGATAACATGATATCCATGTTAGATATTCGATGGGTATTGTCTGCGTATACTTCACTGAAAATTTCTTGTAGATTATATATGGATAATATAAGTAGTTAAGAGGCAACAGACAGGGTTTAACACTGAAGCTTCAAGGTGGGTAAAAGGGTACACAGGAATGGCTGGTACTCATAGGTGAAGGACAGCTGGCAAGAGAACACAAGTAGACGTTTGCAAAGACAGTTTTGGTCCTTACCTACTCAAATATTTTCATTAATGATGCTGGCTGAGAATTAACTGTATGCTAATAAAATCTGCTCTTGACTTCAAGAGGGGAAGCACTGTCAAAAAAAGGAGAGATCCAAATATCATATACAAAGAATCATATGACACTGAGGGCTGAACTGTTTGTGAGGTCATGCACATAAAGAGCTAAAGCCAGAAATTTCTGCTCTAGGCTGAGAACTCATCAATTTTCCTATGCATGAGGAGGAAAAAGGCCTGGGGTTTGGGGTTACATTGTGACAACAAATGTTCATGTCATTTGAAGGAGCCCAGGAAGTAGCAAATGAAACCCTTAAGCAATATTAAAGATTACTTCAGTAAAGTAGGGAAGAATTAATACTCTCTTACAAGGCACAGGTGAGATCCAAGAAGGGTGTACCGTGTACAGTTCTGGCCCTGTATGGTGAAAAATGATGAATTTAAACTAGAACCTATGTCTATCTTATGGGAGAAAATAAAAACAGGTTTGCCTGCTTTGGTAGAAAAAGAGGCTGAGGCAGGAAATTGTTAATCTCTATAAATACCTGTGAAGAGGTGGAGCTGGTTTGAAGGTATGGGGGCAATGAGAAGGAGAATAGTCAACACTGGATTTCAAGAAGAGTCTCTAAGCTAAAGGAAATTAAGGGCAAAAGAATGCACAGATATGAATTACATGTGTATGCATTAGCCTAGGAACTGGGATGAGCTTTGTGAGTATCGGAAGGCTACTGAAAAGCTTCTGGTAGAAGAGAGATGAGCAAAAATGCTGTACCACAGCTGCAGCTAGCATCCCTCCAGTGCATACTGACTCTCCTGCTGCTTTCTCCCCCTCTGACCAGCAGCAGCCTGGATTCTTCCCTTCAAGCTCCAGACAGGTTGCTACATGTTCCCTTTTAAATATGTTTGTTGTTGCCATGTCCTTTGTGCCAGTACTTGCTGATTTTCTGAGGCCAGACATTACAAGAACATAAGTCACAGAAGAGACAAGGAATCTTGTCTTGCCAGCCCATTACAGCCTCATAAGTCTCACAGATGTTCAAATATATTGGTTTTGAAATGAAACTCCCACTATGTGGTTGAATTATTGCTGCTAGTGAAGGACCTCCCTCCACCCTAACTGGCTTCCCTTTATTGTTCGGTGGTGCTTTCATGGTCGTTTGCGTGACTGGTGTATCTTATTTCCAGTGATGGCTAAAGCTCAGCATTTCCAAATTCTGGGCTTGGTTCCATTTATCGTGACACACGGACTTTCTGCACTTATTCCATAGGAATATTCATTTTTTTCTCTACCTCTGTCTTGTATTTGCCCACAACAATGGGCTGGGTTAAGCTTGAAGGTCCATCCTTAACCCAGTATCTCATTTCTGAGGACGATCAGGGCCAGATGACTGAAGAAGGCTGTGGGAAGAGGGCAAATGTAGCGAGACTTCCTCAAAACACTCTTCAGGCTCCAGGAATTTGTGGCTCGGGTAATTCCTGAGCCAAAGATGGGGCCTTTGTTTTTAATAGCTCTGATGGATTTTTCTTCTGTGAATTCGTTCATGAATTTTTAAATGCAAGTTAACTTGTGGTATCCCACAACATCCTGTGGCAAGGGGTTAGCTGGCTTTACTGTGAGTTAAGAAAGGGAAAAGCTACCTTTTTATTTGTTCGAAAAATGCTTCCTGCTTTTCATTTGATGCCCTCTGGCTTGTATACCAGAAGAAATAGTGTGTAGTTGTTTCCTATTTACCATGCTTATGTCACTTGTGATTTTACAGACATCTATCGTATTGTCCCTTAGGCTGAAGGGTCTTAGTCTATTTAATCATTCCTTAGATGGAAGCCAGTCCATAACTTGCGTCAGCCTTGGTGTCTTCTTCTGTATGTTTACCAGATTTACTAATTGCTTGGGTGTAGAGGACAGTGATTTCCTCCTGTGGCAGTTTATACTGGGATTCCATATCCAGCCACTACTGAAAGGTGAACTGATAGCGCCCTTGAATTCCCAAGAGCTCAGTCAGATGGTGTTTTGGTTTTGAGCCTTTAATGTGGCTCTGTCCAGTGCTCAAAGCAGTGCTCTGAGCTGCCAGCTTTGCAGACTTCTTCAAGGTGCTTAACATTGTCCCTGTTCCTCCCTTACTTCTTTCTGCCACTCCCTTTTCCTTGTCAGTCCCTTTCCCTGTATGCATACATCCTCTCTGGCCTTCTGCAGACCCTTTCACCCCATCTTGAGTGCCCCCATCCCAAGTATAACAAGCATAGCTCCAAAAAATAAATCTCTTCCTAACAACAAGCCTTACAATTTCAAATGCTAGCACATCAGAGCCTGTCTAGTCTACCTCTCCCCCAATTCCCAACCTTTGCTTGCCAGCTCCTGGTCCATCTTCACTTCCTACCTGTTTCTCTGTATTTCTACTCCCAATGGCCTAGAGTGTCTTCTCCTTGCTGTCTCCTACCCTTGCATTCCCTACCTATGATAACTTCCCTGGCGTAGCCGTCATAACTATTCCCCAAAGCAGCCTTCCTTGAGCTGATGATCTTGTACACTTCCCGGAAGAGGAAATGTAGCCCTATCCATGTTGCCAACACAAGAGCCACAGCTCATCCCCTCAGCCTTGGTCAGCTCACCATTGCACGGGGAAGGGAAGGCATGGATAGGAGTAGGCAGCCATGTGGTAGCCGCATGCACAGAGACATCTTCAGCCTAGCTACAACCTTTGATCCTGTCAGCTTCCTATCCCTGTGCCACCGCTGGCTCAAAGTGAATGCCCTCATTTTCAAGTGTCTGTCAGAGAAGGGAAGAAAGCTTCCAGGAAGGAAAAAAAGCAAAAGAAGGCAGGAAAAGAAGAGAGAAAGTTGAGTTGCCTCTTTCCCTCCTCTTTCTTGCAATTGTCTTGAGGCCACACAAGCGAGCTACCCCCATCTGAGAGCTGCTGCCTTCTCTGCCCCACAGACTGAGGCACTTTAGGATATTCTTACTCTTTTCCAGGTCCATTTGGGACCACCCCTGTGTGACATCATTGTATGTTAATTGTCTAAGGCAGAGCTAGGAGGAAGCAGAACCCAGAAAACCAATGGGCCATGCATGTAAATCAGTGAATCAGTGGCTTCCCTCTTTCATCTCCTGGTCTAGGCATTGCTTTTCTCTCTCTCTTTCTCAGGTCTGACCAGTATCTCTTAGAGATCAAAAGATGTCTGGCTTCTTCTTGTCTGCATTCAGATACATTACACTCCTAGTACTTGCTTGGGAATTGGCTGTGATTGTTATCGTATGATTAACTGGATAGCCTGTTCTTGTTACCTTTGGCTACTGCAACAGGACTGTGGTGAACTACACGCTTGGTGCCTCTGAGTCCCTCTAGTTAATGACAGGTTTAGTTCTTATCAGAAAACTTGGGTAGCTAGATTTGTGACAATAATATTGAGACTAATGATAAATGCCAAATGTGATGGCAAATAGGTGACTGACAACAGGTCCAGTACCACAGCCACTGCTGACATCAAGAACACTGAGCACTTTTGCCCAAAGCAATTTTGGTAGTAACACCCCACCTTACTGGGGAGTGGAAGTCTTTTCAGCATTCTCCTATGTAGCACCCTTCCACCTTGCTTTGAAGGCTTTCTCTTGATTAGTAGATGTTGTGGTTTAACCCCAGCCGGTAACTCAATCCCATGCAGCTGCTTGCTCACTCCTCCCCCCTGCTGCCAGTGGGGTGGGGAGGAGAATTGGAGAGAAAGGAAAACTCGTGGGTTGAGATAAAAACAGTTCACCAGGCCAGCAAAGAAAAAGATAATTATATTATATATTAATAATGATAATAATAATAATAATAAAATATACAGATAATGGAATATATAAAACAAACGATGCAGAACTTCTCACCACCTGACGACCGATACAGCCCGTCCCAGGCAGGATCACAGAACAGGAATATTCCCCAGCAGTGATCTCAGAACAGCAAGTTCCAGAGAGATCAAGAGAGGGAATGAACAGCCAAATCAATGAACAACTGAAAGCACAAATGAATGAAAAGACCTGAATGAACGAAAAGAGGGAAAAAGGGAACTGGCCTACTGGCTGAGCACCACTTATACTGGGCATGATGTCTATAGTACGGAATACTCTCTTTGGCCAGTTTGGATCAACTGTACTGGCTATACCCCTCCCAGCTTTTTGCACCTGCACATTAGCAAAACCTGGGAAGCTCAAAAACATCCTTGATCACTTAGCAGCAACTAAGAACATCAGTGTATTATCAACATTCTTCACATACTAAATCCAAAACACAGTAGCTGCTGGAAAGAAAATTAGCTCTATCCCAGCTGAAAACAGGACAGTAGACCGCTGGTTTATTTTGTGCTGGGTTTTGGCTGTAATGGTTACTGTCATTTGTAGAACTACTGTCAGTGGCTTTATCATGGCTAGATTTTGAGCTGCACATGGAAAGCCATTTCTGGCTTCAGCTTGTCTTGTAAGTGTCATCTTGAAATGTGACTTTATATGCTGGAGAATATTGAACAAAGTAATTATTATTGTTCCTGTCTCCTACTGAGAAAAAAATTCTGATTAGTTGCATGATTTGTGCTGACCTGCTATTAATGGGTTGGCCTGTCAGTGACACCAGACTTTGCACTCTAATATGTTTATGTGTATGTGTTTGTTTCTTCCTGAACATTTGCACTGAATAAGAATTAGTGAACTGATAAATTAATCCAGTCTTATATTACTTGCTTAACAATGTTGTATTTCCAACAGACTGGAAGTAAGTCTGATAAGTTTGTTAATCTAACATATTTATAGAAACCTTTTTTGGTGGTAAGTTAATTAAATGTAAAAGACACTAACTTACCGTTTGCTTGCTACCAGTCCAAATCTTTGCTGAGGCCAAAATTGGCATCTGTGCGAACCGTTTGCTACATTATTCCCATGGCCTAGTCATCCCTAACTGCCCCGAATCACAAATCATTTGCTCATTCCTGTGCAAGCCATCAGTCTAGCCCTCTGGGCTTTGCAGAATCCAGCAATAAATCTAGCTCTGATGACCCAGATCTTCTGAACCCTAACCTTAAAATTAAGGTTAATAGTCCAGAGACCCCTAACAGCAAGAGAATTAATCACAAGCCATTTGTCTCTGATAGCCTAGCTTCTAGTCCTACAGGTCATGCAGTACCCAACAATAAAACTATCTCTTTAGTCCTTGCTGTCCCAAAAGTAATCTGAACCCTAACTCTAACTTTTAACCTAACCTGAAAAACAATATCTGATCCTGAATTAACCATGAATCTTTAGTCTGTGGTACAATGGTATCATTGGTTAGCCTTTGTGTTGATGACATCAGAAACTGAAAAATTATGGTTTATGGTTACCTGCTGTAAATTTCCGTGCTAGCCCATGGACTCATGACAGCAAGTCTGAATGAGTAAGGTTAATTTCTGCTGTTATTATGGTTAGAAATGCAACTGAAACTAGCTGGCAGAAATGCTTAGTTTTGTGGCTGTGATAAGTTGGCAGGTTGTAATTAGCAGTAGATCTGGGTATAGAAAATAAGGAACCAATGAATTAGCTTTACAACTGGAACATTTCCTCTTCAATGAGGCAAAGAAAGGGTCTGGAGCCAGAATCTTCTAGTGCTGGAAACAAAGGAGACCTAGAGGCAGCATGGGCAGATGCTGCCATATTCTTCAGATCTGAAAATACTGACCTGAAAAATCTAATCTCAAATGCCTAATGCTGACCTGATCCTTATTCCAGTACCTATGTAGGAACAATCCTCTCCAGCCTTGCAAGCTACAGAAAATTACAGTTTGTCTTCAAAACCCTAGACCTAATCTACCCTACCTCCAAGTGGCCAAGAATACTAAAGTACATGCTTTTCCTGAACTGTCCATCACTCTTTGACTGAAGGACTTGCAGAATTAAGAAAAAAGATGATGTCTCCTGCTTGAAATCTTTCCCTATTCCAAACACTACCGTTGTCTTAATGCTTGTATAGAGGCCAGACCCTTCTGGTACCTCCTCTAGTGCTTGGTCTTCGAACATGGCAAATCTTCAGTCCTGTAATAGGACCTGCCAGGTAATAACAACCTAAAATACTCAGTCTATGCTACTCTGAATGCTAAACCTAACCCAGCAGTTTCCCTATGCTGGCAAGTGGAAAGGACACCTTCTGATCTGGGTTTGAATATGAGTTGTTCTGAATGTTAGAATTTAGTTTAGGTTTACAGGTAGCTTCAGAAAGTGTGAAAGTCTATGCCTTACTCTGCAGAGAAATTCTACTTGCCCAAATCTTGCAAGCCCCAAAGGATTATTAAGGTTGCAGAGAAATGGCTTATAATTTGTTTAAGCCTGTTGTAAATTGCAGTTCTTTCTTCAGGTTTGGGCAAGGCTTAGGACTGAGGAATCCTAGCTTTAGCTTTATTACCAAAACTCAGTTTCCAGTGAGGGAAGATGATGGAGACAGAAGTCTTACAATGAGTGTGATTCCTGCCATGGGTTTCAGGCCTCTCCTTCAGGGTAGGGTTTAGGCAGTGGAAACTGTGAAGCTAGATTTGTTCCTGAATCTTACAGCCACTGAGAGGGTAAGATGTGGGATGAAGTTAGTAGGGGAAAAGACGTTATGACTAATTTCTTATCCCTCATCAGACGCGACTAGATTAAAATAGACTAGGACTCAACAACCTACAATTCATGGGAACCATGAAATTAATCATAAACTATTTGACCTGCAGGCTACTTACCTCATGTTGGTCATGTTGGCAAGTTCCCAGAATAAGAAAAGTCCCTGAAGTTCTAGACTTCCTCTCCCCCGTCTTACCTCTGCCCCAAAAGGCAGGTTCTTGAAGTGCTGAAATTACTCATCAGTTATTTTTTCCTACTGGCTGTGTCCTTCATCTTACCTGTTATGACTTGCAAGGTACAATCATAAAACCATTCAGACACTTCCTCCCCCTCAGCTTCAACCCTGAAAGCGAGGTTTGCCTCCTTACAGAAAAAAAACTTAAATCATTTCTGTCAAATGAACACATGACTCTGGCACGACTTAAAAGATTCAAGAATAATATTGTTACCTTTTCTTTTCTGAAAGAAATTCTATTAGTACACCTAACCATATTCCTAACCATGATCTGAAACAGAAATCACAAACCATTAGAGGAAAAAGTTAATTGTGAACTAATTCTTCCTGCTAACTACATCTCTCCATCTTTATCATAGCAAGACTGGCAAGACTCAGAAGAAAACCTCATTTTAGATTTCTTCTCTTCCTCTCCTACAAATCCTAAGCACCTGAAAGAGATGCTTACAACTCAGGAGAAGTTACTTGAAATTCCAAGGTTTGATATTAGAACTAGCTCTATTGGTTTTCTTTTGCTAAAACCTGATCCTAACTATAGTATTCATTCTGAGCTGAGTCAGAGGCTAGACAGAAAAAAATCGATCATACACCCTTTCTACACACTAACAACTACTTTCTTCATCCTTCTCTACCAGCACCTGCAAGATTTAGGCTTGTGTTTCATTTTAGATTTCCTTGTACTAAATTGCAACCCTTGAGCTGACTCCCACCCTAGCCTGAAGGTAGTAAAAGTAATCCAAGACAATTTACAATACAAACATACTATATTTTACATTGCAAACTCACATTTTTAAGCTGTATCCTTCGCTTGCTCATTTGAAATTCCAAGATTCAGGAAGGAAAGCAGCTTCTTGCTTCCTAATCCTAACCCTTGCCAGAAACATGCTTGCTGTGCTGCTACTCTGTGCCACAGTGCCCCCAGGCAGCCCCAGGAGCGCTCTGGCAAGGCAGCAGGTGAGCAGCTGGGGGAAGGGGGTGAAGTTTACTAAAGCAACCCATATGCTCATGGCTGGCTAAGTAGAAATACCTGCTGAGGTTGATCTTTATAGGGAGACACGTGTAACTTGGGGCTGCAGCTGCTCCCTGGGCATACAACAGGTAGTAAAGATGTCCTTCCTAGCTAGTTCTCAGTTTCATCTGCTGGAGTTGTCATGGGAGACCCTTTTTTCAGGCAACGGCAAATTAACTCCACCTCAAAGGCACATCACCTTATTCTCTTTATTGTCCTTTGTCATATGCAATAAGGCACCCAAACACATCTATATTTCTTCTGTCCCCTGGCAGCAGGAAGTGTGGAAACCCACTGGGCACTCCCTGGAGCTCTGGCCTTGAGCTCCAGGCCTGTGAAGTACACAGGGCCAGAGATTGTCATGGCCAAGGGCTTTCCTCAGTCTCTGTACCTCAGGTCTCGTGTGGGTGCCCAGAGGCTGTCTGCACTGGGGTGTCGACTGCCTCCTCCTCCCAGCTGACCATGGCATGCTGCTGGGAGCCCTGGCTGAGGAAGCATGCCAAAAGCTGTGCTGAGAAGTGGGAGTGTTTCCTGCAGCATCCTAGCTACCAAATTATGCCCTAGAGTTGCTTGACAGTAGGCCAAAATCACCTGTTCCTAGCAGTTTCATACTGTGGAAGAGTGTTTTCCAGTGTCTAGGAACAATTTCGTTTATTGATGTTTCTGTAGCTGTAGAGATAAAAATTAATCTGTAGCAATTTCCTCTGAAGCTGAAGGCATTGGTGGCATAGGTTCCTCCTTATTCCGGTCCTCTTCCTGACCCTGCAGGCCCTGCTGGATGCATCAGAAATCCTACTTCTCCTGTTTCTGGTTTCTGAATTCCAAAACAAACCAAGGCCTGTCCCGAAGAGCAACCATGAACCACATCTGATTCTGCCCATGCAGACAGACCTTACAGGCAAAAAAGACAGCTCTTTCAGAACCTCCCTTCAAATCCTAGGCTTAACCACAGCTTAGCAGCCCCCAAATGCTACAGAACTTCTGGCAGGGGTGGGCCTCATAGGATCTGGCAATAGTATGTTATCCTCTTACTCCAAAGCAAACCCAACCTAACTCTTCCTTTCTTTTTGGAAAGCTGAAGAGCTCTAACCTAATTTGATGTTGAGTATTGGCTTATGGATAAAAATGTAGTAGGACTGGGCTATAAAAGGGCCACATAAGTAAGTTAGGCATTTCTATTCTAGAAAGGAAAACATATGGGGAGAGTATGATAAGGTTTATAAAATCTTTGGCAGAATGGAAAGGAGTAATGGCGATCATTTGTTCACTGTCTCTTTCAATACAAACTGAGGGCAATCAAATGAAATCAGAAAGAGGCATGTTTCAAAATGCTGAGGAAGTTGGTTCTTTTCAGATCATATAACTAAGGCACAGAATCCTTTGCTGGATGACCTGTGGATACTGTTTATGTGCACTCAAGGTGAGATGAGACTAGACAATAAAAATGAAATTCATGGCTGAATGTTGGGGGTGTATTATCAGGCTTACTCTGTTTTATACTCTAGGCATCTCTCTATGATCGTTCTCAGAGTCAGGTGGACTGTTGGTTTGACCTTCTATGGCCAATCCCATGTTCCTAAGTCCAAGCCCTACGTGGCTTTATCAAGTGTGGCCAGTGATCTGAAACAGACACAGACCCAGCTACAGCCACAGGGAAAAGCTGCTCTCACCTGCCATGTCAAATCCATTTCCTAGCCAAGCTGAGCTCACAGCCCAGGAGCAAATCAAATTAGCCAGTCCCTGCTCTCCCAAATCCTAACCCTGACCTTAACGTGTCCCATTAACCTGGAACACTAATTACAATCCACTTTTCTTTGAAAGCCATGCAATGAAGGATTGAACATAGCTTCTCAGACACTGTCATTTTGAAGTTTAAGCTGGTACTGTAGGTGTAGCCAGAACTAAAGGTGCCTCAGAAATAATCTTCATCTTCCTGCAAGTCTTGAAGAATGTAGCAATAATGATGCTTTTTTCATCTCCACTTTTCACATCTCTAATACCAACACTCACCCAAAGCTATACTGCAGCTTTTCGACCCCTTGTCTCACAAGCCATAAGCCTTTTGCCAGTGCTGGCAGTGCAATCTTTCAAGTAGCTCTGTGAGTATTGCAGGATCTGGCAATGAAATTGAGCTCTTTTTTTTCAAACCCTAATGCTGTCACCAACCTTAATACTACTTTTCCCAATCTTTCCATAAATATTGACACCTCCAGTCTTCCTCCAATCTCTTCATCTACTGAAAGCTGTTCTTCCTTCTCAACCGGCTGTATGCTGGGACAGATTTCTTACACTCTTTGCACTTGTATTCAGTGGCTGAGAATGTTAATTTCTGCCTTTCATGTTCTTCCCACAGTATGTACACTGAGCCGTGATTTTCAATCTGGCTGTGTCCTGAGTCATTGGCTTCTTTATCTTGCATCTATGTACTTGTTCTGCACACTAATGCCTGTCACTGTTTTGATTTTTCCTTTGGACAGCTCCGGTGCTGTTGACATTTGTATGCGTTTCCCCAGGGTTGGAGATATTTCTCTTGACATTTTCTCCTGCAAACTGAAATCACATGTCTCGCAAACGATGCTGTTTCTGATTAGAGAATCTTTTTTGTCTCCGGAGTTACATGTGGATACCAGAGCTTTCCATTGTGTAACTCACATATCTAAGTTACTCTCTTCTTCTTGACTCCAGGTAAAACCAAAATACTTTCCCCACCAACATCCCAACCCCAATACCTGTCCACAGTGTCTTTCTACCTAAAATCATGTACAATTATCTATTATTCCTGTATTTCCCAGCCAAAGCACAGGGTATGAGATAGGGAGAAATCTTTGCCTTATTAATCCTTACGGTCAGTTCTGTATTCTGGATCCATTTTTCCTTTGTACTGTTTCAATGATTATGCAATGCTATTTGTCTAGAAATCCAGCTTTCCTGTGGAGCGAGTTGTATTACTTCTCTCCATAAATATTGCCTTGTTCTCTTCTTAAACACGCATCCTTCTTCAGTGTGAGCATCACTCCCCCATCACTTCTATCCTAGGTAATAAAATGGCAGGATTTCATTATCCTTCAATTAAAGAGGCTCTTTATTAGGAGAAGCCTGTTCACAGATGCTGCAAGTCAACTCCAGCTAGCACTATGACTACATAATGCAAACAGACTGGTGCCTCCTCCAGACTTTCTTCTCTAGCTCGCACTCCATGCATGTTGCTACATCTCTAAAGAAAGGTTGAAGCAATCTACACAATTACTGGTACGGTTTGCACTCTTTTCAGACGGTAGTAAGACCTCAGATAGGAGAACTTTGCTTAGAAATTCCTTGTTTGTTGTTTGGCTTACATGGCTATGTTTCCATGGTTAACCCAGCTCAGCAGAAGCCATTTTCAGCTAGTTTTTTCAGTGACAAGATACCATTCAGCTGAGTTCTCTGATTCAGCTTGGGGTAGGGGGGAAGGGCAGGGGGAAAAGAAAACAAAACAGGGTGGAGGTGGTGAAGGGTTTATTTCTAGACTGTAGTCCTGACTCGGATTTCATTTCTGCTGACATAAGATCATTGATTCAAACACCGCTACACCCAATTTGTACCAGTTCAAGTAGAATTCAGACTGGCAGGCTCCAGCAAATACTCTCTGATAAATGCATCGATTACATCTTTCAATTCCTTTGAAAACAGCAATACTGTAGTGATGTATTTGGCCTGGTGTTTCTCTCAGGGGATTATGCTCAATTCACTGGTCCCTGAGCTGCATTGTTTTACAGAGAGAGGTTTGTTTCATGCAATCTGTGCGGAGTTCATGCAATGTGCCCTCCGCTCACTCCTTCCTCCAATCAGTTCCAGTAATTTGGCATTACTAAGAAGAGGTGGACATATTTTGTTTCATTTCAAACCCACTCACACACTTTTGAAATGAGGAACAGAACTCCAAAAGGATTAGATTTGTTTTCCTTTTAAAGGGGGGCAAAATGCCAATTTGGGCTGCTGTGAAGAGAAGGAAGTCCTGAATTAACAATGTATGAGTTGCTAGCTGTGGCCAGACACTCTTCGCCTTGGCTGAGTTGTGAAGAGGGGAAAAATCCCATATTATTGGTAGATCCCACTTCTTACAACTGCACCCCACAACTTCTGGAAAGCTCTCCCGTTCTTCCGATTCTCCCAGGAAGCAGTTCTGCTGTGGACATAAATTGTAGTCCTCACGTTTATTCATTTTTGGATGGGAGAAGTAATGGCAGCTTCTCCTCTCTATAGCAAGGCAGTTGCTACATTCATCTGCTTTGAGAGGTCTGTTTTCAGAAGTCTCTAACTCCTACTCATTTCCTTTTTGGGTTGGTGGAATCTGGAGCAGAGCAAGGGCAGCGCAAGTGGGACAAGTTGAGTAAAAGAATTATGCCCAAGCCCTGTCTGCTACTGCTGCTGCTGCTGCTGCCACTGCTGCCGCCACTGCTGCCCAGGAATATAAATTGCATGCAGGGTAAATGAAGGATGTTTACAGCTGAAAGGAGTATGGATGCCCTGCTGCCACTGCTGCCCAGGAATATAAATTGCATGCAGGGTAAATGGAGGATGTTTACAGCTTAAAGGAGTATGGATGCCAAAAGACTCAGCTGCAGCTCTGGGCAAAATGTTTCTAGCCATGCCAGTAGTATGAAACTTTGTTAGGCTCTTTGGGAAAGTGGTGTCCTTCAAAAGCAGGGCTTGGGTGTGTCAGAGCAAAGCCAGTCTGCGTTTGTTTATGGTGGCATATACCTTGAGTTTTGCTGTCTTATGGCACCTTGCCTTTGTGCCTTTGCTGCTGCTGGATTTCAGAATGGGTGGCAAAGTCCTGTATGTAGCAGAGCAAGCCTGGTTTTCTTTCATTTCCTTCTCTGAACAGATAAAGAATAAAGCATTCACTTGCAGACCCAGGCTGGGGTTTTTTTCACAGCAGATGAAGAGAAGAGATTTTCAAAGGAGGAAGGCCTGTGAAGCTCCCCATGTGACAATTTACGTGACTTATTTTTTGCAGATGTCCAAATTACATCCTAAAAATCTGCATATTTGCAATAACTGTACATACCATTTGCCCCTCCACTTCAGCTTAAGGTCACTGCCTCTTGCCACTGTGCAATGAAGCTGGGGCAATAGCAGTGGGGCTTGCAGCTGTGGCCTCAAATTAGCAGAGGTGAAGCTAGGTAACGGTGGATGAGGGCAAAGCAGCTGGCACAATGGAGCTATCTGCTGAGACAGCTGGATATCTCTGGAGAGCAGTAACTCCCTTCTCCCAGCTGCTGCTGCTGCCAGGACAACTTCTGTGCTCCTGCTCTTATTTTTTTCTTTCTCTGCTTGTGGCTCAGAAAGCTGAGCAGCAGCTCAGAGACTGCTTTGCTGATGGGCTTATAGGTAGCATCATAGTTTCTTGCAGATGCGTGGTACAACCAGCAATGCAAACCTCTCGACTGGAGAAGTCACAACTCAGGACAGCTTCTTTCAGAAGACATGGCACCTAGATTTTTTTTTTAGTTTCTTTGTCTTTTCTTTCTTTTTCCTAAAAGAATGCAAAGATTCCTAGGTTATAAGCCAGTTGCAGCAGCCTAGACCTTGAGAAAGAAACACCAGCTATCATTATGGGTGCAAACTGAGAGGCTTGAAGACCTTGACACTTGCTGGCAATTCTCCCCTCTCAGCTGAGGGAAAAGCACTCCCTCTGAGCTCCTTGAGTGTGTGAGAGGCAGTGTGTCAGCCTCAGTGTCCTGCAAGGTGACCAAGATTTAGAGGTTGGAGAGGGACACTGATATTTTCATTCTCCTTCTTGTGGACCTTCATCACCATTGCCATTATTCCAACAGAAGCAGTGAAGTAGGAACAGAAAAAGGAGAGTTATGAGATTTCCAACTCCCTCCAACTTTTTTTTTTTCCTAAGCCTAGGATTTTATAAAACTCTAACTCCAAAATGTATTAAAAGCCTGAGCTGCTTACAAAACCTCCAGCTCCACAGGGTTTGCTTATCCCTGGTAATTATCACTTAATATTTGGCGCAGCATAGCTATCTTTCAGTCTTATAAGGATAAATGTATTTGTTTCACTGCTATCTGAGCTCTTTTTCACCATCAGACTGAAACCTATAGTTTATTATTCCTGGACAGAGGCCTACACACACTATGTGTTACTTCTGTAGTTCCCTCAGTCAGTGAGAAATGTTTTAGTATTATTATCATTAAATATTTTGCCAGACGCTGTGGTCTTCCAGCTTTCACATAGATAGGGAGGGAAGGGATGTGTGGCTAAAGTGCAGGCTTAAGAGATGGGAGACAGGAGGTTTTTTTCCTTATCTGTGCCAAACTGCTTAGAGAGAAAATTCCTCTGGTAACAAGAAAGGTTATAAGGCCCGTAACTAGCTACTATCTCCTCATACTCAGGCTTCTCAACCCATCAAATTAAATGAAGCATTTCATGACCACAGGTGCATTTAGCAGTGAGGCTCAGGCTTAAATAACCTATACAATACTTCTTTGCATCATTGTTTGTTGGTATGCATAGAACAGTACAGGCTTAGTTCATCTCTTTAAAGGAGAAATTAAAGAATCCTCATTGCAAAGTTTATGATTTCAGTGGGTTTAGTGCCTTCTCAACAATTGTTTGGGTGGTTTTTTTTTTGTTTATATGTATTTAATCTAAAGGGTTAATCTGGAACTGTAGATAATGGAGTTTAAATGCATAAGAGACCAATGCCAATTTATTTAATGATGCTGCAAAAATACAAACAAATAAATTTTAATCTCACATCTTTCAAGGTTTTAAAGCTCTAGTTCAGAGAGGAAATGGTAAGCACTAGGTGCTTTAATACCTACAAAGCCTTTAATTTATGCAACATTTACAATTTTTATTATGTTAATATTATGTATCACAGCATATTAGTCTAAGAGAGCAATGTCAGAGCTGGGTGAGGCACAATATCACGGCAAAGTACATTTGCAGGAGGAAATACACTAATTTCAGACTTCTGAATCCTCCTGTGCCATCACACTGCTCTCCTAATTTGTCATTCCTGGACAAAGACCCTGAAGCTTGTGATACTATTTATGAGATTTCCCTTAACTACTGCCTGAAAACATGTGCCCATCATCTCCTTGGGGCTGATGTGTCTGTAGTTTCACCAGCTATTCCCCCCTGTACAAAAAAGGGAGGCTTACAGGCAGCACCAATGGTGTTATATGGGCAAAAGAGCAAGAGGAAACACTAGCGAAGAGCTGACACCACAGAGAATCAAGGATCCCCAACTCCCATGGCAGTAGTCTTACCATGAAAGGAGGAGGGTTGAACCTGCACACCTCACTCAGAGGTTCACATCTCAAATTTTCTGTTGGACTGACTTTCAGTCCCCTGACCTCAGCCAGAGTTGCTCAACTTTGAAAATCAGGCCCCTTTAGGGGCCTGATTAGGAGCATATTGATTTCAGAGCTGAACTTGAGGAAATTCCAGTCTACTATATTACCCATCCACCTGCACTTTGGGAGATGTAACTGGACCAGGAAAAAACTAGGGCTCGTAGTTTGGCAGAAAGACTGGATGCAGGTGGATGTGGAAGAGCCGTATTGCCAAATGCAATAGGACGCTGATCCCTTCCACCCACCCCAGGAGCCGCCTGCTTTTCCCCCAGCAACAGAGGCCATAAGGACCAGAAACTCATGCGGTGGAGAGCAAGTTAATAGTTCTCCTAATGGCCTACATGCGCTGCATGCATCAAATGAAATGAGTATGAAAATGGTTCATTACCTGCCTGAGATCCAAGGTCAGGTTTTTCAAAGGAATTTAGGTACATAAAGTTGCAGGTGGACAGCTAGTAATGTTTACAAAAGCACTCATGTGCCAGATTCCCATGGATTTCAGTATGGGTTAGACACATGGAGATAGAGTGTCTTTAGGCTTCCAAGTTCTTTGAGAGGTGAAGTATTTTGCATTTACTGCAGTGTCCTGCAGGGTGCATAAGGATTATTACTATAGAGCAGCTTGTGTGCTGTGAGTCCAACATACTGGCTTACTCTGCAGTGAGTTGTTCATCTTCCCATACCCAGTGGAACAAAATCTGTTGCGTACATCCCACGTATCTACCATCCAGGGAACAATGCCTATTTGTGTTCTGGAAGCCTCCTCTTGAGTTTACTTTTCTTATTAAGAAGGGAAAAAGATTGGGGGTGGGGGGGTGAAGGAGGCGGGGAGAGAGAGAGGCATCAGTGTCCAGCACACAGCACATTACCAGCTACACTGCCAATTAACGTGCCAGGATTCCCTCGCTCGCACATGTTATGTTGTTTTGATGTAACTAAACAACAGTTGCATTCAGCTGCTTCTTTCTATGGAAAAAACATCTTCAAAAGAGCAGATGAGCGTGACCCCATTTCTCATTTTGTTTCCCATTACTTTAATTGTATATATATTGAATGTATCATCTATCGTGGAAAATTGCTTTCGTCTCTGTAACATCTGCAGGACACTACTATGGCAAAGACTAGTGCATCTGCTGACGCAGCTTTTGCTCTCCCCATTTGTTATTCCATTTCATATTCACAAATTTCAAACCTGTGTTCCTAAAGCTAGCCTGCTAAACCCACTGATTTCACTGGGAAGCACAGGTGCTCAGCGACACAGCAGATCAGGCCATTTTTGTTTAGGTGTCTAAATATGCCTTTACTAGCTTAGACATTTGGACTCAGTGTTTTTGCTCTGGGAGCATTAATCTTGTATCTCAAGTGTACACTAAATTCCGGTTTGCTTCCTCCATCTCAGTCTGTTAAAAATTTGGTTCCATGTTTTTATTAATACCATTCAGCAGAGTTTTTTTCTTTGCTTCAACCACGCTGTCAACCCACTGCTTGCTCATTGGTGATCCAAAATGATCTACAAGTAATGTCCTGTGTATGCATACAACGTTCATTGGTAGAAGATGAACGTAACCCTGGTGCTGAGGCCAATACTTATAATTTCTTTGTATGCCATCCTTTACTCTTTGTAATCCTTGTAAACCAGAAGAGACTCTGGTTTGACAGCAGGACTGGAAGGTTTGTGTGATTAATACTGAAGCTAATTTATTCTGTGAGTGGCTCTGTTTAATCCCGTGACTGTCTGTGTGCAGCGCATGCATATCATCCCCGAATGCCTTGGTACACATGTTAACAATGGGAAAAGTACTTGGTGGAAGAATGTAACTTTCTAACTCAGCTGCTGCAGTTGGCAGAGGCTGTTCCTGCCTTAGTCCACAATTTGTCTTACTTGATCTTGTGACTGCCTGTGGAAATGCCCCAACTTGTTTTTCTTGCATTTTCACCTGCAGGCCTTTAAATTGGAGACAGGAAAAGCATTTCAGCAGTATTGAAATAAATGTTTTTCTAATTGCATGCTTTACTTTTTTTTAACTGAATTTTTCAAAACATTTGTTTAAAGATGAAAATACACTAGTTGGGAAAAAGGAGGAGGTAGGAAACTGCAGAGTTCTGCATGCTGAGTTCTTTTTAATCCTATTTTTAGGGAGTAAAGACAGCGTGCTTCCCTCCAAATGAGCTGTCAGTTTACTCTCTAAAGCGGGTGGAAGTCTTTCTGAGAGCCATAGAGACCCTGGGATATCTGCCAGGGACAAAGACATTCATGACAAGGTTCAGTACCTGGTCTTTACTTCTTGCCTTCCTTTCTTCCACTTGGTAGCATCACCACACCCAAGGGGTGCATGCACCTTGTGAAGTCAGAGCCAAGATTAATATTTGGGACTGGGCCTGCAAGCCATTTTTACCCACTCGTCCAAGGACAAGCAATTCCTTCTCCAACCCCATTAGTAACAGAACCTGCCCAGTGACAAGGCCCTGCAAGATAATGCTTTAGAAACATTGCAAATTTACGTGCGTGTGTGTGTATACGTCCTGTGCAAAGCAGGGAGAGAATTTTGGTTTTTTGCTTCTCCTATTCTGCCACTGCAGAAGGGATTCCAGCTGTCTGTAAGTGCTTTTTGACCAGTTTATGTCAGTTCAATTGCTGAAGGCCAGTTTTTTGCCATAGTAAAAATTTTATATATATATATATATAAACACATTATATATACTTATAAAATTAAACATGATCTGCTCTGGTTTGCTTAAATCACAGAAATCCCTGGGCAAAACAGAATCCAGGTTAGAGATAGTGAGAACATTTCCAGAAGCACTGAGCCATCTTTTGCAGCTCTCATCTGAAAGATGCACTTGTATCCAGCTCCTGAGGCACCACCTCTAACAGTGCGTGTCCGTAAATCCTTACAGAGTTTTGAATCTCTCCTATATTGTACCTTTGATCAGATTAATTGAGTTCCTTGCAAAAATGAATGGCTTTAGTTTTGTAATATCTTGGGCAAGTAATAATTATCAGGGAATATATTAAGGAATGAATCATTTTTTTAGAAGGAGTGAATCCGGATCATAAGTAAATCTCATAGCTGATAGGTAATTTAGTTCAAATGTCTAAATGCACACGTGTAACATCTTCAGAAGACTCTGAGCCCTCCAAGAGGCATGCACATTCCTAAATTCCTGGGACTTTCCATGGGAATTAGGCTTGCTAGGTATTTAAAGAACAGAAAAAAACCAACCAAAAATTGATGCTTCTAAATTAAATTTGATGCTTTGCAAATGTTACATTCCAATCAGCTCAGTCCTTATTTTAAGCACAAAAGCTTATATTTTCACTTGAAAACTGATGTTCTGGTTTTTTAGGGCGAGGTTAATACATTAGCTCGTCTCTTCCTTGCTTGATAGAACTGGCTTCCTTTTCTTTTTTGAATCACAAACGGAATAGCCCTACAGTGGCCAGTAACCCACTTCTTGGTAAAATGAACTAACACACAAGTATTGTAAATTCACCACAAGCCACAGATAAGAGAGGAGAAGCTTACATTAGTGCAAGTGTAAACATGGATTTAGTGTTTGTATGTAGTTAAGTCATTTACGCATTTACGCCTCATTCCTATGAGCAAACTAGGAGAATGATAAAATGTGTCAAAAGTTGTGGAAATTGAATTGGAAGAGTTCTTGCAGATTTATTAAAAAAAAACAACACCTCTCTAAGCTTTTCCATCCCTGGCTCTAATACGTCTGCTGGGTCAATCCTCTGTTGAAGTCAATGGGAGTTTGCCACTGATTTCAATGGAAATAGGTTTTGGTTTGAATGAGTCATTACTGATCAGTAATGACTCATTCAGTAACAGAACTTGTGAGCTGTTTGAAAAAGCCCTTTTCCATATTTAGCACTGCTTAAAATGTATTATTAAAAAAAAAAAATCATATAACGAATTAGCTCAGGAAATACAACTGAAAAGTTCCCTTTTTTCCCCTCAAACCCAGCCTCTTCCTCTCTCTACCCAGCTCCTCCCCCCTCAAAAAAAGTGAAGTATACAATAATGCCAGTAATTATGTGTTATATGATTTTTATTGCCTTGCAATTTATTACAAATGTTTTTGTGGGTGGTACAAAGTATTTGAACAGGTTTTCAAACTAGTCAGAAATTTATTAAATATTGGTGATTGTTATTACAGGTTGTGTTTTATGATCTAAGGTTGATTTATATGTACAAAAACCAAAAAGCAACGCAGTGTAACTCTTTCAGCATTCTTCTTGTGGTAACGCTCCACAATGCACAGCGAGCCTCTCCAAGCTGAAGGGAGCTCTACATAAGCCGAAGAACAAAAAGTGACGATTACTGAAGCAGAAACAAAAGCAAAAATATTCTACATGCCCTGCTGCTTCCGCTAACTTGGGTAGGGTTTGTAGATAGTCAGCATTTCCACATTTTTTTGCAAACTTTAGGAAACCTGAACTTTAGATGTTAGATTCAGAACGTTTTGCTAAACTAAATGGTGAAGATCACTTGAAATGCACATGTAGAAATATCTTCCAAAGGAGGAGTCAAATAATTGCTGCTATGATGTATGTCTGATTAAAGATCTATATAATAGATTCAAGGAAAGGCACAGGGCACATCATGTATAACAACTAGAACGTAAGGGTACCCAGATTATTTCATGACGCACACATTTTAAACTGTGCAGTAATGAGTAATAGTCAAGAAAGGACACATGGATGTATTTGCCCTGCAGATGTCCTGCAGATCCCAGGCTATCTGGCTCATTTTCTCAGAAATGCTGCTAGAGCCTCCATATCCTATCCCATTTCAAATACAGATCATAAGATCAGCCACACCGTGCAAGGATTCCCCATACATATTCTCTCCTCGTTTGTTTTATTTTCCCTATTGGTCACCCATCAGAAGTGATTCCCATCCTGACTGGTTTGAGAACAGATAATAATGAACAGCAACTAACCACAGAAAATCTTAAATTTGAACAGGATGTTTTCAAATAAATAAGAAACATGCTTCTGCCTGGAGGAAAAAAAAAAAGGAAATTCAAATGCAATGGCTGTTTATGTACGCAAAGGTTTTCCTGACCCTTCTTTCCCCCCCACTGGTAGAAAACTGTACATTGCTGATGAATTTGGAATTGGGTATTTGTTCCACCCTACTTTATGATGGAAATTCTTGAGGGGAAAGGACATGGCTGCTGCATGCACTGAGGTGGCATCACCTTTTCTCCACAAGCCTGGAGCGGCTGAGCTTATAGACAACTAACTTGCTGGCCCAGAGACTGGGCACTAATTTGTCTTCAGCTGCCAGAGGTAGTGGTGGTTGGGAAATGAGTCACATCTCCCTCTGCTTCTGTTGTTGAAGCAGAGGGATTACCAAACTAATGAGCTGCAAGACTGTCTAGGTTTCTCAAATTGTAAGGTCCCAAAGAAAAAAAAAAAATGCATGGCTTGGGCTTTGGGCCATCTCTATGTACTTGCATTGCAGCCAGCAGCAAAAGGTTTCTGCTTCATTTCAGCCTTCTAAACCCACGGGATTTTTTTTCTCACATCCTCAAAAGCAATGCAAAAAGATTAGTATTTGTAAGCATAGAAGGAAGTGGTCCAAGTGACCCTCTGGACTGACAGGACAGGGGAAAAATCCCAACAAGACATATATTCAAATCCATGGTGGGCTGCTGAAGAATAGGCTAAATTTTGATCTGAGTTTCATTCTGACCTTGAAAGCAAATCCTGTCTAAACCAAGCAAGGATCCACACGGGCATTTTCTCTTCAGCCCTTTCCGTGCACCATGCTGTGCCTGTCAGCATAATCCCAAACCTTGCCTAAATTAAAACATGACACTGCACACACAGCTTTCCCCTAAGTAGCAGATGAGAGAAATGTCCTATAGCGTAAGCCACATTTGGAAAGTCTAAAAGCATTATACTGATGAAAAAAGAAGTATCATGCTGAATGACAATGGAGGCTTTTATTTATTCGTTGGTTGCTGGAGATTTTGGTTGAAAAATTCTATAAGCTCTAAATCTTTGGCGCAAGTTGTAAGTCTCTGCTGAATCCATTAAAACACAAGGCTGTAGCAAAGAGGCACATCATTCCTTCTTTAGGCATTTAACTCCCATTTACATCAATGGAAATTAGATAATTCACACATCTGGTCCTTCGTCTAACATTTCCAACTGTGTCCTTGGGGTGCTGAACTTCAGACACTAAAAAGGGCCTATTTTTAATGATAAGCAAGTCACCTTCAGAAGTCTAGGTGCTGTTACAGTGAATAAAATTTGGCACTCCAAAGTGGAGGCACCTGGAGTCCCTAATTATTTTTAATCTATTTTCTATCTTCATTTGCTTTTCCGTAAATGCAGGCAAAACTATATACAGCTTCTCTAGCTGTATTTGTATCTTCCATCTTTAATTTCAGATTTAGGGTACGTTGATAAATGTTTATTTTCTTAACTTTAAGGAAGGTTTGATTTCCTCCACTATTCCTTGATCCATCCTAAATGTCCCTCTTCATATTTGCTATTTTCACTTTTCAGATTTATTACTAAAAATACATACATGCACATGTGCCCATACACATACATGTACAGCCATAAATATTGTTTAGATGATTACACATAAGGGCTGTGCATTTTGCTTGCTATGGTAAAAACACACATGTTAAAATACAGGTTTATTATGTAATATTTGTAATGTCCATTTCAGCATCCATCTCATTATGTAATATATGTATTTCAGAAGTATGTTTAAATTCAACACAGCTTAAAAGGCAGCCAGTTACTTTTCTCTAAAGAACATATTCTTCTGCGGGTAGGTGAGACACTTGCTTTTAATTTCTCATCACAAGTCATTCTTTTGAGTCTCTTGATAGTTTCATTGTTTTTTGTCTAGAACACTTCCAGGCAGTTAACTGGTTTCAGAAAAAAATACAATAATTCCAATGATGTCAAAACCAGCGTGAAGATCCGCATGCTGATCTTACAAGGCACTAAGTGTCCTGAGTGCAATCCAGAAAACACATTTATCTGTAGGCACACCCTTGTATCGTTTGTGGCCCGTGACTGAAACTCTGAATGCAGCAAAATCAAAGTCAGATCTTCCTTTGAGCTCTGTAATGCCGGGGCTTCACCCTGCCAATCTTTAATCAATGTGTTGTGGGCACATTGCTGTACAGCTTGGAAGAGGGATCCATATCTACAGTGACTTCCTGCTCTGTGACATTACACCCCATGGCAGTGCCCCAACAGGGAACCTTCTCCTAGGGCACTAAGTGCATATTTGGGTCAGATAGCATGACTTTATTTTGTATCATCCTGAACACATATCTAGACATCATCTAGGCAGCTTGCTGGATTGGCTCTGCCTCAGAAATATGCTTGGTGGCCTTTCTAGGCGCTAACTGTAAGAAGCTACCATGATGCTAACTTAGGACTAAATATGCTGATCGTCTCCTAGGTACTGGCCTTTCCCGGGGACACGTTTTTTTTATGCAGAAAAATGGAGAGAAAAGGGCCAAGGGTTCCTGGTGGGGACACTGCAAAGGACAGCAGTGGATGAGTCGTGTGTGAGAGTGCGTGGCAAACAAGGATGGGCTCATCCCAGCCCTTGCATTCACAGAAGGGAGGACTAAGACAGCACTTTGCCATTTTTCAGAAGTCTATGATTTTCAATTCCTCTTAAGAATGTCTGTGGTTCAGACATTCTTCTGCTTAAACTTTGCTCCTTGCTTTCCCATCATGTTGTCCTGGTGGGGAGGTTAAACTGGAAGTGTGGAAATGCTCCCCTGAGGCCCCAGATGAGTTTCCCAAAAGTGTGCGTGAGCCCTGGGCAGCATGAAGAGGGGCTGGCTGCCCTGCAGGTTTTCACCTCCCAGGAAAGGGGTCGGAGGAGCTCCGGGGCCACAGGGTGCACAAGGAGAGGCCATTTGCCTCAGAAATGCCTGAGTTTGAAGCAGGTGGGACCCCATGGATTGAGCCCACTCACAGCAGACTGGTGACCTTACACGATGGGACTGAGCCAGGTTGTGACAGATGGTATCCCTGGATCTGAGACTGGGTCCTGGCTCTTACTGTTTAGTTAATTAATTGGGAGGAACGTACAAATTAACTTGGTAAATTGTGAATACAGTGTAAAACCCTCTTGTTTTGTAGATAGCTTGAATCCTATGCTGGAGTAAAATTACAAGTATAATCTAAGTTGCTGGTAGATTTTAGTGTTTTTCTCCTGGCCCTTGTCAGTTGATTCACAGAAGTAATTCCGGAAGGACACTGCTAAAAGACCTATGAGCTGATGAGGTTTATTGGATAGGCAGGACTGATGGGATGGAGACATTCCTGGCACTAATGTGTACCTCAGTGGCATTTATCTCTAGCAAGTCCTCATAGTAAATCTGACTTGGTGGAGTGTATTTTTCCACGGCAAACATAATCACTGAAGTGACGTATTGTACGTCAGGTAGGCTGGAAGTCTGATTTCTGAGGCTGCTGCCTGAGATGTTTTACACAGTTAGGAAAGAAAGAAAAAGAGACAGAAATACCCACCTTCCACCGACACTGGCGGACATCCCCATGCCAGTGGGAGAAATGGGTAGATTGGGTTTGTTGCTGTGCTTTGGGGTGCATACTGCCACTTGGGGAAGGGCTGTGCCTGTCAGATGCAAACCAGGATTTTGTGGATCTGCAGCAGCGCAGGGAACCAGGGACAGCGGGGCAAGGGTCAGCATTAGCCATGAAGCCTTTTCTTGCAGGCACACCCTCCATGCCAGCAGCTTGCAGGGAATCAATTGTCCCAGCTAAACCTCCAGAGGAATGTCCTCCTCTTTGGTGAGCTTCCAGATAATACACACACTTTAAAGCGTTTTTCTATCCCGGCAGTGCAACAAAAGAAGCTGCCACTCTCAGGGCAACAGCCCCGTCCTCTTCAGACAATTCTTTTGAGATGTGGGTGATGCCTCTGTGCCAAGATAGTCCGTTTACCTCCACAGTGGCTTTTTCCAGCAGGTTTCCAGGAATGAGAAGAACAGCTGGAGAAACTGAATGTTACGCTTCATTGGTGGGGGGAAATTCTCTGTACTGCAATATTAGTACTCACTGCCTGTTGTGGTCACCAAGCACTGTCATCAAGGAGGTTTCAAGGGGCTGGTAAGGAAGTGGGATGTACTGAAGCTCTCACGCTTGAGCAATACAAGTCCAGAAGGGTAATGCAGGGAGTATGTTTATCATGTAAACAGTGAACTGTCTGTAAAAAGGGAAGTTTTATGCAGCGATGGGGATGTGGGAAATGAGAAACCACAAATTAATGAGAAACCCTGCCGAGGTTAAAGTAATTTACTGATTAGTTTTGATTTCACTTTGTTTGGTCAGAGTGGAAGGGGGAGAAGACATAGCATTGCATGATAAATCTTTTATTGGCACAGGTTTGAGATTATTCATAAGTGAGACTAACCCACATCAGTACCAATAGCTTATGCCATACCATTCTACCAGGTATTTTGGACGTGCCACCTGGACAGCTGTTTCAGACAAATTCTTTGAAACCTTATTGGAAATTTTCTCTCTTTACCTGTAAAGCTCCAGTAGGGTTCTCTGGTATTTAGGGGGATTTTTGAGAAATAAATAAGTCACTAAAATTACCACTGTAGTGATATTGTGACTAGAAGCAACCCAACTTTGCAGTCTGATTTCTTGGGACCTTCCAAGTGTAGTTACAGGGTTCTGTAGAAAAACAGGAATCTCCCCTTTCTATTCTGCCCACGCCTAGCCCTCAAGGTCATGCAGAAAATGACTTCTCGCTAATATCAGGATTTGCTCTGACTGCTCCTTTTTGCCAAAGCAATATTTTGGGGGACTATTTCTCCAATTTGAGGAAAGGCTGAGAATGGTGGGATGGTAGAGGATAGCTTCATTTTTGGGAACAGAAACGAGGCACAATTCTTAAAGGTTTTGGGGTTTTTTTTTAGGGAACCTTCTGGAAATGCATAGTTGATGCAATTTATGACAAAATGCCTATCGCTGATTATATAGATATCAGAGAAACAGCTTGTAGCCCAGACCAGTGCCATTTGAGATTAGGGAGGGTTTTTTTTTTACCAGGATTGGGACAAGGGTAGAAACTTATTTTGCAGGAGAATTCTCAGTTGTTTATTAAACCTTTGCCTGCCTGGAAAGTGCTCAGAAGGTTAGCTGTGGCACTGGTGGTGGCAGAGAGAGCAAGGCTCAGATCAGTGTCTCAAAAGCACAAAGGTGTATTTGGCTCCAAAGCGTATTGCTTTGTCCTCCACCATATCATACCCCACACGTGGGAACACTTCCCACATTCTAGAGCTGGCAGCAGTTTTCAAATTATTAAAAAAGAAAAAGAAAGAAAAAAAAGAAAACCTGACACAAAATCATTTCCTTCTTACTTTCCAAATCTGAAATTCTCAAATTAAAGTAGCATGTGCTGCAATAAAGGGTATGTTAAATGCGGGATTAGTAACAGGATGAAAATCCATTATCTTCTGAATCATCTAGCAAGAAATGGGTGCTTTATACCAAAGAGAAACTAGGAACTTCCCCACTGCAGTTTCCAACCAGAAGTAGCATCGCGCTCTAATTCTGGCAGATTGCAAGATGCCAGACTGTCAGCATACCAATGCTGTTTGACGTTGTTTGACACTGCTTGAGGAAACTGGCCTTCTAATCTGAAAGACTGGCCTTCATTCATTGTATTTTATTATGAAGTGGTTTAGAAAATTGCAAGCTTTACTCCTGAATTTGCCAAGAGAAATTGGTGTGTTTTCTAGATACCCCAAGATATTTGTACAAACAATTTCAAATATTAGGGACCAGAATCTCATAAACTACTGGATATTGCATCTGCATTCAGTACACAATTTCATAATAAACCTAATTCCATCTGCTTTACCTGCCATGTTTTCTTATTTCTTTCTCATCTTGGCCCCCTTTTTGCTCACTATAAGAGCAGGATCTTTAAATAAAAGCTTTCTAGTAGATCATCTATATAATTACATAAGCATACAGTATTGAGCACTATGGTTCTGAAGCATGACTTGCCTGGTCACAGCAGACTTCTGGAAAGATGACTTAGAAAAATTATCTGACAACTGGATGCACTAATACAAATTCAAACAGAAGAGAAACTTCTGGATCTAGAGGATCTTGATGAGCTCCAGGACGAAGGAGAATTGTGAAAGAAACTTTCTTAGACACACTTGCCTTATCCTACTTTGGTGAGAGGTAGGAATGTTTTCACATGGAGAACAGAAAAAACAGGAAAGTGCAGAAACCAGCAACATTCTCAGCTCTTCTGGTCTTCAGCAGATGAAGAGAATAGCACTACACTATTGTATAAGAAGTGTAGAGTCATGATGGCAGAGCACAATTTGACACCAGGTTTGGCACACCACAGGCCATTTTAGGGCCTTCTGACTGCACTGTGTTTTAGCCAGCACAAATATGACACTAGAGTATTTATGCTAAGTTGAAAGTTAATCTGTTTGTTTCATCTTCCAAAGGAAAATTCTTCATTTAAATGCTTGGCCTTCAAGATGAAAGCAAAGCTATATCTTCATATATGCAGGTACATTTATTTGCTCTTTTTGTTCTAAAGCTGACTGGCCATGAAGAAATCAGGGCATATTTAGCTCACACATAGTTGCCATGCATCCATTGCTTCTAGTGTGCAGCTGGCTTGCGTTTGACCAGCTCTACACATGGGAAAAAGGAAAGTTGTTTGTTGCGTCTGTCCCTTTGGACTTGGCTCAGTTGCTTTTAACTTGTTGCAAGGCAAGGTAATTTATGCAGTATTACTGTAAAAGCAAGGTTGAAAGAAATAAGAAAACTTGGGGTTGCTTCAGAAATGTTGTCCCTGTAGTGTGGTCATGTTGCACTTGCACTTTATGACCAAATTATTAATTCCTTGAAGTTACGGTATCACTATGATCTGAATGTACAAAGTTAATAAATTAACAAGGTAAAAGCATGTGAGAAAGAGACAATATTCTCCTCCAGATTGCATCATATGAGAAAAAAATAGCCATTTGGGAAATAATTGTCTCCTACACACAAGAAGTAACAGAGGGGAATTTTAAAAATTAAGTGTCTACACAGATTGAAAGCAAAACTTTTGAAGCTATTCAGAACTCTAACAGATGAGACATGCCTACAATGTTGACAACTCCTATCAAACTCTACTTCCAAATATTTTTAACTTTCCGGTGATACAGATGCATGGCTCTATTTCAGAGCATCAGAGTTCACAGTGTTTCATGTCTAGCAGTACCGTTCTGACTTTGTGTGTATAAGCCAAGAGAATAATTTCTGGATGTAAGTCCAGCTTAGGTCAAGGTCAGGTCTGAGTTCAAAGAAGCCTAAAGTTTCGGTTCAGATTTGTTTACTGTGAAATCTTGCCAGACCTCTGTTGTCCGTTATGTCCTCTATGCCTTTTAACACAACAGTTCAGTGATGGTGATTAATTCACAGGAGCCCACAAGGAACCTCTTGATCATGTTTTACCACCTAATTGAGAATAAAGTTGAGAGACTTCTTTTCTTCTCGTGATGCTGATGGAGAAGTGGTATCCCTGAGACTCAAAAATGTTCCTATCTGTACCACATTTTATCACAATAAAACTTCTGATGGAGAAAACCCATCTCCATGTTCCAGCTCCTCCCCGCTAATAACACCTATTGTGCAATGCTGTCACTATAGTTACTGGGTCTTATTAACCTAAAAGTTATGATAATCCCTGTATCTAGACTGAGAAAGAGCTAGATACTTCTCGAGATTTCTGACAAGAAGTTCAGAAGACCTAAGTGAAACGTTTGGATCCGTGAAGATATATAACCATTTTTTCACAAGGCAGGTCTTTTGTAGGCCCCTTGATAAATGACTGGCAGGTCAGCAATGTGATGGCTACAATACTAAAGTCACGCTTCTAGTGATATTTCTACCATCAGGTCAAAGCATCTCAATATTTCACCTGATATCGAACTGGAAGCAGACTCTGTTTCTATTAAGGGCTGTCTCAGAACTGAAAATTCACAGTGTCTGAATTCAACAGCCCCACTCATCTTCAGCATTTTGCGTGTGATTCCCTCACTACAGAGTGCTCATGGGTTTTGATTTCAGTTAGCCTCTTGAGACCTACTGTGCAGAAGGACATTGAGTGGTGCTGTATGGATGGATGTGTCTTCAATAGTACCATTCATATGGTAGTTCTCAGCCTGAGTAATCTGTCAGTCAGGGTCTTTTGCTCTAGTTCAAACGTTCCTGAAATCCAGAGGGGATCTGATTTCGTGGGTCTAGTAGAGGTTTCTCACAAAAATAGAGGTATTTTCAAGATATCCAGAACCACAAATCCAGCCCCCATTGAATTTCAGTTTCCCTTACAGGTCATTATTGTTTTCACCACTTTATGGCAGTACTGGCCAAAATCAATCTTTTACAACTCCACTTCCTACTCATACTAAAAGAAAAAGGTTGGGGCATTTAATTAGAGCTATTTATATTTTTAAAACGAGGAAGACATTCTGAAAAAGAAATTGTTTTTGCAGCCAATTCTGGGACCTTCTGTCTACAAAATCTGCTTTAGACACTTTCCCACCACAACTTTCTTTCCATTATTAGGAACTTACACCACGTTGTATTTAGCTTGGTATTTTGCCAAAAAATGTTCTTTAGGTCTCTATAGTACAAAATCTGACAGAAAGCATAACACAAGGAAAAAAAGGTATTTTTAAGTCCCTACTTTTTTCCATTTTCCCATCAGAAAATTTTTTAAAAAAATATTAGTAATATAAATCCATCTCTGTTCCAGTTTTTGCTTTGGTTATTTATACCCTTTAAATATGATCCATGTAGAGAAGTCCAAAGTTATTAAATCCGTTCAGATAGTCCTTCAGTCTATTCAGGAGCTGAGTGTACCTGGCACAGGCACCGAGTATTTCCTTTTGGTTTCTGAGCTAGAAGTAAGCCTTGAAGTAAATGATTTCTGCTATGATAATGATGATACTACCAGACGTCCTGAGTGGAAAAGGCCAGGGAGGTTCCAATCCTGACTCACGTTCTGATATTGTCTCTTTCTTTTTTACCCTAGGAAAACGCAGCTCAGATTGTGTCTGTGGTTTTCAGTAAGAATAGTGCTTTTCCCTTCTTCCCGCACAATTTTCCAGCCAGATTGACTGAACTACAGAAAGGTCAAATGACTTACTTGGAGGGTAAGCCATGAGTCAGTAGCACAGCTAGCATTGAATCAAATCCTTTCCTGTCTTCCAGTCCAACCACTAGACAACACACAATAGCTTTCATTGACCAGAGAGCTTTAATGAAGTCAGCATTAGCTGTGGTATATGCTAGCATGAGTCTCTGCAGTGTTAGCAGTATACGTTAGTATGAGTCTATGAAAATCAGTCACCTTCTACCAGCAATTCATTTGGTATGTGACAGACAGCAGACCTTGGGTCTCTCTCTTTGCATGCCTCGGCGTCCTGTCTGTGCACATCGGTATTTGCA
Source organism: Phoenicopterus ruber ruber (assembly GCA_009819775.1). NCBI lineage: Eukaryota > Metazoa > Chordata > Aves > Phoenicopteriformes > Phoenicopteridae > Phoenicopterus > Phoenicopterus ruber. The sequence goes on from CM020216.1 coordinate 58,522,319, forward strand.
CACTCAAGTCAAGCAGCTGTGCTCTCCTCTGCCCTGGGAGGTGGTGTGTACAATTCTGTTCAGGAGCTGAACCACAGCCTTTGTTCTCAATCTTCAGGTCCTGGGACCTCCAACAGGATTTCAGCTGCCCTTCCTTTACAGTCAAGAAGAAGGAAAAGGGCCCATTATTCTGTTCTGTAGTAATATGAGATCATGGTTTGGAAAATGTTCAGAAATGCTGGACAAGATAAACTCAACAGTCTATTTTGACCTTAGACTCTACCGATGTTTGGATTTAGCTGACCTATATGCATCTGCACATATTTTGGCAGATAGATGTCTGGAAATTTTGCAGAGAGACTGATGGAAGATACTGTAAAAAACAGAAAATATGGCTGAAAAGAAGCTTGAGCAGGCAGCTAATCTATCCTCATCTAAAGCAGGATAAGCTTTATCTAGACCATTCCTAGCAAGCGACTCAACATCTATCCTCTACCTCCCCAGGCAATCTGTGCTATCACTTCACATCTCAAATTATTAGATTAGACATTAAGGGAACCTTTATTGCCCTCCCTGGTTGAAAAGAGAGTGTGTCGCTCATGTATATGATGTAAAGCAATCAAAAAATAGAACTCATGCAATATGGAATGGTATGTATTACAAAGTCAATAGTACAGAAGTAAATGTGTCTTCAGCAAGAATTCCCTTTCTCTTATGGTACCTTTTGCAGTACAAAGAGCCTTTTTTCATCCTCTTTTGACCGAATAATGCCTGGTTCTGCCTTTCTGCTAATAAGGCTCTATTTACAAAGATTTTCCAAATGTTATGCTACACAACTGCCTGTGTATGTGAAGAAAAGGTAATAGGAAAAAGAAATAGTTTTCAAATGACACTGAAGATTTGACTTTTCGACTTTTCAAAGCCAGGAAATTAATACTGAACCATCTGACTGAATTTGCTGTGCTGTGCTGCGATGTTTTAGCTCATACGGCACACAAGATAACCACTGTTCAGAGACCCTGCAGTAACTCAGCAAAATAGGATGAATGGAGGATGACGTTTCTGCTATAAATCATCAGGTCTATTGTGTATATGTGTAATAGACTGGACTTGGGAAGTAGGGAAATATGGGACTGTTATGGAATACCAGAAGGAACTTTTTAGCATGTTTCTTTTACTGATGACCGGTTGGCAGCTCAAAAAAAAAAAAAACCTAACATAAAGTCACCATATAAATTAGAAATGGAAAGAGCTACTATTAGATCATCTTTTCCATCCTCCTGTCACTGTGGAATTGTTCCCTACAGTGTGTTCTTGAGTGTTTTGTCCAGTCTTCTCTGAAATGACTTAAGCAACAGGGTTTCCATTGCTTCTCCTTGGAATCCTACCCCACACTGTATTAGATCTCGTTAATAGGAAATGTTACTTTAAAGCATAAATTTTCCTGCTCTCAGTTTCATCTCATTAATTCCACTTATACTCTCTTCTCTGGTCCTAATCAATTCCTTTGCCTCTCAAGTGTTTATATCCTCCTAAGACTTAGGGGGAATTATCATACCCCAATTAGATATCATTCAGCCAAGATATGTGCAAAGCCCATTCCTTCCATTTTCCTTCAGCCCACATCTAAGCCTTGGATCGTTTTTTTCCCCTCTCTGAAGTCCCTTCAGTTTGTCATTGAGTCGCCCTCAATTTAAGTTGAAGAGAGTTCTGGTCCCTACACTGCAGCCGGAGACACAGCGATCGGGTTTCCAGAACACCAGCAATCCCCAACTCACCACAAAGTCAGATGGAGAAGAGTGACCATGGAGACCACTCAGGAAGAAGAAGAAAATAAAGGAGAGTGGCGGTTTTCAGGGAAAGAGCAACATAAAATGCCAGCAAAACAGTATAAGCAGTGGCCCTGGGGGGGACAAGAGCCTCAGCAAACCCTTGCAGGAGTGTTGGGAGCTGCGCTGCCCCATGGCAGTGGGGTATGGCACCAATGGCTTATGCCCTGGCTGGCAACCCTGAGTAGTGCCAGTGGGGTAAGAATGCCCCAAAATCACTCCGCGCCCACCCTGCGGCGGTCGTGCCAGGCAGGGCCAGCGTCACTGCTTTGCCAGCATTGCTAACCATTTCGCAGTGTCCCGCGCCATGACCTCATGAGCAGCAGCAACCTGGGAGAGCGTGTGTTTCGCAGATGGACAAAGCCCACTCTGTGTACAGGTTTTTTCCTTGTGGCTGTAAAATTAAGGAGTGGGAGAGAAACCTGGGCTGTATCATAGTCTCCCGGTGGTCCACCCCCTCCGCCCAGCCCTGCAGACCATCCAAAACATTGTCATTTTACCCCAGAAGGCAAGGAGGCCTGGGGTAGATCCAGAACGGATTACAACATAATCCAATTCACAGGGAGGGGTATTTTTGAAAGAGGATTATATTTTTTTTTTCTGGCTGGCTGCCAAAAATAAATACATGCTGTAAGTATAATGTAATGTTTTTAGAGGGCATGGTGATGGAAAGAGAAGGCTCGTTTCCATATCCACGTTAGAGAGCAGGAGGGGATAATTTGATTTTTGCAGCAGTGTGCAAAGCAGTCTGAGGGTATGTAAGGTATAAATGCTGGTATTTCACACTGGAATTTCAAACACAGTATTAGCCTGAAGAAAGCAGTGCTTCATTTCTAATCAGAACAATGTACTATGGGTGTTTGGTCTGAATTTCAGCATCAAAAAGCCTCCGCCTGAACCTTTTGTGACCTTCAGAGAGTTTTGCATAATTGGCTTGATTAAAGACACAGCACAACTTTAGCACCAGGGACCAAAACCCACAAATTACTGAGGATCTCATGTTTTGCAAAATAATACCATTCATGTGATAATTTGTTTTGCTCTAATCATTTTTGAAATATTACTCCATTGCTTCGACTTGAATTGCTGGTTGTAACAGATAGCCAGTTCCCAACTAAAATGTAACTCTCTACAAAAATGTTTCCATTGCATGAGAAACTGTTACTGGATTTCTCTAATGTCACAGGGTTGAGTTTGATGTTTGTATTAGGGATATGACTGAAAAAGGCCTGCACTACAAATACTTTTCAGCTATGTATGCTGTCATTTCACTGGACCTTCCTCAGACTTTGCTCTTACCATTTTGATTTTAGTGCGTTAATCTCAAATTTTCAGTGTGGCAAAGCCAATAAAAAACAGACCCAGAACATATGATAATACGTAACTAGACTTTCGCATCCAGGGAGCATCAGGTCATCTTACAGAGAGCACTCTGGGGACTGCTTTCGTCAAGGCATCCAGAAGATAAATGTGGGGACTTGTAACAGAGGGAAGTACTGCCCTAATGCTCCTTGGACCATGCAGGGTAGAAATTGAGTACACGGTGCATCCCCAAAACGTTGCCAGAATGGAGATACCTGTCCACTGAGAAAAATAAAAGGCACCCCTTTGGCAAGGTGACCCACCTACCTCCTGCATGCTAAAATGGAGACTGCCTAGTTGTTTTCTCTCCACTCACACAAGAGGTAGGAATTTCCCATTGCCTGAGGGTGGTGGAAAGAAAAATGCTCAGAATGTCCCAAGCGTCCCAGGCACAGACGGAGAGCTCTTTTATAGGATCCTCCTCCTCTGCCAAACACCATTTTTCTGCATCGCTTTGGTATGGAGTGGCTGTGGATCCCTGCCCATCCGCTTGCCTTTTCTAACAGGTTCCCTGACACACTCCCTGTCCCTCACACAATGAAAAAAAGGAATCAGGCAAGTGCAGTTGCGTTCACACAATCTGTGTTCACGTGCCTATGTAGCTGTGTAAGGCCAAGCTTGCATCCTGCTCCTCTGTCCAGCTTCCAGTAGCTTCCAGACTGAAGAAAAAGGTCATCTACATCACCGAGCTTGCAAGCTTTTTAAAGTAACCCTGCCCTCGTCCACACTGTACTTACAGCCCTCATGGTCCGCTGGCCTGCTGCACAGATTTATGCAACCCTCTGCTGCTAGCACACCCTCATTGCTGCAAAAGATCTCAGCTCAAGACCTTCATGTGTTAAAAGACATTAAGGAAGTTACAAAATCTGTTGGTACAATAATAACAGTGGGTGTTCTTACAGAAACCAGTATAAGCTGGTTGAGTGGCACATCTGGGATGGTTTTAAGAAGAAACTTGATTAATACCACAGATGACTGCTATTTAAAGCCACTCGTTTTGATGCGTAGTTTGGGGGAGGTTCAGTTTACCCCTAAGGAAAAAGCAGGAGTTAATACAGACAGTGAGCGTACGTGCTCCACTGGACGGTATTGATCACTGGCAATTTAGACTTGATATTTTAAAAGTGGAGAACTTGATTAGAATAAATATAAGGAAATTCCAGTGGGGCAAAAAGTGCAAGGAAAACAGCAGCAAATCCCTCTTCCTCTTAGATCAGGGATTTAACCTGAAGATCAGGTGAGATGATCTCATTTGGATAGTAAAGTGAAGGAGAAATAAAAGGTCAATTATGATGTGTGGTTAAGAGGAATCTGTTGCATCTCGCTCTACAAGACTAACAAACAAACAGACAAATCACTTCACCCAAGGAAGGTGAGGTTTAAGTAAGAAATGAACCGGGCCATGACAGTAGAAAAAGGTAGGAGAAGACAAAAGGATAAGTCCACAATAGTAAATGCTGATTGTTGGATACCAGTATCCAACTGTATGACAGTTGAAGGCCAGTGAAAGAGGATTTTGGAGCAGATAAATACATTTGTGTGTTGGTCCTTTATTGTTTAAAGATTCCTGTTTCCAACACTCCACTTGCAGGGATGTAACGTATGATCAGGGTTGAAGACTCTTGGGTTGGAGGAACTTGGAGGAAACTCATATTCAGTAAAGTAATGGGATACCAGACTACTCATCCAAAGGAAGTGAAGTGTGAAATAATAGGTGGGATACTGGCACAGATGTATTTTCTAATTAATTAGATATAGCTATTATTAACCAGCACTAGAAAGTCCACACAGTGACTATTTGTAAATAGATCAGAGGAAGAAGCTGGAAACATTTTGCTTCAAAGGGGTAAGCTTCATATGAATCCTCGGGAAAGAGTGGCGTGAGCTAGCAACAGAGTGAAGGACCATATTTGCGGTGTACAGTTTACAAAGGGCCAAGGCCGCATATACTCTACTAAGGAAATTCAGCTCTGCTCTTTGCCAGAGAGCCTGATCTGAGTATCTGTGTTCAGAAGTAGGTGAGGATGAGTGGTGAATCCTCCATAACACACTACAACTTTTAAACAGCCCTGTGACAATGTCTGTGTCTTTGTGGGTTGGGAGGAAGATTCTTCTCTTGGTATAAGAGAGGCTAAGATCAATGTAGCTTTTGGGATGAACAGATTTTAGGCAGCACTCAGTTCAGCATACGGACTAGTTGTGGCACCATATGGAAGGTGATGATATTATAGCAATAGATGTAATGAATCTGATTGTGATCTGGCGTGTGCCAGTTCTAGGCAGATGCAACTCCTTCAGCTTTAATGGACTTACCACAGCTTCACACTAAATGAAGTGAAACAAGTTTTGGGTACAATATAGCTACATTAAGCAATGAAACACTTGTGATTTGTGTGATCTCTTTTTTAATTTCTCTTTTTTTTTTTTCTTTAACTAAAGTGCTAGCGTGTTGTGTGGGGAGACATTTTTTATTCTTATTAACAGTTGCCATTCTGTTTGTTGTAAGCTGTGTGTGGGTTCCTGTGCAAGACAAAGGCATGGCATTGCTCTGGCTGGGGAGCTTTGTGCCAGCTCTTCACTGAGGAACTTCACAGCAGTTTTGGACACATTTTTCTTCATTGGGAGCAGAGGGAAGAAAACAGAGCATGTGTGCACAGCAAAGGCAAACTTTCCAAACCTGGTTAATCTCACCATACCCTTGCTGTGCAAACCTCAGGTGCTGTAAATGAAATGGAGCTGGGGGAAGCAAAAGCATACGGAATAGAAGAAAGGAAACAAAGGAGAGAAGCAATAGAGAAGATGGGGAGGTAACAAGCTAGGGAGAGAGGTGCACCAAGCAGCAGGCAGGCTGTGATAGCAGTGTTGTTCTTAGAAAAGAATAAAACAGAGGGAAATACTTCTTTGCAGATAAAAAAGACCTAGACATTTGGAGCTGTGCTGCCGCTGCTCTGTGTGAGAATTTGCTTCCTGACAATCCATTTCCCACCACTAGTCATCAGCTTTTCCTGAGAATGGGTGGCTGGAGTCAATGGGCAAATGCTCTTCTAAAAGAAGAGCTCCCAGCTTGGTTTAACATGTATATGCAATTCCGTCTCAGCTCATGATCAGCACTTGGCTCTTCCCATAGCTGCGTAAATTGATATTGAGCAGCAGGTCGCTTGCCCCTGTTGAGCAACCCTGCATTTGGAAGGACAGGGAGGAAAATGGGGGAAGGTGAATGGGGTAGGAAAGATGGGAAACAGCAGAAAAGGCCAGGGCTGAAGAAAACGGCAAGAAACTCATTCCATGGCCCTTCTCCTCTTCTAGCCTCCTGCTTGGCTGTGGCTGAAGCACGTCTGATGTGTAGGCAGCACTCAGGGCACAGCAATTTGTATGGCCTTGACATTTGCTGGAATATGCCTTGTACAGTTGTTAGAGATACTTTTGTATTGTCAACATGGGAAACAGCCTGGTTAAGTCCAGGCCTAGGAGGCAGTCACAGATTAGGGAAATTGTCTTTGGAGTTGTCTGTATGGGCCAACGTAAATTTGAAAAGGACAGTATGCTGTTGTTTTACTTTTTTTGGCCACAGCTAAATAAAGAAAATATGTTGCAAATATAAGAGGTATCTACTTTCAGCTTTGTGGGCTTAAAAAGACTGATGATCTGGATAATAATCAAAAAGTTTGGGATTTCATTTTCCCATAGGCTGCTTTGATGAAATATGAAGAATAATTGCCTTTTAAATGTTGTCCTTTGTGCAGAAAGACATTACTGATTCTTTCAGCTGATCTGCTGCCTTTGCAATTGCTAGCTGGCTGTGAAATAGAAGTCAATAGAAGACTGCGCTGCAACAGCATGGTGGAGGGGCTGGAAGGGCAGCCCGCAGGATGGCAGCATGTTATACCTACATACCTCCACAACATCTCTCCATGCCACGGTAGTGGTACAGAGCAAGAGTAACTCCAGTGAACAGCACTAGTGTAAGAGTTCAGCTGCACAGACAAGAAGTTTGAGGAGAGACATGACATAGCCACAGACAGCAGAGCAAGATGCACCATGAGAGCAACTCCTCCACCACTCCATCTCTTCCTCTCTGCACGCTCAGTCATTCTGCCCAAGTTCACTGAGCCAGACTCAGACCAACCAACGGAAACAGCCCTGCGTCATTTCTCTTTCATGGGTATCTGTTGGACCACATGACCTGTCAGAAAAGGCAGAAAAAGAGAAACTCATTGACAGTGCATGAAAAGGGGAAAATGATAGTTGAACCAGTGAAGTCCTCGTGGCTCTTGGGGAACTGATGAGGTGGAATTGCAGCACAAGGCACATCATGTGAGTGCATTAGCTGTACTTGCAGTCATTTGGGTTGCCACAGCAGCCATGGAATGACAAGGGCCAGGGCACACACCTCTGCAGAGTTGCAGAAGGGAAAATACAGCATTTGTTCTGCTTTTAACTACAGTTGATGTCAATAGGGTCACAATCGACCCATGTGAAAGGAAAAGCATTTTTGTTTTGGTTTTTGAATGTTTTAATCTATTCCATAGTTCTATCACCAATAACCTGCCTTTGAATGTAGCAACAATCCACATTACACTTACCCCAGAGCATTCCTTAATAATATAATTTTTTCTAATATGTCAAATGTTGCTGGAAAGCTACTCCTCAGTGAGGACTAGCTGTGTGGAAGGTTTCAGCTCTTGGAGTTCAGCTGTTCTTAATTACCTACACAGATAAGTGTAGCCTTTTATTTTCTTTGAACTGGAAAAGGTTGCTTTTCTATTTTTAACCCCTGAAGACGGCTGAGTAATTCAAATGAAAGTCCTCAGTCCAGAAATAACCTTCTTTTTCTTTTCACCCTACGAGGACCAAACATGAGCCAAGCTTTAACCCATACCTACTCAGTTCAGTTCGATTATATTCAGGTCAGGTTTTCATAGCTTGGTAATAACCATAGTATCTGAGACTCATCCAGCCAGGCATTGAGCAACATAGCTTGCATTTGTCTTTTAAGAGAGAGTCCTTCTGCAGCAACGCTCACACAGAGAGGCACTGCTTAGTAGGATTCTTCACTGAGTAAGATGCTACTCAACATGTATAAGGGTGACAAGATCTGGTCCAAAACAAACATGTATGACCAATTTTCCAAAAGAGCTCAGCATGTTGCCATTAATGTCACAATGGGGAGAGACTGCGTGCTAAGCACTTACAAAAATCTGGCCCTTGTTTGGATGTGAATGGGGGCTTGAGCTCTTTAGAAAATCTGGCTGCAATTGTGGGTGCTGAGTACTTAGGAAGTGGTGGTGGTCTTGAACCAGGGCTGCCATTACTCCCTGATTTACATCCTTGTCAGCCATTGATTTTCAGCAGAGTTACACCCTTCTGGAATTGGAGCAGCACAGTCAGGCTGCCATCATTTATAAATCAGAGCACATATAGATAGTTTATTTTATTTTATTTTTATTTTATTTTATTTTACTTTATTTTTAAAAGAAAATGTTTTTGAAATATTACCCTGTTGCCTGAATCCGGGCTGCTCCTGACCGCCTGCCAGCTCCCAGATTAAATGTAAGTCATTACGGAATGTTTTCCTCACATGGGAAAGACTGGAGTGGCTCGGTGTTAGTTTTGCCCTCCAACATTAATTCTAATTACCTCAAAATGCAAACATGTTTGAGTTTCCAGCAGATGACATTATTTTCTCTTTCACATCAGACATCAAAGAAAGAAAAATAAACATGGGACAGTGACAGCATTAGGCCTCTAGTCATTTTTCAGAAGGTTTTTCATGTTCTGTTCCAGACTGGTTCTTCTTTAAGTCTTGTCTCGGATATTAGGGAGGGGAAAGGTTTACAGACTCAGAGACTGATGGAGTCTTTTCCCTTCCAGTCCTCTTTAAATAAGAGGGGGGTGGGGGAAAGGAGAGAAACAGTCTGGTTTAGATCAACGTTGAAGTCTTGGTTTTTAGAGACACACACACCCCCCAATACTTGGGTTATTTTCTTAAATTTATTTTTAGCTTTTCTTCTGAATGTTCGTGGATGATACTGCTCCATTTAAAAACTGCACTAATTCAAAGAGAACAGAAATTTGACAAATGTGGAATATTTTGCCTGTGCCTAGCAAACACAAGAGCAGAACCTCAGAATTTTGCGTATGTTTAGTACTTTCGAGACGTCATTGTTCGGTCAGGTGTCACTGCTGCTGAAAGCTGATGTTGCCAGATATTCCCTCTACAGAGCACTGACCTTTCAGAAATTTCAAGTCTATAGGATTTGAAAATGGACCAACCAAGGGAGCTGCCTCTCCTTCTGCTTGTCAGGGTTTGGGATGTGCTAGCTTTTACACCCATGGCTTTCATGAAGCCGTGGCGCTGACAGCTCCAGGTCAACCTTTATGCATCTTGACACATCACCTGCACCCCTGCCTGCACCCAGAGCCCACTTCTTCCCAGTTTTGTCCAGGCTCCTGGAGTGACCCTGGAGCTCTTGCTGGAACCTCTCTCTGCATCTGAAAAATGGAAATAATATCACTACTCAATCTGACAGACACCATGGAGAGAAGTAAAGGCTCAATGATTAGCAATCCTGACTGTGATTTGGTGAGGCAGACTATAGAAAAGTCTATACAAGAAATCAAATCATGGGAAAATTACAAAAGTCTCTTCCCAAGGACTGGGATAACAAGGTTATTGCAGGACATGGCCAAGTTGCACTGCGCTGGCAGAGCTGTGCAGGGAAGCTTGGACAACACATCTGTGCTACTTGCTCCTCACTTTCTCGCGCACTAAAACTGACTCACGAGTTTTAAAAAAGGTCAGCTTCTGATGGACACAGCCTGCAGGAGCTGGTGCCATTGCTGTGCAGTGCCCCTGTTCAGCATGCTCCTTTATTCCCCTGATGGAAAAATAGCTCCTTCCACTGCACAGAGCAAGGAGTATTTTTTTATAACACACACACACACACACCCACCCACCCCCATTTAAAAAGTGTAGAAACAGATTCATTTTCAGTTAATAAATAACAATAAATAAATAAATAAGCACTGTGCCCTGCAGTTGTTGCCTGCAGTGTGAGCTCTAGTGTTTTGAAGTGTTCTCGTTGGGACGCCACAAATGTTTGTAATAAAGCTGACTGGCAAAATCTTGGGCCAGAGCCTCTGGGCTGCTCAGCCAGCTTCACACCCATCCTCCCGACCCATTTTCCCTTGCTGCATGCCCAGGGCAGGCAGCAGATCCCCAGGGGCCCTGCAAGGGCTGTGGGCTGGGGTGGATGGGCCGGTGGGCATCAGCCAGCCCACCTCGGGCTCCCTGGCACACTTTTATCCTCATGCTGAGGAAGCTGAGGACAGGGGAAAGATAACAGGGTGGAAAGATGCGCTAAAATAATTTTTACATCTCTCCTCTGTTCTTGCAGTGGACACAGCTGTAGCCTAGAGCCTGACGCTGTCAGACTGAAATTTTTCCAAGAGATTTTATTTAATCAGTCTGTGCAATACCTGGAAACTTCACTGTGACACTCCTTCTGCCAGGAAGCATTGTAAGAAGGACCATGGATTCCTTCACAAAAGGTAGAGACACAATACTTGGTTGAGGAACATGCTTTTACCTTTCCAAAACCACCTACAGTGACTCTGGGAGAGGTCTAGCAGAAGACATCCTGAAGGGCTTTTTTGAAAAAGAGGGTACTGAAAACCTGCCCTACCAAAGTCAGTGTTTCCATTTGGGCACTCAGAAATGAATGTACTTAAAATCAAGCTTTGTACAGAAATTTGAACCACTCTGAATACTAATATTGGCAACAGCTCTGCATGTTGGTAGAGCATACCAGTCCTCTTCGGGCAGAGTGTATTCTTTGGGGATATGTTTTCAAAATTAGATAACCAAAATGTTCTTACAAATGGATTTGATTACTTTCTGTCTGTACAAGACCAGGTTTTTGTAAGGGAATGGACAACTGCCTGAGGAGAAATGGTGGTGGAGTACGTGAGTATCCTTTTTCGCACACATCAGTGCATATTTGGTATATGAGGTGGTGCTTACACAGTTTTCCGTTCAGTGTTCAGGCAGCCAGTTTTTAAAATGTGGCCTGTGGTGTTTCTGTTTCTTTGATGTTTTCAAATGAGATCTAGTTATTTTAACAGCTCCATTATATCTAATTGTCTGCTAAGGCCATCTCAAGGCTTCAGAGGAAATCTGGATCAGGTTTTATTTTGTCCAACCTATTTCACCTATGTCTAATCTAAAAGAAAAGGGAGCTGTGTCCTCTGGTAAAATGACATTCACAACTTCATGTTTATGATGTGAGAGATCCTCTTGCTTCAGAAATGGAGTCCTTCCTTTCCAGTTAGCAGAGAGTCTGTTAGCCGCTAGAAACATCGGGCCAATGAAGAGTGGGTGAGTTGTTTTCATCTCTTCTGGATGCTGAGTGTTGGATAATAGTCAGAGTTACATGCACACGTTTAGAGTCAGCCCGGTGCTTCACCCAAGGTCATAAAATGAGACCAACAATACTGGAACAGGATTACATCTTCAGTGAAGTCTGAACCAGACACTGCTGGGACTCCACCACAGGAACGAGCCTTACCCAAATCAGTTTGTGCTCAAGCCGTTGCTGTAAATCAGCTGCATGCTTTGCAGGATGTAGGACAACTGTGTACAGCACAGGCTTGCTCATGAGAGGTACCGGGCACCCCCAGCCCTTTGCTGGGATCATTGCACGTACAGAGATTGCTCAATCATTCCTCAGGTCAAGTCCTCACTAAATTGTATTCCTAGCAACAACATAAATGTACAAAGCTGTACAAAATTATGTACGTGTGTGATAAGTAGCAGTGTATCGGTTAATATTGCGTGACTTGGTGGAAGAGAGATTTTTCTAGTGCAACTTCAGAAGTGCTTAGGACAACAAGATATTCTCTGTGGGAGCTGTGTACTTTCTGCGTGGAAAATGCATGATGGGATTTTGGGTAGGATTGGATATATTTTGCTGCTTTGAATTACTGTCTGGATGAGTCAAGCTATTTTTTGTCATGTCTGATCTCTGTGGTGCTGGCGAATGGTTATTTCTGCATGGATGGTGTATTAAAGTTCTTGTTAACAGTCAGGTTCTCTTCAGCTGCAGATATTCATCTTTTTAAATGAAAATAAGTATTTTAAAATAATTCCTCTGTTACCAATACCTGTTTGGCAGTTTCACTCTTTGCGAAGCATATGTCTGGATAGGAGTCAGAGCTGTTTTTGGAAGAGATGGCCTATTGCCATACCCCCTTGCTGTTTCTTTAAAATCTGGCTGTAGTGCATCTTTAATCTTTGTGGAGTTTTTTTTTCCTCTTTCTTTCATGCCTAGCAGTGGTGCTTTATACATTCACTAAGAATGTCTAGAAATAAAGATAAGGAATTTAGGAAAGTGTAAATGTCCTTATCTCTGTTGCTGGTGTAAGTAGAATGAGTACCCAGGAGAAAAATATTGTTTGGTATGAGGTAACAGCTGCCATTGCTGTAGGTACTGAGCGAGGCTGTGCTGCAGTCATTAATCTTGTACTCCTCCTGTAGCCTTTCACTAATGAGAAATAAAAGCAAGAACATTGCTATTTGGGGATTAGAAATGGAGACTGTGCCATTCAGGAGGGAAGACCCAAATCCACTACTGATGGTAGCTGAGCATCTTTTCAGATGAAGCTTGGTCTTCTGAGCTAACACCACTTAACTAGTAGTATCTTTTGCAGAGAAACAGCGTCTAGATGCTTTCAGTAGTTGCTGTGTTTTGGACAGGAGGTGGCCTTCACATGCATGTTCATATTAACTTGGGGAGGGGTTATACAAAATAACCATCCCTTGCTGAACCTACCAGCAGCCAGAGCCTGATCACAACTGTATGAATGCCAGTAGAGAGCTTCAATCACAAGCTGATTTCTGTCCATTGTCACTGTGTAGCTAGCATACCAAGGAATGATTGCAACAAAAAAAATCGTTATGATTTAGATATTTACAAACATGATGTTTTATACTTGCTTGAAATTTTAAGATCTACTGGAAAGAAAAACATACCTTCCAAACCCAAAAATATACAAGAAACATGAACAATGTGCTGTGCTGCTTTGTACTACCAATGTTTGGATAGCAGTCACTTGCTCCTATCTGCCAGAGATTAAGCTGGCAATATATCTACAGGGACACCTACAGAAGTTCTTCATAGCATGTTCAGTTCAAGATTAGCTCTTTGGGAAATGCCATATAAGAAAGACAACAGGCAGTCAGGATATTCTAGTGATTTACCATGTGCTCTGTGGGAGGAAAGCAAGTGCCCTGGATGCCTAGCAAGCCTACTGTGTGTGCAATGGTGATACACCATGCAAACTGGGCAGCTGTTTCACCTTGAGGTCCTCAGGACAAACTGGTTAAGGTAGGTTTTGATTCCTAGAGACTGGACCGTGTCACATGTCATGTAACATGCATAGTGCTCCAGTTGTCCTGTGTGGCCTCTTGACAGCCCCACTTCGTAAGATACCTTTTGCACATGCCTTTCTCAGCACATCTGTGAACTCCTGAATGTGCTACAGATCAACCTAGTGGCCTTCTATGATGGAGTGACTACATCAGTGGACAAGGGACAAGCTACGGATATTATCTATCTGGCCTTCTGTAAGGCCTTCTACGTGGTCCCCCACAACATCCTTCTCTCTCAATTGGAGAAATATGGATTTGATGGGTGGACTGTTCAGTGGATAAGGAATTGGCTGGATGGTCACATCCAGAGAGTAGTGGTGAACGGCTCAGTGTCTGGATGGAGATCAGTGACAAGTGGGTGTCCCTCAGGGGTCCATATTGGGACCAATACTGTTTAATGTCTTCATCAATGACATAGACAGTGGGATCGAGTGTACCCTCAACAAATTTGCAGATGACACCAAGCTGAGTGGTGCGGTTGACACACCTGAGGGATGAGATGCTGTCCAGAGGGACCTAGAAAAGCTTGAGAAGTAGACGCATGTAAACCTCATGAGGTTCAACATGGCCAAGTGCAAGGTCCTGCACATGGGTCAGGCAGCCAACCCCCAGTATCAATGGGGGATGAAGGATTGAGAGCAGCCCTGCTGAGAAGGACTTGGGGGTACTGGTGGAGGAAAAGCTGGACATGAGCTGACAACGTGCGCCTGCAGCCCAGAAAGCCAACCATATCCTGGGCTGCATCAAAAGAAGCGTGGCCAGCAGGTCAAGGGAGGTGATTCTGCCCCTCTCCTCTGCTCTCGTGAGACCCGACCTGGAGTGATGTGTTCAGCTCTGGAGCCCTCAGCGCAGGAAAGACATGGACCTGTTGGAGTGGATCCAGAGAAGGGCCACAAAAATGATCAGAGGGCTGGAGCACCTCTCCTATGAAGGCAGGCTGAGAGAGTTGGGCTTGTTCAGCCTGGAGAAGAGGAGGCTCCGCGGAGACCTTATTGCAGCCTTTCAGTACTTAAAGGGGGCTTATAAGAAAGATGGGGACAGACTTTTTAGCAGGGCCCGTTGTGATAGGACAAGGGGAATGGTTTTAAACTAAAAGAGGGTAGATTCAGACTAGATATAAGGAAGAAATTTTTTATGATGAGGGTGGTGAAACACTGGAACAGGTTGCCCAGGTAGGTGGTCGATGCCCCATCCCAGGAAACATTCAAACATCTTGTTGTGGGAAGAAGATCTCTGACTGTCCATGTCCAACCTATCTAATCCTCCTGGATAAGATACTGAGGACGTACTGGAGAGGGATGCATGAGCTGCGCTTCTTCCTGGCTGAGAGGAGCCTCTGCAGGATGTGCAGCTGCTTGGTGACCCAAACACGGTAGTTTATCCTCCAACTTCCTACATCATGGCCAAGAGGAAAGCAGCATGGTTAGCAGTTGTGGCAGCTGCTTAACTTATTTTACACCTTTAAATTGGTGTTTGGAGTGTAAAGAAGGTGAGGCCAAGGTTTGCTAAATTGGATAAAATAAGGCTTGTACAGCCATGCGGTTATGGGTGTCTTAATTCCTTTTGATTTCAAATGCTTGTGAAAATCAGAGCCTACTTCCATATTGTGGTACCAAAGCAATCTGGTTTTCAAATGCGATGAGCACTAAATAGCCCAGTCAAAACTGAGACCTCTCCATCAGGCTTTTTATATAAGATATCAACAAAAAGCTTCCTTGGTACATGTAAGGTTCCTGTATGTTCGTAGTTCCAGTCCTTCCCGCAGCCTTTTCATGGCACACACATATTCCACATGCATCTCAGTACAAAGTGTGTGCATGGACTAATGTTTCTAGTGGAGTCCAACACCCGCAGCTTGAAATAGTGCTCATCTTTCAACATGTCATTTAGTAAGAAACCAAAAGAGAGATGTATTGTCCTCCCAGTATTACTGGATTCAGCCTTGAACCATGGGAAGAAACCCTTCTATATGTAAACATAAGGATTGCGGCTGAGCCTCAGCACATGGGATGGAAGAAAAAGAAGGACCCGTCTGTATTTCTGGGATGATAAAATGGTACCAGTAGGAAGCAGGACGTACCGACTACCTGGTTGTTGGGAGAGGGGGCAGCGTTTCACGGCAGAGGCATGTTATAATAAGAAGTTCAAGGAATCCACTGTGATTCAACAGCTGGTTCAATCAAACCAGCTGAAACTGCCTTCAATACCATCCTGGACCAGATTTTTCAGAAGAATTCAGCAGCTTGGTAGCTAAGGCCTTTTGCAAAACATCTTGCCACTTATTGTCACAATAGAAGCTGCTGGATGCTGACCACTTCAGAGAAGCTGGACCAAATGCGAGATGCCAAGCACTTGAAACTCTGGCATTGAGCTCTGTGGAGAATTTGATCCATTATGTGCTGCTCCACTTCAAAGTGGGTAGCAGCTTGTGACAACCGTACAGCATCACAGCAAATGTCACTTTTTGTGCAAACATTTAACCAACAGAAAGCAGCTTTTTAGCGTGGTAGTAAATTTCACCCAAATTTCAATTTGCTTTGATTTTTTTTAGAATTTTCAGTGAATGGAAAAGAAATACTGGGTTTGGGCCTTTCTGATGAAAATATTTACAAAATTTTTCAGGGTAGCTTGGGGTGCAGGAATGACAGAGGAAAGTAGTGTTTCCTCACCAAGTCTTGTTTACTGTTTTCCGATACAACAAAAAGAACATTATTAGGACAAGTTTAAAACCAGAAAGAGAGACGAAACCTATCTGAGATTTTCTGTCATTTTCTGCACAGATTCATGTTTTAACTTTGGGAGAAGAGAAAGGACATACACCTTCTCAAAGGAAAGACAGTTTAGCACAGAGTAAGGGCTGCAGTTCAACTCTGCAGTCTGGGTTCAGACCCATCTCCAGCTTTCAGTATAATCTTTCTTTGGATTTTTTTTTTTTTTTTTTTTTTTAAATCAAAACCAGGAATTATACAGCTGTTGAGATAAGAATAATTAAGAACAATGCATTTCCTTTTAAAGCTCCTCAAAGGATAACCTCTAATAAGATGAATTGAGCGTCTCATTCAGGCCACACACAAATGATGGCTCATATTTAGTAACAACATTTTTTGGGGCAAAGATAAGCTAATTTTGCTCAAGAACAGAGGGTGGTCTTTAAGCCTTGCATTTGTCAAAGAAACAAGCACTTTTTTATCTATTGCGTATAATCTTACACAGCTCAAGAGGAATAAAGTAGGGGGAGGGAAATTCAGGCAATGTATTTATGTTGGAGCACAGGCCTGAGCATTTGAACAGAGCATAAAGTTAAAGAGACAATGGGCTAGATTGTGGAAACCTCACTTGCACTCCGAGACTTACATGTGCTGATGCTGTTGCTTCTGTAGGCACTCAGCATTGCAAATAAGTGCTGGGTGATCTGTGCTCTGGGTGCCACAGAGCTCATCTGGGTTTATAAGAAAACTGAAAATCAGTTTCTCATAGCTAACGTCTCTGTTGCTTTTCTTAATGCCCTTCTCTTTCTATGGAAAAGATTTACTGCTGACCTACATGGAACATTAGCAACATCATCACAGTGGAAGTGAGCCTGCAGGATGCCAGGGGGATCCCTGTGGTCCTCTCCTCCCTCCCCAAACCTGCTGGGATCTGTGCCCTGTGAGTGCTTAGCACTGGGTGATCCTGCTCTCGCAGGATCTAGAAAGGCACAGTCAGACGAGGAATTAGGACCCACATCTGGTACGAGGTCCCTCTTGTTCTAAACGCCCGCTAAGAGAGTGGCTCACAGTTTGCTGTCATGCACACAAGTGTGTATCCGGAGAAACGCAGTGAGGATGCTCCTCAGTAGCCTTTGTGCAGAGTGTTGGAGAGCAGAGCACAATCTAGTGCTGGTTCTCCATGCTCATGAAGCCAGGCTCGTTTAGAAGAGTTCATGGGGGCAAGCCTTTATATGGAGAAAAGGCAAGACATAGTGCAAAACATGCCACTGACAGGTTCTCCTCCTCCCCTCGAGACATTTCACCTGAAAAAAGAGAAGTACCAGCTGGAGTTATAAATAATCCAAGCTCCTAATTGCCAAATGCTTCCCCTCTCCCCTTTGTATCTGTTACAGATGCATCATCCACATATGAATGTTTCCTGGAATTTGGTTCCAGAGATTTGAGCCTGTGAAGTTTTGGGGCCAGGCTTACTCAAATGGAACTCCCAGGGGGCAGAAATTGCTTCTCTGTTTAAATCAAGAGGCTTATCAGGGAATGTTAAATGATTTTTTTACAGCTAAAAGTCAAAAGATCTGACCAGTCTTCTTGCTATTTGCTGCATAGCTTTCAAATTAAAAATAAAAATTAAAAAAAAAAAAACAAAAAAACCAAAACAAAAACCAAAAAACAACGAAACAAGAAAAAAAACCTCTTTCCAGTCCCCCTGGTCCTCCAGACAGCCAAGTCTGTTCCTGTCACCACCCTTCTAATTACTGGAAAGACCCCACTAGGCTGGAGAGATCAATGCAGGATTGTTTTACACCAGCTCAGATATTTTGCCTGCTTAAGCAGAATCTAAAAGAGTAATAGAGTGATCCATTAGCCAGTCAAAGAGCATTCAATCAAGCAGTGCTCTGCATTTATCCAGCATTTTTCACCAGCAGCGATTAAGCATTCATTGATTACAAGCATTAATTAGGTCTAATCACATGCCTGCAAATGAGGTGTTATGAAAACATGAAAATGACTGCTGTGTTTGAAAATGGATTTTGGTGCTAAAGAAGGAGATAGGCATCTCATGGGATTCTCAGGAGCCCTTCATGCACAAAATTCATAAAGACAAGGAACTCATCACCCCCCAAGAATCAGGCCCCACTGGTCCATCCCAGGCAGGGCTGTCAACCATTATAAGCCTCTGATTTTGTTTTTTGCTGAACTCTAACCACTACTCCGTATTACCCCATTACAATGAAAGAGAGCGCAACAGGGGAGAACAGGCAAGTGAGCCGGAGGCCTGGCAGCACTGAGATCAGTGGCACAGCCGCCCCGGCCAAGGACCACACACTGAATGGGGAACTGCCTGGCTCAGGAGTAACTCAAAGCAGTTGTAGAGTTTGCCAGACTCCATAGGATTACCTGATGTGATTTTGCTGTCATTTTTAATCCAAGGGTTGTTTTTTTTCTTTTTTTTTTTTAAGGCAATTCAATTTACCCATATGCCTATATGTATTTACTAGATATTAGCTAAAGGCAAGGTCACCCAGTTTGTGCCTTAGGCTGAATAGTAGCTTACGAAAGCTCTGTTAGCAACTCTATACCTGTCTGTGCTTTCTGTACCTACTGGGTTGGTATTTGATGCATACGTAGCACAGCTGTAAGACAATGTCTAAATACATAAAAGAGCTTTTCTTTCCCAAGCCTGGTCCTGCTTTTCACAACCTCAACCTTCTTGTTTTTCGCACTCCTCCATCCACTCTAATTTCCATTGTTTTATCTCACCCAGCTCTTTCTGTCCCTCCCCTCAGCAGGACACAAAAAAAACAACAGGCAAAGCCTTCATTTTGCAATGTTGCAAAATTGGGTGGGTTCGTAGGAAAATATCAAAAAAACAAAAAGGAAACCCAATCCTTTCTCCCAGCACCCATGGCTTGATTCCAGGGCTGAGAGAAGAAGAGACTTCAAGGCTGCATTCGCAAGGACTGGCATGGGCACCTGGCTGCATGGCTACAGGGCTGCCAAATTGCTCCCAGGGAACAGCATGAATCACGAGTGAAGCCTGGATCCTCCACACAGCGTGCACACGCTTAGCTTTATGCACTTGGATGGTGTCGTTCACGTCCCAACGCCCACTCTTCCGCTAAAAGTTAATCAAGGGCGAGGAGGTGGGGCGACCCGACGTGGTTGCATGAGTAAAATCAGTAGGCATGTAAATCCCGCAGTAGCACGATACAGATTGCATTCCCATCCCAGTCTAGCCTGCTCCACCCTTCCGCCGTGAATTGAGGTGGAAAGTAGATGCTCAGACCAACACTTGCTCAAAGGCTGTTCTTAGTGTTCAATATGGTTTGCACCCAGCATAATTTATGTGCCTAGCTGCTTCTGCATGATGCAGCAATCCTTTCAGCACACAGATGGGAAGGCTCACAGCCCTAATGTCACTGGTCCCTGCATATTCAGAAAGGCCTACTTAAAAGAATGTTGCTTTGGCCTTGACTTTTCTCTTGCCAACGTAAATGAGGAGGAAGGTCAGGGGGTGTAGCGCCACTGTAAACCAGAACATACAGCCCAGTATGTGGTGGAAAGGCAATCCCTCAACAGGGGTGATAATGATTATGATGGGGTATATTGCAATTAGGATACAGGAAACAGAGCCTTTCAGCAGAGAGGCTGCTGCATTAGCTCCAGCATTAAAGTGGTTGCAGTATATGACAGTAATTTAAGAGGGAAGGGAAATCTGTGCACCAAATGGTACGGCAAAGGACCCTTTAAAGCCTGTGAGCTGTGATGATGTGCAAATGGCAGAACGCGGATGCTGACATCCTTGTAATACTGCAGGGAGGCCCAAACCAGAATGGGTCCAGATAAACTACTGACCTCTTACTCCTGGAGGTGATCCCCCCCTGGACTCATGGGTAAGGCGATGGGCAAGGCAGATCACGGAAGACATTGCCAGTGCTACTGCTATTGCTCAATGGATGAAGTGTTTGGGAAATGCATGCTGTTTCTTGGCATGGCAAGTAGGGTGGCAGCATCTGAGCCTCCGCTTTTTTCTGTCAGTGTTTAATGACTCCACAGGTCTCAGTGGAGTTGCCTCCATGTAAAACTGGCACATCAGCAAGCCAAATCAGACCTCAACATCTGTAAAGCTGGATAGGTTCACAAGGATTTAATTCCCTCTTAAGTATGTACAAATCACATGGGATGACACTGCCTAATTCCGCGCATTTCTACATAACACGGTACTGTCACTATTCACTGGGAAAGAATTTCATATTTGCATTTTCCCAAATGCAGTAATACTGACATTGCTCATCTTCTCCTAACACTCAACAGCAATAACTTTTCTGTCTGTCTCTGGAGAAAAAGGCCCAGATTTTCCATATTGCATTGTACTATGAGGATCCTTGTCCTGGTTCTGTCACCTCTGCAGTGAAGGCGAGAGTAAGTGGAGAGTAAGCACATCTAACCGTATGTACTTAAAAATCAGAAATAAAAGCAAACACGGGGTTTTGCCTATGGCACTCATAAAGCTGCAGGCCAAGCTGAAGCTCTGCCTGCAGATGTCTATTGGTAAGTGCCACCACGCAAAACAGGCATTGGAGAGCAGATCAACATAATGAAATGGATGCCTCAGTGACTGAGTCCACCACCAGCTCCAAAGCTGGGAGTACTACAGAGCCATTGGGGAACAGGACTTCTTGTCTTGAGTGTAGTACTAATAACCTGGTTTTTCTTTTGAGTCACACTAGTCTCTCCATGTGGATCCATGCTGAGCAGCCGTACCAGCTCAATTGCCTGCACCATGTGCCACTAAGAGCAGTAGGTCTTGCTCTGAAGGTGCAAGTAGGGTTTTCCCCTTGAAGAGGCATAGTAAGTTTTTAGTTTTTTACTTAGAAGGGTGTGTGTCCCGGCAGCCTCAGGAAAGAAGGGGCTGTTCAGGAAGTGTGATAGACTTTGCTCTTTACTTAGATGACAGTCTAGCTCAAATGCAAGAATAGAGTCACATTTTAAATGCCCTAGGGTGTCCTTCTAAGTGCCAGTAGAGGTCATGTCCCAGCCCCAAGCTGATGCCTGAGGTCCTGCCACGTACCCCAGACGTGCCACATGCCCATGCTAAGGCAACTAGATCTACTTACATGGATTTCACACTGCAAAGGCATTCCTAGGTGTGGAAGAAACAAGTCGGTTACCTACAGTATAATCAGATCATTTCAGGGCAAGTACATCTGTGATTTAAGGACCTGACCCTGCTCTAGTGGTTTCTTTGTCAGTTCAAGAAACAATCTTAGCATCTCACATTTGTCAATGAATGAGGGGTGACACTGCTACCCTGAAGAGACTTTCTGAAAGAGTTGTCTCACTAGAGGGTGACCGGGAGCTGAGCAGGTGTTACCCATCCACCCACATTCAAGCTTGCCCGGTCCCCTAACCAGGCTTCTCACACCCAGGAGGGGCGGTCTCAGCATTTAACCTGAAGGAGAATTTAAAGTTTCTTCTCAGCACAGAGATCCCAATCTGTCAGTGCAGGCAGTGGCAGACTCACCTCCTCCTGTTTGGAAACCTGCTGAGGGGGCATAGTGGCACGTGGAGGCAGAGGTGCATCGCTGAGGGGACTGCTGTGTGATGCTATCAACCCAGCCTGTGTAAAGGCTGTGTCGCACCTACTGCACAAAATTCTGTACAAACATGCTTGTGTAAGAAATCACACCTCCAGGCCTCTGTTTGCCACAGCGTGCTGGGGCCGTGTTTCATTTCACCCAGGAGTAAAAGGCTGTGCTGGTCTGCAGCAGGGTCATTCCCAACCGTCAAGAGCAGTAGAGGAGGGAAAGTTGGCTGTGGTTTTTGCACTGGGTCCAGCTCCCAGAGGCTGTGCAGATCCTGTACCATTAAACAAAGCTAAGCTCATGAGCTACACTTGTGTTGCTATTGTCTTTGCTGCTGTTTCTGTTGTTAATACCTTGGCTGCTGCTATTATGTCTGGTGTTTTTAGCATGGGAGCCAAGAAAACAGCATTAACTGAACAACCTCAAGACAGCAGAGGTTGCCAGGTTGAAAAACTCTCTGATGCTGGGAAACAAAGCAAGCGTCTCTCCCCACTTCAAGGCTATGACCTGTGTTGGCTTTCGACCACGGAAACCCACACAGCCCTGTGGCTGAGCGACAACTGTGACAAGTACAAGCGTTAACGACGGGTGCTTGAGTTTGATTATATTGTTTCATAAACCACACCTGCAAGCATAGGTCAGAGCGTAGGTGAGAGCGTAGGTGTTGGACAAACAGGCTACTTGAAAATACATACCCACTAGAACAGGGAAAAAACAGTTGGTGTATTGGGGATTTTTTTAATTGCTGTGAATTATTTGCAATATCAGTGGTTTCCTGTGACATCAAGCTTCTGAACATTGCCTGATTGCCATAAACTGCGGTCCATCCAATTTTCCATTCCCGGCTACGCCCAAGCCACAGCTCATCTGAAAAGCTGCTTCTGCAGAAGACGTGTACCGGCTGGCAGACGAGTAACTGATAGATGGGGTGACACAGAGGCACCTGGTATGGGGCACTCAGAACCGGCATGGATGGATCCATGTGATTTCTTCCATTGAATTTCAAGAGAAATGATGGTAAAACAGCTAATGAGTCAAGGGGAGGAAGTGAGAGCAGAGGCTAATGAAGAGTGTGTGAAAGAGAGAGCTCTGTGGAGTGCTCTGCCTGTGCCAAGAGCCGGGGAGAGTTTCTGTCAGCTGGTTGGGAAAGTCGAGCAGCTGGAGAGTAAACTACTGTCTTGCCTGCACGGCTGTGCGTCTGCAAGCACCACTGCCCTCTTTTGGGTGGAATTAGACCTGTGCGTCTGCTTTGTCCACCAGCACACGCTCCTGCATCGCCTGGGTGCAAGGAAGAGGAACCGCTCCTGCGGCAATGCTGACAGTGATCCTCCCATGGGGAGAGCTGAGCAGCGGGATGCCAACGCAGGGAGGCTCTGCTCAGCAAAGGTGCTGGCCGACAGCACCGTGGCCGTGGCATTACAGATGTGGCACATCAGCCTGCTGGCACGCTCTGAGCCAGCTGTGGCAGGCTCCTCAGACAGGCTCCAGCTCCTTGGGTGAGCCGTGCTACTGAAGCCGCAGTTCCTTCAGGCAGTGCTTTTCCCCATCTCCAGCGCTGCTCTGTCCCATCATCTGCCGTGCAAGAGGAATGAGGAATGTCTGAGCAGCTTTTGGGTCTAGCCTCGCTGCAGGCGGGTAGTTATTTCAGGTGTCACACGCTGGTGCCAAGTTCTGCTGAAAACAGTACGTCTGAGACCTTCACCATGGAGGTGTCAAAACTTGTTATGTCAGGGCAAGGCGCACCTTGAGCTGAGCTCTCCTCCTTCCTCCGAGTGCTTTGCTGGAGGGCTCCTCCACAGCTGCAAGGGCTGTTGTTAGCAGAGGCATAGATTCAGGATACGCGTTGACCTACTTGTTCAACCCGTATTGGTGGCCTGTGTCCAGCAAAAGTCAGATCTTGGAGGAAACGTGTAGTGGTGCAATTTGTCTCAAACAAGAGAACACATCCCTTCGAGAGCCAGCTCATGCCCCCAGAAGTATCTGATTACGCTTAATTCAGCTTCCACAGCTACAAAATTTTATCGTGCCCGGTCACAATCTGACAAAGTCCTTACAGTGACCTAGCCATAAAATTTGACTTGATGAGTGACACTTTTTATAAGACCAACTGTTTCATTATGAAACTTTTGAGGTTGGAAAAAAAAAATCCCAAACAAATAAGAACATGCCACTATTAATAAGGCCATCGGTGCATTTTTACATATCCTTCTTGTAGCAATTGTGGCTGCGTGTAAAAGGCAAGCATGCCTTATGATCGTGAGAGAGTGGCTAAAATACATGAGTCACACAGTCGAACCTTGTGACTTGGTAGAACGAAGGAGGTCTCCTTAAAGGCAATTTGTGGAAGAATTGGAGAGAAACGCAATTTTTCAAGGTCAGCCAAAGGCTAATGAGCGCTCTTTCATAGTGCGATTGTATTGCCTGAATTTCTGTATTTCAAAGCCAGTCTAACTACTTTATTGCTGAAGCACTGTAACTGAAGAGGCTGTAATAATATTGACAAGTAATCCTGCCAGAATCTGAGATGGTATTCAGCATAATATGAAACATTTTCTCCTTGCCTGGACGAGTACGGAACAAAGAGTTAAACAAATGTGTGGTTCCCCCGAGTACCACTTATCTTTCTTCCCAAAGG
This sequence comes from Phoenicopterus ruber ruber, assembly GCA_009819775.1. NCBI lineage: Eukaryota > Metazoa > Chordata > Aves > Phoenicopteriformes > Phoenicopteridae > Phoenicopterus > Phoenicopterus ruber. The sequence goes on from CM020216.1 coordinate 58,546,846, forward strand.
GCATGTGTCCAGATGCTTTGTAAGTTGGGTTGTCAACAGCTGAGGCTTGTGGCCAGATTCACATGTTCTCCACCTTTTTGCTTGTGAGCTGCAGGAGACTCATCTCCAGAGGGACAGTTTTTCATAACTTAATTAGATTGGCGCCATTCGCGCAGCTACAGTTTCAGGTTGGCTCAGCTTTACTTCTGCTCCAGCTCTCCAGTTCAGGGGATTACAGTAGCACTGAAATTGGTTCTGAACTAAATGTTTGGCAACTACCTCAGGTCAAGGAGGCAATTCGTGTTACTCCTGTTGCTAAATTAGAAATAAATAAATAATCAATGTGCAGCCCTTAATGAGAGACTAAGAATGAAAGACAAAATGTTTTTGCAGCTCTCCACTTTCCATGTACGTAGGAATATGTTGCATTTTTTTCCCATGAATGAACAACTCTAGTCTAGTAAACCACTTTAGTTGAAGGAGAGCAATCTCCAATTGCATCCTCTTAGCATGGATTTACACCATGCTTATTTCAGTGTAGCTTTAATCAGCTGGGAATCCGGATGGGCTAACCAAAAATCAGCCAAAGAAGACGTGTTCCCACTGGAGTTTTCGATGGTTTAACTGAACCAGTTTAGAAATGGATCGGAGTAAAATCAGTGAGATTTTTTTAGCATGGAGACAAAGCCCTTAGCCTTGACTAGCTGTATGCTTCATACTACTAAACTGCAACTCAAGAAAAAGGAGATTTACAAGCAGTGAGTGTAGACTGGAGGAAAAGAAAGAGCAGGGCCACCTTTCCAAGCACTACATGTAAAATGGGTGCCTCCTGCCTGCTATGTGTAGACGTTCATTAAAGAGAACAATCTACAAGTATCTGGGCTCGCTTCCACTCCCTGTGAGCCACAGAGACCCACAGTCATCATTGGGGGGGGGGGGGGGGGGGGGGGGGGGGGGGGGGTGTCCCCTGTGTCATGTCCCCCCCCAAGCTCCTTGTTATGGCTCATATTGCACATGGGCCTGCTGAGGTTTTCAGGTTTTACCTGGGCAGCCAGTAGCTGGAAAGTTGCACACTTGTGACTTCTTCACCAGCTTCAGTGACAGATTGCAACCCATCCCTAGCAAGCAGTTTTGAAGAAGTCAGCTGATAAATGGCACTTTAACAGGAGCCAGGTGGAATAAATTAAAGGGCATCTGGCAAACCCTCTGTAAAGGAAGAAATACAGGTGTTTGCAGGGATGGAGAAAAATGACCACTCTGGTAGAGAGCTAATAAGAGAGAAAAAAAAGTGTCTTTTCACATCAATTCTGAAAGCAAAACAAAACACAGACAGATCCACAGTCCAGATTTTCTCACCTGGATATAAATAAATGCAATTAGACCTTGCTCTGTCCAACTCAAGATTTTTGGTGCAAAAATTCTTCCTGCTACAGTGCTTACAAGACTGGATTTACCTATTTACTGTGGGTACTGATTGCTTTGTGACTTTTCACTTTGTCTGTGATATGAGTCATTTGTAAGCTGGAAGCAAACTGTGCAAGTCAGTTATTTGCCTGTCTGTAATACTGAACAAATATTTTATAAACGGATTCAAGCCTGTGCTTTTTTGTGACCTGTCTGGGGCAAGTGCTCCTCACTTCAGGGCCTGAATTTTGAGTCGTTGCTGGATCTGCACAGATGGCCACATGCATCATTTGTACCAGTGCCTGAATCCTGACCTTAAGAGAGAGCCTGTTGCACTGATTTGTCCATAGAGGGCAGGTAGGGCTTTCATGCTACCCAGTCGCTTACTTGGCACACATCTGATCTCCCTAGGATCCCTCGGTAATCATGGCAGGGGGCGAGGGAGAAAGAAGGGGTGGGGGGTGAAAGAGATGGGCCCCTCCGGAGGGCAAATCAAAGCAGACGCTTAATTTAGGTACACTGAATCATCCGCTGCAGGAGTTTTTATCTTTCTCCATGGACCGGTGAGAGGCTAGAGAGACTGGCTGAGTGACTCGGCTGACCATGGTTGGTGGTGTGAAAGCTCTCCTCACCAAAGCCAATGAAAACATCGAGAAACAGAGCCATCCACGACCTCTCTAAGTAATTTATTTGCCCTCATTCTTAACACTTGCTGCCAGCTCTCTCATTTGATCTGGTTTGAGTTCTCCTCCTTGAACTGTTGTGATGGCTTTCTCTGCTAGACGGAGAAAGATTTAGTAGAGACCATTTCCATCCTTGCAGAAATCGAGTCGCCTCTGAATCTTCTTTGTGATGACAGGAATAAACTCTCTGAAAGTCTCTCACTCAGATGCAGTTTTGCCATTTATTGTGTGGCTTTTTGGCAGGTTTTTAACACTCCTTTGGCAGTCATGGCTCGCAGCCGCAGCCAGCGCTCCAGGGACAGAGAGCAGTGCCCTGCTTCTCCTCTGCCCCCCCTTCTCTTCCAGTCCACCTCCTGCTCCCAGCCCAGGGCAGAGGGATATCGCCCCTGGGGTTTTCCGCTTACCTACAGCCCAACTGTGTATTACAGACCAGTATTTCTGAAGCAGAGCTCTTTGCAGGATGCCTCTTGAGACCCCTTTGGCACAGCTCTCAGGCAGAAGAAGATGCTGCTGAATTTAAAAAGTTACCTGTTTCCTAATGGAGTGGAAGATAATTTGCCTTCTCATATAAAATAAATTCCTTGCCACTCCTTTCCAATACAGAAGTAATAGGTAACTATTTCAGCCTTTTCTATATCAACATTACCAGTTTTGCAATTTCTGTCTATCATTGCTAGGATTATTTTTTGTTCTTAATGTATTTTTTAAACTCCTTGTCCTTCCTAAATACAGGGAACCTAAATATGTTCCCCACTGAAGGACCATTTCCATCAAGGCCCACAGCTTCCCTCGCTGCATTTCTGCATTTCATAATGTTATCAATATTCTTTAGTTTTTCCTCCTTATTTGTTACCTGTTTAGTTAGTAATTTCCAGTTGCTGCTGAATTTGGATAAGTTTTTGGCTTAAGCTCCAAGCTTGATTGTGGAGGGAGGGGGATTGACTAACTATTTCTCTTTTATTTTTATTATGCCTGCACAATTTTCATTCAAATTTTTTCTATTTAGATTTTGCATCCTAACTAATTTGGCTTGTAGTTTTCAGAAACTTTGGGAAATCTCTTTAATGCAACAGTTGGGTATATTAATCACTACTTGCAAATCTCCTCTCTTTGCCCATACTGAATGTAATCACACCACAGTTAACGGTCCCAACGCAACCAGCCACTTCCAGCTCAGGAATCAATCAGCTATCTGCCTTAATGAGGTCCACAGTAAAAAGTCATCTCTTTCTGTGTGCAATTGCTGTATAAGTATTATCTGCTAGTTTTAGAAACTCTAGACTGTTTCACCACTGTATCAACAGGACCTCAAAAAATATTTTTCTCAAACTTGAATCACCTATAATAACCAACACACTTTTTTCTCTTTCCTGTGTAAAAGACAACTGCTGAAGGAATAAATCAGCCTTTTCTTTTCCTTGGCCAAGTGATGCTGAGAGCTCCCCATATTTCCTTTTGGGTTTTCTCTATGAGAGCAGTCACCCAAATTCAAGATTTCTCTGCTCTCAGTGAGTCCCCGGGAGGTGACGGCACCCAGAACACATGTCTTATTGCTCCTTGTATTCCTGATGAGATTACAACATCCTGGTGTTGGAGGTTTTTCAGCCAGGCTAATGCCATTTTTTATCTCATTTCCCCTCTCCAGTTACCCCCAAGTCCCAGAATTAATATATAAGCATCTGAAAAAAATTGTTCATCCTTTGATGTTCGTTATCAGATCAGCTTGATTCATGTTTGTCATGCCAAATGTGAGATTCCTCTCTACTTGCCTTGAGTTGCTAATTTAAAATCATCCAGAAAATACGACGAGGAAGATCCAAGCCCCTTGGTCTGAGATGCAAGGCACCCCACCTAGTCTTCCTGCTGCAACGTGTGTTCAACAACACAAACACCATCAGCTTCACACCAGCCAACACAGCCACACTGTTGTCTGCCATCTTTAGTGTCATGCTCAAAGGACTAGAAACCTCTGCCACTATTGCTTGAGTACTTTTCTTCTTCATCCCCACTCTGGCACTACTGCACAGTTCTATATGCAGAGGATACCTTTGACACAAATAGTTACAATGCTTTGATTATACAAAAAAGTAAACACCATGGATGAAACTTTTTGAAGCTTTTCTCCTGTTTTTTTGACCTACCTAAAGAAGCTAAACAGCTTTGGTGCTGGCTGGCAACAGCTAAGTGGTTTATTAAAGTGTATTTCTGAATGAATAGCTTTGTACATCAAGCTTCAAAGCTGTTATGAAAGTCCCAGTGAGCACCACCTTTCAACATTTTAACCAAAAAAAAAAAAAAATCCAGCCCTACAGACCTGGGGTTTCAGACTAGGCTTCTTCCTAGCATGGTGATGCTGCTGCAATACATACGATTAAACTAATCCAGCTGTAGAATAAAAGATTTTGCCTTGCATTTATCTTTTAACAAGTATTTCTAGCCTAATAAGACTACAACTTAATTGCATGAGCTTGTAAGTGAAAGAAAAAACACATACATGTTTTGTTTAAAAATAGCATAGCCAAGTATTTTACTAATTTTTAGATCTATGGAGGCACTTCTATTGTTATTTGTACTTTAAAATCACACTGAAATTGTTGTTGATGTTTTCTTTCACTAGTTAGCAGTTCCCTGCAGTTGCTTCCATGCAAATGATGCTCAATGTGAATAGGAAAACCCAACTTTAAAACTGTCTAGAAAGGGAAACAAGAAACTGTATGTTTCTTGTGGAGTCTGATTCTGTGAAAGTTTCACCAGCCATCTCTCAAAATTGTGTGTATGTTTCTAGTGAGGGCTGCATTTTTTGTCAGTAATGCTTTTTCGTGTCTCCATTTTGTGCACTCAGGTTTGTGTGTGATAAAGAGCCTGATTTTCTGAAGGCATTAACCATCTAACTTCTCGCACTTGGGTTGCTTTAAAGTGTTTCGAGTCCCATAGAGCTGAAGCAATCAATAACTATTAGTTGTTCCATTGGGTTTTTTTGTTTTTAATCAGGCCCCCATTAGAAGCATGTGAATGTTTTTGGTTTCCATTCTTGTTTGAAATGAAGCCAGATATCAAAATCTGGAAGTCCTTTGCAAGATAGGGCTTCCACTCCCTGGTTACTTTATCGCGAGTGCCCAAAATGAAGCCGTGAAAAGAAGACCAAAGTACAAATGCTAGAAAATGAATTGTGCTTTTCATCGTTCTTGTGGTGTTTTAACCGTTGGCAAGTTGTGCCTATAGATAGTGGATTTATAGTGATTTACCTTTAGCCTGGCTTTGGCTCCCTTTACCATAGTACCTGGTGATTGCCTGAGCACCTGGGCTCTCGAATGAATCATCCACACTGGCTTCGGAAGTAAACCTTCTCAGCGAAATAGCAGCAATATCCGGACTGGCCATCGGTTTCTATTCCGTTCAGCCTCAGCTGATATATTTCATATGTTTTTGTAGCTGAAGCTGGGCCAGGACTTCTCTAGCTTTGACAGGAGGGCTAAATGAGAGCAGGGAATTTTATGTGCCTCTTCCCACAGCATTCCAGTAACTGTGCAGGAAGTCATTGATCAATGGGATTTAGGCAACGTGCACAAGAAAGGTACGTGTGTGTGGCCCGGTGGCCTTTGCAGCATGTGCTATGACGACACCACTCTCTGATTCAATAAACGGAGGGATAAGAGACTAGGTGGTAAGCCACACACACCACGTTTATGATGCATCTCTGTAGCCGAGCGAATGCAGTGTGGTCTGGTTTTAAAGCCCATTCTATAAGGCTGCATGTTTCTTACTAACGCTATGGTTTAGATGTGGTCATAAGCAGAGTGATTTTCCTGGAAAATTGCTTAACATGCTGTCACAAACAGAGGGCAAGTTCCCTGACCCTGTGGCTCATCCAACCCCGGGAACAGGAATGGGATCTGACCTTTGGCAGATCAATTAGGTTTGTTTTATTGTCCTGATTTGTACAGCCCCTCCGTGCCATAACCCAGAAGAAGATCTGAAAAGCCATGTCATCTCTTCAGCAGGCTGCAATGCATTCAGGCCACACAGCACAGAGAGGGTAAAAGAGCTGATGCGCCTGCACCCTTGAGCCAGAGTTGTTAGCAGTGATATAGTTTTGCAGGGTAGCTCTGCCCCAAATGAAGTCAAACTCATTCCTAGGATAAGTTTACTGACCTTACTGGAGCTGCATGGCAAGAGTATTTATCCTTTTGTCATGTTGGACATGCTGTGGATATAGAGTGCCCCCCCCCCAAAAAAGTATTTATCCAATAAATGTACATAATTTGTCTGTAATTGCTGTCATTAAAATTGCCATGGAGAGGTCTTCCAGGCCTCTACCTGCTTACATTGTACCAAGAGCTGTTATACTGCAAAGGAAACCTCACCGCAGCAGTTTGTGTGCGTTAGCATGGAAGATGACAGTTGGATTTTTCATCTTTCCTGTGCCTCAATTTCCCCATTTGGCCACATTACGTGGCTCAGGGTAGGATGCAGCTGTAGCAGGGCAGACAAGGAAGGGGTTGATGTCAGTTCAGCTCTGTCATTGCATGACTCGGAGCATAAACTAATGAAGTAAATCTGTTTTCCTTCTCTCTCTCTTTCTTATCTGTGATTTTCCACATACAGAGGAAATGGAGAGGGGGAGGCAGTGAGAGGTTGTTATCATGCAGTGATGAGACAGGCTGTGGAGAAAAAGATGCTACTCCTTCAGCGATCCCAAATGGGCCTCCAAATCTCAGAAGAGCTGAATATTTCAGCTGAAAGAGTCAGCTATGAAATAATCTTTTCCCAGGACACCAAAATAGTTGTCATTATTGTACAGCATCCACAGTCCATTGAGCTGAATGGGGGCAGCCCGTGCAGAGCTAGTGTTTCAGTCTGTCCACCTGCAGCCCAGTAAATAATGGCGAGGATAGTTTACTGTTACAGAGGGATCGGAATTGCCTGGCTGAATGGTCACAATCCAAGAAAATGTGTTTTAATTTAGCTAAATGAAAAGTAATACATCTGGGAACAAAGAGTTCAGGCAGTACCTACAGGACAGGAGACTCTGTCTTGGAAAACAGGATTATAGGGTCATTGTGGTAACTACCTCCACAATAGCTGCTGGTTCAATGGGGCTAAGAGGGCTCAGCTGACTCTGGGAACCTCGAAGCAAATAATGGGACTCAGGGATGGCAGAAGCATTGGCAGGAGCATCCCTGGGCTGCAGCACCAGGTGGTGGTCTCACTGAGAGTCCGCTTCTTAGTGAGAACATGGAAGCACCGGGGAGGACCACTGACACGGTGGCTGGGAAAAGAAAAGCCTTTTTGATAGGTAAGGGTTAAAGTGTGCAACCCAGTCAGCTTTTCTAAGGCAAGGTTTGGTATGTCTTTGTGACACTGGATCACAGCATTTCACTGAGGGGACACTGAAGTTACTCTAATTCAGCTGTGACCTTACTTCCTAATGCTGGGTAATGCTCAACAGGCGGAGATGGTAAAATCACCTCAGGGGGTTACCTTAACAGACATGCCTGAGTCCACCGTAGGAGAGAAACTCTCCAGCATGAGTATGTGAAGTTTGATTGGGATTATCATCTCTGACTTCTCACTCCTGTCCCTTTCTGTCATGGTGGTGGAAAAAAAAATAATAATCTGCCTTTCTCTCAGTTTACTCATTGCTGCAGCTCTGCACGGAGACAGTGACAGTGCCCAGCCTTCAGCTTTAAGGTTTTGGGCTGCAACAGGCCGGAGACTTTTCTTCTCCAGTACAAAACAGGGAGTGTATTGTAGGGTATATCTCTGGCTTTTCTTCACCTTCTTCTGAAGCGTTGGAAATAGATGGGGTAAATGCTTTGGAAAGTGTGAGCTGGCGCAGTACATTTCTCTCCCCTTGGGACCTGCCTGTGGTCCTGCCTGTGATTGCCACCTCCCTGAGGACTTGCTGAGCTCACGGGGGGCCTACATTGCCCTGCAGCATGGCCTCTGAATCACCTGCCAAAATCACTTGGGCACATTGCATGAGCCAGTTCCCTGCTTTGGTCTCTTCTGGTCTTTACCTGTGGCATGGAGCAGCTTCGCTTTCAGAGGGCTGTGCTGCCTTAGTCTAGCTGAAGCCTTCAGGCTCAATATCAGCACTGCTGACCAGCCTGTGCAGCACAGGAGCTCCTGTCAGTTGGTCGTAACGGGCTCATCTTCAACCGTCAGAGCTAGAAGGTCAAAATATGACTTTGAAGAAACCATCTAGTCCTAATAAACAACAGGTCCAAAAATGTGGTTTTCTCTGCAACTAAAGGACATGAGGTCTTAAAATACGCAGAGAGGGATTCAGGACACCTAGGCAATATTCCGGGGACACAGTCCTACATTATTGCCATTAACTTTGATCTCTGTGTTGTCTCATTTACTAGTTCTGGAAGGCAAGGCAGCAGCTGGCTTTCCCAACCTTCCTTAATGACTTTCTTTCCCATCAAGGAGTGCAGAAAGATATTTCATGCTATGGCAGAATTTAAGTCTTTGCACGTTGCTTTGTCCCACCACAACTGCAGACTGACCTCACCTACAGAGTTTGCACTACAACTTGTATTTGAACTTTTACAGCTTTGGACCTCGGGTTTTGGAGCTGCGCTTTAGCCAGAGGAAGGCCAGCTGAGATGAAGGGGTCTGACTCCCACTCCAGACCTTCCCAAACAGTGGGAGGGCTCCTCTTGCGCAGCTCTGATCCGAGCCCATCTCTAAATATAACCATAATGCAATAAAATAATAATAATAAAAAAGAAACCAAGAAATAACTGCAACCTTCCATCCAACAGTGGTTGAGTTATTACCACAGTTACATCACAGCTGAAACAGGTGCAAGGAAATAAGCCTCCCAAAAGTTTCTATTCAGGAGGGAAATGACTGAAGAAAGCAGAGGGAAAGGAGGAAGGCGGAGGTAAGGGTAGGAGCCAGGGGACAGAGCGGAAGTTGTTTCTCTTGGGATGTGGCCAACTTAGTAGCTGTCCAAACCCAGGAGATGTCTCGGATGCTCCTTCTGTTATTGTCTTTGCTTTTTCCATTTTCAGGCTGCCTGCTAGCAGAGAGCATGGTAATGCCAGTATTGTGTTGCCCTCTGAATGCCCTGTTGCCTGAGATTTCCACAGCCTGCTGGGCCACCTTTAGGCCTGATGCAAGCAGACACACATCCTTCCGAGCAGATTTTGTGCAATTTTCAAGGAATCCTTCAAGGACTCATCAGCTCAAGTAATTCTCTCTGCCCCAAAACTATGGGGAAGGGAAGCGATTATGAGAAAGCTCATGTTCCTCCAGCAGCTGCAGTCAGTTTGGGTGGGATTCATCTGACTAAACATAGATGTCTCCATCTGAGCTAGTCACGCTAGGCTCCCTTTATGGAGGAGAATATGGGGAAATATAGGCACAGCTATGAGTCATCCCCTCCCCAAGTCAGTGTCTAAAACAGGTCAGGCGAATCTTGCCCATTTCTCTTCTTTGCTTGTAAAAGGAGCAGCAACGAAGAGGCCAAGTGCAAGTCTGAAAAGTTAGATGAAGCCCATCCTTTATCTGGTGTCCAAACCAAATGATTTGATCTGGGACCGAAGGGCCAAGCTGTGATGAGGGCATTGCTAGCAAATGCCGAGTAACTACAGCAGAGTGGGGTAAATTGGCTCAGCCAGAGCTTATTTCACTGTGGGACAGAAGGCGAGGAGTTCAATGCTGGAGAGGAAATGGCCTAAGAAAAATGCCTGTAAAAGTCACCGTGGGATGTCACCCCAGTGCCAAGACTATGTTTGTTTTGAACCAGAGCAGGTACCTCTGCTTTTCTGTTTGCAGGCTAGAGGTACTGCCTTCCTGACACCACTGCAACTTGCGGCATGACCAGTTACTTCCCCGCTCCCGGCCTCTCTTTCCTTCCCACCTCTCCTTTCCAGGCTTCAGTACAGTGGGCCCATCTTCACATCCCTGCGGAGCATCGGGGTGCTGCTGAGTGCTCACACCCCCAGGCAGGCCTGGAGCAAAGGGCGTTAACCATCAATGGCAGAGCTGTGAGTCTAGGGCACTTCCAAGCGCCATGGACACTTGGGCATCTTCCAGCAGGACATTGGCTGTCTGCGCCCTGTGCTGTAGCTCCTGATGGCTCAGCTCTGCCCATGTCCTCTGCCCAGCCGCCTGGCCTAGTGCTGAGCTGTATGTTGAAACAGAGGAGCATTTCCCATGCTACGTGTGTGTCAGGGACGCGTGGGGAAAGGAAGTGCAGCGGTTGCCAGAAGCACCAACAGAGTTACTTTATGTTGTTATCTGATGAGAAAAGTAATGAAGCAAAAATGCTTTGAGCATGCCATGAGCCAGCTCCTCTGTCGAGGGATTACTGCTGAGGACTCTCAAGACCTTATGTGCACCCATGACTGTAACCCATGAGTAAGAGCACGAAGCATGCACACAAGGTAAATAAATGGTTAGAGGGAGCTGCTCCAAGTCAAATTCCTCCCCCCCGTTTTTTTCTTTTCCTTTCTCACCATTGAGAAACAAACAAAAGCTCAAGTGATGTCATGGGGCAATGCATTTGGCAAGTTTCTTGCTGCTGGGTCCCAATATGCAACAAGCCCATTTACTGACTCTGTCTTTGCATTCGCCAGAGGTGGCACATGCAGAAATTACAGCAGAGCCCAGCAGTACGAAGCAGGGTGCAGAGGAGACATGAGGCTTTTCAGATCTGCTGCAACTGGTTCCTCTCAGTGCTAATCTGAAGCTAGCACATGGGCCAAGTGCCGAATTTCCAACTCCCTGCTGTAGGTCATTGACTGATAGAGAGGGGCTGGTGCTGTAGGGGCCTTTAGTTTCCCTCCCAGAAAAATCAGAAAAGTGAGTTAATGTGCTTAAAAACAGACAAACAAACAAAAAAATCCCTGTGTGTATGTATATGTGTTTGCACAAGCGGATGATGTACTTTGGAAAGACCTAAGGAGTGGAAGTCCTCAGAAGCTGATGTGGGAATTTAGGACCTCTCCTGAACTCAGGACTTGGGGTCCTCAGCCTCAGCAGCACTCTGATGAATAATTTTGTGTGGGACTTTTCAGAGATCCCCTTTCTTTAGCTGCTAGGCAGAACTGGGGTTCTGGTGCCTTTAAACCTGCTGAAGGATTTGGTATCAAGGCAGCTCCTTGCTCTGTGCTTGGATATTTCTGGGAAAGCCATCTGGGAGGTAAGGAGAGGTATGTGCATTAAGTGCCCTCACTTGGAGTTAAAGGGCTGAGCATGCTTCTGCTCCCTCACCCTGCTACAAGCAGCTCACTGGGATGAACAAAATGGTTAAAGGTGCATGATGAGAAAACAACCTGGTAATTGCATTATCCCCAGGGTGGGGTGGCAGCCGGTCACAGGTATTGAGGTACAGCCCTGGGTGAATGCTGGCTCTTGTTCCTTCCCTCCGGCCAAGGTCCCTCTCCGGAAAATAACGTCTTTGCTCCTCATTCATTAACACCCTGGCTGCGGGATTTGTGTGTTCGAGCCAAGCGGCACAATCTGACCTGCCCTGTACGATCGAAACAAGCTGTCCCAGATAATCACCTCCCTCACTGGAGGTGCAAGCGCACGGGGTGGGATCTCCAGGGACCCCGCGTGCCTGCGCCCCATGGCTGGATTGGTACCCATGCCTATTAATAGAAATAGAGGAAGGGATTAGGAGGGGAGAAAATCATAGCTCTTTCCTGACAGCGCCTAGTTCTGCTTAGGCAGAAAGCCTGTCCCGTGCTGCTGGCTCACTGCAGCGCATCACCCCAGTCGCTGTACACCTTTCTTTCTATCTGTCATCTACACTAGGATATGGGGGGGGTTGCTGCAGAGAGCTGAGAGTCAACCCCACGCAGCTCAGCCCTCTGTGGCACCCGAGCAGTGTGTTTGCCTCACACCGAGGTGGCCAGCCCGTATGAATTTGCTCCAAGATGCATCCTCTTGTCCTTTGCTTTCAGCAGTTTGGCTAAGTAGCTTGAAGCTTTCCTGAAGACAATGAGGGGCAACAGCTGAAACCGTGGATCTGCTTCCTCCACTGAGAAATATATCCAGAAATGTTTCACTATTTGAGTCCACTCAAAAAGAGAGCTGGACTGGACCCCGTGCAGCTCTGGGCTTGCAGCGCTCCAAGAGCCAAGCAGGCATGTAGGCACTCTCGCTTTAAGAATTGATTTCCTAAGTGAACTGTCAACTCCCGGTGGCTAGAAAAATCTGCAAACAATTTCTAGTCACTGAACAAAGCAAATCTTTGTACTGTGCTGTAATAGTTCATTATTAAATAAAGGCTCCTTTGTTAGGCTATAAGAAATGGTGTGTACTCCACCGCTCTTCACAATGTGCCTTGGTGTGACTTTGCAATGCATATAAGATCATATTTCATGTCCCGTGAAAAGATGACATAGGGGGTTATTTTAATTTTGGTAGGAAAAGCACAGGGTGAAGCAAAGATCATAGCGCAGCTCTGATGATTGAACTTCATTGTTGATGCATTTGATTCGTGATTCTATGAGAGGACCCAGAGACGGGACTTTCTCTCATTTGCAACAGGGTAAATTAGGAACAACATGGACAAAATTACTAGTGAGGAGAGAGAGGGAAAACTTTAGCAGCTGCAACTCCTACAAGTTGTGTTACTGGGCTGTCTTTTTGCAGTTCCAGGCTTAAATGAGTCAAAACAGGAATCAAAGGGCATCAGTGTTCTCCCATCCAGAAAGGCAAACGTGTTTCCAGCTCCCTCCCTTCTTTCTTTTGCTCTGCACCCAGCAAGCTCCTGGTAATCTGCCAGTTTGGGCCCTACAGCTGCAGAGCCCTGTTACCCTGCTCAGCGTCTGCTTGTGTCGCTTGTTGGCGTTGCTTTGCGGCAGATCCGGCGGCAGCACAGGCATGGCAGCCGTAAGCCCTCTGCCTGTATGAGAGGGGCTGGGGGGGGCAGACCTCGCTTCACATGTTCCTCATCCACACGGCCCAAAATGTTTCCCCAGTCCCCAGCTTTGAGGCGTGGGATCCCCCTCTCCCTGCTGGCACAGGGGCCCTTAGGCTTCAACGCTACTAAACTCAGTGTTTTCCTTTGCGTTTCATTCAAACACGTTTTGACAGTCTGTGACCTTTTAACCAAACCCGTCAGACCGTCATGTAAGCTTGCGTCCCCCATAGTTTTTTCTCTTGCGATGTTTTGCATGGGGTTGGCACGGCATGAACAGGGCTGTAGCTTTCCTGCTCCTTCCTTCCCCTTCACACCATCGGGGCCATGTGAGACCCCCAGCACCGGTGCTTCCCACTCAGCTGGAAGAGGTGGCAGCCAGGGCCAAAGTGGGTGTTGGGCAGATGGTTTCTCTGAGCCCTGCTCACTTTCGGCTCTTGGCTGGGCTGTAAACGGGACTTTTCCGATAAGTGTCCAGCCCAGCTCAGGCTGAGGCTGCTAGCTCCCATCATGCGGGTGATTCATATGCCATCTAATAATAGCAACTCCCGGCCATGCCAGCACAATAACTGACCATGGAAAACTCCACACTGCTTTGGGCTGCAGGCCCATCAGCGCTCCCAAGCTGAGCTGCCCACGGCTGGTGGTTTGCCTTCGAGGGCAGCGCTGCGCTGCACGGCGCGGCGAGAGGCTGCAAACTGCGCTGCGGGCATTGCTGTGAGCGGTGCTGGTCCTCCGGCCGTGAGCCCTCCGTCCCAGTGGCAATGCCAGGAGGATTGCTCCTCCTGCTACTTTACATACAGCAGTCACTATTAATTACCGCCTCTGCTGGGTAGCAGCCAGCTCAGGTAACTGCACTCAGCCTACCACCCCCGGCCCTTCCAGGGCAAAACTGTGTTTTTCCTTACTTGCCATCCCCAAATGCTGTTTAGAGTGTTTAGAGCATCTGCAAGAAGCTGCTACATGGCTGCCAAATTCCACTTGGCGGCAGAGCTGCTGCTGCCTCTGCTGCTGTGAGGCAGCGGGAGGTTTGCTGGGGATGCCTCATTCACTTGTCCAGATGCTCCCAGGGAGAAGGATGATGGCAGGGCAAAATAACACTCGTGCCCCCCAGACAGACCCTGCACCACCTTCTCCCGTGCCCCTGTGGGGTTTGTCCTGGCCAGTGTTTGACTATCTAAAAAGGAAGGCAGGAAGGTGGCGGTGGAGGTTGGAGAGGTCTCACCCCCGGGAACGTGCGGCTGAAGCCTTGCCAGGCGATGGGTCTACATCTTGGGTGCAGACCAGAAGTGGGGCTGGGGAGGGGGTGAGAAGCACATCAGCACCCTGCATGACAGCCCCAGTCAGTTATTAAGGCTCTCACTCCGCACGGGGACAGCGGTCCCGGGCAGAGCCCACGGGGCGGGAACGGGATGCCCGGGCCGGCGGGGAGTCGGTCAGCAGTCCGGCTCTGCAGCCTGGGCGGCACCGCACAGTGAGCCGGGACTCCCACAGCGTGGCAGCACTGAACTGCTGATGCAGTCTCGGGACATCGGCCTCAAAGATGGCTCTTTCCCCACTGTTTCAAACGTCCGAGCATCGCTGTGGCCCAGGGGGACAACACACATCTAGGGGAGATCGGGTCACTGCTGAGCCCTCGGAGGTGAGCGTCAAATACTGGAGGAGGATTAATTAAAAGCCGGAAAGCCAATGTGTGATGGAGCTGAGGAGACGTGTGTGAAACTGAGACGTGGCAGCATGGCGAGCAGTACTGCAGCACGAACCAGGCACCCAGCCCCACTCCTGGGTGGAAGGACGGAGACAAGGCGAACCCCCTCCCTCCTGCCATCGAACCCTGAGGCTGCAAGCGGGGCTGCCCCCACAAAACCTCCCGCACAGGCGTCCCAGCCCCTCCCCGCTGACTTTAACTCGCGGGGACAGCGGCCAGCCGGGCTGGCCAGGCTGTGCAGGACGTGTGCTCCTCGGCCAGCCCTGCTGCCGTGCCCTCGGCTCCCCAGCTGCCCGGTGGGGCCCCGGTTTCCCGAAAGTCATGGGGACAGGGCCGTGTTGCCACACCACCCACATGATGGCTGGGGGATTTTCCCGGGAGGCAGCTGGCTCATCATTTTGCTTTTCCCATTTGTTTACCTTTCGGGAAGGTTTTCCTTTCGTTCCTGCCCTGTCCTAAGCTGAAGCCGGGGTTTTCCAGTCCCGGGAGCAGGGTGGCATGGGGCGGCTCCCTGCTCTGGCTGCACTACCTGGGGAAGGACCCGAAAGCCAGGAGCCGAGGTCCAGCTATGCCGGCACCAGCAGTGGTGAGGCAGTTGTGGTGCTCACGTCCTGAGGGTCTCAGACATGCTTTTTGGAGCCCTCCTGTATTGCAAAAAGCATGAAATGGTCCCTGGGTGGAGGAGGAAGAGCTGGCCCTGGAGGCCAGCTGCCACAGCCCTGAGGACATGATACGTGCTGCAGCCTTCAAGGACTCCCCTGATTCAAAACTGGGCTGGCCCCATTTTTGCTGAGTGCATGTGGTGGCTCTAAAATGACTAAATGCTATTTTTTTTGCTTTGTTTTTCTTCCTCTAAATCTGATGTTTTCATTGCAGTGGACCAGCATTTACCAGCAAAAAGACTTTGACCAAATACTCATGCTCAGCAAACACACCACAGTGGCACCAGCAAACATAAGCAATGCCGCTATCTAGGGCACACTGGGAACAGCAGTTGGGGTTTTGAGGCTCTCCATTTTTAAGTTTAGTGCAAGGCCAGCCAGGCATGAGCTGACTTTCATGTGCCCATACGTGTCTCTCTTAAAGCGAGGAAATTTGCATCCAAACCTGATGGAAATCCTAAGGTTTTCAGGACAATGTTGACGTAAAACTCATCACCTGGTGTAGGAGCAGGGAGAAGAGAGCCTGTCACCCTGCAGCCTGCTCTCCTGAAGGAAAGTACTTTGAGGACATGCACAAAGAGAGGAAAATCGAGTTCAGCAGTGCACATATTTAACTGGATAAATCAAAGCCTTTACTACTTGCTTTGGGATTGTAGATTTTTTTTGTGACCGGCAGCTCCTCCACAACGAAAAGTCCAAGGAGATTTTGTGATTTCCCGGGCTTTCCGCAAAACAGGGCCCTTTTTGCACCAGCGCTTCTAAGTGAAGCTTGGCAGAGAGGGTTTGCACACAAGCTGCTGAAACTCCAGGAGCTTCTAAAGGCAGAGCTGAGCCTGCAGCAGGCGACCCCAGACCCCAGACGTGTTTCAAACAGAAGATACACAGACTGCGATCACAGATCCCAGTCAAAATGGACATCTCACATCTCTAAAGAGGCCCTGGCGTCAGCATCAGCAGAGAGGTTGCTGGGCGGAGGAGGAGCCCTTATCGCGTTTTGCTGGCTGATGCTCCAGCCCTTTCTTTCTCTCCTGATGCTCCAGATAAACCAGAGCCAGGCATTTTCCGGCTGCCCGTGCCAAGCAGAGCTCAGGTGAAGAGCTGATTGAAACCCAAGCTGTTTCAGGGCACGAAGGTAAGTAAGAAGTGCTATACTGGTTCAAGACTGCACTCCACAGAGCTAAGAAAGGCATTGCTGCCTCCCTAATTGTGTGGCTAGCCTTCGCACAGCTTCAGGCATTTTCTGTAATTGGGAGAAAACAGCAGCAATCTCCAAGGGACCAGCCAAGGAGAGGAAAAAATAGCATGCAATATTTTTGTTTTTTGCCTATGCCACAGCTCAGCCTTGAGAAGAAGAGGAAAGGGCAGGGAGAGGCATCCAAGGCAAGGAAAGGAGTGGACGTGGGGCAGGTGTAGGAGCTGTGCCACCGGGCTCGCTCACGCTGTGCCAGCCTGCAGTGAGGCCATGGGGTGGGCATGGGCTGGGGACAGTGCGCTGCGGACTTAAAGTGACACAAATTCCTTGTAACAAGCGTGGCATGGCGCGTCCCCAGTAACGGTGCCCAAAGGAGAGCGCTTGCCAGCTGGGTCAGCAGCGGGAGCTTCTCTGCTCCAGGGGTGATGTGAAGAGGAGCGAGCAGCCCTGGGGGACAGGCCACGCTGCTTCTCTCTGCGTGGCTGCAAAGGAGAACTTGACATTTACTGTTGCTGGAAGGGAGCCAACCCCGATCCCCACACGTGCTGCGGCACACTTTGCCACGTACTGCGGCCCTGCAGACCTCCATCTTCTGCTGTCCCAGCCCCTGGCCTCACCGTGGGCACTGGGACCTTCTCCCGATGACGCTGTGCCACTGGGTAGCGACAAGTGCGAGGGGGACAGTCCAGGTGAGAAGGCTTCCAGCCTGGGCAAGCAAGAGCCTGCTGTGCAGCCACATCTTTTGGGAAGCTTCTGAGAGGTACCTATTTGCCACTGAGGTCCACAGCGCTGAGGGTTCAATGCCTGATGACTGCTTTCACACGAGGTATGAGCTGGGTTTTTTAGCCCTCTTTCACCTCTGCAACCCTCTGGTGAGAGCTCAACTTCAGCTTCTGCAGCAGGATGACGGACAGGGATGGGGGTGGGGAAGGGGATGGGGATAGGGGTAGGGATGGGGATGGGGACGATGGGGATGATGGGGATGGGGATGGGGATGGGGATGGGGATGCCTCTTTTTTTTCTTTGAAGCTTTGAAGCTCCATCCAAAAAGCCATATTCTGGCAATGCCATGGTGTGGGGTCCCACAGCCAAAGTCAAAGGAGTTTACTGAGAGCAATGGACTGGGGGCTGAAGTGGTCAGCAATGCTAGGAATGAGGCACACCCGCCCTTTCCCAGCAAAAGCCTTCTAGGCAGATAAAGAATTTGGCCAGTGAAAACATTGCCACGACCCTTTGGCACTGTGGGATGTGCTATAGGTCTTCAAAGCAAAACTGCCTCAAGGCAAGATAGGCAAATTAAGTTTTTCCTATGGCTTGGGAGAGCTGGCTGCTCATGTCATGGAAATGGGAAGGCTTCCAGCGGGAAAGGTGTAGCAGGAACGATGCTCAGGATGGGGAAGCACACGTTTCCCACGGTCCTCCCTCAGGAGGTGCTGCCGGGAGCCACAACCCTTTCTCTGCCCAGCCCTATGGGTGCCTCTGCTTTGGGGTTTTCACTAAGGGTTGCTATAGGAACCTAAGTACTTCGGTGCATCCAGCTCCGAGCAGCTCCCTGCTCCCGCTCCCCCTCGCTAGCATGGGGCTGGCAGCACTGGGGCTCTGAGGACAGTGGAGGATGCTCAGGTACAGCAGGAGTGGGGTCGTTCAGTTCAGCTAATTAGTGCTACTATTTCTGTCTCTGGCCTTTTCTCGGTTCGTATCCATCTGGGGCTCTTTTCAGTCATTACAGAGCTTTCCACCCTCTTGGGTTTTTTTCTCTCTCCTCCTCTGTCTTCCAGATTTTTGCCACTGTTTCATGTTGCTGTCCAAGTTATTTGTCTCTTCTGTCTTGCTCCGGTCGTGGGAACATTAGTAATGTTTTTCTGCAGAGCAGGGTGGCTTAGAGACCGCCTCGCAGACCTGACAGCCATCCTAGTACTGCTGGCAAAGGCTGGAGCAGCTCAGCCAGCCCCTGGGAAACGATCCTGTTTACAGTTCATCACCATCTGATCTACCCACTGCTTCTCGCTCCCGCCTGGGCCCGACTGTGCTGCCGCCGTGCTCGGCCGTGCCGAGCCAGGCGGGGAGATGCAGTCCAGCCCGCTCGCTCCCCGCTCTGCTGCCGCAGCCGCCCCGCGCCTGGCTGCGAGGGGAAGCGTGACTCACATGGGCCTCCCACCCATGAGTAACAGTGTTGGTCTATCACGTCTCAGCAGCCGGGGCAGCTCAGAGGGAGGGCGGCTGCTTCCCTGGCCGAGCATGAAATAGGTCACTCTGTCCCCGGGACACGGGTGAGACGGGACCAAGATTGCAAGACACGGCAGCTCTGAGCAGCCTCGCATCACTTGCAGGGGCTGTACCCCACGAGGGGGGCAGGGAACGAGGTGTGTGCGCAGGCAGACACGGGGTGCAGGGATTCCCGTTAAACGCCGTCAGTTCTTCCTTCTTCCTTGCCCAAACCTGCTCCTTTTTTTCCTGGGAAATGCACAAGGCCAGTCTGAAGCCAGCAAGGGAAGACGAGCGGCGATGGTGGGAACACGATGGGTGGAAACACAAAGCGGTTATGTGCTTTTCGGGGTGGAAAGAGGCCCAGGTTATTAAATAGCAGGCAATTTTAGCATGAGTTATTAATATTAGCTGTTTGTACTGGGAAGTGGTGCCTAGGGGCTCCCATTGCACTAATCATGTAACAAAGCCGTGTTCCTAACACAAATAGCTTGTGTTTCAGCCTGCAGAGAACAAGTCGTCTCCTGCCCATTACCCCCTCTCTGAAAAAACAGTATGAAGATTGCACAGTTGAGCCCACAAAAATTGGGAAAGGAAAAAAATGACATTGGGCTGTCCTACAGTGCCATCGCTGGCACCCAGCGAGCCCGGTAACTCCATCAGCACCTTGGGCCCACACCGCCTGTTCTTCCCCTGCGGCTCCCCTGCTTCATCCCTGACCCCGGCAGGTCTGGCCTCAGCATTGTTGGTGATTTTTATGTTGCCTTTGTGCTTGGTGTTTGGGTGTAGTAATGTCACAGCACCTGTTTAGCAGGGGGGGGGGGGGAGGGACTACCTTGCTGATCCATGCTGTGTATCTTGTATTTTTTTCCAGCTTTGCAAACTGCAGTTCTCCTCTCAGGTACATGCCCTTCTGAAGTAAGAAACCAATTTAATGAATTCAATTAATTAATTTACAGCCTTGGCACTAAAGCACAGACTAAAGGTCAACAGCATCCGCTAATTTTGGATGGTACAAACCACGACTGCCCTGCTATTTTTTGTTTTCCTGAGGACTTGGCATTATTTTGAGTTTTACCACATGGAAACACAGGTCCTCCTGCCCCTGGCTGCAGCTTTGCACATGCAGCTCTTCATCGCCCGATCTCAAGTCAGGCTGGAGGACCAGAAATACGGCCTGCAGCCCCAGCCCTTCCCCTAGCAGTGCTCACCTCTGCAAACGCTGTGGCCCTGGTGCCTGACCTCGCACTGCTTGGCAGCATCTTCAGCTGCACTCTTGGCACAGCAACCAACCATGGTGACGACCAGGGCAGGGGTCCCCACGCATCTCCTGCCCTCTTGACATTCATCCTGAGGTAGATCCAGCTGGTGAAGGAGATAGAACTAAAAAACGAGCATGCACGGGGACGGTTAAAGGTAGTGGCGTGATAGCATGGTGCAAGGAGCGTGGAGAGGGGCTGGCAGTCCAGGTGCGTGGGCTCCCTTATTGGAACAGGTGTGCAACGCTACCGACACTTATTTAGCGTGATGCTCTGCACACGTGCATGCGTGCATGTTGTCTTTACTGCGTTAGCATTTAAGAGGTGGGAGTCCCTCATCTCTTCCTACCCGCAGGTGGCTGGTAGGGCTCAGAAATGCCGCATTCACCTCTAAGCCCCTGACGGATGTGTTCTGTGGTCAGCATGGATCCTGGTGCTGACCCCCCCATCCCCGCAGGCCTCCTCATTTCCCCACTGCTCCATCATGTCTTTGTCGGAGGCTTGTCCCATCCCTGCTGCTGACCTCCTGTTGGTGGAGGAAGCTGGGGGGAAGCCACTGTCAACCCTTCCCCCCCCAAAGTGAGCTGATGCTGGAGCATTGCCAGACTCTCGGAGGATTTGGGGTTGCAGCACATGAGATAAAGCACCATGGTCACCATCACAACCCCTGTCCCGCTGCAGGGTCTCCTTCCTCCCTACCAGACCACTCCCAGGCCTCTCCTCTTGCCTCACTGGCTTCTCAGCTGGGCATGCTACACCTCTCCCTTCACCCCTCCCAAACCTTAAGCTCTGGGCTAAATGACAGAAGCTTAATAATGGCTGAAGAGTGAACAAAAAAACCCAAACCAAACCAAAAAGAAGTGAAGATGATCAAATAACAATGTGAGGTTACCTCCCTTGGCCTCAGAAACGGCTCACCCAGTTTGGCCGAGGAAGGACTGCCTAGAAGCTGAGCACTGACAGCTCAACAGAGCGGTTCGGGTCTTGCCGAGGTACGAGCAATGAAAACAAAAGGTCTTGAAATGAGAACAGCTCAGTAACCTTAAAACTAAGCAGTGCTACTTCTTCTATACTGTTTGCCACAACTAACTTGCCATCGCCCATGACTGCTATACTCAACAGGAACACTCACTACGTATGTCCAGCTTTGAAGACGACTGCATCTAGTTCTTCTGCAGGTGATGCAGTAACCCACCGGAGTGGACACCTACAGACTAACCCAGCCAGAGGAGCTTCTCTTCCTCCTCCCCGTGCTTCTTCATGGGTGGCTGAGCCTTTGCAGGAGACCCTTGGTAAGCGAGGTGTGAAAACGCAGCCCCCACGTAACAGCCCGGAGTCTAGCGCAGCTTGGCTTTGACCTCCGAAACGAATGCTGTTGCCGCAGAGTTAACCACGTCGGTCTCGCTCCTCCTTTCAAACACTTTATGTGTGTGACACTGCATTTTCATTTATTTCTCCACCCAGCAGCCCTCAGCCATTTTTCTTTAGGGAGAAGGTAACCGCCCTGTTTTGCTTCCCCGTCGGTTTTTAAAATGTGAATGAAGTGAAGCAACAGGCTGGGAAGCAGAAACAGAAAAGCGAGCGAGCACGAGTGGAAGTGATACACGCGCTGATTGCAACCAGGCTCTCCAGCCGAATGAAAAAGTAACTCCCTCCCCCAAGGAGATATTTTAAAAGCTGAAAGCTAAGAACTTAAGTACAAAGGCTTTTGTGTTTTTATTGACATTGTAAGAAACATTTTTTTTTTCTTTGTTACAAAAGAGCTAAGTGGTTCTGAAAGCAGAAGTACAGTTTATATGTACACAGTGCTACAGACCCTTCAGATCAACCTAAGGCTCAAGAAACATCAGATCATAACTGCAGGTTTATCAAATGAAGACCACTAAGGTCCGTTACAGCCGAACACTATTCCTACCGTACGTAAATGTATTTACACATTTTTGTTTTAAAAAAAAGGATTACAAGCTTTATAAAAAAAAACTAAAAAAAAAAAAATTGAAAATGAACGCATTTTTATCTTACACATCTGCAGGACTGACAACAGTAACTGTTCCATAGGAGACATTCCACCAATCCAAGGACAATAACACGTGAATACCAGAGGTTTACAAGACGTTTCGGACACTATTAACAGTGGTATGCGCTATTAGCTGAATGGCGAGTACAGCCTCATCGGGAAAATTCGGCAACACATCTTGGTCCCTTCTCTTTTACAGGATCAACACAAAATAAGGCACATACATTGCGAGAATATAACCGCTGCTGTTCAGAAGGACGAGCCACTGCGCAACAGGCGTGGGCAAGCCGACCGGCCATTTCATCAAGGGGCACGGGGGAAGCAATGACGGGAAGCGAGCCAGGCAGCCGGCATCTTAGCGCACGTACCATCTGGGGCCATTCTCCAAGGACAGAATAACATCACCTGCTGCGTGGGTGTACGGGGCCATCGTACTCACCAGCAGAGCCCCTCTGGAAGCCCATGGACTTCTCTACAAAAACACCTTTCCTCCACCCGGGCGTACCTGATGGATGAACGCTCACTGGTGACTCCCACTTCGTGGAAGGCACAACTGCCTGGAGAAACACGCACGCTTCACGCAGGCTGAGTGAGGCGGACGTGCCCAAGGCCAACAGTAACGAATCTGGAAGACCCCCACAGAGCCATTAGAACAAAAGATGATTTAGACTCAGGCTGCAGTGCTTTAAAAATAGGAAATGCACGATATTTTCTGCATTTTCTAGTACTCTGGTGTGAGCGGTGGGTTTCCAGCTGCTATGGCAATGCCAGCTGATGCGCCAGCTACACAAAAGCAAGCTTTGGCTCTGTAACTGAAGAGCAGGAGTAGCGGGCTGCCAGTAAACATGTGAGCAATGGTGGTGGGACTTTCCCCAGACTGCCACACATCAAGAAGGAGGTTGGCAAGCGAAAGCTGGTGTCCAGCCTAACAGTGCCATGCTCAGAGAGCCCAGTCTACCTTATCAAGACAAACCCAAAACCCAAGGCAGCCGGGCTACGATGTATTGCTTCTCTCACAGGTACCAAAACAGGCTTTTCAGCATAAACCAGAAAAGCATGAGAAGATACTAAAAGCTGAAAAGTGACACATGAACATAAGTGGCACATACGCTTAATGGTGAAAATGATAAACCATTTGCACAAACTCCCCGGGGACACGGTGGAGTCTCTGGTTCTTCAACTGTGCCAAATCAAAACGGGATGCCTTTCTGGAGCGTGTGGTTTCGGCCAAGACACTTTGTTGGCTCAAGACAGGGGTAAGTGAGTGACGAAGGTTTGTCAAATCCAGGAAGGCAAATTAGCTACTCAAACAGTCCCTTTTAGCCTTGAGCAATATGAATGGCTCCTTCTAAGCTCTGATGGATCACATCTGTTAATAGCTTCCCAGCTTCAATTGGACCAGCAAATACAATTATGAACTGGAAAATTGAGTTTAAAAAAAATAGGTTGGTTTTTTTTTTTAAATATATTGGCTCTATAACAATAAAAGGCTTCTCTCCCAAGCCACCTACTCCCAAGCTGGTCATAAGTCTCCCTGTTGAAATTGTTTATAAACATGTAATTGATGGCTTAATAAACAGCCAGTGATTGGTTACCGAGAACCATCTGAAACACGTCCAGCACGGCCTTTCCTCCTGCATACGCTGCTGTTTCTCCGCAGGGGCGTGAGCCGCATCACAGCGCTGCAACGTACACTGCGGCCACCGAAGCATCCCCCTCCTGCCCCGGTGACCTGCCCGGCCGGAGGCGTCCCTCCTCGCCCCGGCAGCGGGGCAGGGGCAAGGGCTGCGTACGGGCAGCGGGTCGCTGCGGGGCTGCCTCTGGGCGATGAGAGCGCAACAGGGAGCAGCTTCGCCACGTTGCAACAGCAAACCAACCATTTGCCGTGGTGAGCTGTGCCCCATTCCCCGTGCGGCCCAGGGACGAGGGCTGTGACAGCTGGCCATGGGCAGGGACGTCGGGAGGGGAACCGGCAAAGGGCAAAGAGCAGGACGGGGGAATATGTGTGCATGAGACAGAGGAAGGAAGAAATGCTTGCTAAAGATACGGAGAAAGACAGGAGCTGGATGATGATAAAAGCTGTAGGATATTTACATTTGTCTTGATTTCTGACATTCCAGCTCACAGTGCAAATCACTTGGTACGTGCTGTGATAAGCCCAAATACAGCCCCAGCACCAGATTCCTATGATGTTTTCCTACTGATTTACAGCTTCTTCCTCTGATTCTAACAGCCGTTAATAGATCAATGTTATCCGACAGCTTCACTGAGCTGGTATTCCTACACATTCCTCAAATGCCATGCCCTGAATCAGCTGGTATTTCACCTTTTTTTACCGTCAAAAAAAAAGAGTGCTATGGTCTTCTAGCCTATAGAAATCACCTTCTGGTGCTACTCCTAATTTTGACTGGGCTAAAGTTTATCTGTATTTCAAAACTGACCACACTCCCCCTTCTCATTGTATGTCTACCCTAACACCAGCTCCTTACCGACATCAGATCCACGACTGTAAGTGCCTGCACCATTTACATCCCGTAGCAGCATTTTCCTATTGGGATTTAACCGAGAGGTCTGCAAGGGCTGGACTTGCATGCAGCTTCTAGGAGGGGGTGAACTTAAACCTTGGTCTTGTAACTGTTCTCCATCCCAACCTGTTCACCCAGGAGCACTGTGTGTTCAGGGGTGCAGACACGGAGCCCAGCACAGCAAAAAACATGCCAGAAGAGCTAGTGCTTACGGAGCAAATGCCGCTCACCTCTACCAGTGAGTAGCTTCACGACCACAGTGCGTTAGTTCCTATTTTTGCTGGTGTAACTAAGCCTGGGCATTGACACACTTGGCTTGCTTTGAAATGAAATGCACGCTGGTGTCACCACGACAGAGAGGTTGGGTTGGTCTTTTTGAGTTTTGATTAGTTACCAGACATACTTGCTGTTCCGCTTGTTTCTTTGCTATTTTTAATGGCAATTTAAATTTCTTAATTTTCTAAAGCCTGGATACAGTGGAAAAACATTTAAGATTATCAGATTGCTTGCAATCACTTTGATTTATTTGGCTGGACTGAGAACTGGGCCATTCGTTTTCTACTTGTTTTACATGCCATGACCATGATGCTTTTGAAGCCATAACCGTGTGTTATGTCAATGGGCATTTACTTATTTTAAAACACATGATCCATCCACAAAGCTGTTTGTGCTAAAAGGGATGTACAAGACAGTTCCGGCAAAGGAATTGTTACTGCGAATAAGAACCAGTGGCTGAGCAAATTACATCTCAACAATATGCATTTAAAAAAACCAAAAGTCCCCAGTATGGAATACTGCAATTTTGTTATTTCATTGTATGAAATATTCCATAAGACCCTGATCGTCTCCCTGGTGTGCAACGAAGGGATTATAGACTACCCAAATCGCCAAACATGCCCATAATTTTACCATCCAGTCATTTAAAAAAGAAGGCTGAAAAACAGAATACCAAATACTGCAAAAGATGAGAGTCGGACTAAGAATAGCTTTCTGGTCCTCTCCTTCGACTGAAATGGATTAAACATGACACAATCTCAGTATCATTACGCAAGGCAGTGACAGCTATCTGTGTGTGCGCTTACAAAAACCTTAAACATTTGCTAGGGATCAAAGGGCTGATGCTTTTACATTTCCTATTTGCTTGAACCTCCTAATTTCTTGTGCTCCATGACTCTGAAACTACAGCCTAGGGGTACCATGGCAGTGCATTTCTAAACTGGTTGTCCACCTCAGTGCGATGTATCCAATGCATCCAGAGAGAATTTCATCACTGTAGGCTCACTTCACATTGTGCCTGGTAATTTTGTGCCTATATGTATAGGGGGAAAAGTTGCAACAGTTTTACAAGGTCTAGTTTCTTTTGAGTAACAGAAAATTGCAGTGTCATTTCATCAGACCTTTCTTTAAAAAAAAAACCCAAAACAAAACAAAAACATGCACTTCACACGTTTACATTGGTTTACAATTAAAAAAAAAAAAGAAAAAGGAAGCATACAGACATTCAAAAAGGGGGAGAGAGAGAAAAGGGGGGAGGGGGGTATGGGTATAGCAATACTGATTCAAAACTGAAATGGAAGACAGTTTCTCCCTAGAACACTTTAGGGTTTTCAGAGTCCTTATTCCATAAAAGGAATATACTTGAAACACATCCCATTTAGGTGAGATGAGATTGCTAAAATACATACACAACTAAAAAATATGAGTCTTTTTTTTTTTTCATCTGTTATCGCCTAAGGGTTTTTTGTTTTGTTTTGTTTTGTTTTATGTCTATTGCATAACAGCAAGAAACTTGCTTTCTTCTGCAAGTGAGGTCAACAAAGAGCTCATGTCCCCAATAGCCATGTTGGTTGTGCTTACGGGCATAGCTGGGAATGTAAGAGACGCTCGGGGAGTGGTGAGGCGTGAGGAATTGCGGGAGAGATTCTGAATGATACTCGGGCTCAGGGCTCCCGAAATTAAGCTGACGTGGTCCCCATCATCTATGATAGCATCGAAATCAATCTGCACACCCTCTAGGCTGTTGCTGTCAATGCTGTCGACTGTGCTCGACACTTGGTTAGCCCCCGGGGAAAGAAGCTCGGATGAGTTTGCAGTCGCAGTCCCCTGCAGCAGGCAGTTAGCTTCCGAACCAAAGAAAGAACCTGTTTTCATAGCTTGGTGGCTAAAGCCCGTGGTTTGGTCATATAACTGACCAGAGTAATTCTGCACGTTAGAGCAGAACTGCTGTGATTGACCTTGCATCTCCATCTTAATGGTGTTTACCCTGTACGTCTGGTTGCCATCACTTACGTGTCCTTGCTGTTGTGCCAGGTTGTTTCTCAACATGTTTTGCCGTCTGTTGCCGCTGTAATTAGAGCACGGCTGGTAACTTTTGGCCATCAACAAACCTGAAGGCTGGCTACCGATGGTGTGAGACACTGGTGGACAACTCTGCGGCCCTTGATACAGGCTGCTTTGTGAGGTAGGACTAACCTGCCCTAGCATCATTTGACCGGATTGATTGACTCCCTGGTAATGAACGCCATCTCCGACTGGTTGGTTTTGCAAATATTCCTGTTCCATCATATTCCTGTTCTGCATCCCATTTGCCATACTGGTGGCTTGATCGCCGGATGCCATGGGATGGCCGAAATTTTGCTGGTTCCCACTCACTGGCATGTTGCTGCTTCTCAGCTTCTGCCCTTGAATTGCCACGCCACAGGAGTTGTCCATTGCCCCAGACATCATTGCTTGCCTGCCGATGCTTTCGCTGTAAGGCTTATTGGGCTGCACGCTGAAAGAATTACCGGCTCCGCTGCCAAGAACCGTGTTTTGCTGTAAACCGTAGGAACCGTTGTTCTCCACCAGGTTCTGATAGCCGTTCTGCTGGGCCACGTTGCTTCTCTCCAGGTTCTGCTGCTGCACCATCATATTGTTATACAGTCCGAAGGCCCGAGTCTGCTGCACCGCTGAGCGCTGACCGCATTTCAGTTTTGAGGGAGATAAGTCAGAACTTCCTGAGCTTACTTCATTCCACTGAATGGGCAAGTCGCTCTTGTTTGCCTCGGAACCTGCCTGCTGACTGCTCGGTGGAGGGGCTTGGTCAAAGTTGCTGGGGTTGTTGTTTCCTAACGCTGAGCTGTGATGCATTTTGTTGCTGTCTAGGACGTTGTTCAACAAGTGGTCGTACATGCCCTGGTTCTGGGAATTCAGATACTGAACCACGTCATCTGGCAGGAGATCCTCATCGTTCAGACTGCCACCCGCTTCCATCGTAGCAGCCTCCAGGGCGACGTTCTCGCTGATGCTCGGAGGACAGGGGGAGCTGAAGCCGCGGAAGACGCCACCCTCAGAACGGGTATAGTTCTGAAGAACAAGGTTGCGCTTTTCCATGGATGGAGGCAAAGCAGGAGGGTTAAAGCTATTAAGACTGTTGAAACGCTGGACTCTAGGGACAGAGAGGTTGTCGGAAGCCATTCTTACTGGATCACTGGCTCTCCTCGTCCCATTTCCTAGAGCATCGTGAGACAGAAAATGCCTCCTGCTGTAACCATTTGCCCCACCGTCACTACATCTTCGAGGGGCATTCACTGGAGGCAGTGGAGATACTCCGGACTCCCTGCAGTCACCCAAGAGTGCCATCCTTGTTTTGAGGCTCATCCTCTCCATGTTAGGCAGTGGAGTTGGTGGGGGTCCACCAGTAGCTGCTGCATATTTAGCTTTCAGCCTGTATTGCTGGGCCGGGGTGAGGCTGAGAAGACTTGGCAGGTCATCACACTGGCTCGCTTCACTGGAGCGCCGGGAGGCATCCGTCGAGATGGGGTCATAGGAGTCTGCAACACTCACGTTCTGCGGTCTCCCCTCCGCCTGGGAGGCATCGCTGGACCTCCGGCTGGAGAAGCAAGGTGAGATTCCAGAGGACCTGCGGCTGCTCAAGTAGGCTGAACTGATTGTGCTAGTATTGCTGTCCCTCCTGTTCAGCATGTTCAACACAGTGATGTCCGTGCTCGAAAGTTCGTTCCTGTTCGGCAGAATAGTCATGGATCCTCCTACACTGCAGCTGCTGTTCGACTGGGTACCTGGAGGTAAAATTCACAGTTAAACGAACGGGCATCACCTAGAACCTGGTACAGAAAACACCCAGTAAAGAAGTAAGGGGAGTACAGAGGAAGAGCCTGCATCATCACAGCACATCATAGCAGTGCTGTTTCTTGAAAGAAGTAGGGATAAAAACTGCGTCCTTAGGTTAAAAGCTAATTCAGAGACTCAAGGGTAACATTTCATTGTGAATCCCAGCACAAAATTTATAGGCCATAGCCACAAACTGTCATCAGCTGGTGTAGTGCTCCAGCCTGCAGTGCAGCTATGCTGACTGATGTGCCAGAAGGACACATTTGTAAGGGAGCTTTTTATAGGCAAAATATAATTGAACAGGCATTTGCATGGAATGGCAAAATATACAAATTGGAGGCTATTCAAGGTCATTTCTAAGACTTATTGAAATATTCTTGAAATAACTCTTAACAACTGCAAAACATCTTTGCTGGTTTCCTTGTTTTGCTTTGTTTTGAAGTAAACAGAACACATTTCTTAATTTCACATAGTTTCTTTTGATTGAACGGGTTTCAGAAAACCTGGGCTGTCACTGCTGGGTGGAGTACAGAAACCTACGGGCACGTTGTAGGCAATGTAGAGGCAGCAGGGACATACATTTTGGCAATGAGCAGCTCCTTGTATGAAAACAACAATGGGTCTTCAGAGTTTAATCTCGCCTTGCTCCCGTTCATGGACATCTGTCCTTTGTAGCAGTACCATCTGTATTTATGATTACTTATATATGTGGAAACAGTTTATTTAAAGGGCAGCCCAACACATCTATGGAAGAGGTCCCTTGCTAAGGCCTCATCTGAAAGACTTCCATACACTAAACTGGCAGGTATTGATTTCATCTGCCTTGCCTCAAAACAAGACAGGATTACGATGATCTTGGGTCCAAACCTTTAACTGTAGGGAATATTTAAAACGTGACGCATGGCTCCCTTGCTGGCCCCTGTTCTGTAAAACACGGGACTATCAGACTTCTCTCAGGGTGGGTAGTAGGACTTGTAATGAGGGGATAAACAGAAAGTGATCAATTTACGAACCATTCTCACAGCTGCTGAGTTTCATAAGCTGCACTACTCTTTTGCAAGGGTTGCAAGATTGAGCTAGCGAGCAACGAATTTAAGGACAAGAAGCGTTACTACCCCTGTTACGTGTATCTCACCATTTCCTATGAGAGGCGGCAAGGTCGGGGCTTTGGAAGGTGGAACGGGGTTCAGTCTTGGAAGCATTCCATTAACTTGTTTCAACCTTTCTAATTTCACTTGCTCCATCCATTTGGTCCCTGTCATATTCCTCCTGGCCTGTAAGCCAAGTGCTGTGGTGGCTGTGGAAATGGTAGAGTCCATGATTGGGGTATCATCGATGACACTGAGGTCTCCTACACTACCACCACCGGTCAGAGAAAGCTCGATCCCATTGTTGGAATAGTTGCTGATGGGGGACTGTTCGCTGCTGCATGTAGACTGACCACCAGGGCTTGGCTGAGA
The DNA here is from genome assembly GCA_009819775.1 of Phoenicopterus ruber ruber. Taxonomy (NCBI): domain Eukaryota; kingdom Metazoa; phylum Chordata; class Aves; order Phoenicopteriformes; family Phoenicopteridae; genus Phoenicopterus; species Phoenicopterus ruber. The sequence continues at coordinate 58,576,938 of CM020216.1, forward strand.
TGTCTGTTGGAGTGAAGTAAGAAACAAAAGAACATGAGGATTAAGCAAACAATGTTAACAAGAGCACTTGCAGCAAATGCGGGTCTAAATGGAGCCAAAGAAAACCAAATGGAAAGAAAAGTTTAGCATTAAATGATGATGGTGATCGTTCATTAAGAGGCTTTCTAGAATATTGATTTTAACTGCAATGAATGCCATTGCAAAACTCAAGATTAAAATCAACTTTAATATTTTGCTGATAGTATACATTGTATCTACATGAGACATTTAGTTCAGTTATTCCCATAATTGCTTCTATCACTTCATGTCATTTGTGAGCAGGGATGTATGGATACTCTATCTTGGGTATGCGCTGTTCCCAATTGAAACTGCAGGTCAATAAACCAAATCAGAACTCAGCCACGTTACGAGGTCTAATTTACAGGCTTGCAGCAAGCAAACAAACAAACAAGACTGCAACAACACTGGAATTTGGGTTTTTTTAATTAGGCTTGTGGCTAAAGAATGTAAGTATTTTCCAAGCTTAAGGCTCATTGTTATGAGCAGCGGTTGGCCTGAAATGTTGGCATGTAATGAAACAGGGACACAGCATCAGTGCAAAAATACTGTATCACATTATCAGCGTCCTGTGACCCTAGCAGCACGCTCTAACTTACACCATCTCTGCCCTAAATAAGAAGGTGATGATCTACTGAATCAAATCCTTCATTTTATTAGAATTTAAGAATTTAAATTTAAGAATATAAGTACACAGTACAGCCTGCTAATCTACGGGTATATAAACTACCGCAATAGCTGCTTCTTTCTTAACAGACTGTTCCCTGCTGCTCTAGCAGAATTGTTGCTGTGGGGAAACACAGGCTTGATTTATATTTCATACTCATAAAGTTCTCGTAAAAGAATGGGAAAATTTCTCTGACAAACTGAAACAGACAGACTGACAGACAAAACAGACAGTAAGACAGACAGAAATCTCTGGACGTAGTATCTTACTGTAGGTTGTATCAGTGTGATCACAAATCTGTGAGGCATGCAGTATCATTTTGCTCCCAAGAACAGTTTCATGTAAGTATTTAACTTTTGGGGTTTTTCTTGGGTTTTTAATTTTTTTTTTTTTCCTGCCAGCCCGTGATTTTTTTGCACATTTTACTGACGAGTGCTGGCTAGAATCTCTGAGGTACCAGTGACAGCTCTCACTCTTAACATCGGTGAATGAAGACACAGATTCATGGCAATACTGTAGCTTCATATGCCCCTGAAGAGTCCATTAACATGCAGTAACTATTTATTATTTCTAACTCGAACGATGATACTTAGCATTTATGAGGCCACACTGAGCATGTTCATTTCCAAATCCTGGCCATGGCAGATTTGGTGACAAGAATAGAAACGACTGTTATTACACTGAAGAGAGTTTTTGCTTCTGGAGAATAGCTCCATGTCGTATGGAATAAGAGTCCTAATGGTCAGAAGCCTGTTCTTGTAGCCACGTGTCAAGATCACAGCGAGGTAGGTTACAGAAGAACTGTATTGTGGGGAACATACATTTCTAGATGTGCAATACAGAAAAAACCGGATGTCTCATCTAGAGGGGAAGGTACACAGACATTTCTGAAGACATTTCACCAATATAAGCCAGATTTTTCACATGTCGAGTGTTGCAAAATGCTCACAGCACATTACATTTGGGAATGAGTTTGATGGATTGCACATTACTAAATAAAGGAATGATTGGACAACAGGCAGAAGGCTAAAATAAAGACATAAATAATGTTGCAATAAGAAAAACAGCAGAAAAGTTAAATGCCCTCACCTTATTACCCACTGTCCTTAGGAAGTTAGAACAAGACATTTAAGAGCATTAGGCAGAAAAGACATTGGATTAGTTGAAAAACAGAAAATGTATCTTAATTCATACAAGCAATGAAAAGCAGGAAAAACAGAATTGTTTTTAGAAGATATTTTTCAGTGAGAAATATTTAATACTATGCAAGCAATCAGCATTAATACCCCTCTCCCACAAATTTTGTTCATGTTAAAACCGTCTACGCTCAACATGCGTCAATAATGCTACAGATTTACCTAGCTAAGCAAGAGGGGAATGGGGTTTGCTCCTTTGTAATCTCAGGTAGTTATCACCAAGATGGCAGAGGATCTCCTTTAGACTTCAGCGGGAGTTAACTCTGGGCCCTTGGAAGTTTCTGAATTCAGGATTAATACTCCACAGCTTGGGCACAAGCCTTAGGCAAAATATAGCAGTAACTCATATTTCAATGAGTAACCACTTTGAATTGCAGCATGATTAACAATATGAGCAGAATTTGGAGGACTCATATTTGCAGTCCCCAAGGGTTGAGTCCAGATGAATCGTAGACCCAGATGTGGAAGAGGATGGAATGACTGCCTTTGCTAGTTTTAACCCTCATGGAGAGGATGGAAGGCACATGAAATGCAGGCAAATGAAAGAACTACTTCTTTATTTAAGATACCATGTCAAAAAATGGAGTAAGGTCCTTTCAGCATTCAAGACTATACTGGTTTAATGCGATACATTAAGGTAAACCAGTGAAAAGATCTGCAGAGACTCTTAATTCAGCTCAATTTAGTTAAATTGGAATTAGGTTAACTTGGTCAAGTTAAATTAAGTATCAGATTAACATAAGAGGTCACATCACAATAGAGATCAAATGTTATCAAAAGATCTCCTCCTGCTGTTTAAGTAAGTCAATTTATCCTGCTTCAGTTTGATCCATGACTCGACAACCTCAAGCCGCTAAAATCTGATTGTTTCCCCAGGTTCTCCAAAAATTATCATCATCAAAATCATCATTTTAGTCTTTTGGACTTTGGGGTTTTTTGCACTCTGGTTTTGAGCCTGCAGGATTCACATTCTCTAACTTTCTTCTGTAGAGTGGAAAAAATGCCTTTTTAAAAATGTAAACTGTGATTTTCTCATAATATGCTGATTCCAAAAGATGGAGATTTAAGAGAAACAATTATTGTGAGAGTTGCCAACACTGCACTTACTGTGTATTGCACAGACTAGATGTAATCTTTTTATTTGCTATTTCTTAGGCTCTAAAAACATTTTACAATGTAAACGAAAAACAAAACCTCACAAAAAAACCTAACCTTGTGAGCTAGAGTTTATGGGGTTGAGCATTTCAGAAAGGGATTGTTAACTGGTTGCAAGAAGGTAAAGGACAAAGGGAGCGGCACGGTGTATTGCATACCATTGGTTTTTCTGACTTGACCGCTTTCACTTGGAGGCATTCTTCACGCTTTGAGGTAGTGTTGCTGAGGTCCTTCTGCTCACCAATTGCACCCTGAGTCTGATGGCCTGGTGACCGGGTCTGAGAGTGGCTGCCTGGGTCTCTCGGTGGCGGAGGCCTCGGGTGGATATCTCCCCGCTGCTTCTTGGTGACGTGTGCCTCTGGGCCATGCACGGTCTTCACGTGTTTCCGGAGAGAACTGGGGTCTGTGTAGCGCTTTGTGCACCCCGGTATCTTGCAAACATACGGTTTCTGCCAAGACAGGAAAAACACTTAAATTAGATTTAATTCCACGGGCGACTCCTGAAGAGCTCCTTGGAGCACAGCTGGTGTTACATTTGTACGCTTTCACAGTGAATTTGTTATCATCTAATTTATGGTCTCTACAGTGACTGGACCTAGTCAAACCTATTAATTCTTCTTGTATTTGAAGGTACGCATTAATGCTGCATAGTTTTCAGAGGGTAGAGCCTCTCATGATATGGACTGGCACAGCTTTGACTTATCATAGCAGAAGAGTCAACAGAGCTATAGCAATTTATGAAGACTGGCCTAATTTTCTATCCTGTCCCTTGCCCTCAGCAGTTTGATACCCTGTTTCTAGTATGCCCAGTGCCTACTCCTTGACATTCAGAGGCAAACCACCCCCTTCAAAACATGCTGGGACATTTGTTCAGGCAGGATTATCTGAAGAATTATTTTTTTCCTGGCTCCTTCAGATCACCAGTATAATGTCAAAGCAGAGGACGCAGTACCATAAGCATTTTCACATTGCAGCACTATATGCCCTCATATTACTAGCATCACTAATCACTCATTTTTTTTAAAACCCGCTTCCTTTGTCTGTGAATTTCTCTATTTCACTAAGCAATGTAGAATAAAGTAAATTTACTGTCTTATATTTTAACAAAGACTTTGTTCTTGTATTATGAGAGGATTAGAAAGAAGAGTTGAGCCCTTCCTAAACACTTTAATCGCCTCAGGAAACCAAGTATCATTCACTCACTTTTATTAGTGAATTGTTTCCAAGAAACTACTATTTTAAAGTCTTATTTATACTAGCCTTCCAGAAAAAAGAAAAGAGACCCTCATGCAGAGTTCCTTGAAGAGGTTCTCTGTCTGCTTACACGTGGCACTGCGGAGCCTTTCACAAATGTAGCTTCTTCATGGCTAGCTAAGGCCTGAGCCTGCTTCCACTGCCGCCAGCAGAAAAAAAACTCCCACTGACTTGAACAGGAGCAAAAATGTCGATCGTGATCAATTTAAAGTTGATGCTGAGCTATTGAGGCAGGTTTTCTTAAGATGCTATGGAAGTACGAGTCAGTTAGCTCTCTTTTGCATGTGTAAGGCATATCTGCATCAAGCCATGTCTGCTGCTTTTACATCTGTCTATAGGTTACCTACTTACAACCAAAATGGCACCGTGAGGAAGTGCTGAATTGGGTCTGCGCTTTCCACAGTATTCATGGCACTCCATCAGTATACACTGCCTAACGATATTAGCTGGTTTCATTGTGAAATAACAGTGAAGGAAATTTTTCATTCACCCTTGCTGCTGCACCTACCAGAAATGACGCGCAGCAGAAAATTTTTCATGGTGACTTACCGTTAGACATGAAATCCTGATCTTAAAACACAGGCAGTATGGGTCCTGTCTTTAAGTTTGAGAGGCTCTTACTCATCAACTAGGCAACAAACAGATTGGTTTAGGCAGTGAATGGAAAAAAAAAACCAAAACCCTCAGTCAGCTATTGGCGAGACTTGGTGAACTTCCTTCTACCTTGGTGACAATTCACAAAATTGCTGCTGGGCTTCAGTGCAGTTGTTAGTTGGGCTGCTGAGAGCACACACTGCAGGGATGGGGCAAACTCAGAGATGTGCAACGCTTTCTGCTTCTCTTGTGACTCAGGAGATGCTGCAGGGACCAGGGGAGTGGAAGAAGATGATGCTCCCAGGAGATTCTGCCAGCCCTAGTGAATGCTGCGACAGACCTGACACAGCTAGAGAAGGATACAAGCCTTGTGGAAATGGATATAGCTGCTATGTTTTCCACACCACACAGTCACCATGCTAGTATGTCCTGCCCTTCCAGTACTTCCAGGTTTAGGCTAGAGGTGAAGGAGTACAGGGACAGGTCAAGAGGAGAGACTGGGCTCCAAGATGCGAGACTGAGATGATGTGACTCCCTGTGTAAGCTGAAATGGGGCAGTAAAACAGGGACATGGTGTGATTCCTGAAAGAGGGGGCAGCAGTAACAGGAACACACAGTAATAAAGAGGTGTTACACTGAGAGCTTGGGAGACGGCTGTGTCAGCCGCAGCTGGTTTGCTTGAGAAAGATCAAATTCCTTCCACTGCATCCCTACTCCGTGAGGTCTGCTCAGGATGGAAAGGAAGAGTGAAACAGCCACGAGAAGGAAAAGGCATAACTCAGAAGTTACAGGGCAACCCAAATTTTCCAGACCCTGGAGACTTCTCTGTAGCTGCCCGCAGCAGCCACCAGGACCCCGCGAGATGCCGCGGGAGCTGCGGCTCGGCAGCCGCCAGGTGTCACCACCGACCCAGGCAAGGGGACGGCTCCGGAGGGAAAAACCATCCCAGCTCCGATCTGTCCCTGGTTAACGCGCGGGTTTCTATTAGACCCCTCCTTCAAACCTCTCTTACACTTAATAAAATGACCCACAGCCTCTTCAGGTCCATCCGACGCCAGAATGACTGTGCTTGTAAGACCCATCTAGAACTTATCCCTTTCAGGTTGCTGAGGGTTTCTGTGCCTGCCCTCTGTAATAAATTGCTATGATCACATCGTAAGTCTGTTCGACTCCGTATTTTATAATTTTTTTTAAGCTATGCCTACTTACCTCATTGGAATGAGTCCTGTTTTGGTGCTTGGCCCTGTCGGACGCATTGGAGAAAGCTTTGTTGCAGCCTTCGTGTTCACACACATATGGTTTCTCTCCAGTGTGAGATCTCAAGTGCGTTTTCAAGTTTTCTAGTCTGGAGTAGGCCTTTGTACAACCTTCAAACTGCAGACAAGAAGTAAGTCTGGATTAATTTTAATCTTTGGACTTGCAGGAAATGGTAAAAGCTGACCTATAAACGTTTAGAAACTTTCCAAGCCTTCATAACCTTGCCCAATGTAATTTTATTTTAATTTGTTAAATTTTTAATTTTACCCAGGCAAACTCCATCACAGCTCAAGTTAAAATGCTTCCAGCATTATGTAAATCTTCTCTTACAGGAGAGCACAGTATTTGTGTGCGTCATCTAAGACAGAAATCCATTGCAAAGTCATTAGGAGGTTGGTGGCCAGCAATAATACCCAGATGTAGCTCTGTAAGAGAAAGTGCTTTTAAATAATTAAGCAAACTGAGTCTTGCTTCATAATGCCTTTTGGGGCTTCTTTGCACTTTAAACTTGAGGAAGTGGGCCAAATTATCCAGTGAATCCCCTCTCCTAAAGCTGTCATCTGGGCGAGCTGGATAACAAAGCAGACACGGTAGTCTCTTCTCCAACAAATGTCCAATGGACAAGAGATCAGGGAATGCAGCATCTGTGCCGCTCTGTTCCCTGCACAGCCCCAGCTCCCCCGTCCGAGCCTGGAGCTCATCCCCCTTTACTCACAGTGCATTTGTGTGGCTTTTCCCCTGTATGTCTCCTCATGTGGACCACCAGCATATACTGGGCTTTGAATGGTTTCTGCTCCCGGGAACAGTCCAGCCATCGGCACACAAACTCTTTCTTCTCACCATGTATATGGTCATTGTTTATATGCTGTTTGGGTAGGAGAGAGATTACAGCTTAACAGAAATGTAACATCGTCATCAGCCTTACTGTAACTTCGCATTGGAATGGCACCAGACACTCAGGTGTGAACCAGGATCCTGCGGTACTAAAAGAGTAAGAAGATTGTCTGCGCTCCAAAGCAATCTCAGGGTTCAAATTATAGATCTCATTGGAAGTCCACTAAGGCCCATGAATTTGTTTCTACTGACGTCAACAGGCTTTGGATCAGGCCTCAGGGATACAGGCTGTTAAGTGGATCCTGGATAATCTCACGCACGGCACCACTTGGAGTGATTCACATTGAGTAATGCTTTCCCGGATCAGGGAAGCCTTACTTAAGTGCCACTCAACAAAAACAAGGTTTACAAAATCAGGCCTTTAAAAACACATCCTCCAACCTGAAAAATCAACAGAACTGCTCAACCACGTTTCCACCAAAACATTTAACTCCCCATATTTTCTTTCAGTAAACATATTGGTTTAGTGTACGTGTTGTGGCAGCAGAAACAAAACCCTACATGCTGCAGTAACTGAAAACTCTGAGCGCAGAAGCATCCACCAAAGCCAGCTTTTGCCATTGCCAAGTACGGCTCTGCCTGAAAGCCTCTGGGAGCGACACGGCCCCAGGCCTGTTGACACGCATGCATGTGTCTTGCTGTGGTCAGTGTCATCTGCGTGAGTGTATCCAGAGATAGGCTGGGGCTGTGTACCTTTTACTCTTCCAGAAAAGTAGCTTGCTCTGTTCCCTTCACGGAGATACAGTTCAGCAGAGCATTTATATATGGATTTAATTCTCGCTGATTGTGTTTCTGAGCAGAAACAGGCCAACGAATCAGGGCCAACCTCAAAATTGGTTTGTTTTTTCGAGGTTTAACTGCATTTCTTGCACAGCTTCAGAAAACAACAAATGCACCATACACTTGGACTTTCAAAGGTTTACAAAGGCTGGAATTTCAGCATGAGCAACCCTACTGATCCTCACGGACTCTCTTGGAGAAACCCTGCCTCAGAGACTTCCCATTGCTGTACTTTCTACCACAGCTTGCTATCTGTGCCACTAGATGGCTGCATTTCTCAGCAAATGCGATTACTTCCATTAAGGTACTAGACAAACTCCTTCCAGAGTTTATATTTGATCACAGCACAGGGATGAAAGCTGTATCTGCTCTGTAAGTAGCTCACAGAAAAAGCCAGCCGTACAGAAACTCAGTAGTTCATACTGGAACACAAGGAAGATAATCCCAATCTTTTCTAAAGTCCTGAAAACAATCAGAAAACCAAATAAAATCACTTATGTTCACAATTATGCGGCATCGCCATGGCAAACAGATGTGCGTTGCCTATAAAAGATGACTGCTCTTTTTCTCTTTCTGAAAGTTTATTGCCATTTCTTAAAAGTTGTGATGGGGTGCAGAGCGCATGAACAGAGCAGATGTGCTGGACAACGTACAACATGTAATCTGCACGAGTTTATGTTTCAAGTGCAGATCTCCAGTCCATTCATACTACACACGCCTGTACCACAAGCGTACAGATGCCCTGCGCTGTCAAATGGCACTGGACACGTACAATGAGGTTAATGCGCACTCTTCCTTCCTGAAAGAGACCGAAGTTAACGGGACAAAACTCAATGCATTAAAGTAATTCTTGGCCAAATCTTTCTGTAAACATTACAGACTGTGAGTTATTTGGTTAAACCTATGTGTCCAAGAGGGAAACGAAAACTGAGTGTGTGAAACAGGCTTTCCATTTGATACAAAAACTTCAAGGCTGCTTCAATCAGTTCACAACAGCACCTCCCTTTACCTCCTGCTGTGTGGACACTCAGGCACCATGGATGCTCTTTCAGAGAAATTCTCCACAGGACACTGTTTCTCTTTGTCCCTGCAAATGAGCTTGCTCCTTGCTCCAGACCTCTAGCCTTTATCAGCGTGAGCATCCTCTAAAACTGGCCTTTCTCATGGGCGTAAAACTCCCTTCCTCACCCCCTGCCCAGCCCAGGCTCACTGCAGCAGCTGACGAAGCTTGCCCAGGATGGTGACTTGATCATTCGCCTCTCTACGTGACTCCACTGGCTCACCTGTCCAGTACCTTGTGATCACCCGCAGGTCACTGCACAACTGTGTCCCTCCATACTCGTCTGCCCTGCTCTCTTATCCTGTCACTCCTTTCCTACTCCCTCTGCTCTTCCTACAATCAAACCCCTCTTTGCACTGTTTTCCCTCATTGCTCTGATGCTCCAAGTGGCCTCTGAGAGCTCACCTGCAAAGCCATCTCATTCTCATTCAACCCCTCTGAGAATCCTCACCTTCACGTAAAGCCTCGAAGAAACGAGCCCAGGACATCATCTGCTAATCTGGGTAATTTCTTTAGCTCTCAGATTAGCTGCTCAATTGCTTTTTGCAGAGAGGTGATATTTTAGCAGCCCTATAAATGTGCCCAAATACTGGAGGAAGGCTGATCTGGAAGAAGATACTTGCTAGACATTAAATCAGCACAAGTAAGAGGCCAACAGCAGAAGCCAGCAGTGCTCTCAGGTAAGGAGATTCACAGCATTTACAATCCTGATCATGTAGGGCCAGATTCAAATGCCCTCACTCACTCAAGTTACGATTTGAAAACTGATCGGTCATCTGCTATGGACACGTAGGCAGAACTATACAAACACAAAACAGGAACTAAATCTGCACGGGGATTTTTTATCATTATCATTTGGCAGAAACAATGTGCAATATTTACAACACGTTTAAAGGAAGAGGGAGGTCTCACTGTGCAAACACCAGCAATTAGAGAAGTTCAGAAGTTTGTGAACTCTGGCATTCAGGTTCTTTGACTTAGATAATTACCTTTGGATTTTGCACGGTGTTTTCGGCTCCCTGGTCTCTATTATGAGGGGAAATGAATAGTTTTGAGCTTGTAAAACAAAGAACAGTCAGGAATAAGAGTATTATGCAAAGCAGAAGCTTTGGTACAGTACAATAAGGATTTACAGGGTTTCAATTTATAATCTGTTTGTAACCTTATTACACCCATGAAATGTCACATTCCAGGGACTAGATCAGAAGGATTTTTTTTTCCTGGTGAAATTGAATTTTGATGCAGTTTCAGGGTGTGAAAAGGCTTTTCTTTTAATTTTGTAGGCCCAAACCTGCAAGTTTTACTTACGTTGGTAATCCTTATTACAGTAAATAGGTGCATGAAAGCCAACGATATTACTCCCTAGTGTCAGGTTTGCTAACATAAGGCTCTGAAGCACCAGCTCTGTATTATTAAGAATTTCTGACCCAAAAAAAAAAAGCCCCCATTAAAAGCTGGAATTCTACTAGCTATCTCCCATTGCACACATCTCCAAAAAGCTGCTAAACAGAGGTCATTTGCAGAATACCAGTCACTTTCATGCCACTTCAATGCTCATTACCAAACCTCAGTCTGTCCTGGCTCATTTTCTTTTCTTTAAAAAATGTTGCTACTATCATTTGGCTCCAAAATACCCTAAAATTAACAGAGGGAGCTGACCTAAATACCGATTTTGGTCTCAGAACGCCCTGGCTTTGAAGGAGGAAGCTCTGAGGCGGATTTCAATTCCAGAGCAAAAAAAGCCACCAAATTCATTGAAATCAAGGCTGAAGTTAGCCTGTCATCTCTACTGGGAAAACTCTAAAAACAGAGGTAACAGGGAGCACAACCTGCAGTGTCCTGGATGCATCAATGCTTACCTGGTAAGAAATACTATGTAAAAAGGGAACACCTTAAATCATACATATTCTCATGTAATCAATGCACACCGCACATGCAACTCCATCTTTTAGCAGCTGATGTGAGGTGATACTGGAGGTGAGATCTGCAATAATCTTTGTGTTCCGTTTTCCTCCTCCGTGTGGTTTTTAGAAGAAAAGGAGTACCTAAGCATATCATAACTGACTGCTTGGTACCCATTAGCTAGTCAATACATAAACAAAGGCCAAGTGTGCTCTCACAGTAGCCAAACAGCATGAGGAAAGCCCCTTCATACCAGTGGAATGATTTAGGAGCAACAGAAAAAGAACGGTTGTCACCTGCAACTGAGATTGCATCTGAAAGCAAAGTGTTATTTGGCGGATAAAGCAGAAAACATTGGGAAAATCTCCTGATTCTGCTTTCTAACCTAGACACACTACCCTAGCATGTGCTAGGAGAAAACTGGGAAGAGATCATGCTGTATTGGTATAACGTGGTCTTAGCGGCACAGCAGAAGGCATATCACCATTGCCAAAAATTGGTTTAATTTCAATTATACAATGACAATTTTAGACTTTTGCCTTCTCACAGTTATTTCCTTGTATTTTAAAAATTAAAAAGGGGGGTGCTAAATAACTCCTCACTAAAACTCACTACTGACATCAAGCAGAAGCAGCATTTAAGCCATCTTCTCGCACACATCTCCCCCTGGACTGTACTGCCACAGAAAGTCCCTCAAACCAGCAGAGCTGCTGCATTTGCTGCGTAGGAGACGAAGAGCGAACGGCGAAGAGGCATTGCAGTGGAACAGCTGCTAAACACAGCTCATCCCGCAGCTGCACGAGGGAGCCATGGAGGAAACGTTCAGAGATTGTGTCTGGCAGTAAAAGACTGGATAGTTCTGAGACTGTTCTGGAAGGGGATTAGTTGTCCCTGACCTGTAAATCCTGCAGGGAGCACTCTTATTTATGTGTTTTGCATAGGGGATGTAGATTTGTCCTTAAACCCTCATAGGGTTAGAAACGGGAGGGAGGTTCCTGGTCATCAGGCCCATCCCTCGCTGTGGCAAACCCTGCTACGCATAATCCCGGTCATGTGCGGAGCAAGCGTCGACTTCTAAGTACGTTGGTGATCTGCTCCCTCTGCTCCCAGTGGATGACTCTTCTAGGAACTCACTCCTCTGCTGGTTAGCAACTGATTTCTAGCTTCGATTTATTCACAGCCAATTTATACTCATTTGTTCTTGTGCCAACACTATCCTTCAGCTTAAACAGCTCTGCTTCCCTGCACAGTGTTTAGTTGTCTCCCTTCCCCACCCCAACTAATTGACGGACAACCCTCTCCTCTCGGCCTTCATTTGCTGGATTAAATAAACTGGTTCCTTCTGGTCTTCTCTAGGATGACGAAGTCCTAACTCTCACTCCTGCCCTGCTTTGGCTGGAGGCGTGGAAGTCCCTGTGTCCTGCCTGTCATTTTGTTCCCAGGTTCCTCACCGCCACTTCAAGGACTGCGTTAGTGCATCCCGCCTCAGTGGTCCTCTTGGCCCTTCTCTTCACCTGCTCTAGGTATGACTTCACCTTCTCAACCAGAACAGTGTGAAGCACACCAGAGCTCGCCAGACTTGGCGTAACAGAATTAAACTTCCCTGTCCTTGCTTAGGTGTAAGTACAGATCTTTCCTTTGCTTTGGACTCAAGATCATTACCAAAGCATCTGAGTACCTCATAGCCTGTGAACGTACCTCTCCTAACAACAAACCTTGGGAAATAGCATCTACTACTACGGCCACGGTAGAGGTGGAGACTTAAGGCCCAGGAAAGCTAAAGCCCAGAAGTATTTAGGTCTCTGATTCCCACTGAAAGTAGTCACTTGTTCACGAGTGGTGTGCATACTTCTGAGGTTCTTGACACACACAGCTTCCTGAGGTATCTGAGTGATTGTAAAAAGAGTATCAGCATTCAGAGAAGTGACAGGGCAGCACTTAAGCAAGTACCCATGCTTGCCTGCTCCCCAGGGATACAATCCATGGCTCATCACTGCTACTCACTACCATTTTAGGTAGTCAGGCAACTAAGAGATGACATCAGGCAGGCCTCCCTACCATCTCATTAACATCTCGATAAAGATTAACTCCATGATCCACAGCAAGATGGACAGACAAAAGCTTTGTAAAGAACTCAGGATATAAAGGAGGCCCTGGTGAGGCAAGAAATACCCTGTGACAATAGAAATCCCATTGTGAGGAGGAAAAAACCCTGCATCTCTGTGGAGTGAAATCCCCGGCAGACTTTTCAGACACATTCCAATCACTGCATCAAGTCTCTCTCTAACCTCTGTGACTCTCTGTTAGAACAATGCATGCGTTTTAATTTCCTCTTATCTGCTGGAAAATAGGTATGGATCCCTTCTGTCCTTTCCCTACTAAAGACCCTTTGCAGGCACAACCAGGCTAAACAACCACAAGAGACTAATGTCTCCTCCCTGCTGCACAAGTCAAGAGTACGCTTTTGACCTCGTGTCCTTAGGGTGGCATAAGTACTTAAGCCATTTTTAGTTCCTGAGACGGAAGAAGCACTTAAGCTGCTTTAAACCTTTATGGTGGCATAAATGCTTAAGCCGCTTGCAGTTCCTAAAGCCAAGTCGAAGCTATAGCTATACATGAAGAACTCTGCATTTCTGCATAGGCACATGCCTGTGGAGAAGCTCAGATAACTATCTCCACTCCTGCTTCCTTTCCTTTGGATGCATTTATTGTTATTCTATTAGAGTTCTTGAGGCTGTCTTGCATACTTTATGGAAGATTTAAGAAATGCTGTTGTGACAGATCTCTGCTAACGCTGATTAGCAACATGACAATTTATACAATCCGCTGATCTGGCCCAAAGCAGGTCAGCGCCTCGACAGTCTTGACACCTTTGCTGAAACGGAATACCCACAGTTAAAATCAGCTGGATCTTAAAAGCACTGCACGGCAATTTCCTCTGTGTATAATGAATGCACTAAATACTCTGTCTGCACGCTGCACTCCTCACCCTGCAGTGTTTGATCTTGTCATTCAATCCCAATACTTAATTTTCAAAGTTTTCCATTATTAACAAATGAAGCCCCCCGCTCCCTCTAGATTTGGTCATGATTGTAAACCTAAATGAGGACTAGTGGCATACCACATTTCAGTAATCAGATATTTTGGGGTTACATGTGAGAGAGAGCAGTGTGACTTTTTAAATAGTATTAAAAAAATATGTACTGCAAATGTTTATAACTCCAGTGTGACTAAAAAGGTTTTACCCATTAAGAAAAAATCAGATCGCCAAATAAAGAAAGTTTCAGTCAAAAAGATGGTTATTTCAGAAAGGAGTGAATTATGTGGAAAATAGGAAATATAAATAACGCTATTTTACAAACTTAATATATGAACTCTGTGTACATGACTGTTAATTGTAAGAAAAAAATGAGACCTCAGTCAGCATTCCAGCTGAATTCATGCTTGAAGCTCATTTATTACTGTGCCGTTCTGGATTCCCATCTCTGTCCCTTGAGTACTGGCAATAGCAGTCAATGAAGAAAGGGAGGGATCAAAATTAGAAGGCCAAGTCAACTGAAAAATAATGATGATTTATAACTTGAGACAGCCCACAGAAGTAGATGGACGGGGATGACAGGCACAGGAGAAGGGCAGCATGGAAACCAACGGCTGGAAGAGAGGATGGAAACAGTAAGAAAGGAGGAAAGAAGTGGGGGGGATCACATCATGTTCTGGCCACGCGGAGACACTGAATGGTTCTGTCCTGTAACAGCTTTTCTTAGCAAGATGTTGCTGTAGTTCCAGTCACTGCCTCAACAGCTCATAAGCTGCTTATTTTCCTGCCTTGGTCCGAAGGGCTTGGGTTAACCTGGCTGTTTTGACTCCAGCATCCAAGGGAGCATTCCCATGTGAAGGGCAGACTGAGGGGAACCTCAGAGATGTTGCAACGAACAGTTGGGGTCAACAGCTGTCTTGGGCCAGCACAGCTGCCACTGGGAGAAGACTGGGTTTACAGTCATATTTAAAAAAGTATTAAAGATCTGGGGTCAGTGCAACACGTGGAAAGAGATTGTTCTTGTCTCATGCGGCATACAAGTTCGGAAGTGAGGAATGCACAAAGTCCAAGAGTAGTCCAACTAATAATAATTAATGAACATTTGCGTTTTGTGGAGTTTACTATAAGCTTGAGCAGGAGTCATCTTTTTGCTCCAAATGCTGTTTAACCAAGCCATGGTGAATCAAATGATTTTTCATGTATGGGCTTGAAGAAGTCTTTTTCACAAAACATGAAACTGTTTTACTAATAATCAGGAACATGCTAATTCAAAGGACACAACACAGCAGGACTCTTTTCTTCTCACCTCCCTTTTCAGCTGAAAATATAGGTCTGATTATATTTTTTCATCTCTCTGCACTAACAGCAGCAATAAAAGTTCTTAATCCCCAAGTTAAAAAAAAAGATGTTTTCTTTCTGCTTCTCCTTTTGTTCTCTTGCAATAAATTCTGTAGTTGTCTTCATTGCCTATCAATAGGTTAAACATATCCAACTTGTATGTTTAAATGCTAAAGACAGAGAAGTCCCCAAGGATACGTCAATTGTTGGCTCTTGTACAAAGAAAATACTGTATTTTGCTCAGAAGAGCTTTCTGTGGCAATTTAAACACAGTGAGACAGACACAATATCCTGGAGAGAGGAAAACCTGCCTTATTACATTCCTGACCCAAGAGAAAGGATCTGCCCTTAGGACATAAAGAGAATCAGTGGGGGGAAAAAAAAGAGAAAAGTTATCTAATCCTAAAAATAAAGACAGCGGTTCATAATACAGCATGACCTTCTTTTAATCTCTGATATAGTAGTTATACAGTATGGATATGATATAATACCAACAGGGCAAACACAGCTTGCTTGTCAGGCTGGGAACTGATTCCCTCAGCCTGTATCTATGTTTCCAGGTTTTGGACAGCTTTTTGCTAGACTTCGGGATATTCTGTGGAGGGAATGGAACTTACGGGATATTGCGGGGATTCTTTCTCAATAAGATCACATCTTGTTCTTGTTTCATTTAATATACATATATTCACGTATATAGTACAGTTAAGTCTGTTAGCAGCGAAATGTAGCTCCATCAAGGGCAATGTTTTACAGCTCTCCCTTGATTTCCTGTGTAAGAGCATGCAGCTATAACGCAACGGGCAGAAATTGCATCTTTATTTCCTAAACATGAAAATTTAATCAACGAGATTCTGCCAGAACATCAACATAAATATTGTGGACATTAATCATTCCATTTTTACAGTGGTAGGAAAGATACTTTGATGACTCTCAGCTTTGTTTCTTCTCTGATGTTCCCTTCTATAACTCTGTCTAAAATCAAGTGCCATCTCTTTCTTAAAGGTTGCATTCTTGTATTACTAGCTGGGAGGTTAACAGGTGAAGCTGGTATGTTACAGGAATTACAGCTTTCTTTATTCTTTGGGGTTTTTTTTACAAATGTATGGAAATAATTTTTCAATGCATGCTGCTGTGATAACTGGGCTTTGCCAGTTCCTACAGCGCTGATGCTCTGTCTTGCATTTGCCTGAGTTCAAGCAAGGTATCACAGCTTCCGTATTTTGTGATGTTACCAAAAAACCCACCTGAATCTGTGGCCTGCCCAAGGACAGGGCTAATTGCACTTGTGTGAGTGAAGGAACTGAAAGTGGAAACCATGAACCAGACGCTCAAGTCAACTGTTCTCAAATGGGGATGTTTTGGTTATGTCTCTGCCCTCCAAGGCTATACCCTGCTCTCCTGAGAACTGCTGAAGCAGGGAAAGATGCAACGGGGTGACTATGAGGATGACTAAGTTCTTGGGGTACTGGGATGAAGAAGTCTGCAGGGAAGAAGTGCCCCCCCCACTGCTCCTGAAAGAGTACAAGGGGCCAACTGCAAGCTGACTGCTCCTGGCATTTCTCCCAACCACCTTCTCCTACCTGTCTGCTGTCTGCATTACTTCCCTGCTCTGGCTGCCCTCCCGGCTGCCTCCGCCGCAGCGCGCTCCTGTGCACAGCTCCTGCAGCTTGCATGATGCGCTCCACACCACCACGTGGACGCTGGTAAACTCTCCTCCAACTTCCACTCACGCCAGCACCTTTCTTGGTGCAAACTGTGCGTGTCTTGACGCACAGTTTGAGAGCTGCACTGACCACGTAACTGCTATGCTAACAGCAAGAAAGCCTTTTGCTGGAGGGTAACCCCTTTTGGAAAAGGCAACCTGACAGGTAGAAGCCCACTACAACTTTGACCTTCACCAAGACAATGCACAGAAATCACTTTAAGAAAAATAATCTTACATATCTATGTTTGGCTCACGTTTACTTTGTGGTTTTTATGCTCTTCACATTTAGGTCCCCAAATTACACCCAGATTTTACCTGTCTTCTGTGTAAATGTCACGAGAAAAATTTAGGGTAATTTGGTGCCTGCAGTGTAAACCAAGAGACCCATGATGGACTAGCAAGGAGAAAAGCAGAGAAAGAAGGAGGCGAAGTGTGCACCAGCGATGGAGAATTCAAACTCGTCTCAAAAGGCCGGGGCTGGAAGAAAAGACTGAACAAAGGCCACTTGCCGAAGGGTTTGAGACCCACTGCTGACTAAGTGATGAAACTATGATGTTGACGTTTACGATGCAATAGCAACTGAAGGTGTTCCTCTCCCAAATCCCATACCCTAGCCCTGCACTGATGATGATCTGCCCGCTTTCCTTCCTTCTTTCTCGGTCACACATGCACACAAGCTCTCCCCAGAGGCTTTCTGAGAGCTGGCTACAGGCAGGAGTGCTACAGCTTGAGATGCAGGAAGGATTCCTGCCTTTAGGAAACAGCTCTACGGCACGACTGCAAGGAGGTGCAATGTCTGTTCCTGCCGTAAGCTCTCAAGAGAGGAGATGCTCATTGCAAAGGGCTCCACATTCCCTGCAAATCTGTTACACATTCCTCTCTCAACCTAGTCAAAACAGTAGTGCACAAACAAGGGCAGAGTTTTTCTACAGTTGGATGGGGAAGAGGTTAAAGACCAGCCTGAAACCAAACATCTGCCCTTCACTAGGTCTGAGATTACCAGTGAATGTTGCCTAGAAAATGCACTGTCTGATACCTTCTAGGAGTGACTGAATATGGAAGGAGAGAAAACCACCTGAGGCTCAACTTCAAAATTTTCTGCTTCATGATCTTTGCATTTAAGGATAAAAATTGATTTTACATGCAACTGCTACAGAATTTCCAGGAAAACCAAGTTAAAACCCATTAAAACTCCCTCACAGGGAGTACCCAACAGGAGCAATGACCAACTTCCTTCTTTACAAATCCGAACTCACATACAGCTGTGTACTACCTTTAACAAAAACATACGTGAAAAACAGGCCTTACCTTAAAATAAAAAAAACAAAGCTGAACAGCCCAGCACTTAGCACTGCTACAGATGTTAGCGTAACACACTAAAAAGCATATATTCTATTTCTGGCTTTTTCTCACTGGCAAAAAAAGACCACAGAGGACTCCTGCCAGCACGCTTGAGAAGGAAGTCATCATAAAGAGGCATTACAATAAGGTATTTCATCTTATTTGCAAATAGTATGAAGAATGAAAATACCATCCTGATTTTGTAAGAAACACACCAGCACACGTGAGGCAGAAGAACTAAATACTTTGGATGTTTTCCCACATTGCTGCAGAAGACAAAAATCTATAGGCCTCCTTCCTGCCACCATAACTCATCTGACTTCAATGGAAATCAGACCTGCTGTATATATTAAACCTGAAATTAACTATTCTCCCCCTATATTGTTTGGCTTTGATAAATTCCAGCCATTGCTCCTAGCCGACATGCGCAGATCTTCGCTCTATGAGCTGCTCTGCTCACACGGGCTCTTATGGCAGCCCAGAGCCCATTAAATTCAATTGGGTCCAAATACACTGAGCTCTCCACAGGAGTGGGGCTTTAGCAGCTCTAATAGTTAGTTATTGAGCCGTGGGTTCAAACCATGCTCAAAGTAATAATTTTTTCCTTTAAAATAGGGCATGTTCACAAGAAAATAAAATGGGAAGAGATTTCTAATCTTGACATTCCACAACACAGACCAGACTGGTGGAGCCAAGAAATAAACGCTCAACAGTAAAGATGCCTAGAGCAGAAAAAACATGGAAGTAAAAAAGTACCCAGCAAAATATCCCAACAACTGTGGTGCACCAAATGAATGTATAAAGCCAGAGCTCTTTTATAAAAATTCTATGGTTTAATGACAAAAATCTGTTAAAATTTACACTGCCTTTCAGTGCATGGGTTTGGAAATAGACTGCAAGCAGGTTAGTACCAACAGGCTCTTTGAGTTAAAATGTAACCATATATTGCAGCAGCTTTATATCACTTTATATTAGCAGAGACAAACCGCTTAATCCCATGAGCCAACTCATAAATCTATGAAAGGCGATAGCCAAGTAGAACAAGGAAAAGCTAAAAAGTACTATTTTAGTAAGATTTTGAAGTTTTCCAAACTCCCAGACTGGTACAATGGGTCATCTATCTACTCAGAAGGATTAGCAAAGTACTTGATCCCTTACAAAAAGGTTAAACCATTGCCACCTTTTACTGAAAATCCTATGCTCCTAATGGGGAGAAATAGCAAGGCAAATGTCAGACAATTACAGGGGATCTGCTCTTCGGAGTGTATTAAACATATGGACAGTAACACTAAGCATGTAGGCAGGACTTGCTGAACAATATGCACTTAGTTTAGTTCAACCTTGGACCAGATTTTGTACAACCATGCACTTTCTTCTGCTTTTAGTACTTTTTAATGATTACAGCACAGCTAACACTGGTCCACTTAAAATGAAAGAAAAGATATTCGTCAGCAGGATTTTCCCGTGAAAATCAATCAGCAAGTCTTTTTAATTTTTTTAAAGAGAGTCCCACACTTACCACACGGACACATCCAAATTGCCCATATGATAAAAATACCAATGCTTTGCCTGCAGAAAGAGATTGTTGAATAGCAGGAATTTTTTCAATAAATGCACTTAGTGTCTCCTTATACATAATCTACGAAAACTGCAGTTCAGATTATGGATTAGGAGATAATGCCTTTGCATTTGCACTTTTTGCAATGAAATGCACAAAACCCCCTTAGAAAGTCAGGAATGTAGTGACTTAAAAACACACAACACTTTTCACAGAAACTACAAAGGAAAATGATGGCAGTGATAAGCATTACCAAAATCTTTACTAGACAACGTATGTTTTAATGTTTTGTTTCATCACAACATCCTGCTAGAATTACTACAACATTGGTGGGTGACAGAAGCAGCCGTGTGTTAAAGCCATGACATCATGACTGAACTGGAGAAGACATTTCGGGCACTTCCTTCCTAACATCTCTAAGAAACATTTCTAACAAGCTTCGGCATGTGCAACAGTTTATTGCTCCTCTGAGTCCTCCCTCGGCTTTTTTCCACTGGACATGCATTTAGAATTTATCTTTCACATCTGCACGAGGCTTGGTCATCCCAACCGCATCCTAGCAAAGTCGGGGTTAGCAAAGGTCTGTCACATGTTAGAAGTTAGTCACCCTTGATGCTCCAGGGAGCAGCAGCAGAGATACCTTCTTTCATCTCTCTCTTGCCACAGGGTAACATCTTCTGTTCTCTCGTATATACCATAGGCAGTCTTCTGTTGAAGCTAGACTACAGACGTATGTTTGAGCTGTTGGAATGTAAACTGTACAGGATCTCTTAGTAGAACATGGGGGTATCACCTAACACACTTAGAAAAGAGCCAAGGCCAATTTTTTTTCTGCCCTGCATTCCACGCACTAACTCCAATTGACTTGCAGTGAACTTACAGGTGCTTCTGGTAACTAAAAATCAATCCTAAATAGTCTGGTTTATCTCAAAGATTCATCTCTTCTCCTATATACCATTGTGGCACCATCTGAATGGGACAGACTTGTGCTGGCAGTCAGCCCCAGAAGCCTGCAAGAGTAAACCAAAGGGCAGTCCTGTATCTCTGTAACTCTCTCTCATCCAAAAACTATCAGAGCTAGAGCCTGGCGCCTACAGAATGCGATATAAAACACACTTCTTTGTTCAGACCTTTTTTTACTAACCGTAAGTGTCGGAATCCCCTTGGCAATTAATTTCCTGGCTGCTAATCCCTTGGCTCTGATCCACACGGAGAAAGTGGCTGCACTGGAGGGAGGTGTGCAAGGCACATGCTCCGGCTTTGCAAAATGAAGTAGTTTCTTGATTTAAATGGCAGTGGCCAAGCCTGAAAACTTAATATTTGCCCTGCATAATGAAGTAAGCTAAACTCACTGTTAAACACTCTAAGCCGAGTGTAATGTGTCAAACAGTCAAATACTGCAGGTAGCGTTTTCTTAATTATCTGTAATATTGGAAATGGTTTAGAGAGAGATGCCAAAACTACCCCAGCAGTAGTGAGATACAGAAATATACATCGTATGATAATTAGCACTGATAACAGTTTAAAGGATAAAGACAATTTTACAAACTTTAAGAAAAATTACACTAACAAAAAAAATCACATACCCATTGTGTATTACGTTTCTATATTCTCAGCTTTCGTATAGAGGTACAAAACTCTTTTAGTAATTCTGCCTAGTGCTGGTAACTGGCAAAACAATCTACAATGCACAGTCCAGAGCTACAGGAATGCCTCTCCCTAGCAGCCAGGCCATGAGGGCTTGATCAGTCTGGATATACATATTGTTTAAGTCTTCTGAGACAAAGGGACAGAGAAGCTGTGTGGGCATAATTCCTATAGTGGCCAAACTCTGGAAAACGTTTTGACTAAGTATCCTTTAGTTGTAGACAAAGGCTTTCACAGGAGGAAGAAAGTTGGTGCTGTGCTCACATGTGCCGTGAAGAGAACAGTGAGATACTATCTTTTTAATTAACTCAGCCTAAAGTGATGCAGTCTTAACTGAAGCACTCCAATCCTGGATTCCTCAAATTAGGAAGCATTAGGGCTAAATAAATACAGGAAACCTCCTTGTCCTTTGCACTCCAGAATACTAAAAATACCCCACAAAAACATACTGGATCTCCCGGGACGCGTCCCCTTTCCACATCGTCCTGACATGGAGGGCCTAACCATGGGCATACCTTAAGCAACAATCATAAATAAAACCAGAGCCGAGGGAATAACAGAAGGAAAAAAGGACAGAAGTAATTTTAGGTACAAATACTTGTGGAGCAAGCTCTTGCCTTCACTGAAAACACTCTGAAAAAGGTCCCTGAATTCAAGGGGTGTTGCCCTCATCTGGCAGAAATCACTGCTGGGGTAAGGTGCTACCTAGAAGCAAAGCTATGTTGTGCTTCCCTCTGAAAATTTAGCGAGTTCCTACCTGCCGCTGCGCTGCTGCTGTTCTTTCTTTTAGTGCTTTCTTGACACATGTAGGAGAGGATAAAAGCCTAATGGGTGCGAGTGTCAGCACAATATAAATTACTGCAAGGAAAAACTTGATGCATGGCTTGGGATCTGAAAGAGGAATGTCCACCATTGTTTGTGATTATGGATCACATCACAATCTAATAGCAATTTTTATTTAATCAATAATTTCCATGCTGAACAGACAGCCCTGTTACAGAGAATCGACAAGCAGGTACTGATAGCGACAAGGCTTGTTATTAATCTTTACCCTGCCAAGATATCAACCAAACTACTGTAAAAAAGCACCACCAAGATGGATTTAGAAGTAGGTCTTTCTTTTTCTTTTTCTTTCTTTTCCGCCTCTCTTTTCTTTCTCCCTCTCTTTCTTTTTCTCTCTTTCTTTCTCCCTTTCTTCCTTTGACTTTCTTTTCTTTTTAGCTACACAGCCACATTACCCTTTTTCCTTTCCAGGTATGTAATGTTTCATACACTTTATACTCTAAGTTTATTTGAAAAACCTGGGGCTTGAATTACACAAAAAGGCAATTCATATTAAGCAATTTCACAAATCAGTGGGACCTAGCCCAGTGCTCAGTGTTAGCCATTATAGGCTAATAAATCATACTTTCTCTTTGAGATGTCAATCGCCAAAGTGCTTTGTAAAAATGTTGGCATCTGTAATTCAGCGAAGCCTTTTCATCTTGAAATAAGATGCTCCAGACTGATAACAAGAATAATCCTCTCTTGATCAAAAAAAAAAATCTGCATTTTACCAATTAAAGCTGCTGCCAGAAGCCAAACGGAGCAGCACTGAGACTCCACTGTAGTTTATCTCTGCTAAACACAAGGAGGGATACAGTTAGAGCTTTGTTTCATTTTCAGCTTGACTACTTTATCTCACAGAGAACTGCAGCATCTCAGCCCTGCAATACACGTAAGAATGGTATATGCAGACCTTATACCTACAGTGCAAGCCACCAGAGGACCCATTCCTGACAGAACCACCACCCATTCATTTTATAGATTAGGCACCTGACACCTTGAAGAAAAGTCACGCTCCCACAAAAGTTTAAGCACTGGAAACATCAAATTTGTTTCACTGGGATAAAAGGCTCATCTGCTTTTTGTTTCCTTTCTATTAAGAGGTTACACAAAGAAAAGAGACTGCAAAAATGAATCCACACAGCCCAGCCCTCTCAAAACCAAATGCAGAAGCTGCACTCGCGCCTGTATTTAGCTTGCCTGTCCCTGCCTCCGTTCATGCATGCTGATCTACCACTTCTGTCTGAGAACAAGCACTTCCACGTGCAATAGCTGGGCCAGAACTCACAGATTTCTGTTCTTCCAGGCACCAGGTTTCGATGGGCAAACCTTCTGTGAGGAATATGGGCCGCTAAGGAGGAGAACATGGCACTTGTGACGAAGATAAGAAGATGGTCTGCACTATGGATAAAATCCTATTCATCGGGAGGTGACAAAAGCAGTGCAGAGACACACCACACTGAACAGGGGACTCCAGAAGGTTCGAGGTAGATCTTCCACTGGTTCACTGTAATAACACAGGCTACATAATGGCAAATCACTTAGTCAGCAGTAGCAAGGCAGGAAAAAGCTGCACAGAAACCGCAGCTCTGTCCAGGCAAATCCCACTTTGTCCTGGCCTGTTGGTCAGGGCTGAAAGGTACCTGGAGTCAATGCAGAAGCCCAACCTTCCTTGCAGCTCGGAGGCAGCAAAAGAAGCAGGCAGGGACTTCCCTTTTCTCTCTTCTGCATGATACGCCTACAAGAGTCGGGAGCTGAAGAGCCAGCTCACTCTGCAGCTTTACTCCTGCCTACGCATTTGTCAGTCAGTCAGCACGGGCTCCCCTGGGACGTGGCTGGCAGCTTCCGAGCCTACACTTCTCCCCAAAACTGGAGCTCACCTATGAAACATCACTAACCTGGAAGAGTTCACTAGCTGAACTCTTAGGCAAAATAAACACTTCAAATAAGTACGGATATCCACAAACCACCTAAATAGTGCTTTGTGATTAAAAGCATGGACAGAGGCCAAACCCTGCTCCCTGCCATGCACAGCCCTTTCCACTCAAGTGCCCACTTGTTCCTATTTCAATCTAAATGGCTAGAGTCACTTCCCAGGGCATAGGAGGAGCACTGTTCACCCCTACCCACAACAGTGAAAAAGAAGTGCTACTTGAATGACAGGTCATAGTTTAGCAACCTCTTTCAGGGACACCAATTCAAAGACAATGACTTTGGCAACTCATATGAACAGTAGCCGTAGCAGCAGCAGACTAACAACAAGTTTTCCTAATGCCGTGAAAGAAATGCTAATTAGGAATTAAAATTAAAAAATTATTACATTTCTCTCTCTAAATCCCTTCTTAATACTTCACAGATTAGAGTGGATTTATTTTTTTGTAAACCTTTCTCTATCTAAAAAAGAAATCCCCACTTTTTTTCCCCCCTTCTCCTCTGTGATTCATCAAAAGCCAGACTCTAGGTAGGGGAACTGCTGATGCGCTTGTGTAGTGGAGTGCTTAAGAGGACCTGAGCCAAAGCACAGCTGGCCTTTGGGTCAAGCCCAGAGTGAATGAGATCTCTTCACAAAGCAGCAGTGCTGACTTTTAACACTGCTGGAAGGCAGAGGGCATCACGGTGGCTGGCGCGGAGCAAGGATGTGCTGGGAAGGCAAACAGGGGCCGTGCCAGACCCCGAGGGCTACTGAGGCTACAGAACAGCAGTGAGGTCTGTCTGCGGTTACTTAACCTTAAAACCCGACAGCATTTACAGAGTTACCTTTGATGGGGGGTTAAAGACTTGCTTCATTTAAACAAGTCTGTGTTAGGTACCCATATGGAAACAAAGAGAAAATGAATACGCGCTTAGGGGCACAGATCTGCTTACTAGCTTTCCTATGCCACGTAATGAATTGCTGGCCTATAAAATGCTGCTACCATTCTGGTATAGTTTAAAACTATGGGCTCAGCAGTCTATAATCCAGCACAGTAAGGTGGTGTCGTAATTGTAACTCAGCCTTTAAACAGGCAGTGAAGAGGAGATTTCAAAATCTAAAAACTTCTGGACAGATGTTTCTCACGATTATTTGCTATCATCTCTCCTCCCTCTTGTTCCTTCACAGCTACAAAGATCAAATACACTGAGGGGATGCACAAACTGGGAAAAAGCCTTTCCGTGGCACTTGCTTGCCTCTAAAACAACTCCCTGCCTTCTCCGTGTTGTCCCAAGACCTGGGCTTGCCTCACTTGAAGAATGATTTCTTTTGTCCATAGCACTGCTTCTCCAAATATGGATTAGGGTCCAGACACTACTGAGTAAAAAATAAAGTAAGATGAAATAGAATAAAACCACCAACAACAAAACCCCCTTTGCTGTTGTACATAAAACATTCTCCTTTTGTCAGGAAAAAAATTATTACTATAATGGATTTCATGTTCTTATCTATTCCTTACTCTTTTCAATTTAAAGGAAACATTTCTGAACCTTTCAGGGCAGTGGCTGTCACTGCCACGCACAATGAGCCTGCAAACGGGTTGAAGCTTCTCTGTGTTACTGTGCTAGAGCCAAATAAAACTATAATGAAAATGCACTGAAAACTGTCTCTGCAAATAAGAATTAAAAATTAAACAACCCCCTGCACGTATTTGGAGACGCATGCAAACTGGGATGTGTAATTACACCCCTTTGGGATCGTGAAGGGACTTGCTTCACGTAGCTGAGACTTGACCTGCATCATGACTGTTGCAAGGACACCTCGAGCGCCCAGAGAAGGGAAATCACTAATGCACCGTGGATAATCTGCCTTTCGGGGCAGCTGAGTGTAACTGCCTCCTTTCAGGCACAGATGCCTACGCCCACAGCTGCGAGTGGCACCCTGTCAGCTCGGGGCTGCTTGCTCATGGGGCAGTTTCTCCTCCTGCAAGCGGTGGGCAATGCGTGACTCTCGGGGTCATTTACAGCTCTGCCACTGCAGCGATTACTGAAGGGAACTGCTCTAATCTGTCTTATTCTCCTATTGCAGTTGGATCTTTTTTCAGAGAAGAGAGGTGAAGCTCTCTCCAGTCCTTACCTACCACTCTCCTACAGGAGAGGAGATGAAGAAGAAGCCAGCGGCCAAAGGCAGCATGGTAGCAAAGGCAGTGAGACTTTCAAGTCTATTGACTTTGGGTGTCCTTATTTCCGAGTGTCAGATTGACCTGCTCCAAAGAGGTCTAGTCCTTCAGAGAGAGGTGTAAACCACCTTTCGAGGTGCACAGCATTGATTACAGCACCCCATGTCACTACAGATGCTGCAAAACCTTTTCTGTAGGAGCAGAGGGCAAAATCCGTAAGAAACTCAACTCGGGGAACTTCACGTAATGACTCTTCTGGGTAGCCTCACTGCACCGCAATTACCTTGGGAACATAAGGGTACCTGAGAAACACAAGAAACTTTCCTTTTGGCTTGGTGCGATAAGGGAGCCTGGTGGAGCGTTACAGCAGCTGCCCCGGGGATTGCCGGGGGAGCGCTCCAGCCGCCGGGGCTTTGCAAATAGGCAGGAAGACCTCAGCAAATGAAATCCTGAATGTAAGCCATCGCTGTCGGTTTAGGGCTTTTTGATCTCATCTAATCAAATGTAACAATGAGAGAATTTTATTGCTGTACAATTAAGGAGAAAACACTAACAAAAAATAGCTCTACAGTTCTTCGAGCATGTTTTTGAATAAAAAATAATTATCATCAAGGCTACACAGCAAGGGGGATGAGAAATAGGCAGCACTGCGTTTTTCTGATTGCCATTGTATTAATATTTAACAATAACTTCCGTCATTTCCTTGAAGGATAATTTTCTTAAACAAACTTTTATCTTCAGTGTCTAACCCTTTTGCAGTATTTTATTCTTAAACTGATTTCTGAGGGAAAAAAAGACAAACTGCAACAAAAAGCAGATTTATAAAAATATACAATATCTTATTAGCTTCTGGGTGCTCAAGTGCATTTATCACATATTTAAAACAAACTTGAGCTCAGCTAAGCCCAATTATAATATCTCGCTGGGCAGAGAAATTAATTAAACAGCTGAATGATAAAGACCCCAGCAGCAAACTGAGGCTTTAAAAATAAATAAGATCCTTTTTTTTTTTTTTTAAGAAGAAGAAGGGAAAGAAAGAAACCTATAATACACATGTTCAAACAGTAATGTTAGCAATCTTTCCAGGAGTTCAATGCACTGTAAATAAGACTACCTGACAGGCGAACACAGCGGTGTCTCTAACATGGCTCTCCAACTTTGCAATTTGCTAATGTGCAACACATGCACCTCTTTTGCACCAAGTTCAAATACCCCTGGGATCCCAGCAGTGCAGCTCAGCGACTGAACCAGAACAAGGGCAGAACTTGTCAGGATTTAAGAGCTTTCAGCAAAACCCTTCAATTGCAGCCAGTACCCTATTCCATAGAAGGATATCAATTATAGATAGTGACTTGCTTTAGCAGGGCAGTCAGTACTGTCAGACGCTAGATAGACAACCATGAAGAATCATGAATCTTTCTATTAACTGTAAGGGGGGGGGGGGGGGGGAAAGGATGGATAGGTGCTATAAATAAGGCAGAGCGTCTGAATGGTTTAACACCTTGCCTTTTGGTGTATGTATCATGAAAATTTAACCACACTGAATTCTAAGTGGCACATATCGCTTGAAAATAAGAGCTCCTGCACCAAAATCATTGCGGTGTCAAACCCTTCTGGGTGGGTCAATAACGATTCTTTTATGTAGCTTTTTAGTTATTTATTCATAGCAGCCCAGGTTCTGTTCATAAATTCAGTCAGAAAACATTGTCTCTTGGGGCGTAAGCACAGTTTCACTAGTGCCCACATTCTACAATAATAACAGGAGAACTTTGCTACAGAAAGTAATGCAGAAAAATGCCATCAAATACTAACTATTGTGCCCAAAACTGAAATTTCTGCTCTAAAGCTGTATCACATATTTAGATACAGATATGTTTGTATTTACTGTTTCATATATGCTATATCACCCATCACTTTGTAATGCAGATATTGCTACAATCTGATTCACCTACAGTCGATTTCAAAGTAAATCAGGTCCCATCATTTCCAAAAAGATAATACAGCTATCCTCATTTGACAGAAAGACCAGAATATACACAAATTCATATTTACCTCTTTCAAAACACATGCATACGTGCTTCTGTATACGCCCTATACATGATGGGAGTAATGACCACCTATAATGCGAACTGTGTGCATTGTGTATTGTGGAAAAGCTCTCCTGAGCTCTGCTCAACCTGGCACGACTAGAATTCACACTGAGGTACCTAACCCTTTAGGAAACAAACCAAACAGCTAGAAACGTACGTCCATCTTTTCCCTAAACACTGCAGTTTCTCTAAAATTCCAGTACTTTGGGATGCAAGGCTTAGATAACAGTCTGTTATGTGCCATTGAACGTTTTGGGTCTGATACCTTATTTTTATGTATGGCTACAAACAGTAGCTTTATTCCCTTGGAAAAAAAAACAAACCTACGTTCATTAAAAGACTTACTGCTAGCCTCTGTAGATCCTGAAAATTTAGCCTTATCAGGATGCACAAGAATGCTTTTTAGGTCTTTTTCTGAAACTCTGCATTTTACAAATTTCCACTTGCCAGCTGAGCTTCCAAAGCCCAGCGAACTGGTTTAGAGAGTTGTACAGGTGAAAGAATGCTCTAAATACTTCCAAGTCAAATATATAAAAGCATTTTCCTTTCTACTGAATATATGCTACATACCACGTACTCAAGTGGGTGACAGGGAAGAGGCTTCTTGCAATCCTTTGTGAAGGTCTACATAGCTCACTCTTAGTTTCACTATACAGTTCACTTGACTACCCATAGTATGGGCAAGTAGGTGTGTGTACACAATATGATGTAGTTATCACATGCGTAGTGCTGTATCACACCCACCCAACTTCTGAACACGTGACTGTAGCTCTCTGCTCACGCTAATCATCCTTTCTGAGTGTCAGGGTGTATAGGGAAGCCGGCAGATGTTATCTGGATGAGTCTTGCTAGGGCAATTTAAGACTTTATTGCCTTTATCAACGCCAGTTGCCCCTGCTTTGATGATTACTACCCCACAGTAGAGTCAACAAAACAGGATGGTTATCTATACTTTTGATGTCCCAAGATGGCAGTTCACCATCTTTCTTCAAAACACCCTTCAAGCTCGGCTGGAGCAACTGAGGCTCTGCTGAGCCTGCCAGCAGATTGGGAATCACCCACAGAGCAGCAGCGCGTGCAGCCAGGAGAGGCAATGGGGCAGAGCTCTGCCGCAAGATTTGAAGGTTAATAGTGAGATCCTAGCTACAGTCCTACCTGTACACAAGCTAGCTCAGGTACCTCCAGACAGCATCGAACAGCCCGACGCACATGGCCCTGGAGCCGCAGGGTGAAGACCTCATTCCCCTATCAGGGCCATTCCTTCTCTTGTGTATGAGCAGCATCTAGCACCACAGGACTCTGGGCTGGATGAGGCCTCCAGCTGCTACTGCAGTGTAAATAGTATTACTGAGTAAAGGATGTATTCATGCCACTGAGACACATACTCTGTTTGTGCCTAGTTCAGGTGCACATGTGCACACGCCAAATCAGGAACTCACTCAGTGCAAAGACACTGAGGTAAGCGCAGTTATGGCAATTTCTATCTACTCTGATTTACCCACCGGTATTTGAGTAGGAGGCATACATGAGCCGCATCAGTGGGGAGACTTTCAAGGACCGAACTGCTGCTCAGGGACTGAACGCTTTCTGCCAGAGTCACGCACCTAAGCAAAACCAGGACTGCCGTCCCGTGAAGCCCTACAGAGACCTGGACTTCATCTGCCTAGTTGCTGCAGCTGTACATCAGATGGCTGTGGCAATCAAGGGCAGACAAAATGTGGGAGAGACAGACCGGGGTGAAGGGCCAGACTTTCAAACAGAGTTAGATGTCTGATGCCCTTTGCAATTCTGGACAGAAATAACTCGTTCAAGTCCCCACAGCAGGGCTCTGTCGGAGAAGCAAAAGAAATCACAAACCAGGGCCCCATCACTGAGTCACGCTGACTCTTACAGTATGATTTGCACTACTTGAATGTGATGGTTGCGATGATGATGATGATGATTTTATTGTCTTCAGAGTATCGAGTCAGGACTTGCACCTCGTAATCTTAAATGCCATCATAACATATCTGCATCCTGAGCCCTGCCAAAAAGAACTCCTTGTATCATAGAAACTTTTTTATCTGCCTTCTTTATGTCTATAGAAGCCCATTTCAGATGTTGCCATCAGGCAGAACCATAAGAAATACACTTTTTTTCAGAGGAGTCTTGCTATTGACCCTTACAGTACAGTCACATTCGCTACAAAAATCACACCAGAAACAATAAAAGCATTTAAAAAAAACCCACAACCAAACTATCACACTGTCAATTTAATTCACCTGAACTACAAAACATTAGCTATTAGCTAACAGGCACAGTGGATTTCAATTAAATTTTATGTCTGAAACGTCAAAAAACACTCTTCCTTTTTTTCATTACCAAGGGCACTTTTATTCTGAATTTCTCTTTTATTTCATATATTTTGGTGTAAATTATTTATCATCATCACTAGGATCATTTCTGAGTATTGAGAAAGGTTTGCCAGGCATCATAAAGCTTCAGCCTTACAATCATTAGCAAATACAAAGACTGCCTGTGCAGAGCCCCAGATGATGTCAATCAGTCTGTTTGCATGGAATCAATTGCAAGACCAACACTTGATCTTTTAAATGTGTCCAACCCTTTGCAGCAGCCGATCACATGGCATTTCTTCCCAAAAAGATATTATAACACTGAGAGAGTCTCTCTTCACATTTCATCTTGGCCTATTAAAATGTTAGGGTACTTTTTGTGTGAAACGTGTCCAAAGGATTCTTTAAAAATGTCACATTTTTGCTATTATTGTAGTTTGTGATAGTCTTTCATTTTTTATTGTTACTGTTATTACTACTACCTAATAATAACAAGAAACTGAAAATACATCTTGATGAATAACTGCAACACCAAGAGGCTCTCACACTCCAGGAAGTAAAAGCTGGTATTGTTTTACTAAAGTCAGCTTTGCAGCATCAGTTTACCATTTTGCATAGCGTTTGGAAATATATGGTGGTTGTTTCTTTTTTTTATTTTGGGTGGAAAAGTATACTTTTCAACAAGCTCTTTCAGTAGTATTGGCCACATTATGCAACAGATTTTGCATGATCTCCAGGAAAGTATTAAACAGTTTTCTACAATAAATATGATTCTGATACACTGATCATTTGCTGAAGATGTTCCTCTCTAATCTGTAATAGGAATTCCTTTTTTTTCCGAGTATTTAGATATGTTCTATGATGCTGGTAATTAAGACAGGTGCTGCTAGCTAAGGAGGTTGGAAATGGGGGGGGCAGGTTGTACTTGCCAGGTTATATTCTAGATTTTGATCGTTCGTTTTCTAGCTTAAAATACTACAAAATAGTAAAAATCATTTATTTTGGAGAAGCGGTAGAGAGGAAGAAAAAACAAGGCAGATAGGACTAATATTTCGTGTAGCATAAATAAGACCATACAGTTCACTTTTGCTAAAAACACTGAAATAACTCAGTCTCCATGTATTTAGCCGAATAACCCACTTCAGTTTACACACAACAGTAAATTGATACCGAACCCGCCTTAGGGAAAGGGAAGAATTCCCCTTGCCCATTTCTACTGTTAATGTCCCTTTTGGGAGAAAAAATCAAACTTGGCTAAAGGTTAATAATAATTCATGTCCAGCTTACTATTACTCAATAACTATCAAAGTCTCTAACTCAAAATAGCGTTTGCTGGCTTACAGGATCAGAGCCATTACAATCTCTATTGAAGACTTTATTGAATTTTACACTAAGCTTTAGCTGACTGAACAGGTCAAGCACTGTGGCTCCGAGTTTTCTTTATTCTCAGAAACTCATAAACCCCTCTCCAGTTTGCAGCGCTGTTAGCCACGAAACTTGACTCAGCACAGGGTCAGAGAACTCGACCCCCATGAAAAAGGTCACGTAGTTTTAAAACCCCGCTCCTGAATACCATTAACTTACATGCACTAGCTGTTCCTGCGTGTCAAACTCCCGGGAACAGCCTTCCCAGTGGCAGTTTGTCTCGTAGACCACTTCAGGCTCCTGTTTGCTTTCATCTTTGTCCCCTTCCTCTTTTACCAGGGTCATTCCTTCTGGCTGTTCCTGGAGAGAGGAAAAAAACAGGGGTGAGGAGAGAGGAAATTCTGAAACTGAGGACAAAGAAAAGTGAATTATTTCAGCATTAAAAGAAAGAGGGGGGTGGGCGTGTAGATTATTTTACTCGCAGTTCACTCTATTACTCTGTTCTACAAAATACAGAAGCCCAAAATAGGCCTGGTAAGCCAAAAGCCATGGGCAGACTATCTGTGTAAAATAAATTTTTCCTCCCCAGAAGTACTCACTGCAGTGAATTTCTAAAAAAAAAATCCCTTTACATTTCAATTCAAAGCAAATCATAAAGGCTTGGCTTCCCTCTCCCCATATTTAAACAGTTCTTTATTTGTACACTTGCCCCTTATTATTCAGTGGCACCACTAGTGAAAAAGGCACTATTTAACATAGTTTAGTTAATTGGAATTTGAGTTTAGTACTACGGTTAGATACAAACCAGATCACCAGTCACCCCAAGTGTGTTTTCATTGACAATTTAGTGACAGTTTTGCGCACAAAAAACCTTCCAAGAGCCA
The DNA here is from genome assembly GCA_009819775.1 of Phoenicopterus ruber ruber. Taxonomy (NCBI): domain Eukaryota; kingdom Metazoa; phylum Chordata; class Aves; order Phoenicopteriformes; family Phoenicopteridae; genus Phoenicopterus; species Phoenicopterus ruber. Next base: position 58,609,968 of record CM020216.1, read on the forward strand.
ACTGGTAATTTTGAGGCTACTTGTTAGTCTGGTTTTGCCCATAATCTGTGCATGAAAGGGGTGAGCAGGGGAGAGAGTATTTAATTTTGGGTTTTAACTTTCCACCTTCAATTCCTCAAGGTGCCTCATTCTCCCCAGCTTGTTATGTGCTCAGGGTAAGGGTCAGATGTTAGCGTAAACATTTGGTTCAGATTATGCACTCACACTATTTTTCCGTTTCAACCCTGCCGAAGGATTTAGACGGACCTCTGCTTTGTTTTCATAGATTCACTCATGAGATCGAGGCTCTGGATTCTCATCTCCCCCAAGTCACTGTACATCAGGAGTCGCTCTACTAAAACCAGCGGCATTAACTGGTGTAGAAAGTATAGCAGATGAGACCGGAGCCTGACACCGAGGCCTCAATGCAGTACAGTGCTAAGACCTAGTAAAAGTCAACGTGGCGTAAATATTCTGGCTGAACAGAAACCGTGTCCTCAATAAAGACCTGAATGTCTCTGGTTCACTTTTCCACGGCAAACGGAGGGTTGAGTGCTCTCTGACTGATCAGAGGCATCTCTCCCATCAGCCTCCTTCCTCTCTGCCCTCACTCTGCAACACAGCCCTGTAACCCAGCAGCCCCTCACTGCCCACCTTTAACCCTCGCTGCCGCGAGCTGAGGCCGCCCATGTGTGCACCCGACGAAGGGCCGTACGAGGGCAGGAAGCCTGAAAACACGTGCTAGGGGCAAGGTGCATCTTCCCTCTGGCAGCGAGCTGAAAGGCTTAGGACCGTAACCTGACCACCGTACCTGCACGCTTCCTGCTCCTGGGCTCGGGAGGTCCTCGTCGGGCTTTATCTTGGAGCGCTTGTTGTGCATGGGGTCTCCGGTGCTGCTCACTGCAGATTCGCTTGTGGGTTTATTCTGCCGCAGGCAGGTTTTTTCCCCCCCCAAAAAAAGACAAAATTAGACTGTGATAAATATGTAGCTCCAAACAGAAATATGCAGCATCTGCTCAGCAACTTTATTTGGAGAAGCTACACTGTTAATTATATTGGATATGCAATTACATTGTGCTTCAATTACACAGCATTAACTTGTGGAAGAGCTGCATCACTCAACCTTGTAATGGAGCAGGGAGGGAACAGGAAGGAGGGCATTTGATGTAATTCCTTGCTACAAACCAATGCTGGTTTTGTCAGGCCAGGGAGGGGTAGGAAGAACTCGATTTTCCATATAATGATGACTTCAGAAAGGCAATTTTGAAAAACGAAATCACTGTGTACTAGTTCGAATCAACACGAGAAAAAGATGTATTTTTTCCATGCTTGGAGGAAAGGTTTTACACTTGACATCTGCACACAAGATCTCAGCTCTTTTACCGCGTTTCCTATTATAATGGTGGATAGAAGAAAAACTGAACACTAGTGTGAGACTCTCAGCCGAAAAATCCTAGATGAAGTCCTGGATCCTCCCAAGTCAATTGCAAAACTACTGCTGACATAAACCAGTCCAGAGTCTTGTTTTTCTCTTGCTGTGCTAGGCTGAACACCATTATCTACACCTGCAAATGGATCTTGTAGGAATCCCGAGATCTTTTAGAGATATCTGAACTTGCATGGACCCCACAAAAAATCAATATGCTTCCTACAGCAGTATGTTCTGCTTCTACATTTGTAAAAGCTAGCCAGGAGATAAACAGCTCCCAGACTGATAAATAACCTATCCCAGGTCATCTGGAAACAAACAGCACTAGTTAATAACAAGCAAACCACGAACTGTGATAAACTCCACATTATGGGCCTGATTCACTGCTGCACATCGCCAGCTTTTGAGAATACACCTTGGTTTATTGAAATGATTAATTCAAACTCAGTAAGTCCAATTTTGCACAAATCGGAGAAAAAACCTTCAAACCTCTGCACTATCTTTGAGTTCCTCTGTTGCTCACAGACGGAGTTACTCACTTTGAGTTACTCACACCTGTGTCAGGATGGCAGAATACGACCCTGTGTATATTACAGTCAGCCTAATATGAGGTGAAGCTGCTAATCTTTAAAATGTTAGTGTTTTGATGTGCTTTTCCTCCTTTCTTACTCCCCACCTCTATTAAGTTCCTGTGTAAGATCCAGGAGAGACAGTTTGGAATGAGAAGCTGCTGCAGCACACTGAAATATTTATGAGGACTAAAAAGCACGCTACCAATCAGGAACCGTGCATACACTCCTGTGATTTATAATAAAGGGACTGCAAATGCTATAGCTGCAAGAAAACTGTCATCGAAGGGTCTCGGTGACAGTGGAGATTAATTGCCATCGAGACAATGTCGTTTGTTTCATTTATTTAATTTTTAAATTAATGGGGTGCAAAGGTTTCTTTTGTTGTCTCTCACCTGTGTGGACTCAGAAGGTCCAGAGCTGACCTGGACAGGGTTCAGGACACTGGGGATGCCGGGGATAGGTCTCTGGGTAGGAAAAGTTGGAGCAGGATGGATGAGTGGAGGGCTGTGTCCAAAGGCTGAACCTAGGGTTTGCTGACGACTTATAATTTGCTGATGCATTTGCTGGAGGGATACCGGTGTAGGAGGGTATGTGAAACTCAGAGCAGGGCTGAATTTGGGAGAAAAAGGAGGGAAGAGGGAGGAAAAAGATGAGGGTCATCACAGGAGGGAACCATACAGATTAAACCTTTAAAATATATTTGATATATTTACATTAACTGAAGTCAGGTCCCTCCCTCCCCCTCATATCTTTCTTCATGCCCCAAAGGATGATAAATCCTGGTTTTAAATCCAGAGTTGGCCTGGATTTACTAGTGAGTGCAAAAATGATACCATAACAAAGCATAACGTTTTTTCCTAACATTTACCAGGAAACCACAGAAAGCCAACCGAAATAAAATTCAGAAAAACTGAAATAAAAGGCAAGCAGTTCAATAACAGCTATTTATTGCAATAACAAACTTTATATAAAGAAAAAGAATGGGTGCCTACATGCTTTATAGTACATTTATTGATAATGCAGTTCCCCTATGTTCGTGTGTATGAAGCAGTTCCTTTAATCTTGGCTCATGCTACGCTCTTTCATATGTCTCTAGATCTTATTACAAGAGGAGAGAAAATCAATTGGTTAAATGTGTTCTGAACACCATGCTTGTCATATCACTCATTTGTTTGCAAAGATGGAAAGCTCAGTTCATCCAGAATGTCACCTAAAGAATTTCCATCAGTGCCGTTTGGTTACAGAAACTGATGGATTAACCTTTCCCCTCTGAAATTGGTGATCAATGAGTTTCAATGTAGAAATATTCCAATGGGAAAGCACTTCTCCTTCTTCCAGTTAAACAACATTAAATGTCTATTAAAGCCCATTATGCATGTTAATACCTGTCATCACTTCATTACTTCCCCGTATTTCCCAGACTACAGTGACTTTGGAGCAAATTACACTGCCATCTAAGGACCTATTTTGTGGGTAGTACCAAAGCATTCTTTGTGTCATACTCGAGAAATAAATGGTGTGGAACTAAATCATCACACACAGGAATATGAGATTCTCCTGTAAACATTTTCCAATAACTTACAATCATAGAAGGAAAAAAAAAAAGAAAAAGTGTATTTATTCACTGATTTTTTTTCTTAAAAAAAGCACCAAACAACCATAGTTCAAAAGAGCCATACAAATTTAAAACATTAGGTCTTAAAAGAGAGGGGTGCAAGTATAATACCTTTTTAGAATCAAGGCTTCTTCTAATGTCAAAAGGGTAGATTTAATCCAAAATTTACAGTCTGGAGTCTTAATTGCTGTTGCTGTTAAGTGCATTAACTGAAAATACTGTGATACAAAAAGAGCTAAAATCATTTCAACCATTTTAAGTAATAATTCTACAGAAATTCTGTGTTCATTAATCTGACTATACATTTTGTCTGTTTGACTACAATCCATAAAGAGACAGCTTCAATGTGATTACATTACTATTATTCCTGGTGAGAACTCTGCATTACAATAGTTTGCCCATTTAAGACAGAATATCATTAAGAATACCCTGGGAGAATTTTACTGGTCTTTGAGGAACTCTCTTTTCATTTTGCATTGTATTCTTTTTAATAAAGGGAGGCAGAAATGTAGTGAAAACAGTAATTGTTCACAGCAAGAGTTAGGGAGAAATCAGTAATAATATTCAGTTATTGCAGCTCTATAGTCCCTGCTAGTGTTCCTGTAAGCAACCATGAATGATTACAGCACGACTTAGCTAAGGTAGCCACTATGGATGATTGATAGGACATTAATCAAAAGATGCATATCAGGCTCAGAATTTGTTCACAAGCTTTCTTCTAATAGCTGATTTCATGTTCACTGAGCTCTATGCCAGTTTGTTCAATTTATTCTTCAGTGTACAAGCCATTCATCAAAGAACACAATGATTTAACACCCCTTTTCCTTTTTAGTGAACAAACGTTACTAAGTGTAACTACTCTGGTCTGTTCATTAAAAAACATACAATTACAATGTCATACATGAGGCTAAAACAATGCCTCCTTACTGTACCCCGTCATTTTTTGCTTCTATATAGACACTGTGAGTTCATCTCATGTACTTCAAACGTTAAACGGCATGATCCTGAAGGTGCTATCAAATTCACCAAGATCAACAAATGCAACATACAAACAATTTGGATGAAGTGTTTTATTTCTCTGTGAGTGGTTAATGCCTAGGACATCTTCACCCATCAGCTGAATCAGTTTAAAGGAAAAAAACAAGTGGACTGATTTCATTGGGACCTCCAAGTACACAGCACCCCTGGAAATACAGGGTGGTTGTTTTTTTTATTTTTTCCTTTCTACGTGTTTAGGCACGCACAACAATACCTAGCTTTGCAAGTCCAGGTTCAAAACTTCAGCAACATTCTACAGATCCTACATGGTAAAAAGACAAACTTACAATTCAGCTACAAGACATGACTGACTTAAGACTTCAGCTCAGAGATGTAGATCGTGCCCATCACCGCTCTGTGACTACAGTTCCGTAAGCACCTGCATGTAACATTAATTTTTTAACCTATCCAAAGCAAGAGCACAGGAGATCCCTCCCAAACAGTGCAGGAGGGGCAGGAGGGAACTGCCGTGATCTGAATATATTTTTATCTTTATTTTAAGGTGCCAGTGACTAGAGACTCAGGAAGCTGGATGATGACAAGGAACCTTTGGCCCCAAGTAGGAAACAGAATGTGAAAGCCCCAAGATGTATACATACAACTTGCACTTAATGCATCTCACTTGTATTTACTGGAGTTTGGTGATATTCTCCACTCAGTCCCTCCAAAGCTGGGAAAAGACTGCTGTGTCAATAGGGTATTTTTGGTCAAGCCTCCCTCCTTCACGTTCTTTACCCCATGCAGAGCAACACAAAAAGTGATGATGCCTCTCCAATGGCAAAATACCTTTCTAACTAAAGGACAAAAGCAGCTCTGCTTTAACAAATACAGATGCTAGTCTCACTAGCCTGCAGTGACACGGCTTACATCAGTACAGTGCAAGTGCTTAAACATTAAGTAAGTATATTTGCTATTCCTCTCCCAATACAAATAAAAATGGCTTCCATCAAAAGGACAGATTTTTACCTCATGGAGATGTCCTCTTTATCTACATCTGCTTTAACACCATATGAGGCTCCAGAGGAGGATGCTAAGCCAGGCATTGCCAACTTTTGTCCAACTTGCAAGCAAGTAAACTTGTAGGGTACAGCAGAGAAGACCGACAACATCTTACCTAGTGGCTCTTACTGGAGAGCAATGACACCAGCATTAGATGCATTAAGACACAGCTGGATGGATGTGCTAAGGAAAGGAGGAATCCTTATTTCTTTAGTATCTTTCTTTTGCCCCGTGCTCGGCAGCAAGGGTTGAGTCTGAGGTACTAGGATTTTCCTATGGAGCCTGGCAACCTGCACTTCATTCCCTCTACCTCCAAACTTCAAACATCTCAGACTGAAAGGAAAAGGAGATCATGAGGGAGCAGAGGAATAGCCAGCACAGCTAAGGGGAGTACTCAGAAATGGTGACAACGGTTCAGCCACCAGGATGATTTCTTAAATAGCTGCCTTCAAATAATCCTCTCCAGCTGTTTCTGGAGAAATCTTCATAAGGCAAGATGACCTGGCTGGGCTTAACATCACCCTCATGCAAGATGCTGTCACAGGGCAGCCTGGACGATTTTTCTGATCTGAAAAGATCAGAAGGATCTGAAAAGAACAGAAGGTGGCAGGTCTTTCTTTGCCTTTCAGAAACTATTCAGGCTGCTCGACAATAAAGTTGATGTTGTGGGGCAAAAAGAAGAAAAAGAAATCAAAGCTCGCAATGTTGCTGGCACGGAGCGCTCTGTTGGGAAGGGGAGACCTGGATTCCTGCCCTCCTTCCCAAAGTTTTTAACGCACTTTGTTCAGTAACTCTTGAATACAGGATGTGTGAAGAATCCCCATAGCCCAGAGTCTCCTCAGACCCCACGGGATCCCTCTGCCTTGACCGGCAGCCGTATGCCCTCTTGCTGGCCCCACCGAGCTCACGTTGCTTTCCAGCCAGGAGGCCAGCATCAGCAGGAAGGGTGGGCAGAGGCACCACCTGGCCTTGCCCAGCCGATCCAACCATGTCTGCTTAGAAATGTGCACCAAGATGGCACCAGTGTCACCCAGTAACTACCTAAAATTCATGCCCAGAGGTGGCAAACAAGACCTGAAAGTAGTAATTTTGAAAGTCCAGGACTACTAAGACCAACAACCAGGTTTTTCAAAAGCAATGAGTGGTTTCAGAGGCCTCAATTTGCATCATGTTTCTTTTAAGATACCTTGAAGGGGCTGCATTTCAGACAAGGGCTGCTCAACACTTCCAAAATCCACATGGTAGAAGAACACAAGATGCTTCCCCCAATCGTTCACATTTTCCAAAACACCAGTCACTTCCAAAAAATCTTGGATTCACAGAAGTGTAAGTGAATTATGAATCTTTTTCTTCCATCTACCTACTGAGAAATGAAAATCTACACCACTGGAGGGAATTTGATTTGTATTTTTCTGTTACAGACTTTTTTTAAACAAAGTAGAAAAGGTAAAAAAGAAAAAAGATGAATGCATGTAAGACCACTAATAAACTACATGCAGGTTATCTTTTTAGTTGTTGAGTTTTATGGGGGATAAGGGTTAGAAAAAACGTGTAATACTTCTACTTAAGCATTCAATAACTCATATGCACTGACAGAAAAGCCCATCAGTGATATCATTTACTTTTCCATACTGTGGGCTTCTGTGTCTGTCTGTCAGTCTGTCTTTCTCTCTCTCTTTCTCTTCTCCTCTGCGAAGTCTCAAACTCCCTTCACCGGAGGTAAATCAGGGCAGTGAACTACATTGCAATTACATGAGCACATCAAATTTTAAGGAACAGACTTCAAGAAGAAGAAAAACAGACGTTATAATCAAAACCAAACTTTGTGGCTACTTTGTGGCTGTCCTACTAACAAGGTCATCCAGTTTCTGGTCATAGCTGCAGAATTTACCGCAAAACAGCTGTGAATTCAAGTCAGGAAAAATTCCTTCTTTCCTATACATTGCATAGGTGTGTCTAAGGAGACAGGCTGACATAAAAACACCGAGGAGATCCCAACTTTGTGAATACTGTGAAGACAGTTTCGTTATCTTACAATAGTTTTCTTTTTTTTTTTTCCCCACGAAAACTGTGAAGATACCTTCCTTGTATCACAAAACACACGCAGCTCTGCAAGATCTGATGCATGTAAGTCTTGCAAAACTAACCAAGTGCTTTCCTCTTTCTGGTTCTTCTTTGCCAGGTTTTAGGAAAAGAGCTTTTCAAGCATGTAAACCAGGGGGCATTCAATGAAAGCCATAGGTGAACAACTTAAAAGAGATTTAAAAAAGCATTGGTGGACTTCTAGAACAGCTGCCACAGGAGGCAGGCATAGCCAGCAGGTTCGTATGGGACTAGACAAATCCAAAGACAATAGGTCCATAAAGATATACTAAAAGGAACAAGCAAGGGCGTATGCTTTGGGATTGCAAATCTAATGATTATTGATATTGGGAGAGCACAGAGAGAATAAAAGTCAGAAAGCAGGTGGGTTCATGTACTTCTTAAATAGCATCAGCTGTTTCCACCAACAGAGACAGACTGTGTGACTAGATAGTATCTAACACCTCTAGTTTGACCCAGTGGGACATTTCTTCTGTTTTAAAATATCTTTTTTTCTTTTTTAAATTTCAAAAGGGTAGATTTGTTTCTTTAGAATATCTTTATTTATTCATATAGAACCATTTTATGTTTACCATATGAAAGTTTTCTTTCCTATCCTCTGTCCTAAATCTTTCCTGCAGCAATTCAAGACTAGCACTTTGTTATTCTACCCAGCACTCATCACTCACCTTCCCCTTCGCAGTTTCTTCCTTTCTTTTTTCTTCTGCATATTTGAAATTATTACTATACCCTCTTCTTGTCCAGTCTTCTCATCTTTAATCTAGACAAACTAGGTCAAATCTATTTTAACTCATTGGTATCATTTTTCAGACCTCTGATCATTTTCTCTGCTCTTCCTTGCAGTCCCCCCAACTGTCTAACATCTTTCTTGAAATAAAACGTACAGAACTGGTCGCAGTACAGGAACATGTGTCACAGTGAGACACACTGGCTCCATCTACACCACCGTGCAGGAGAAGGCTTCAGGGCCTGATGCGTCTTTGATGTCCGGGTGGTGCACTCACAGCCCAAGTGCTCACTCCATGAGGGAGGGTGCACCCTGCACTGCAAGGGAGCACAGGGGCCCTTCCCAACTTGTGGAAAAGCCTTGGCACTCCCAGATCGCTCTGTAGCCTCCATCATTTGTTCTTGCCATCAGTGACTGACACTAGACAGACCAAATGATCCAAGTCCCTCCAAAAAGGACCCCAGTTCATGAAAGAAGAGGTAATTTGTAGGTGGACTGGCTTCATGTTCAATAAAGCTGATCATCAGGTATTAGGTATTAACACCGTGGCTTCTTCTAGCTCATGCTCAAGTAGGTACAGATGTCACTACTTTGTCTTACTCTCCCGTAAGAGTTGCATGAAGCCTGTGGGCAAGCGAAACTGAGAAATCAGGGTGCAGAAACCCACTAATAAAAGTTGGATGAATACCTGGACTCATTGAATTCCATGGAGTTTTTATCCTTCCCTTACACTAGGCCAGGATTTCACCTTCAGTTTTTGATTTGGATTTTCAAAGTCCTTATTTATTGTTAAGGGTCAAACAAGCACCTTTCCCATTTCACAAATGTACCCAGCTACTCTTCAGGAAAGCACCCCTAATAACTCTTAAATACTTCTGAAGAAGGACTGACTTCAGCAAGTCCTTAAGTGCTGTACTAAAACCTGGGCCCTACAAACAGTGCAATCTTAACTGAATTAAGTCATAATACAAGTGATAATTAAGTTAACAGTGATCAAATACTGCTTTTCACATGCTCAGATGCTCTTTTTTTGTAAGGAGTAACGTAAGAAACAGCTTCATTCATCCCACGGTAAACTGACACGTAGGAGCCACTGTCCAAAATACGGGACGTAAGAAAGGGTGGCTGGGAGTTGAGCCATGGGTGCTGTGGGGGTCTGCATAGGCTGACTTCATACACAGAAGTTTATGTACATATTTTGATGGAACTATGTATATGTGTAATATGCAGACGGGAACACTGCATAGTCAGATGTGGAAAGCTGTGGACAGCCAGCAGGACAGACTTGTAGTCTGACCCCAACAGAGATGCAGAAGAGAGAAAGTCGATGAGTTCTCCTTGGACGGGACCCGGAAGAGAAGCAGGAGCCAGGAACATCATGTAAGAAAACTGTCTCCTGTTGTTTGAGTTAATGGAAGCAGGAATTTGTGTCCGTTCTTTGTAAACAAACAGGAGTGAATAAAAACAAGTTTCTAACTCTGTCATCTACTTCTCCTCCCGATGGAAGCAACCTGCAAGAGTGACTGTTGACAAATTGCTCAGGTCATGGGAGTGACAAGGCACTCGGCAACCTCACAGCCCTGAAGAGATTTGTGAAATTCTTACTGCTTCAAATATCTTAGATGCAAAATGAGAACCAAATGGTGTTACAGGAAAGAAGACTTTAAAAATGCGCTTCTGTTCGGAGCATTTTACCCACAATATATGTAACATTTTTCATAATACGAAAGAAGAGTTTTGCTTTAAATCCTCTTCCCTCCACTTTCTAACTGACAACACTGAGCTTTGAGTAGACAACGTAGACAAGTCATCAGTTGCTTTTATGGCTTGTCACTTAAGTACAGGGGAAAACAATATCCAACTGTGACTATGAAACCAGACATGTGGTGTGATCTTAAAGGCAGGTATGAGACTTGAAATCCTTTGAAATAATTTTTCAAAACTGACTAGGTTTCACGAATATGCCTCTGCATTTGTAATATTGACACGTTTCATTAAAAATCACTAACTTAGAGACAAGTCATCTAACTGAATTTGTAAAAAGACGTATCCTGCATCTAATAAAGTATAGCATATATTATACTATTTTTTTCTAGTTTTCATCAGATAATAGTAATCATTTTACAATTGTATTTAACTCACATACATTGTCTCTTTTTTCACTTTTCTATTACCAGCTTAAAATTAACAGACTCCATGGTTTGCACTTTCTCTTCAGCTTACCGTATTATCTATTCTGTTTTATCTGCTAGGCTAGGTGAAATTTTTCATGAATACATTGCCATATGCCGGAGTAAAATAGAATAGTTTCACTGAGAGCAACAGAGCCACACTGATTAACCTTATGTGCTCAGACAGCATCGACAGCTTTGTCCTTCTCACTGGGATATTCCCGTTCAGGAATCCTTAGTATCCTGACTGCACTTTTTATTAACAGTACCTTGCGTAATTCATCTGTGCTCCCTCCATGCAAGCTCATGACACTTCTGGCAAACATCGTTTCGAATTAAATTCACGGCTAAGCATTCTGGGGTTTCTAAAACTGGTATCATTAATTACATGGAAAGTGCTAACTAATACTTGCTTTCAGGGTCTGAAAATGAAGGAATGAAGTGTTAAACTCCAGCACGCTACTCTCATCTCCAGAACTTTCCTGGAATTAATACTACGCTGGGTCCAATGAGTTTAAACTCCTCGAGTAACAATGAACGACTCTGGAGCAAGTTGCTTCAAATTGATTTTCAATTACAAGATTTGTGACATACACATTTATAGGCATACATACATAATCACACTTGTAAGTATGTGTATCTGTACATGTAAATGTGCATGCCACATGCACCTGCATAGTCTATATTCTTTATGTTGCTTGACTTCTGACATTACACACTTTCTGAAGGCAGAAATCTTGCCATTTGTGTGTATTTGTGGTGAAAAACATCTACCACTTTCTAATGCAATATGCACGTGATCTCCAAAACAATCTCCCTGAATGTCGCCATCCTATAATCTATATGAGCTTTCTATAGGAGGCTAGCTGCAGAATTACATTTCAACAGAGCCTGAATTAGATGCAACTTTCTGTAATACTGACGAATTTTATTCACTTTGTAACACTTCTCTGCCATTCACACTTCTTGAAAGAGCGTGTAAAATGAAGCTATTATGGCATGATAGATAGAGCATTATATTCCCTTCTTTAGATCAACCATACACAGTACAAGACCATGGAGAATAAAGCCTTGTGCTGCATATATATGACGTGTCTAGTTATAATAGGACCTGTTTCAGTGGGGTTACACCTGCTCTGAATTTGACTCAGTCTGAACTATAACTAAGCCTTCATTTACAACATATTACATGCAATTAACTAGAGACCTTTCAATGCAAGAAAAGCTTTCGCTCGAAGTCAGCTTTCCATCTCACTTAGGCAGATCCCAGCAAGAGTGATAATAAAACAGCAAAACACCTGTAATGCTCACATAATTAACATGCTTTTTATCCTGTACATCCTATCATAAGGAGCTTCTTGCAAAACATTGCTGAATATATTGTATTCTACCTGTTCTACTCTAAACATGTCCTTTTTAAGATTCATGTCATTAAGGAGCATTTGATTGGGTCTTTTTACACAGATTTAATTACATAAATATACAAACTTAAAGCTTACAGTCTAAAACAGAAATCAAAGGGAAGAATTAAGCAGTTGGTTTTTAGTAAAAGTTAGATACAAATGCTCAGATGGGGTCTTCTGGTTCTTAGTGCAATTGTCAGCCATCTAGGCATGGAGTCGAGCAATGAAAAAATGAAATCTGCATATATGACAAAATTATTTTGAGCAGCACGGTGAAGACCTAAGAGGTTATCTTTAGAGCCAAGTATGCTAGATGAATAAGCAATACTGATAGCAAGACATGTATCGATACTGAAGGGGAGTCTGAACTACTCATACACTGGTTCTAAATTAGCCGAGCCAACTCATGAGAAGCACTTGCTTGTCTCAATGCAGAATTCAATGAAGGAATGAAAATTTGATCAACGTGAAGCTATGGCAAAAACATGTTAAGACAAATGGAATGGGAAACAGAACACAGAAAATTACGGTGCATTTGAATTGCTGGTCCTCTTCTGGAATATTATTGCATGTAGCACAGGGAGACTGTTTCAGACAGTATCGTCAGAAATGACAATGCAAGAACTCTCTAAAGAGCAGACTGAAAACAACCATTTGCCTCAGAAAGAAGATGAATAAGAGGAGACATAATAAGAATATATAAAATATTGAATAAAGAAGGAGGACTGAGAACATGAGGGCTCCCTGTCTTATAACTATGAGACATTCTGTTAAATTCAAAACCTGGATAATTTAAACCTGATAAAAGGATACTCTTTGCTTTTTTTTTTAATACAGTGCATAATTAGACTGTTGGGCTCTCTGCTGGAGATACTTTAACTTTTCTCTGTGATAACCTTATACTTTCATTTGTATATCTTAACTCTGTTTTTATTTTTCTCTTTGCTTTTCTCTCCATGTTTGCCAAGGGAAGCTGGAGAAACTAATACACGGTTACTTGTCTCTAGATATAAAGCAGTTCAGAGAGGAGGGCACTGCCTAATTATACAACAAGCGCTCTATATGAGGAGCTTATATGAGATGAGGAAATCATTGAGAATCCAATACCTGCTTGCAGAAACACAAACTTTTGTCTTCCTCGCTGGTACTAATCCACTGCTGCCTAAGCTCACCCTACAAACCTGGCTATCCCTTTCTAGTGCTCTTTGTGAAGGTACCCTCACCACCGTTCCCTGACGCTCAGCTTCAGATCAGCCCAGAGCAAAGTGACAGGAGCCAGAACAGCCAGGATCTGGCTGTAATTAACCACACCATGTTAATTGCTCCTTCCTGTCCTGATGACATCAGGGAAGCAGGGGCAGAGACTGCGGGGAGGAAGAAGTGCTGCTGTGCTTTCTCAGTTTCTTTCAAACCTTGGAGGAGATCCCAAAGGGCTTCCGTGCTCACATGAAACTGAATTTTAACCCGTTACGAGATGGTTAAGGTGTATTCACAGTTACATCTGCCTAGACCCAAAGAAAGTCTCTTGTAGTAAGTGGAATTACTCCCGATTTAAACACCTTGTAGCTGACTGGGAATTCAGCTCATTTTCTGAAAACTGACTTTGTAAATTTGGTATCGCAGCACTGCTAAGGGACTAGAAAAATACAGAATTTCAGATCATATAGAACATGAAGTCCCAACCTCCTGTGTTTATTAAAGACCAGCTAATCTTTTGTAAAGGTTTTGAATCGGTACTCTTATTATCATGGGAAGTGATTACCCCCTCTATACTCACTCTAAGCCACGCTGCCTCTCAAAAAGAAGTGCTACTGAAGTGCAAAGTCTAATAATTGTCACAGGTAGCACATACAACATTAAGTACATCCTGACAAAAGATTAATAGCAGGGGTGCTGCACTGCAGGACTGAGGCAGGTAACCAAATGAGTAAATGTCAAATGAAGGATTATCCTCATTTGATGCTATTTCATACGCCTCCTTTCTGCATAATCTCTCCCAGCTGAGACCTAAACCAGGTGTTTTCAAATGCACAAAGTAGAAGCTCTACCTGGTGTGCTAAAGGAGATCCACTATTAGTTGTCAGCAGGAGCGACATCTTCTTTTCAAGTACTCAGCCAGTAGTCAGGATACAGCATTACACTGCCAGCTGACAATGACAAAGCACCCGCCAAGTCAAGCCCTATCTGGATTGTGCTAAACTATTATTATTTATTAATCGAACTGCAGTAGTGCCCATGTCAAGGACCAGAGCCCTCTGTGCTTGGCTCTGTAAAAACAGAGCCCAAAACGTGTCTCCTTTCATTTGATTTCATCCTCAACATCCCACAGTGCTCACATAGAGGGTCCTATGCTGAAAAGCTGTGTGAAGCACAGGATGTAATCTTTTAGCCAGAGGATGTACTTTTTTTAGCCAATGCAAAGACCAGTGAGGTCCTAGAGACACTTTCTTAACACAAGTAGCACCTTTGGAAAAACAGGTTAAAGGAGCACTGAGCCTTCAAAATCAAACATACCAGAACTAAACCTGCCCATACCTTCGTGTGCTGACTCATCAGCTTTTAGTTATGTGACCACACACCCCTTTCCCCCCCTGCAGGATTCATAACTTGTTCAGTGCACAAGATGCACAATAGTTTTCAGTGAGAGACCCTTTGGTATTTTTCTTCTCCTTGCCCTGAGTATTGCCCGTAGGCCTTCCTTCCATTGTATTTAAACCATCAGTGAATGCATAATTACTGATACCCTCCTGAGTTTCTCTACTGTGCTCATCACTGTATAATCTAAGTGCTTCACAAAACATTAGTGCTTTCAACCTCCCTCTGAGGTGAAGGGGAAAGACTCACTTTGCACAGGAACATGAATCAAAGAAAGATGAAGGTAAAAAGTGCCACTCATTGTGGTTGCCCAATTTCAGACATGGAGACCACATCTCCCGGGTTAGTTAACATGACACAGCACATGAAATGTTCAAAACAGCTGTCAGTAGCTTCAAGCCATGGCTGTGAGCAATTTGGCTCCTCTGCAGAATTAAAGAGTGGTAGGCTGGGCCTCCAGAAGAGAAACTGTATGAGCCTGGTGGTCACTTCCGACGAGTTCAGTTTGCTCAGCATCAGGCTGGGTGGGATTGTGTTGCAAGAGCAGGGTCTGCCCTCCAGGCAGCAAACAACCTGGTAAGAGCCTCCCTCCTCTTTTACAGCTGCCTGGGACAGCCAAGGCAGGGTCCTGCAGCTCTGACTGATCCAAGGAGGGTGTTCAGCCTCTGCATTGAAGCAGGCAGGGGCCCTGTGAAAAAATACTGTGCAACCCTGAAATTAAAGATGGTATCAAAGCACAATCACAAGGGGGCAGTACCTTCATTCACCTTAATGACTGGCTTCTCCATACTTTATTTTGCAGCTTTTTCTCTCTTCTAGTGAAATCCTATGTTGTACTATATAAAAGCATTTTGTCTCAGCTTGCTTAACCTGCATAGTTCCTGGTCTGACCCCTGTCTCCTCTGAAAACCACTTTTTTTTTTCACATTCAGGGAAGGCTGTTATGGCTGGGCAGACAGCTTAGCCTCCACAGGCTTCCCAAGGAGGTACCAGATTAACCAGAGCTGCAGCTGCAGGGAAAGGTCCTCTTTCCTCTCTGTGGGCCCTGGACTGGAACATGCTGAATGCTTAGTCTATTTAACACATGCTAATAGAAACCTCTTAAGGGGTTATCACTTGGCTGAATGGGACAATTTCTCAAGAACAGCAAAGATCACCACCTAGACAACATCCTTGGCAAATGGTAGCGTCTCAGTGAATAGGTAGCAAGAGGTCTTAGTTTGTACAGAAAAGTCTCTTCTTCCCTAACTTCATTCTGAGAAATTAATAACTTTGCTGACGCTTTTTGGAAATACTCAGCATTAGACAGGTATCTGCCATGAAAAATGCTGCCAAGTGTAAACTATTTGGGCTAAGTTAAAAGTGATTGGAAACAAGATCTAAAAGTAGAAGGATTGTGTAATGTTAAGTATAGTTAATGCTACTGATGTTGCCTAAAATACAAATCCTTCCTGTCTCGCAATTCCATCTAGTGGCCTGCTGAACTGTACCATTTTCTTGCAGGAACCCCCATGAGATTTCCCTGCAAGTTTCCAGAAGCTGGGATTTTACACTAGGAAAAGTTTTTTCTACACTTTGATCACTGTTGCAGACAGGATATTAAATGGGATGAACCTAAAGTTTGATTCAGTATAGCAGTCCTTTTGCTGAATGCATTATTTACAAGTTGCAATAAATGAAGTTTTACTGATAGTCTTGTTGCTATTTAGTCTTGGAATTTATTAAAGCAATGAAATGTGGCTTGGGTTTAATACCTTATGTCACTGTTTATTTTGGTGTAACTCTTTTATAGACAGGTGCACATGGGAGAAGTTAAAGGGCATCAACAGAGGTGAGTTGCAAAGCTGGAAAAAGAGCTAGCTCTCTCCCTTTCCCTCCTTTCCACTGGGAAGAATGGAGAGGTACATTTGCCACTTCTCATGTTGAAAAGGCATCTCTTATCAAAAAGTAAAGAAAGATTAATTCAAAATGGTGTGAAATTTTGGATTACGCATGCCTGGAAAGTATGACCAGGAAGTGCTGAAAGCTTTGGCCAACCATAGGCTCAGTCACGCAAGCCTTGCTTTCTTCAGTGGCACCAGCTCACAAGACTCACTGTTCTACTCCTTAGCATCCTCATTCAGTTTCTGTCTGTAACGCACTCCAGTTCCACAACTGTCTTCAACAAAACTATTCATCTGACTCCGGCTTTGCAGGGATGGCCCTTAGGTTTGTGATTCTATGTGTCAAAACCATATACCAACCATTTCCAGCTGTGAAGGAAGAGTAAAAGGAGAGAAGACTTACTCCACTGTGGAGACTATGCCAACTTTCATGAACTATTTGCTTTACCGAAGTTACAAGCAATGGAAAAGGAGGCTAGTAATGGAAGTGCCATCCCATCTTAACGATGGTGGGGGTAGTACACCTCCACGTAGTACAAGTATTTAACAGATGTGGTCCAAAACTGCTGCCAGCTATTGACATAAATCATATTCCACATTATGGAGCTTCGTAATTGGGACTGTGGTTACACAGATTGCAGAGTTGTATTGCAGAGCTATGATGTCATACCTGTGAAATACTATACAGCTATTCAAGTACATCAGAGCTATGAAGCACGACTATTGAAAAGAAGTGCTTAAAAAAACCCAACAGCACTTATGCTTATACCAAATATTTACAGTGCTGTCACTTTCAAAGTTTGGCAGGCTTACGGTTTCTAACACACCAGTTGCACACCCCATTTTCTCCAAAAGCGCAAATCCCCATAGCCAGTTTTTGAAGTTGTTAAGTGTGTCATTTTTGCTGGAGAGGCATGTTTGAGCCTTGCCAAAAATGGGTCTTTTAGATCTCAAGAAATTGCTGTGGGGACTTGCTCCTTTGCCTCATTGCAAATTGAAGGTGGAGGCTGCTTTTAAGTCAGGGACCAGCAACACTCTTTGTTTGAGTGCCATAAATGCAAACCCAGTATTTTCTGAGACTTTGGAGAGGTGGGGAAATTTTTTTGGAATACCAAAGGAGCTTTTCTCAGTTAACATATAATAATGTCACAAATATAAGAATGTTCTGCAGGTGCATCTCCATTTTTTCTGCTGCTTCTCCTAATTTTCTTCCACTCCCTTTTTTTGACATTCTTGCTTTTGTTCCCTCTCGCTGTGCCCTGTTTGCCCTTCCCTGTACAACTTCTGCCCACCTCTTCCCTTGCTACTCTGCTCTTCTGCCTCCAGAACAACCGTTTTCTTGCACACGCTAGTGAAGCAGCCAAGTGAAAATCAAAGCATTTCTGATGATACTGGATGATAACAGCACTTCCTTGATACAAAAAAAAAAAATATTATTTAGCCACAGAAAGTCTAATCTTTCAATATACAAACTAAAATATGAAAAAAACTTGGGAGATGAATACCAAGAAGTTCTAGCCAAACATTTTAATTGAACAGTACCACACATCTGTGCTTTACTCTCTGATGATTGTAATGTAGGAACATTTCACTGTCCATTGTATCTATGGCCAGAAGAACCCAAGTGACTTAAGTCACAAATCCATCCTAGAGCTTCTTCTCTGAAAACAGATTCCCGAGCACACATACACACACTGTTACGGCTGGTCAGATGGAGTATTATCTGCACTGGACAATAATATGCCAGAAAGTCCCTTTCTAAGCAAGAAAATAAGTATTTTGTACTTCAAATTAAGCTCAAGTGAACATACATTATAAAAACTGCAAAATACACATATTCACAAAACAAAACAGTTACTTAAAGATGTGAGTATACATTCACATTTGCATGTGTGTGTATGACACAGAAATATATAATATAGCCACAAAATATGATACAGAACATACAATATAGGTAGAAAATGCTATTCTTACCTTATTGCACTTGCAGATAAGTGGCCATAAGAACCACTGGCTGAGGAACTGCTACGAGAATTATTGAGAATTGTGACCAAGGAATTTGGAGATGTCCGTATCATGGTCTGAAGGTCAAAGCTGTGATCAGATAGGGGGGATATGGATAACGTACGCTTTCGGCTTGGTCTAGCTGACAATCTCGGACTCGGAAACCTGGCGCCTGTTATGTAAACACAAATAATTATCCACCAGGGTACTTAATCGCATTTATTTTTTATCAGTGATGGGTAGAGGGAGTTGCAAGACACCAACACGCTGTGACAAGCCCACTCGCTCCACTTGTGATCTACTGGCTATGATTGAGGAAAATTAGGAAGAAAAATCTATCTTCCTGTGGCTTACCTCAGGGGAGCTCTGTTTATTAATGTGCAAGCAAAATGATAAATTGCTAAACAAAAGGAAAAGACTTTTATGAGTTATCCCTCTCATTTCTGGTGATTTATGAATCTGATGGCTTCTTAGACATTCACATCATTAATTCAACCACGAGCAATGAGACAGTGGTTCAAACCTGGGCTACTAGCAAACCCAAACCTGCATCACTTTAATACATACAGCTAAAGCTAAACTTGTAAAATATAGTGTAGAAATGAAGAGGCAGTATGTCCTTTGTTGACCATAATTCTGCCTGGTCAATACTTGATGCAAAACTAAAAATCAGGACTGAAAAAAAGCTATAAAAGCCAGCTCTATCAGCAGAAGTCAAATTGACATTCAAAGCATTAGACTGAGAAACAGTAGGCTTTATTTGAATTTGTCCAGGATCCCATGATATTCTTGTGTTGGGGTGTACAGGGGTCTACGGTTGCCAAATTTCTTTAAAACTAGAGGTTAAGCTTTTCAAAGCAGCAAAGAGAAGGCAACCATACAGATACCATTTAAATAAATACATATTACATTTCTAAATTCTTGGTGCTGCTCTGAAAATCTCTACCTCTTCTGGTCTATTTTACCATGTCATCCCAACTCTCTGCAGTCCTGACAGAAGATATATCACCTGAAATTTCTTCCCTTTATTTAATTATTTGCGATCTCAGTTGAGACCGAGAAGGAGAGAATAAGCCTCCCTACTGCGTACTGAACTATTTCCTTTACCAGTACTGCCACTTCTCCCTTTTTAATCCCTTTAACCTGTAGTAAAGGACTGAGTCCTAACAATCCTGACCGCCAGAGTCAAGCAGGTCTTGGGTTTGATGCCTACTTTACAGCTACTTGTCACAGAGTCCCTGACATTCTCTGTAACTTGTTAACAATACACAGTTGGCCACAAGCCTCCATTATGGGTCTGCTTGTCCTAATTCTTGCTCATCTCTTTGTGTCCAAGACCTTTTTTCAATAGGGTATTTAAGCTTATGTGCCTGATGTTAACCAGGGGAAGAGCCCAACCAACTCCAATTAGACTCACCTCAAGGACAGAGCTGGATTAGTATCTGCTATTACGTTCTTCCTACACACCTGAGCAGGTTTCCCTTCCTCCTGTGCGTGCTATCCAAGATTTTCATCTAGTATTAAAAGCTGCCACTGTATTGCTGTTGTGATTGTGTGATCAGATCTCTGTCTACAGTCCTCCTAATCTGTGCTTAGTTTTGCCTCAACCAGCCAACATGGGTGTCCATTCTCTTTGGTATCTGGCTAACAGAGAGGTTTTTTTCCTTTACGCTCTGTCTCCGCAATAGGCCTCAGCCCACACCGCTTCAGTCTTTCAATGAATATTCATGCTCTTGATTCATCATTTAAAACTTAGGCATAGCCATTTATTTCTTCCTAAAGCTACTACATGTTATTTTATGTAATCTGTTTTATCTCCTTTTTATGAGCTTGCTATTGTACTGTCTGCTTGATATTTTATTAGTGCTGTGCTTCATGTCTTTCAAAGGCAGAGATCTTTTATTTGTGCTAAAATAAAAACCAACAATGACCAGCAGCTATAAGAAGCTGCAACGTATTTAATAAAGAAATACAAAATACATGTCATGGTAAAACAAAAATAGTAATACTTTGCACTTACATCTTTCATCCACAACTCTTCTCTGCTGACTGTTCGGCCAGCAAGAATGAGAACAACTCCTCTGAAGTCAGTAGTGGTAACGTAATTTGCCTCAGCTGAGGATATAATTCAAATGCTTTCTAGGTGAATAAACACTGTTATTGCGGTTTTACAAGGGGATAGCTAAGTACAGGTGTTCCTGGTTAAACAGCAAGTGAAGGGGACAAGGAAGACCTGCTAGACATTGGCTGACCAGCAAAATGAGATGTTAAGTCAAGCAGGGCTACCACAGTATCATGTGTTACTACCAGCCATCCCAATGGTGTGCTATATATGACAGCAATAGTTTGCAGTCATGTGAACATAGTTATGAACCCTCTGTTTTCCTCAGACTGATGGGCACAGCCCTCATCATGCCAGCAAGAAGGCAGCAGAGATGTTCAGAGGGCATAAGCACAGCTCGCTCTCTTTTGATAAGCAAGACCTAGTTAAATTTCTACATTTACAACTGAGAGTCACCATGTGCTACTGATCATAAAATCATAGAATAGTTTGGGTTGGAAGGGACCTTTAAAGGCCATCTAGTCCAACCCCCCTGCAATAAGCAGGGACATCCTCAACTAGATCAGGTTGCTCAGAGCCCCGTCCAGCCTGACCTTGAATGTTTCCAGGGATGGGGCTTCTACTACCTCTCTGGGCAACCTGTTCCAGTGCTTCACAACCCTCATTGTGAAAAACTTCTTTCTGATTTCCAGCCTATACCTCCCCTCCTTTAGTTTAAAACCATTACCCCTTGTCCTATCTGGCCACGTATGAACAGTTTCAAATGTGATTTCCATGAGAAACACTTTTGAAAAATTACTTCTTATGGATCTGAAGCCCAGTTTTGAATCTGTACAACTACAAAGGGATTGCCACTTATTTGACAAATTCATTACAAGCCTGCTAAACATGGACTGATGGCTACTGATGCTAACCAGAGAGGGGGTTCATAGGTTTGATCAAAAAGTGGAGCAGTTGTTAAGAATACTAGCATCTGAGCATCTCTCCTTTGAAGCTAGACTGGGCAATAAAAGCAGGTTGTTTTTTTGCTGCTTCTGCGATCAGACACCATTTATTTTGTGTGCCACAACCGCCCAAGCGGACTCAGCGGTACTCCAGCCTGCATCTCAGAGAGGACTGAGCAAGCATTACCAACAACTGTTCGAAGCTCTTACAATCTTGGAGAGAAGCATGGTTACCCTCGACAGATCACACAGGAGGGCAATTTATACTCCCTGCAGTGCCCTGAGGATTCTCAAAAATGACGACTTCCCTCCTCCTCCCCCCTCCCCTTTCTGGACTGAGCCTGTCTCCTTTACTCCTTGCCTAAGTCACGCTACAGCTCTTTGTAAGAGGCCCCTCTCCGTCCACCGCTCATTAAACCTCCCCCTTGCCTGCCAGCTGCTGCCTGGGCATCCCTGTCCCCGCTCCGCGGGGGACGCACCAGATCTGCGGCCAGTGATGGAGAGAGACGCTCCTTCCAGCTGCAAGGGGCAGAGCCCGGCTTTCAGCCACACCACGCAGCAGTCTCAGGCTTCTTCTCCTCTTCCAGGCAGCACCTGTTTCAGGCCCCACCTAGAACTGGGAACTCAGCAGCCCCTCCATCTACCCAGGATGGGAACAACCTCCTAAGGGCCAACAGTCTCCTGCAAAAAGGGAGTATTTCTGCTTCACAGCAGGAGTCAACAGCTGAGGCCAGGCAAGAGCTCTCCAGAGTCTGACCACAGGAAAGGGGGATTCGATTCAAGGGAGGCCATGACTTTCAAAATTGAAAATACAATTAAATGGAATTACTGTTTTTTCAGATCTTCGTGGTTTAATTAGGTTTCACATGCCTAAAAAGTCTTAAACAGGAGCTGACCACTCATTACACTGCAGGATGTTTGCTACACCATTCATTTAGCATAACATCAGTCTTAGTATGTTACTATAAAAAGGAATAGGTCACAATTTGTCAGCGCCTCTGAATACTAAATCGAACTTTTCAGCCTTGCCCAGGCATTTATTTTAAACACAAACACTTCAATATTTATTTAGCAATTTGAGATGTTCATCTGCTCACAGTATTCTCCCACCGAAGCATTACATTCCCCACTCAATAATGCTTTAAAACCAAAAAATGCAGGAGCACTGATTCACTAAAAATCCATTTACCTCTCTGCAAGTGCTAAAATAAAACCCATAAGCTTTGGCAAAGCACATAAATGGAAGCTGACAGTGAAGATTTGTTTAGGAATGTCACCTTTTTGGAGTAGACATTATAGTAATAAAAAGTCAGTAGTTGATAGTAAAGACTTGAGTGTGCCGACAAAAAATCTAGCAAGTGTCAGAAGAAAAGATCTTATTCCTGGGGTGGAGATCAATTCTAAAATAACAGATATCTATCTCCATCATAAATTTCAAAAATTGAATATGCCATCCAGCAAATTTGCCCATGAATTTGATTTCTGAGTTGAAGTTTTTAGCATTGCTTAATAATTTATAAGGCAATCTTCAGACATGTATCATTTATTCCACCCCTTTAAATCAAACTTCATCAAACCTTTTTTATTCCATCCCTTTAAATCAAACTTCTTTGAACCTGTCTCAGGCACCAGTTTTTGTTGAAGGCTGTGAACGTGGGAAGTTTGATTTTTTTTTTTTACATTAAAGCTTTTTTTCTTTCTTCCTTTGCCTTTTGGTTTCTGCTCAGAGATGCGTAAACTTTGTTTTCACTTCATGAAAGTTTGTCATAAATTATGTCTCAGTTTTCAAAATGGTAAATGTGTCATCAGTATGAGAGGAAAAGGAATGGCTTTGCTACTCCACCCTCATTCTCTAACTGTGCCTGAAAATCAGAAATCAAACCCAGTCCAAAGCTTCTCACATTGGCTTAACTCTTCAGGTTGGCCAAATTCTTTATGTCAATTGGGTTGCTATCAGTGTCTCTAATGCCAAAAGGGGTAGGACAATGATGAATACCTTTGAAAAAGAAAAACCTCCCATTCTGAGTGAGCATAGGCAAAAGTTTAACCAGAGTGAGGATATTAGTACTCTCAGGGTGAATCTAGAAACCTCAGGGAACATGCTTGCCTTCCACTGAACACCATTTAAAAGCAGAGTAAAACATTCCCCAAGTGAAAAATGCAGGTATCAAACCCAAAAGGCTGTGATTTTTTGGAAATACTTAAAAGACAGTTTTGGCATACAGTATCTTTACAGCCACAACAAGGAATTTCAGTCGTTGCTACTGCGGTACTGTCAATACCTTCCCCACCTACTCCCCTCCTAATTACTTTGATGTTATACTTAAAGGTAGCACATCTGCCCCTTTGAGATCAAGCAAGAAGATGGGAAGACTTGGTCAGTGATTCTGGCCACCAAAACTGTAGAAAAGCTTTATAGCAGCAGAGAAAATTCTGGTCCACTTTTCATGTCATACAGGACAGGATGAGGAAAAATTACAATCAAGCATACACAATCTTGGCCTTATTCTTCCATAATATATTAGACAGTTCATGCACAGTAAAGTTCAGAGCTTCAAGAAGTCTACTGCTCTCTAGGAAAAATTTAACTTTCTGATTAACATTTCTCCCACTCATATCATTCCCATTTTGAAATCAGTTTTCCACAGAGCAAAACAAAAGGCCCAAAACTGCACAAACTGAATGTAACATGGTTTTTACCTACTGTGTGCTGGTGTTGGAATTATTATTTGTACTACTGGAGAGGGCAGAGATGCCAAATTACTGAGCTAGATGCTGTATAAACACACAATTAGGAGACAGACTTGCTTCACAAAAGAAGAACAATGTCTTGCTTGTATCTATTTGGTTGTTGTGTGGAATAAATGAGCAGTAGCCTTTGAATGAGTTGAGTCAACTTGCTCAGAATTTGATAGCAGATAATGAGGGAAACTACCAATCTCTCTTCCGTCTCCTTTGACAAGACTGGGCAAAGGCGAAAGAGTACTTTTAAGATCACCATACAAACCCTTGAGAAGAAAGATCCAAACAAATGGCGTTGCTTTGCATTGATCACTGTACTTTGTTATTAAATGCAAACATGGGCATTCTTATTGTTTTTTTTTTTTAAAAGTCTTAATATCGGCTTCCTGCTAATTGTTTTGTTCTCGTTTCTAATCTAAAATTCTGACAAAGAAGAAAGGGGTTTTCTTTAGCATGATGAATGATAGGACATTCAGATTCCTACTTAATGACAATTAATTTACTGTATACCCATGCAAGTTAAGATAGTTTTAATTAGTTTTTACAAAGTAAAAGGGTAACTTCATTCTCTATTTAGATAAAAGCAGCTATTGCCTGACTAAACACATTCTCATCAAATACAGAAGGTGAGCTGAGTGACCTTACTAGGATTCACTCTTATTTTAATTCTCTATTTACTGTTTAAAAATAACCCATTTGCATAATACTGCTACACATTTTTTGTCTTTAACTCTGAAATAATCCCTAATTGAAAAGTTGCTGCTATAATGAATCTCAAATGTGTGATCTTAATTTTTAAAAACAAACACAAAACAAATTAAAGGGCACATTTCAAATATATTGTAGCTAAAGCTGGTGACAGCAAATATCCTTATTAGAGATAGTGCATAGGTATCTTTTATGAATGGACTGAAGTTATGGGCAAAGGTCAAAACATTTTCCCTTAAGTAAGAAGTGATAACATTCTTGGGATGCAAAAACTGTAATTCTATGTAGATTACAGCATACACAATCTCTACTAACACATGAAGGTCCTTTGCGCAAATGCCATTATTTGTATTAGTACTGAAATGTCTTCTGTTTTTCTTAAGTTTTCTGGCATACATCTGGGTATCTATAGACCCATTCAATCAAGTCTGCATCCAAATATGTGGTTTGGTACTGCTACCTACATGCATTTAGAAACTCTCTTCCAATAGGAACCAAAAACATTGAAAGCATAATACCCCTGCTCATTTCAACAGGGGGTTGGACTAGATGGCCTTTAAAGGTCCCTTCCAACCCAAACTATTCTATGTTTCTATGATCCCTTTACTTCAACGAAGTCATGTCCATTCAAACAAGCTGGGGATTTGTCCTTGCAACTGGAACACAGCAGCAGATTTACATCACTTGAACCATGTTTCCATTCTGCAAGATATTATTAATATGCATCAAATGCATTAGCAGCGTACCTCGTATCTCCCTATTCCTCTCAAAATCCAAATCAGGAAGTATCACATTCTTAAGCTTTCAAGCACTGAAGCCTGCACATTAATTTCTGGTTTAAGTCCAGACTACTTGTGTGGGTTTATTATGTTTCTGAAGAAGGTTCAAGGTATGTGACATTACTGTAAAATCACTATGCACATTACCAGTGCAGTGAGACTGGTAACAGAAACTGATTAAAAAATCCTTCACTATCAGCGTAACAGAATGAAAATAGTTTCCCTGCCCAGTTCCACAACTATCTGTCTTGCCTGATTCTTGTAAAAATTGTTGGTCAGTCAACTACTTCATGCTCCCAGGCATGCGTTCTGCAGGGGTAGCTATCTATGTTCCCATGCGTTCCAGAGGTGAACCTCCCAACTCCCACACTCCTTGAGATGAGCAGCTATGGCACGCAGCCAACAGTAGGCAAGGAGAAACTGCATGCTAACAAAGATTTTAAAAAGCTGTGGGACAAAAAGGTGGTCTAATGCTATTTTATTGCTCTGTACTACCAAGCAAGAGTCAACAGTCACCACCTTTTCTTGTCAACACCTTTTATTTCCCTTTTTGGAAGGAACCAAGTACATCCCAAAAAGTATGTAAGCATCTTAGGACTAGAGGGGAGTGCTCTGCATAATCCCTTCTGGCTGATCAAAAGCAGTGGTAGTGAGCAGTTTGGAATGGGGTGCTCTCTTCTCCTCCTTCACCAGAGAAAGGGAGACAGATTAGAGGTCTGAAAGATGCTAAAGTGGGTAAAGAAGGCTCTTAATATTAGGGAAGACTAATTCAGGATCCTTGAGAATTCAGCAAACTGCTTCACCTTAGAAGTGGTCTCAAAGTCTACCAGTCTATGATACAGAACTTGTAAGCATGGCTACCACTCTCTAAAAAGGAGGGGAGCATGTAAACAGAAAAACAGATGTAAAACTTTTATTAACAGAGAGCTCATCAGGGAAATACTCACCCTAACGATGAAAGTGAGTTACTGATTGTGAATAAAAAAGGACATTCTCAAAAGCATGCAAGCCCTGCTGGAAATAAAATTTGTAACATGTTTTCAGGAGCAGTCCTGTTCCTCTCCCTATTTACTCTCAAAGTTTACTTTCAGACTTGATGTAACCCTTGTACATTTGGCAACCAATGCTTTGGCCCTCCAGCTGGGTGGGGAGGCTTACGTTGACTCCCACTTCTCTGTCAGTGTGCAGGCCTTTTGGGTCAGACCAGGAACAACCCACGTGGTTCCCTGTGCAGGATTGTCTATATTTCTAGAAAATGTCACTTACTATCCATGGCATGAAGATATTCCATATGAAGAGCACCGGCTCCAGCAGTGGCAGCTGAAGGAATGATGTCTGCATACGGGCTGCGCTGGCCTGCCAACAGAGCCATCTGATGATAATATTCAGCTGGACTGACGCCAGCATGTGGAGCTAAAAACATAACATAAAAAGCACTGTTAATGACGTAAGATAAATGAGAAGTAAAGTTTTATCACACTGCTGGTTACTCTGGCTATTAAAACAGCTTGTTTATTTTTTAATGTAATGCAACATCTGCAGTATGCCACCACCGGTCAATATATTTCAACCAATGATACTGCAAAGACACCATTCAAAAACCAGCAAGGCATAAAATATTAATGAGCTCGGTGATCTCATTTTTTTCGTATTTATTATTAAGTGACTCAAAAAGTGACAGGCTGACAGCAACGGAAACCAGTATGATTTATATAGTGACATAAAAAAGCAGGAAAACCTTCCTGGAGCTTTATTCCCATTTACCTCATCCCTGGCCCAAAGGACTCCATCTCTAAGGCAACAACACGGCTGAACTTCCATATGCATTCAGGTTTCTGGAGTCTCTGCTTAGGGGACCAGAAGATTTTCACTCACAGTGGCAGTTTGTGTATAAGTTTAGGAGTGGACAAGGACAAAGCATGTTTTCAGGACAAATACCGGTTGTCCATGAACAACACAGGGGCAGGTTTTTGGAGGACAGACTGAAGTCAATGAATACAGCCATCCCATCCTTCAAAGTTCATATATAAGTGTACTTGACATATGAGTATGTTTGCTGAGTCAAAACCACAGACCGGATAGGCTCTACATCCTGTCAGTGAGCTTATGAGTGATGCAGTCCTCTGATAATTACTTATATTAGCCTTCCTCTCCTGTAACAATAATGCGTGAGCTTTCTCTTCCCCTGCAGTTTTCAAGCATGCCATTAACTAATGAGCAACTCTGGACAAACACAAAAATCCACATAATTTTAATATCATCTCATCTCAGCAGGCTTCAGATGCTACAGTAAGTAGAGGGCCATTTCATGGGCTTGTGTGAGAAGTACTCATTAAAATAAGCTGGGCTCCATCTCCTTGATCCTGACTCTGACCTGCTATGTGATCTGAGGTGAGCAGCCTTCCTCTCTGCTCTCTTCTTGTCCCACTTGCAAAACAGTTAAAATTTCCTTACACTCTGCTCACCAGAAGATGGTACGTAAGTTTGCCTAAAACACTTCAAGTTCCTTGGGTTAATGGGCTATACTTCAACATGTTATTTTTATATTCTTTCATATTATTTAATGAGATTTTTCTGTGATCCCAGCAACTGTATCTTGAATGGAAACAAAATTTTAAGCTGAAATTCTTTGAATTACCACCTTAACCTGAATATTGTTACTTACACAGTATTACTAAAAAGGATAATTTACGTTTACATTAGAGAATCAGATCCTAAATGCAAACCTTAGAAGCAAAAAATCAACATTTACACTAAAAGGAGGCAAACGTAGCATTGTGGTCTGGAGAAAAGTTTATTCAGCAACAGCATTTCTAAAGTGTATAATCTGTCTTTATTTTTACCAAAGAAGATGGAAGAATGTGCTCTTGATGTTATAATGTTAAATATAACCAATTTCAGGAAGAGTTCAGAAAAATCAAACTACATCAAACAGGAACAGGAATGGCATAAAAAATGAGCTCAGATAAATTAAAGGTTGTTGGTATTTTTTCCAAATTACAAATTGATTTCTTAATTAAATATAATCTACTTCATCCACCACTACTTTCTGTGAAATGGCAAGAAAAATATTCAGACCAAATTTTAAAAGAGGAGTAACTCACACTGAATCATTGATTTTAAGTGTTTTACAGTAGTAGGCAACTACCATATCTTTCCAGACACACTTAAAATACTTCCTGAGCTTTCTGACATAAGTGTCTGGGTTAACTAACAATAACATCAGCTGCAAATTTTAAAATTAACTGCTGCAGAAAACACAGTGAGCACATAATTGCATTACTAAATCTTCCATATGCTGAGAAATGCTCTGGTGCTCTTTAAAGATCATTCCTTACTACCTTCTTCAAACATAAAAAATTAGCCTACTAAATGATGTATTGCATGAAGGGTAAATGAAGGGTAAATGGGAAGGTCCACAGCCCTGAATTTTCTCCTCTTTATTCCTGGGTAGCTTCAGCTTTGCCCCGGCTTTTTTTACAAGGGGAGGCATTTGCTTCTGCATTGTAGGCACTGCCGAGCTTCGTTTGAGCACTCTGCTCTACACACACCAACAATTCAGTCCTAACCCCTGTCCCAAACCCTCTGTGTTACTCAGAGGAGTCCTCGGCCACCCCCTGGCCCACCGATTCTGCTGGGTAAGGGTGAAGCGATGAGACAGAAGACGCTCTACCATTACTGCTGTGGCAGTCACTAATTACAGCTGGCAAGACTTGTAGTGAACATGAAACTGCTCTTCGTTATGTTCCAGATTGTTCTGGCTCCCAGCCATCCCCAGATCTGCAAGTCGACAGACTGAGCCCAATAGCACACTGACCTAATTATCTAACTGGCCTAAAGCAATTAGGGTAGCAAGAGAAACCTCACTAGGACTTTCAGAAGAACAATAACAACTTACAAGTTTTCATAGTTCGAATGCTATACGACTTAGGCCACGGTGTCCGTTATGTTCTTAGTACATTATGTGCATGTACCTCTTTAAATCACAGGGGTTTTTTATTTGCATTCTGGTAGTGCTCAAGCCATGACTTGGACTATCTATGTAGTGCTCAAGCCATGATGACTTGGACGATGACTATGGATCCCAGGAACCTATACCTGAAAAACGCATTTCATTGTGTCTGAATGATCACACAACAAACTATGGATTCCAGAGAACAAATTTAACAGTTTTTCAATAAGCATGTTGTTTTACTGAAATATCTCCAATGCCTCAATCAAGTTACTGTATTTTCACGAAGTGCTGCACAACACCTGGGCTGCGGTAACTGACCAAAGATGAGCTGTGAGCCTAGAGGAAACATAAGCTAAGATGTATTTGTTTAAAACCCAAAGAAAGAAGCTTAAGCTACTAAGTTTAGCTTAGTACATTATGTGCATGTACCTCTTTAAATCACAGGGGGGGTTTATTTGCATTCTAGTAGTACCCAAGCCATGACTTGAACTATTTGATCCCAGGAACTTACACCTGAAAAGGCTAAGGTTGTGTGTACAGTCAGCAATCAAAGCTCAGGGGATGGGCGTTAACAACAGAGCGTACTCAACTGTGTTGTCCACACCTGAGTGTCTCACACCATCTGAAAGCCCCTGGGTATCCAAGGCACCTACATGAGGCTGGTTGGTATGAGACAGGCCTTAGAGGAGAACACTGCCTTTCTGAGGTGGCAGCTGGAGTCAAGGCACAGTATTTCACAGCCCTGAACTGACACCAAACACCTACGCTGTAGACAGATGAATCTTAGCACCATCTTAGTTAGGACAGAGCTCCAGACTCAGCTGGTAACATGCAAGTGTCTGTATTTGAGTGAACTGAATAGTTCTCTAAGGCTCCACTGACTGCACTACCTAGATCTCACTGGACTATAATGGCAAAACAGCACACTAAGATCACAGATTTCTATACTGTAGAGACTTAAATTTAGGTGCCAGAATCTGGAACCAAATTCTACCCTGAGACATCCTATAGTTTCAGAGAGATTACCACTGGCCTGGTGAATATGGCAAAGCACCTCTAGGAGATCTCTGCCTTTCTGGAGTGTCAGTTGGGTATCGTGTCAGACACCCCAGAGTACCTCAGACAGCACTACGTGCCTACATCTATGCGAGTGAATTCAGCATTGTGTACCTGAGGCTAAGAACGTACACAGGTTAACGTCATATGGTTGTGTGATAGGTCGTTTCCTTCCCTCCTTTCTTTGTATGTGCAACTGGAGCATACCTTAAGCATAAATGAAATTCTGCAGGAATGTGATCTGAAGGTTATTGAAGGAAAGATAGTAAAGTGTTCTGCATATTAGCTTTTGTGAAAAGCCCAAATATACATTGCAAGATTTTTCCCAATTTATGCCATTACATTATAGCTCTATCATGTTTATCCTATAGCAAAAGCTCCGAAGGTCCCTAAGTCAAAACATGTATTTCTGAGCACTCAAATTGTTCCTTCAAAATATATATTTTTTTTTTTAATATTTTGGCTAAAATAAAAGAGGTAGTATTAGCAAGGATTCATGCAACATCCAAAGTGCTGCTGGGAAAGCTCTGTGTGCATGCCATATACCTTGACTGACAATAGGTCATTAAAATTTATTCTCATAAGAATATGTGCCCATAACTAATGGATTAACTGTAAAGGTATATGTTCTTATAAGCGAGGATTAATTAGTTATCCATTTCAACAGAGTGCACCGCTCATTTTTCAAATTCAGCTAAAGGCAGTTTAACTGTTTGGTAAGTTTCTGCATACACTGGGAAGATCTTTCCCATAGTTAAAATAATAGTTTAATTATCTTCACTATGTATTTGTTCGGGAGTGTGTTATATTTTAGCTCTCTTCAGCAAATGCTGCAATTTTGAAATGTTAAACTACTTACTCTATTCTTGAAAAACCTACTGCTAACAAGACTGAGCCTTTTTGGAACTCTATTCATTGCTCACTTTGGCAAAATTCCCATTGAAATGAATAGGAAATGTGCCAGAGTAACGACAAGAGCGATCGCAGGAGTTCACTTCAACCCAAATAACCTGGAAAGTAATAGCCATGGTTACACCAAGACCTAAAGCATCGATATTTCAAGTATACTGCCCAACATTTAAACTAAAGGAGCTAGTCCTGATCATCAGCCAGTTCTTCTACATCAGCATCATTTCATTTGGCCATATCATTGGCTAGGGTAAACGGAAATAATTCTACGTAACTTTAAGAATTATTGACTAAATATAACAAGTCAGTGCATGCTTTACATGATTGAAAAATACTATTTTAATTAACAAGCCTTTCACACCTGAAGAACTCCATGGTAATACACTGATCTACACTCACAAAGAATCTGGCTCGATTCAGTGCAGATACAGCGGATTTCTTGGGAGATCAGAATCACACCCCAGGTCAGCTCCACAAACAAAAGATGTCACAAGACATCCGCCACCCTTCCAGCTTAAATTTTGAATGAGGCAGGGCTTTTTCTTTTTTCTTCTCCCTGAAGTTTCAACATTTGTGAGATGTACAAATGAGCCGTGATCGGCTGATGAAGTATTGAAACATTTATGACATAATGAATATGTCTGACAAACCTGCTGAAGCTGCTTTGAACAAGGGGGAAAAAATGTTGACAAGATTAATATAACTTAAGTTGCTACAATGACAGAAAACAGGAAGCCTGTCTTAACCCACCGTCTGTTGGGCTGAGTCCGCGGGCTGCCGAGATCATGGAGAGGGATGGGCTGCTGTGCAGGGACCTGATGTAGTCCATGTAGGGGTTAATGTACGGGTGAGGGGTGCTGAAGGGAGACTCTGATGTTGCAGCAGGATTTCGGTGAGGGGAAATTCTAAGGAACGGAAGCTCTGAGTATGTTGGGCTACTAGATAAGGCAGAAGGCCTGTAAGAAAAAAGAAAGAAAAACAAACAAGAACAGCCACGTTATCTATACAATAAAGAAATATACTGCAAAGGTAACACATTCATTTCTTGAAGAATAAGAACTGGACTGCACACATAATAACTTCCACTAAAGTCAACTGCCTGGAAAGAAAAAGGATAGGAAACGAATTCTTCTCTGTACCCATTATTAGCAACATTTCTCTGACCAATTTTAACATGAGTTTATATTTGGTTTAATCTTTACATCCCTCAGTACCCTTTGCCCATGGAGTTCAGCAGAAAAACACTTTAATTAGCATGAAATATGCACCCTGTATACCACATATTAATTCTTGCTGCAATATGGAAGACATACTGAGATGCTGAATCTTTTACATCTTCAAAACCACGTGGCTATTGGAAAAAGAATTTTGAGAGCTACACTGTGCCCACTCCCTTCATTTGCCAGCTTACTTTTCCTGAAAGTGCAAGACTGCACATTTATACAG
The DNA here is from genome assembly GCA_009819775.1 of Phoenicopterus ruber ruber. Taxonomy (NCBI): domain Eukaryota; kingdom Metazoa; phylum Chordata; class Aves; order Phoenicopteriformes; family Phoenicopteridae; genus Phoenicopterus; species Phoenicopterus ruber. The sequence goes on from CM020216.1 coordinate 58,643,087, forward strand.
AAGTCATTTCAGAAGACCCAAACTTTGTAAGCCATTAAGACAGCTGGGTCCTTTGGAGCATTTTTTTGTTGATGTCCCCTCCCACGAAAGATGCAGAAAACTTGGTGGCAAAGGAAGAAAGATTGCTGGATATGTTTGGGTTTAGCATGGCACCAGAGACCGATGCCTTTAACAAGACCACATTAATTAACTACCTCACTCTTGAGAAGGGAGAGCTGTGGTGCCTTCTCAGGCTACGTGTACGAAGCTATGATGAACCAAGGCTGAAAGCTGAGTTCACAGCTGACAAAAGATAAATAACCTGCCGTAACCCTACCCATCATCCCACCCTGTCAATATGACAGCATCAGGGCTCTGCGTGGAGACCGTTCTCTCACAGCATCCCACCTCCAAAGGCGCTGGAAAAAGTCCAAATTTCATCAGAAGGGGTTGGAGTGCCTGCCCTTGCCAACCTGCTCTTTGGCAAAAGACAATGATTAAGCCTGTCATGCATTTGCTGTAGTCCAACTGGCTGACCCGAACTAAATGCCTTTTTGTCCCTGTTTTTCCAATTAATTTAGCATATATACAGCACAGACACAGGCAGCAGCTGTGAGAGCAGTGAGGGCAGCCTGTTCCTTTGATGCTGCTGGCTTACAAAGAATAATAAAAAAAAGAAATGTATTTTTTTTCCTTTAACATACACATATTGTGATCAATGGAGATAGCTGTCGTCACCTAAAAGGCCAACAGAATGTAATCTTACATAGGAGCCAATCCTGCCCTGCCATCAGCTCGGAAATGCTAGCATATGAGTGGGACAAAGATCAAAGTTACACATTCCTAACGTGATGCCGGCTTCCCTGCCACAAAATCCATGAGGGCTCATAAAATCCGGGGAATAATGATTTTTCCTGTTGTGCTTTTCTCCCTCTTTTCCCTTCCCTTCCCTATTTGGCTTTTGCGTGTTTCTTGCCCTCCTACGGCTTTCTGTAAGGTAAGTCTGTTTAGCCTTCCCATATGAAATTACCTCCTAGCTCCAAAGTTTGTTAGAGAGTTGCATTTGTTGTGTGCTAGCAGCAGGTACCAGCAGTGCAATCACCATATTTAAAAAGCACCAAGAACCTGCAACCAGAAGCGTTTTCCACCACTGTGCAAAACAGGCATCTCCTTCACTCAGAGCACTTTTTCTGTGCATGGTTTTGAAGCACCTTTGTTTTATGGTGGAAACACAGCTTTACTCTTGTTGTTAATGTGAAACTCGACCAGCCATGAAGCATTTGCTGTCTCGCGGTTCCCTGTCAGGCCGAGTGTAGAAGGCAGGAGCCTTAAAACTCACAGTGATGCAGGAAGCAAAAATACCACAGCTGGATATCCCATTACAGAGTGAATTTCCCATCCTGGCAGTAAGAAAAATACAGTAGTATAGCAAATTTAATACAAGAGTAACAAAGAAACTAAGTTTGGATGTCATTTTACAAGTCATTTTTTCTACCATGATCTCAACTGAGAAAGAGTTAGAAACCCGAAGAGCATGCAGGAGCCCTGGTTTTATCTGGTGCATATGGAACAGAAAACTGTTTAAAAGCTTTTGCAAGAAGGCTGAAAGTCTGTATCAGCCTCAGCGATTCACTCTCCAGCTGGCCAACAGCCAAACGCTGCCGCAGGAGCAAGATTAAGAGCCAGGCTGTCAGCTTCTCCCTCCAGATCCAATGGGAGCCATTCAAGGACACTGGGACTCAACCGCTTCTCCTCCTCCTCAGCCCTGCCTCCTCCTCTCTCCGCTCCTCAGTTTTCTGAGGACGCTACAGAAACGACACCAACCTGGGTAACATCAATCAACAGCAGGCATATAAGCCGTATGATCGGATGCAGAAATAAGGAGTCAACAGATTCCACATAAAATTCCCAGCTCTGGACTCTAATGTTTACTAATCTCTCGACAACATCTGATTTTAAAGTGCTGCTAGCTTCTCCGCTCACTTCCAGCCTGTACCTTTTCTCACTCCTCTGTTTCTGGACCCTCCTTTCCCTACAGTCTCATTTTCCCTCCCGCCTCCATCTGCTCTTAGCTCCCACTGTCTGAGCCCTCCTGATTTATTCTAATAAATGTCACATATTCTTCCCTTCCTTTGCTTCCATGATAAATGTCAATATTCCCTCCTTCAAACTAAAATATGACTTTTAGAAAGGGTGCAGCCAAACAACTTACTACTAGCTGTTGCTTTGCGACCTCTTTGTGTACAATAAAGAACGACTTTTGTTCCACATACGTAACAAACAGCACAGCCCAGGAGCAGCTCTGCAGACACCCGTTGAGGGACAAGCCAATCAAATCTCCAGATGTGAATGGCAGTCCCCCCCATCATCTTTATTTCACACATACTTTGTCCTCGGCCTTGGCAAATGGTGTACTGCCCTGGGTCTGAGGTTACTTCGTTGGACACAATGAGGCTTCAGCATGAGAAAAGGCAGGGACATTTTCAGTGACACTGCTTGAAACTTTACGCCTCACCTGTAAACCATGGGAAAGCAGAACTTGCTCTGCATCCTCTCCTATACAGGGGTTTTCCTGTTCAATGACATACTTGGAGCGCTAAGGCTTCCTTCAGAAAGAGGGAGCAAAGCAGATGCCCACTGATGAATCAGGACCTTTGTGTCTGCTCCCAGAGATCCTGCAAACTCAACTCAAATTTAATACAAAGGCTATCATACTTTCAATATTTATTTGAAGTTGGAGGTCTCCAGGTTTGGGAGTAAAAGAGATCCTATGGCTGTGTTTTATCACTGCAATTTTTATCCTGGCACATTAGGCTGATTTTATTATTTTCTCAGTAACTGTGATTACGTCTACACCCATGATGTAAAAGAGAAGCAGCAGAGAACGGGGCTGGCTGTAAGGGTGTCTCCTCTTGTCTGTCCAGACTGCCTCCCTGCTCACTGCTAAGGTGCCGATATAGCATGAATGCCACGCAGCTTCCATACCTAACACAGGTCTTGCCACTCCTCACCCATGTCCAGCCTGCCAGCTTCTCCCTGTCCTGACTCCAATGCTCTGGAGAGTCTCAACTACTCAGCAGGAGAACGGCGCACACGTGCCGAGGCAGTGAGATCAGTGTAAGGACAAACAGGTGTATTTTTTCCTATTAGTCATGACACTTCTTTTTGACGAATGTTGCAAAGGTGTCTGCATAGTCTTAAAAACTTATGTGGTCATACCAGTTCAGCAGTTGCGAACAGCCTCAGATGTACGGCAAATCACAAAACACGTGAAGCCACTTTTTTTTTTTTAATGCTTTCTCTGGCCACTGCTGAACCACAGGTGAGCTGTGTGTAAGATTTCAGTTACCACTGATGAAAACAGTGTGTCATTTTGTTTTGTTGCTTACAGCTGCAACAGATGAACTGTGCACAAGAAGACTGACCAGCAGCAGGTTTAGATTTTAGCCGCCACAAAAATTGAACAAAGTGCAATTCCCTTTTCAGCCCTTGTAGCCCTTTTTTTAACTGGGGAAGGAAGATTATGGGAATCTGAGAGTTGATGTGGCAAGCATGAGCAAGTTATATGTATTTCAAAATGATCTGCATGCACAGATCATTACCTAGCATTATCTTGAAAGGATCACACATTTTTTTCCATCAGCAGAGAGAACAGGAGTAGGGGGGCTCATATCACATGCTTTAAGTTTTTTTTTGTACCTAAGCATTAGCCAGTTTTTCAATGAAAAGATGAGATGCTCCAAATCCAAGTGGAAATCCTATCCCTTTCTTTGGTAGTAACTGAGTGGCTAACTTGTGCAGGTGAAATACTGCTGTCTGGCTACGACTAGAGGTAAAAATCCCCAGGTAGATAAGCAAGCACAGAGCTTGTTGACTACGCGGCCCTTCGCCACCCTCTCTTCTCAGTGCCATACTGACAGGATTCAGGAGCACAGTTTCCAATCTCTGCCCGTGTCCCCAGTGCGGCAGGGGGAGGTGTGACAGGTGCTGGATTAGCTCCAGCTATTAGGCTAGAGAAGGCACAGAGTATTCCTTACCTTACCTCATTTTTGCCTTCTAACTTGCACCTTTCCTCCGACCTATGTTCCTGGACTGCTGCTGTGGCACGAGGCAGAAGGAAACCACAGGTGGGAAGCTACAACTTCCTTGAATTCTGTACATTCAAAAAACTAAAATATTTGGTGATTTTGAGCCTCTAAAAAATGAAGACTGACCAAAGTATTGATCCGTTTTTATTTTCCAAGCTAACAGACCTGTAACTGTTCAGAAATTTCATAACAAAACAACAACACTGAATTCCAATTTCTGGTTCTCCTTTTTTCACTCCCTTCCCAACTAAGTCACACAGTTTTATCATTCATGTAGACCTACTGAAGAGCCAGTCAGAGGACTAGCCCTAAGTCCTGTGAAACCACCTTACGTGGATTTACGCTTGTAACTAAGGGTGGTTAACCCAGGAGTTGAAGGAGGGGATGGGAAGAAAAGAGACCCAGTTCAGGGTGCTGGGGAGCAGCAAAGGCCAGCTGCTCTCTAAGGGAAGGCAAGCCAGGAGCCAAGGTTAACCCCAGCACAGGCAATGCTCTCCATGCCACCAGATCTGAGCTAAGTGATCAGAGTCAGGTGCTGGTAACAGGGTCCACCAGCAGTCTGAGACAAGGCAAAGTGACAAACCAGGTCCAGGAAGGGCAGTCAAGTGCAGAAGGAGATAGGGCCAAAGACAGGACAGGAGACAAGCTACACCATAGCTCTGAGGGGCCCATCCAGGAGAACCCCTACCTGCAGTGCAGGTCCCGAGCTCAGCCAGGAGCAGGACCAGCGATGGGCACTACCTACAACATAGCTCAGGCAGGGACTAAAGGCTCCAGGCTGAGCTTAAAAGGGGCTCCTGGGTGCATGAGGCCTGGGGGGAGGTCCCAGGTGAGGCTATTCAAGGCAATTATAGCCTATGAGTGGCCCCAGGGTCCTCACACTGGGTTTCTTTGCTTTGGAGTCCTTGAACTCCTCTAAGGCATGCCAGAATATCAATACAGCGCACACTGTCCCTGCTCTTCCATCTCTTGCAACTATGAAAAGTACAGCGGGCCCTGGGGCGTACTGTGACCCCCACGCTTGTCAGAGAGCGCTCTTCAATAGCAATGTTTTCTGGAAGCAGACATAAAGCCATTCAGGATAGCCACAAAGGTCTGTGTCACAGGAAAATCTGGATGAAAATTTTGAGGTTGGTTTGGTGTTAAGAGAAGTGATCTGTCATAAATGGTTTCCAAATAGCTTTAAGCTGTGCTTGGGCAAAAACCTCTTCTAAGCACAACCTATCTTAAAAAAAAAAAAAAAAAAAAATCATGGCAATTTAAGCATTTCCTGATTTTAAAGGAAACTGTAACTCCAGGACTGGAAATTTTAATGCCAAGTTTTGTCCTGATAAATTTTTAAATGGCTCTTTTATGAATCTGTTGAAAAATACATTTATATTGAAAACAGCAAGTGATCCTTAACTATAACATTGTAAATATGACACTGAGCTGAGGTTACAGATGGAACAATAATCTATCTCACAGAACAAAGCTTGTCAACGAAGTGGGATGAAATATTGTAACATAACCTAATTTATTATTGCCTTTTCATCCATCTTGTTATATTATGAAAGTGTCAAAGTTCAAACCTCGATATTTAATCATTTAACAGTACGTTATTCAATGCTGGAGCAAGCATTGATGGCATAACTCTCATACCAATGATATCCACACTGTTTCTCTGATACCTGTTCAATTCAGCCCTGCCTGGAGAATTGAAAAATGTTAAACTCATTAAACTGCCTGCGATCCTTTTCTTTTTTCTCCCCCCCTCGGCCCCGGAATAATCTTCTGACGGCTGCCCCCAAAACATTAACATTTTTATTTCTAGTAGATCCTGAAAGATGAACTAACAATAAGGACTTTCTTGTTATGTAATGACTCCTATTTTAAAGCACATGGCTCAATTCCTTTGGTAATACCTCCTGTGTTAAATGAGTATTGTTTGTTTAATGCCATAGTTGCTTGTACAGACTGACCCTTCATCACCAGCAGTCAACAACCAGCTAATAAAAAGGTTTTATATTAAGAAAGCTGAGCTCTAGGAAAGTAAAGCTTGATCCTGAAAATACAAGTGAGAACTATTCTAATATTTGCAATTAACCCAAATGATCAAGTTACTCCTCGCTGTTACAAGCACATACACGGTTGTAGGTCCTCAATAAATCAGGCTCAGGCAGCTAACTATATGCCTAAATGATATGTAAAAAGTAAGAGTCAAATAATCAGCCTGCTTCTCAAAATCTTAAGTTGCTATTGTAGGGTTCAACCCTATATAAACTGCAATCGACGAGAAACTCTCCACTGATTTAATTGATAAAATTCTTAAGTGATCATGGACATGATCTTCATAAGCACAAAGTGCTGACCCCATTCTGCTCTCCTGACAGCCAGCAGTAAAGCTTTCACTGACTTCAATGCAAGGAAAGCAAGGCCAGCACTGAGTATTTTTAAAATGCAATTCCACGGTCCCTTTTCTCTTTGCATTTCTAATTGATTTTGTAAACAATCAAACCCATAAATATATAGTATGGGAAATCAACAATACCATCTTTTAATACTTAATTTTTTTTCAGAAATTGTATCTTAAAATAGGCAATCCATTCCCCTAAAATCACTCACTGCCTTAAAGCTGCTGTATTTCATTCTTGGACTTAGGAAAACTAAGCAAATGATTTAGAACATTTAAAGAATTAGAGTTAACTGAATACATGGAAATGTCAGACCACACTTCACGTAAAAGAGCTCAACTGCTACAAAAAGGCAGGCACTGTTAACTGTATTTTCTCAGTGGTGCAAATGAAGAAGAGGGAAAACGAGAACATGGTTAAGTCCTAATATGAGAAAGAACCTTGATTTCCTATATTCCTTTCCATGTTCCAACACCTAGTCAATATTTTGCTCACTTTTCCTCCAAAAATCACATTGGAACTAGTCAGTATGGGGAAGTCAGGCACAGAATCATATTTGGTAGCAACCTTCCATTCAGTAGATATATGTACAAATAAATCATGAATGGGTCAGTGCCTATGTAGTTTACACATAAGAGGAGCTAGATCAAGATTTAAGGTGCACAGGCTCTGGTTTGGTTTCCATCACTTATCTGCTGTGCCACCTTGGACAAGTTTGTTGACTTCCTCATCTGCTGTTTCCCCATCTGTAAAACTGTGGTAAAGCACTCAAAAAGTGCTTGGTATCTACAGTGGAAAGGTCAGACCAAGAGATACTATGTTATTAATATTTTCTCACTGAGGCAAGGACAATGCCTTACAAAATGTGTGCAGTTCTGAATGTAAATTCCTAAAATAAACAAATAACCTCACTTTGGGTTAGAACAAAATGTTTCTCCCTCATAAAGTTAAAAGGTATCATTGCAGAAGAAAAAAAAAAAAAAAAAGGACACAAATGACCGGACAAGAGATGTTCATGGTGCTGGAAATCATGCACGACAATCAGCCAGCGACCCACAGCAAAATAATATTACTTTGGTTCCCCTTCCCTTCTTTGGGAAGTGTTAACATTATGTAGTTACAGTTAAAAATTGGCTACATTAATCAAGGCACTAAATCTTTAGTCAGTGACTGTATTCCTATTTTTCAACTGACAGACTGCCTGAACGCGGACCCAGCTTTTTCACATACACCCTCTGCTACTTGTTATACTTCATAAATAACCCAGCCATCAGCTTGTGGATTCCCTCAAGAAGAGTTTATGCCATAAAAAGCAATGAATATTCATTCCATTATTTAACATTTTGTTTACATAAGGTCAGCTATAACACTGGTGACCTTCAGCCCACAGTAACGCCTGTGTTGACTACAGTAAGCAACTGCTGCTTCAGATGCCACTGAGTCAAGGCATATTCATTTCACTACACGAGTCTTGACTTGGAGTCTCGACATGCGTTCCTTAAACGTGTATGAAGATACAGTTTTGACTGATGTATTTTTTTCTTCTTTTTTGCAAAATGCAAATAAACCCATGTACTGTCTCGCAGTATTTCTCTGAGTCAAGCCCAGGCTTCTTGTTCTCCTCCTCATAATATAATGGTAATCTCCCCACAACCACGTGCCTCTCCTTTTCCTCTTCCTTCCATCCCGCCAACAACCGCTGCCGCTGCCTCCCGGCACTCCTCTGAAACACTGTCCCCTTGGCCTTTGCATACAGAGCGTCCCCGCTTGCCTCTCCTTCCTCCAAATCCTTCTCAGGACTGCTGCAAAGAAATCGGCGACTAGGGAGAGGATTACGTGGATGTACTTGGCAATTTCTTTGCTTGTACAAACAAAAGGGTGCAAACATACAAAAACGTGACCGACTATAACTACTCCCTCCAAATGCCACTTGCCTTTTAGGCTTCTAGCGGACGTCCTCTCGCAAATTTTGCGGCAGCTGTGTAAGCTTTTACTGTCCCCAACTACCCAGCTGGTGCCCCCTCCCAGCAGTTACTGCCGCCCCCCCAGCACAGCTCTGCCTCTAACCACTTCAGTGCCCGGTTTCAGTGAGCCAGAGCAAAGTTGCCAGGCTGTAAATGGGGCAAAGGCACACCGTCTGACCCTGCTGAGGGACAAGGGATAATCTTCAGGGCGAGGAAAACAGCTGGGGCTGGTAACCCCTGAGGCCACCAGAGCCGACTCACCAGAGTTCACTTGCCAAAGCGTTCCAACCGCAAGCTCTCCCTGGCAATGCTCCTCGTGTTTGCACAACACTCAGCAGAGCTCTGATCCTGCACGGAGCTGCTGGATGTTGCAGCAATGTAAACAGTAAATAAAAGTAATGCTAACAAGATACGCTGTGATTTCCATCGCTTGCTTCTGGTAGAGCCTTACCAAGGCACTGCCTTACTTGCTCAGTTCACACTGGCTTCTATGAACCACAAGTAGACTGTAAGACCCAATACCTGCATAGCACCCCCAGTCTCAGTGCTGGTAAATTTTTCCTCCCCTGTTTTCAGCCGGTTCCAAGTCTATTGAATTGTGGTCATTAATACATCAAGGATAATGTACTAATGCTGCATTTGATGCAGAACTCACGATCACGAATATAAAACAGATGCACACGACAAGCAATGTTATTCGAATAAGCCTTGGAAAAGTGTTGCTACATATTAGAGGAGAGACTGCCATGGACCTCCACGTACCATTCCCTCTTCAAACTATGCTGTAGCACAAAGTGCAGCAGGAAAATCTAAAAGGTCAACAGCATACTCATTATCTGTTGTTATTAGTAACAGACTGGACAGTGGAATTACCAACTCCATTTCTACAGCAAACTTCCCTGCTCTGCAATTCTCCTTTGATGCTCTAGAGGTGGTCTCATTTGCTATTCAAATTTTAGCCTCCTCTTGGTTACAGGCAGGGCCTGCCATCTCTTGAAGTGTTTAACCACAGCGGCACCATCATATGAATATGTGGGCATATAGAAATCCTGACGGCATTCATGTACCCCTTTCTTCCTTCCCTTTCCCCTTCCTCTCCTCCCGCAAAACAGTGGGTCAAAGGAGTGTCAGAAGCTTTCTCACACTTAACACTGTTAAGTCAGCTAATTGAATAAACATTTGTTTAACATTTGCTCCTATTTCACTAATGCACTGTGAGAATGAGAAGAATTTTATTCCCCTTCTCCCCTGTCCTCCCCCTTCTTCAGGAGTGCCACTAGCTGTTATCGCAGTGACTAATGTGCTGTATGTGGCCATTATAGTCTTCAACTCTGAAATTACACCCAGGATGAACGATAGGCTCTGCCTGTATGCTGATTGGAGTTGGATGATGATTGATTAGAAGAAAGTCAGACTATGTAGCCATGCAAAAAGAACGGCACTAAGCCACAAGCTTAAACACTAAAGAGCATTTCACCAGTGGCTTCAGAGCTATTAGATGTTTTCATATGAACAACATTTCTCACACCCAGGTTTGAGCATTTTATCTTTATTCTTTCAAATCCTGAAATTGCTTGGATAAGAGGGTTTTATATATATATATTTATACACATTTCTAAGAGTAGCCTGAACTTTTAGGGGAAATTGAAGAGGCTTTGTGTCAAGTACAGCTAAATCCAGCCTTTCTATATCAAACCCCTGCTAGAAAATTACTGTGCAGATGATAAGGCTGAAAGATATAATAAAAAGTGACTCTACTCAATTTACACTGCAATATTGGTATGACTGAATATTTTTCATTCAGGTGACTGATAAAATCACTAAACTGTATTGCAGATAAATAAAGGAGGCTTCTGTCAAGAATAAACACCATTAATCATGAAGTCTCACCCTCTGAGTGGCTGTGCTATGCAACTGCACAAATGCACCATCACAAGTGGCATGTGACCCAGTGCCTCCTTTCTTCCCCCGGCTCCCTGGTGACGCTGTCTTCTTAGGAAACTTTTATTTTTTTACTGCCTTTACAACATTTGGAAGTCCTTTAACATCTTTTCCATTCAAGTTTACGCACGATTGCAACTGAAATCTAAATTTCAGTGACGATACGTTCAGCTAAAAATTGATCCCATGAGACAAATGAACCAATGCAGGCTGTGGCCACATTACTGTAAATCCAGCGTTACAGTGAGAAGGCTGTATTTTAACCGGTGAGGATGAGATTTTTGTAATTCTGAAGCTGAAACAAGTAGGCAAATTTTATCAGCTTCCCCAAGCCCTCTTCCCCTTTTCTCCCAAAACCACATTTTCTTACCAGTTTCATTACTTAGATTCTCTATTTCCAAATAGGTACTGAGTTTCTTTTTGAACATACAAATACGAAATATCTCAGCATCGCAAATCTACCTGAGCAGAATCGATGGGTTTCCTTTCAAAAAGCAACTTACATGCTAAAACTGGACATGTGCTGAAAGAAACTGTTATCCAGCAAAAGCAGTCATACAAAAAGAAAATCAGACAACTTCGGTAACCTTTTTGTAACCTGTTTTAGAGCAAGTGATGATTCAATAGTGGTCATGTTATTAAGCCGGAATGAAGCAGTGCCCTACACACTAATGAGGTTAAAAAATGTAGTTAGGTCTTCATGTTAAAGGCACTTAGCAAGCAGTTTGCTTGGCAAAGACCAACTGTGTGTTGGAGCAGAGGACTAATCACACAGGCAGGAATCAAATCGACTGGAAGAATTAGGAGACTTGCGGCCCCGAGGAATGTAATTCATGCAGAAAAGCAGTTGTCAGAGCGAGGCCAGGGAACTGTGTGGGAAGAAAGCAAAATAAACAGCTCAACAAAGAAAACAAAGACGCTCAAATAGTGGCTTTTCTAATGCTTGAGTACACTGAAACTTCAGTGGGTGCACATGACAAAAACCTCATCAAAGACAACCTCTATACAAGCAACACACCGGTGAATGGTGCACTGGTCCAAAAACACTCAGAAAATGCCTGAAGGTCTTTAAAAAATAACCTTGAAGTCATTATGCACAACAGAGAAAGTGCACATACATATATATGTATGCATGACGAGGAGAAGAAAAACATCCAAATGGTACAAACCTAAGAAGAGAGTTGAAATGGTTTCTACAATTACTCCTGATTTCTCTCTCTATCGTTCACAGATCAGCAGAGGATGCAGCCTGCATGCAAAGAACGCTCCTGCCTATGCGCAGCAATACTCTCAGTGGAAAAATAGCACTGCTAATTGGGATCCACTCCTGCAGCGTGAGGACCAGAGTACTGCCTCCAGCAGGGGGATTACCTGACCAGAAACAGAGCTTGAGACTGGTCCTAAATCTCAACAAAACTCATGTGGTATTCACGGAAAGTTTTTCTGGTGATGGGTATGACCCGTGACAGTAAAATCAAACTCTGAAATCAACTGATACACAGATTTCACAAATACTCTGCTCTCTCAAAAACCAGTATTTTCAACTAATGGGTTATTACTTCCATAATTTCATGTTTTGAAATTTTTAGAGAATGTAGCTTTTATAGTACTTGAGTACCCCTCTCCTCATTTCACTCTGTCACTGATGATTTTTCTAAGCCCTCCCTACCCCGCACTGGAGAATGGCACGCTCACTATTGTTTCAGCAAATTTCAGCTTCTCTTCTTACCCTTAACTCCTTCCTCCCGCTAAGGCAGTGCTAAGGCGGGCGTTCCTTCTCCTGGCAAATTACCCAAAAAGCCTCTCACGTTACTTCAAATGAACACTCTCCTCAATGTCTGTTCTGTGATGCCAAGAAATACTCTTTTTTCAAATTCAGAACCAAAGCAAAACAAACCCCTCAGCTTTCACTTCCAGTGCCTACTGTAAGTCACGTCCACGATATTACAAAACTGAGATCTGGGGGAAGAGAGAAAGCTTTTCTTCAATTCTAATTTTATATGCTAAAATAACATCTTAACTGTTTAAAACAAAAGCAAGTTGGCAATAACAAAAGACAAATTCAGTGACTGAATGTCTCTCTTATTGCACTTGCTACCTAAATTTGGTTGTGAAGGGAACATTTGCCTAAAATCCTAACTTTACAGGACTACAATCCCGACAGAAACAGTGATGTGAAGGTTCAGCATTAATCATTTCTGTTAAGGTATGGCTGGATTTGCCTCACATCTCTGTACTAACATCAGCAGACAGCCCAAAATTGCTATTCACAAGGATTAGTGACTATTACTAAACAGAGTACCAGCTAGAATTTCTCACCTAACGCTACTACTTGCAGCAGAAAAAAAAATTATACAGATGTACAGAAATTTCTGTATAAAATTTTATGCATATACATTTCTGTATAAAACATACACATTATTTTCTGAAATGCCTCCTCCCCCCCCAACAAATCCATGATTTGGGGAAGAAAAGCCATTTTGAGAGTGCATCTCAGTGACAGTACCAGATGTATGGTACATGTGTATGCTGTACCCAGGGCTGTGAGTCAAGACGTGACCCTATGAAAACACAACAGCTTCCGAGCTTCTCCCATTCTCCAAGCACCACCGCAAATAGCAGGCGAGCCATGGATCAGCACCAACATCCATGAGGGCAGTAGGATTCACAGGTATATGAAGCACAACTTATATCAAAGGTGAATGCTGCTAAGTTAGGAGGGGGGAAGAAAGATACTCTGCTAACAGTCACTTCTCATATTTTCTCTGCCAGTATCGAAGGTCCAGGTGTGGGAGCTGGCTGGGGTGCAACCAGATCAGAGTGGGAAAACACTCAGTTCTCATGTTGGGCTACGAAGTTTTGTCTCAGCCAGGCCAGCTTCTTTATTTGATCCTGCAGGCACTGAAAGCCATTGTGGTGCTACGTAATCCACACTACAAGTCGGTTCTCACAAATGGTGAATATATAATGGCTGGAACACCATAGCCATCAGAAGAAACAAGACACAAAGGCTTCACACTGCTGTTCTTACTCTATTTGTGTGCAAAACTTCAGCTAAAGAAGCATTTCTTAGGCAAAGCTGTAACTTCAAACAACCTAAAGAACCAGAAATGGGTGGGGACACCACTTCTCATGTGACTGCAGGGGGAAACACGTGAAAAACAAGCACTAAGTGTAAAGCAAATTAATGTTCTGTCTGCACGTTTTTTAGAGAAGTAGTAAATTCAGTTTTGAAGTCTTTGAGGTAAATGCACTATCTATATGCTGGAAGCATTATTAGTTCCCTAACCAGAGTAAGTAGCTAGGCATGCAGATGAAAACCCCAAGGGGCACAAATTGCCCAACTCGGGACACACCTGCACCAGCAGGACGACCTACACGTTTGCTCCCTCAGCACCTCTGCAATTCAATCTAATCACAGGAGCACAAACACAGTTCCCAGAAAAGGTGTCAGGATGGAAGCCTGACGTCCGAGGAAGTTGTACGGCAAACCGAGATGGAGGCAGCTACGCAAGCTTTCTTGGCACTGTCTTGATGATGTACGCTGATAGTGATCTTCCAGGGTGAAGAAGAGAACACCTGATTGCCCCTGGTCATTCAGCTCCTGCCCTCCCTGCCAAATCTGTCTACAATGTTGTTAAATGGGGCTATTTGCGTTGGTGGCCTCTATAAACTGGACTAGACTATCAATCTTTTTTTCCACAGGCCAGTGGAAAAGGCATGATAAATCTAGGCTGAATTTCACCAGGAGATACAGGACTGAAAGATGTGTATCTTTAAAGAGATAGCCACTTAAATCCGATATGTTTAGAAATTCTCCCTCATGCGAAATACTCCCTAATTTTCTGTTGATCCTTAACAGCAATGGTCACAGCACCTCATAAATAACGCTTTCAAGAATACGATGGGTCAGTTTGTTCCTTCAGAAGCTTTGTATTCCTGGCTCATGGGCTTCAGGATGTTTTGCCTCTGTGTCTAACCTCTGTGGGGTCTCCAGAAAATTACCAACATCCCTAATAAAGTTGACCATAAATGCAGTCATAATCTATTGTAGGTTCAGACCTACACATTCAGCGCTGGAAGGGACTAAGCAGTATATTCTTGCCTGGTCTTTAATGGCAACTTCACAGGGCTCAGCTTCAATGAAAAGCTGCTTCTCAAATAAGGTCCCAAGTCCTTCCTTGGTCATGTAAAACAACCTAAGAGCAAAAATCAAACAGCGTAACATTTTTTCTTTAAATCGTTTCCTCTATTAATCAAGAACATCAGTTACAAATGTTGGCCGAGCCTACCCTGAGGCACACAGATAAAACACCCATTGAGCACATTCCTTTGGGTGGAATTAGGGTCTTGTCTTTTTTTTTTCCTAGCATCATATAGTAGAGAATATGTAAGAGATGGCTAGTTAGTCTCAGGAGCACAGCCGACACCAGCTCAAGAGCCTGCTTTTTGTTACAAATATGCAAACAAATATAGACATATACATATATATAAAAAATATAGTGGGTTGAATAAGGGGTGACAAAAAGGGAAATAACTTCTGTTTCTTCTTCCTCTAGGAAAAAAAGTCTGAACTAAATTCAATCCATACTCCAAGATTATAGGACATGATGTCTTTGTTGGGGGAGGAGATAGTCTAAGTCAGGGAAAGATCGTGTGAGAGTATGATGAAGCTGCTCTGTGCTCCTACACTGCAGATGTACTCATTGCTCGCATTTCTTCCAGTTTATACCTACTCTCACTTTAGGGACTTCCAATTCACAACACAGAAATCTCACCAGTCCACTTTAAAAAAAGAAAGCAAAAAAAAGAGAAAGAAAGAAAGAACGCTAAGACTGTAACATTTCAGTTCTCTTTGAAGCAAGATTTAACATGAGTGGAAGAATTGTACTGAAAAAAAAAGGAGTCTGTCACAGTCCAGTACCTCACAGGCCACTGCAACAAGTTTGACAGCAGCCTCTATAGAGTTGGCTTGCTTCTGGTTCACTGCACGTGAATACCACAGTCAATATCTGCTCACTCGACTAATACTGCTGACTACAGCACAAAGGACACAGGAATTTTGTCCAAGAAACCATAGGCTCAGAGCCTCTGAATGTGCACTATATTTAGAGCTTGCATTCTTTGCAGCTGATAACAGAATGAGATAATAGAAACTTCAAGCAGCAGAACTCTAGCACTGCAGCTATTCTATGTATTTTTCGTTAAATGTTAAATTAAGGTAATGATCCACACGTTCTCAATGTTTTTGCCCATGATTATTTTTCTACTTGTTTTGTTCACATTTTCCCTCTAATATTCCATCTTTCTCAGACTCTGTGTAGCTCCTTCCATTAGTTTTAACTGTAAACATTTAGAATTACTCAGTCCATGATAAATGCAAGCAAAGATATTCACTGTACTCTGTAAAGAGGATGCATGTGTAGACACACACAAATATGCACACTTGTATACACATCTGCACACAGGGAGTGCCCCAAAAGCTCCAAATCATGCCTAGTTATTCCTCAGTCTATAGAAAAATGTTACATACAACACGGTGTCCCGAGGCATGACTTTGCTCACCATTCATTTTGCTTCCATCATCTCTTAATTCATGCTGGTTTGAAAGCCCGCCTTAGGGAACCACTTCTCACTGGCAGCCGAGAATTTGTCTAAGCACCATTAACTGCCCAGATGGGGTAAATCAACTAAATGGCAGTGCTGCCCAGTGCTGAGAGATGATACCTTTAATGCTGATAAACCTAGGAACTGTTTCTCTGCAACAACCTAATCCGTACAGACCTCTTTAAGAATCCCTTTCACTGGATTGGGCCCCACCAGACGAACCTGTGCCACTCTGCCTCTCAGGTGGGGCTCAGGCTACCAATTCCCTTTAGGTCAGCAGAGGAGCATTCCCAAGGACCACCAAGGGCTTTCCCCTCTTTTTCCTCCCTCCACGTTGCCCCGGGAAGTTGCCCTGCGAGTTGTTGCTACTACCGAGTATCACGAGCGGTGGTCAGCCAGCAGCCAGCCGGTGGAAGCATGCCTTTCTCATTAAAGCTGGGGGCTGCTGCTTCTCAATTGCTTTTCTCAACATAAAAAAAAAAATGAATGGAAGATTTGGGGGAAGTTTCTACCAAAGGATTTTTAACAAAACAAACCATTGCATTTTACAAACTTTTCCTTCTACGTTAAAAATCTCACCAAAACTTTCCTCTTATTTCAATTGCTGTAACCTCCCCAGCCATCCCGAAATCAAGCTGGCTGTAAGAGGAGAACAAAGAGCCTCTGTTAACGCAATATTTATCTGCTGCTATTGTTTCTCCCTTATAAATCTGTAGTTCCTTGGCATTACAATTAGCTACTCCAGAGAAAATGATTATGTCACAAAGTATTATCCGCCACAGAAACAGATGAATGATGTGAACCAAATGTAATCTGGTGCGCTTAGAGGCAATTCTGTTGACTTTCATGTAAGTGTGCTTGCTAAAAACGGGGATGATTTTTAGCAGTGAATCCTTATTTGATCTAGAATTTATTTGCCAGCAGAAATGAACTTTTAAATAAGATACTCTTTTCTCAATACTGATTTTTCCTAGTAGGAAGAGAGCAAATCTGCAAGAAATATAGAAGAGTTGAATTGAATGTGCAGAAACTTCACACTACAGCTTACCTAAAACAAATCAATGTAACTGAACTTATCTAAAACAGCTACATTCAAAGATATTTACCCATTTTAACCTTTTTTCCTTTTAAGTATCTCTCAATCAAAAATTTAAGAGAATCACATAACCTTTTTTTCCTGCAATTCAATATATGCCACCAATAATTTGCTTTCCAAACTTTTCCCAGTTTCACATAGTTTTTAAAAACAGTCTGTTTCTGAAGCTACTCTGCAAGCCTGCTTGCAAGGGAGAATTTATGATCTGCAAGTCTTAAGGTAAATATTACTAAACAAGTACCAACAGCTAAACAAAGCACTGTTTCACTATTTTAAATGATGCAACACTACATACTGAGTGAGAGATCGCAGTTCTGGTCTAGACTCACGCTTCCTCTTCCCCACTTTGTAAAAGGCCTGGCACTGAATGAAAACTATATCTGCTGAAGTTTACATGCGGGCATCTGGCCCTGCTATTTTACTTCTGTGAATTACCATTGCCGCAGTGCTGCGTCACTAAGAAGAGAGGTGTACATGTTGCTTGCAGAGTCTACAACACACATATCCATGACATACAACAAACTCTGAATAACCTTAACGAGTCACCAGACCATGTTGCTTCCTTCTCAGAGACTTGCTATAAAAATCCTCCAGGGTATTAGCAGCTGCTTATTCTCGATGCTGCACTTCACTTCCAGGGACAGGTTTCTTGGGGTGCTTCCCATTTAATATAAGATTTCTCCCCGCTTACAGAAAATATTTTCATGGACGATTTTGGAAAGCTGTAACTACAGTCACCTTTTCATGTCCCAAGAGCTTCGCAGTCTTTCTTCTTTGATAGCTCCTGACTAAACCATAAAACCCTTTCCAAGTCTTAAAGTAATTAAAGCCAATTCAACGAGTGATGTTTTTCACACTGGGTGGGGCTCTCCTTCCCACTGTGAAAGGATCAATGAATGCTCTGACAAGCTCATGGACTCCTTGCCAACTCTCCAGCTTAAAAGGTACATTGAGGTAAAGCAGCAGGTAAAAGATTTCAGAGGTTTAAACACTAAGATTTTTAAAAGAAATAAGGGCTTAGGAATGAAAGTGCAAAGGAAAAATCAAAATGTCAGTGATGGGGCTGGGAAAACCTAAACATCCTATCAAACGTATGGCAAGCAGTTTCTCTCATAATCAAGGATATTTTGCAGAGCCAACACTTTAATCTTCTTGCGTTTGGACATCCCCCATTGTAATGTGTGGTCCAAAATCAGAGCCTGCTGAAAGCTGAGCGTCTGACTTCCCTTTCCTTTTCACCCTTGTGTAACTGATGTTTGTATAAATCAGGTATGAAATAACATGTCTAAGAATTGGACTCTTTTTATCAACTTGAAGCTGACTGCAAGCAAAACACACATTTTGCTTTAGTACCAGTGCATTCACACAGTTCAAAATATCTCTTCAAGGCATTCATGTTAGGCACACGCACAATTATCTGCACATGCATCATTTCAGGGTGTAAGATTGCCAAACTCGGATGCCACTAGCCTCCATCAGCAGTTAGAAAAAAAGGAGCTTGGAGTATCGTTGATCCTAGGAAGCCACAAGACAGCAGCTTTACCTTGCAGCTTCCTCCTTGCAAGTGCAGCCTCCCCTGGCCGTAAGCATATGGGTAACATCAGTGCACCTTCCCTTAGATTCACCTGCTCACGGTCCCTTACTCACAGTCCAGGGATAATGTAAAATGGGATGGCAACAGAGAGACGGAGGCTAAATGGATGAATGTTTTGGAACATGCATGGTGTATCTTGTAGTACGTTCAGCCCTGAAACGTTAACTTTCTACTAGCCTCCTACAACATGTGCATTAACTGCTCTGTGATGTACGCAGGCCACCACCCTGGAGCCACTCCTGATATTGCCACCTGGCAGTTGTCCCCTGTCCCACCCCTGCAGGAATGCGCTGCCTTCACAGCCACTTTAACAGCGCCTGGAAATACCAGGTTAGGTCACCTTCAAAGGCTGTCCAACCCAACTTTGAAATGAAGCACATCATTGGGAGCAACCTATTAACGCAACTTCGTAAAGTTGTGGGAATGAATGAATGACCAAGAATGATAGCTTCCTAAATCGCTGCGGTTAAATCCATCAGTAGAAGTTTGCCTCTGCCTTAGGAGCTGCTTTTTTTTTAATTAATAAATAAAAACTCTCATCCTGGCTCAGTCAGATTTTAAAAGGTTTTTTTTCAGTTATTTACACTTGCACTGTCATAAAAATAGTCAAGACACCCTTGTTCCTCCTCTGCTCACTGCTAACAACTCTCATTCCAACAAAGCCAACATCAACAAAGACGTCAGGCAACTAGAAGAGTTAGCCAATAGTAAATTTATGATTTGGTTCTTGAGGAATAAAAAAAATAGCATGCTCAAAGTATTAGTTTATGTTCAAATAAATACCCTCATTAGCAGCATGATTTTGAATCACTGCACATCAACTGGAGAAGGCATCACACTATTGGATGGCCTCACAAATGTCAAGGACCAAAACATTGTTTAGCTTCAGTTTCTCCTTTAGTACCCTACTTCAGAAATCAATTTTGAAAATTAAGAAAGAGCTAGACAAAAACAACAGCAAAGAAAAATGCAGCAAGAAGTGGGATTACTAAAGCCATGCTTCTTTTGGTATGTTTTAATCATATGATGTTTAAACAAGTAATTTAACTTGCTAGTTCAATGAAAAGTAGCAAAACTGAATTATAGTTTACTGGAATATTTTTTTAAAACTAAGATTCATGCCTTGAATTTAAAAAAAAAATAAGGCAAAATACAAGCTCCAGCTCTAATTACACTGTTCATATGTTGCCGCTAAAGAACAACTTAAGTTTCATACATCTTCCCTGAAGTATAAACCGAAGATGTACTGTAGAAATTCCAGGATAACTACACAGTCCTAACAAACAGGTTTTGGTAACACAAAGTGACACATTTCAGTACATATTCATAAGGGTTGGGGGTTATTATTGGGCTGTAATTGCAGTTGTTCTAACACCTAATAAGCCATGGCTGGAAAAACAAAGGCAGGTTAATTTGTGATTTCCTCTACTCATTCAGAGGCAAATTAAGTGTCAAACAGCTAATACAGAACATATTTCATTTTATGAGATTTTAATTTAATTCTGCACCATATCGTTGATGCCTTAATGTAGGGTGGTTTATCTAAGAGGAAGAGCAATTTATAAACCTCTTTCAATTGAAATCTTTAATGATAGGATACGATAGCATAATTACAGCAATGCCTGCTAGTCCTACTATACATAAGCATCTGTCAGCAATTCCATCATAAATATAAACCCTTATTTTAGGGGTTTATAACTCAAATTATAAAATTTGGCTCCAGGCTGAAATTTGGGATAGAACAGTTCTGCCCATCAGCAATTAAACGACAAGAATTAAACATATAAATACGTATACATCTTTAGAGCTGCAGGTACATAAGAGCCCTGTAACACCTTAAAAACTCCTCCTTTCTTTTTCCTTTTTCACTTGGCCAATGCTCAAAATTATATGCACACATTGTAGGTATCATGCGGACAAGGTCCTCTCCACATTCTTTTCTGCACTTGCATTATACCTAAACTAATTCCACTAAGGCTTGACATGTTCTGGAACACATTTCTAGGAGCTTGGATAACTGGAATGATGCCGATTTTTTGCCCTTTTTTTATTTCTATTCCCTCCACACACACATTTGAGAGTATTATGAAGCTGAGGAGAAAACCACTCATACAATGAAGTCATTGATGAAGCTGTGGGTAAACATTTGCATCCTGACTGGTGTTCTTGCCATTTTCTCTCAGAATTCTCAAATAACTTCTCAGACCCAGTTCTTTCTTCTTCTTTTTTTTGTTAATGGCTGTTAGGACAGCAGTTCAAGTAATGGCTCCAAACGATCCTGAATCTAGCATTCATAAGTGATACTCACTCTAGGCTCTGTAAAACTTGCAAGAAAACTGCTGGCTGTCTACCTCATACATGCATTAAAACATATTCCTGAAAACTGCAAAAGCATGACAAACCTTAACATCTGCAAAGAAGCTGTTGGAGTCCAACAGATTTTTTTTTTTTAAGTTGCTTAATTGCATATTTACATTTAATTACACCGACCACAATGGCTCCAAGGGTCCACTACAGCTCATCATTCCAATGGTGACACAAACCAAATGAGCAGAAGAATCGACAGAAGTTAATGGAAAAATAAACGGCCAGTATCAAGGAAATTTTGAGTTTAAAGCTTGGGCTGATATCAGAGTGTATTTCTAAAGCAGCTGCCTGCAGTCATATCACATCACGCTAAGATCTCCTTGTCTCTTAACAAGCCTCTGCAGGGCCCGGCTGAATCACCGCTGCACCGCAGGGTATGGCGGGGAGCGGGGGCACACAGCACCTTTCCGTAGAAGGGGCATTGATTTCGGCATCAGAGGGGACTACCGCTGAATGCCAAATGAGGCATGAAGCAGGCATTTTCAACATCTTTTGGGGCTCTTGCAGAAATCCTGGCACTTTCAGCAGCATAGGCTGCTAGTCCCCATTTCCCACTGTCACCCAAAGCAGGGAACAGTGGTTTACCCACCCAAAAGCCCTGCCCGCGGGCACAGAGTGTCACGGTATGGGCTGGGTTCATGGGGCTCAGTTTCTGGAGAGGGGTCAGCACAGCAAGTGCAGCCAGGCAGGGTCCCGCATGGCACGGGGGATCCAGAAGCCTCTGTGCAGGCTCACAGGCGGCACCCAGGTTTTGGATGACAGCCCTCTGCTGATGCAGGTGAAAACACTTCCTGGGGCTCCCTATCCCATCTGCCTCGCACCGAAGACAAAGGCAAATTCCCTACTAGCTTCAGAAGGAGCAGGATCCCCAGCCCCCACAACATCCAGGCAGAATATTCAATGCACTGCAAAATCCAGGATGACCATGTAAATGACTCTGTCTGAGCCTGCCACCTTCAGCTTACAACAGTTTTTAGCAGCAAATTTAAGCATGATTTGAGTATATTTTATGATGTGGTTGACTGTGGTGTAAATAGTGATGCATCAAAGGAACTCTGAGGAATAAATCACAAGTTTCTGTACTCTCTCTTTCTATAAATACCCACTTTTCCTCTAATGCCCAAGAAGACTGCAACACAGATTTATTACCTACCTCCAGGCAAATTTGCTCTGAAATTACAATTCAGTAATAGAAGACTGACCCAAAAAAACCTGTTAGTAAAATATTGTGTGTGTACTTGGGCATGTAGTTAGGATTGTTAATATCAATTAATTCTGCTCACAGAGGAGGACTTGTTTTAAAACAACTTCATTTTTCTTCTGCATATATGTAATTACACAGCTGTAACTAATAGCCATAGCAAAGCAATCTGCCATCTAAACAACTAGCATTATTCTTCAAAGTATTACTTGTGCTTTTCTTCTTGTATTTTCTCAGTATGAGAGGTGATTAGTAGATATGATTAAATGTATGTATCAAGCCTTTTAGCAAAGTACCAAGCCCTGCTTTTTGGCTCCATTTTTAATGGTATATAGCACTTTTCTGGACACAACTGTTTTATTCTGCAATGCTGATATCTGTCTCCCCATATAGAATAAGATAATATTTATTTCTACAGGATTTCACCACTACCACTCTTTTCTAATGCATGTTATCACTGGTATTCATTTCTTTTATCTTTGTGTAAACCATGTGTTCTATCACATTTGCCATTTTGTTTGGGTGACATTCCCATCAATCAACTGATTGCCTGTGCGTGCAACACAACAGGGACTATGAAAATTTACCAAAAATTTCATTATGCTTCATAGCAGTCACTGAAAAAAAAAAAAAAACAACCCCTTTGGCACAAGAGGAAATTTTAGCTATGAAGAATCTCAAGCCCAATACAGACAAAATACATGTTTTGTCTGGCTGTATTTCACAGGGTTCAGCACTTTTAAATTTAGTATTTATAGAACGACAGCACACAGAATAAATGTCAGCAAAACATATAGGTAACACTTGCCAGCCACCTATTATAATAGGAATTCCTCAGGCACCAGCCTGGGTTTTGCTTCATGAACAGACAACCTTGATGCTTTCCAAAAGTAAATCTCACTCTCCGGCAAGACTGGCAAAGCGCTCCAGGTGCATGGCTTTAAGCACTGCAAAGGTTTGTATACTTGCCTGTTCTTCCAGGCAGCTGAAGTGAGGGGAAATACTGAATACTCACACATGCAGAGGAGGAATGGGAGATGGTTCGTAATGGTAGCGTCCCTCATGATGTCTTGCATCAATTGGTACAGGAGGGTGGAATGCTGGAAAGAGGTGAGGCGGATCTGAAAAAACAAGCGAGGTTCCCAGATCTGAGTATCTCCAACGACTTTTTAAAAACAACATTCATAAAGACGGAACAGATATTGAAAAGCATGTGTCAACAGCACTATGACTTACGGGTGGCATTCTCCTTCCCTGCTGCAGTCAGGTCTGTCTGAGAGGAGAGTCTGGCCCACAGTGTTTGCATGAATATGTATTTACTAATTTTAATATTCTCTTTTTATAGCTTAAATGGTAAGGGACGTAAAGAAGTCTTTAATAAATAATTATGTGCCCATATGTGAAGTGTCAGATCAAAAGGACCATCAAGCCTTTCATAAGCATTCCTGATTTATTTACTTTTTATTAAAACAAGAAAAAAAATCATCCTAAGACAAAAAACCTAAGCAGAGAATACAATACAATAAAAAAAGTATATCATCAGAGATGTACACACAATCCTACAACGGAAAGCAAAACTGAAGCGGTATACTGAGAAATGACTATCTGAAGTAAATCAGACAACAGAGTTAAAAGGGAAATGCAATTGGGAAAGGTGGTACTGGAGATGCTTAACTGCATCACACCGATGGCCGCATCCAGAGGAATGTGCCTGAGGACAGGGGGACTCATATCATACACCACTCTTAAAACGGAAGGGTGCTTTCTTTGTCCGCACAGCTGGAGATCCGGGGACACACGGCTGCAGTAAGCTCCCCTGCCCTGTCTCCTCCAACGCTTTTGCAGGACAAGGGGTTTTGCAGCTGCCAGGGCTCCTGCTCCCCACTGTTTCTGGAGAGCCTCAGTGACGAGGCTGACAAAAGGGGGAATGCGGCCCCGCCGCCCCCGAGTGTTCTGCCCTGAGGGGCCAAGCGCAAGCCCGCCCCGCAGCTCCCCACCGCTTCTGCAGCAGGATTGCCTCCCAGCTTTGGAGGACACAATGCACGCGGACCACCGCTCTCCGCACCAGCACACCGATGCGATTTGTGTGCCTAAAGGAGGTTATTGACGACCGCGCTGCTCACCGCTGCCTCCCAAATGCTCAAAATTCAACCAAGATGCTGAGCATCTCCAGCAGCACGAAACTAACCAATCCTGCCCAATTATTACCCGATTGCCACTTTGGATGAAGTCATGTGTTTATCTGACACCAAAAGCTGAGAAGTACAGACATTAGGTCATGTCATGGGTTTACTAAAATGCTTCTAGGAAGAAAGAAAACTTTAATTATGCACTGGCAGTAAATCTAAGCCTATTTCAGTTTTGCCTGCTGACTCTTGAAGGTATCTTCTTTTTGTATTTCTTGCCTTTCCTATTCAGCAAAATGTAATCCTCCTCTTAGATTATGTTATCTGTGAAAGCAGTTCCCTCATGCCAACTAGAGATGGTTAAAAAAAAAAAAGGATTTTTCCCCTTGGTGTTTGTCAAAAGTTGGGTTGGTTTATTATTATGTTTTGAAGTGGGAGAAAGAACTAGAGGAAAAAACCTCATGGCCCTGAGGGAGTAAAAGGAGGGGATGAAGGGGAAATGGCGTAAATTCTGAGGAAATATTCCCAGTATTTCAGGAAAATCTGGAAACATCTGACACGGCCTGTCCAGTTTCACAGCTTGATTTTGTGAAACATCAGCAGCATGTGATCAGCCACAGCATATTTCTGCCATTTACTGACTCAGGGCTTAGGCACCACAAATGAAAAATAATTGTGGCTTACTACTGGGAGCTGGGAGCTCAAACTCGCGGTAACTTTAATTCCGGTTCTGCTGCACCAACTGGACCTGGGCATGCAATCTGTTACAAGCTTCACTCCCCACGCCTAACACTCCTGGGCTTCAGCAGGAGTAAAGGTGGGTCACAGATGACCAGGTACCCCTGTGAACACACTGTCATCATCGAGTGGAGGATGCCTGCTGCCACCTCCTGAAACACATTGCTCACAAGCCGCCAAGGTGGAGAAGGGGAAAAGGGGCATGAGAAGTGTGTTTTAGTGCATCTCCCTGCCCGCACTCTTCCCTGCTTCGCTGGTATTTGACTGCAGCAGCATAAGCTGAAGGGAGGAGGTTTTAAAGCAGACATCTGGCATTTTACCATAAAAACTCTCCCATCATTTTTTCAGTGAAAAAGGACATCACTCACGCCCTCGTAGATGCACAGGCAAGTCATCCTCCACCCTACGCATCTCCGAAGAGCGAGTCTGGGGAGCACAGGTGAGACCACAGAGATTTTGTCACCCTTATTCATGTCAGACAGGACAGGCTCCACCTGGCCAAGGCAGGCAATTCCCGCTAAGGACGCCGAGCCTCCTCAGTGTCCCACCCTCACTCAGCCTGAGCACCTACCCATTAAAAGCAGTCCCAATATTTATGCAGCAAAACAACATTTAACCCTCCTGAATGTGATCATCTATGTTCCCCTATCTGAGAAATGGAAAACGAGTAATGAACGACCCAAAAAGGGTATTCCCCTTTATGGGGCCTGTGCAGCGCAGAGCACCAAAAAGTTGTATTTAACACATGGGATATAAATCTCCAAGAACACCTTTTTGAGTCCTCTCACATTAAGCTCCTTTGTATATCTTGGTTGCATCTTGTTTGCAGTTTCCATCTGGGAAACAGCCGTACTCCATCACGGCACAGGGAGCTGTCTCTGTCAGCCCTGCGCCGACCGGAGCAGAGCTGCATATCAAAACCCAACATAATTATCCATCTCACAGTTTATTATTTACACATGAGCAATACAGCTGGTGAACATCATAACTCAAGTGTATGTGTAATAAGTTACTACACTGTAGCCATCTCCTGTTGCAACCCTTAAGAAAAACCACGTGATGACTTCTCCAAAGTCAGGCTAAAACTGCTGAAGCAGAATAAAGTGCCACTAAACCTGGCTACCTCCTATTTATCATATAATTTCCTGACTGATGGTTCCACAAACCAGCTGCTAAGTGCTGTGTACTCTACTGTCAGCAGACTAACATGCTAAATGGGCGACAGGGAGAATAATGTGCAGAACTAGTGGAGTCAATTTTACAGAGGGACTTCAAATTCTGCCGTGTTTGGGTCAGCCCTCAGCGCAGAGGTAAGCAGTAAATTCTACACGCTTGGGGGCCCAAAACTACTCCACTTTGAAGAGCATTGAATATTTATATGGAAAGACTCTTAGATCAGAGACCTGCCATAGCACCCATCGTCCAGGGCTTCACTTGGAATTCACTTGAAACTCCATAAAAATGTAATCGGTTGACATGTATTTATATCGAAATACATAGTAAGAAGTTTGCAAAGCAGTAACTCGGTCTGTAGCAAGTTTCACATTGCTTTTTCATATCCCACCCAGTAACTATTTCATTAAAGGCACTATCAGAATGGTAACAGGCACATTCTGCCACTATTATTTATGCTGTAGGTGAGTAAAGAATGAGCGAGACTACTTGCAGGCTAGAATTGAATCTGGACCTACTCGACTCCTGGCTGGTTGTAAGAGATGCTCTACCTATTTAGAAAACCAAGGAGCAACTTAGTGTAAAAGACAGGATACTTGCTCTAACTATAATGACATTTTCACATTTCTCATTTAAAGTGTGAGGAACAAAACTCTTACTCTTAGCAAACAGGAACTCCTCTCACCAAAACAAATCGACAAAATCTAACTTCCTATTCTGCTAGGGAAATTATTTATTACCATTTGCAACTTCTTAAAAATTCTGGCTGAGATGCAAACTACTGCAGCGTATGCCAGGCAGTTTTCTTACAGACATCCAAAGGCAACCGTGAATTCCTGGACCAATCCTTCAAATCCATCCTTGCAGAGACTCCCTGACGTAAGAGTACAGTACAGAAGTCGAGACGGACAGATGCTGTCTGTGTATTTGGAGCCCTCAGCTCCAATTCAGCAGAAGTATCTGATTCTGTGCTTAAATCTCACTATTTTCAAGAACTCATAAGGACATGCCAAGGCACTGGAAATACACTTAAACACACTCCTCATGCATTGCTTTCTCCTGAATTCTCTGCTGCCTACTACTGTAAGCTCTCTTCAGATGCTCTCCTGTCTGCTGCATAGTTAACAGGGTCTCCTCAAAACAAAATGGGAGATACATCTGTCTGAAACGCTACAAACTCGTCAATTTTAGCACTGTGAGATTCTCTGGAAAATATGTCAATTTATGCTCACTTTTGTTGTGTAAAACGTGCCTTTTTATTTCTTCTTCAAGAATCTTTCTTGCCTTCTTAAAGAAAATGAATAGGATCATCTCTCTCAAATTACAATCACTCCCATACAGGAAAAAAGAAGAGACCTACACTTGTTCTCTGGAAGTCAGCAACCTAGGGCTCTGCTGCAGCATCAAGGGGAAGAAACTGGAAGAAATGACAGGTATGGTTCTTGCTGCTGAACAGTAAACCTGAACTGAAGTCTGATGAGATGCAGCAGCCAGCAGCAATTCACTGCAAGACTTGGTGGAAAGGTAGATGATGCCAGCTGGCTCAAAGGTGCCGCGCAACACCTTGGGACAACAGCAAAGAGGTTAGGCTGCTCCAAAGCTCATTGAAGTTAAGGATAATTTTTTTCTGTAGACTCTGTAGTCTCTCAGATAAGCCTTATTCAGTTAGGGGATTACTACATTTGGGAAGTTCAGCTTTGTTGGTAAGGCTAGTAAAACACTCTGCCCTCAGCCAACCGACTTGCTCAAGCACCTTGTGATTCCTGCTGAACCCTTGAGGAAGACGGCTGCTGAAATGACAGGCTGCATTTTTCAACAGGTCAATAAAACATTTGCCACTGTAAAAAAATGCCTGCATCAGCTTGAACAGACCCAGGGCTGCCCCGACGCCTCCACCTGTGTCGTGAGACCAAGGCCAAGCAAACACGGGACTCAAGCCCACCACAGGAAGCCCTTGTTATGTTTCAGCAGATTTGTCCTCAGGATGATCAGCTCACCAAATTAAATGTCAGAACTGAGCCAGGTGCAAAACTCTCTCTCAGATATAACCTCATTTGAGGTGAAGTCTCCTTCCTGCTCAAATTCATTATGGTCTTGATGTTGAACTCGGTGGTACCAAGCTTTCACACCAGATGTAACAGAAACAGTATCAGGCAAAATATAGCCTCCTCGCTAATGTCTTTTCAATACGCAAAACAGTTTTGAAGAGTTTGCCAGCAAATTTCTACGCTTCCTTTGGTTCATAAGCTGATCACCAGATGGGAATTTTCTAATATTCAGGTTTGCAGAGTCCCTAAGGGCACCACTGTTTCTTCATGTACATTCGCTTCAACTGATCCGAACTTAATAGTATTGCCAGGTTTTATGGCAAGAATTAGGTTCTTTTTTTGCCAAGCAAAGATCTTATTTTGGATTTCTGTTTAATTACAGCTTGTGTTAAGGCTCAATAAGAGCACATGTTGTCTTTACGGGTTTTTTTAGTTCTCTTTCAAAAAGGGGTGAGTTATGTTCTCTATGTATGCTTATAAAGAGGCTTTAATCAGGAAGAAAAATGACTGAGCCACAGCCACACGTTAACGCGTGCACTTAACTTTGTGCACTTTGAAGAGTCTCCCTACAGTGACTGGGGCTGCTGCTTCAGCGTGGCTGGTTGCCATCTGAAGCACGGCTTATTTGCAGGCTGATCCACAGATGTGCTGCAGCCAGTTATCTCAGGAGGCTTTTCCGTGTGTGTGTCCGTGTATGCACGCGCACACTTCCAATGTGGCTTCCGTTGTGTTGACATGGACGCGACTACTCACTATCTGACTTCACAGAGGAGAAGATTTTAAGTAGGAAAAAGAAAAAGCCATGGCAAAACTGAAAAAAAAAAGGCAAATAAATGGACAAAGCCAAGAAATGGACAGAGGGAAAGTGAGAAAAAGAATTTTTAATTGGTAAGTCCTCTCCATTTCAGTAACACTAAATGTTAATTGTGATAACATACAGTAGATATAACACTTTCAGAGAAAAACACAATTTTCAATCAGATCACATCCCTTCCATGTGTCTGTATGTGTTAATGATGATCAGACTTCCCCTCCCTACACTCTGCTTGTGCTTGCACAGCCTATACACTGATCTTAAAAATAAACCACAGGAGTTCCAGGCCAAACCTCACAAACTAGAGCCCAGCTCCAGCTCTGTGCCTCTTGTTACGGCTGAAAAATAATTTCTACCTTTGCAAAACCGAAAATTAAGACTTTGGGGCATCTTAGATCTCTGCCATCCATTTTACCACTTTCTAGTTTGTAAAATTAAGCACCTTGTGGGAACATGTTTTATTGTTTTCAGTCGTTCCACAACAACCATCATGCCAAACACATGAAGGAGGAGCAGTTATCGGTGTGCTGGAAGAAAAGTGGCTGGAAATTATTTCATCAGCTGGCACTGAGAGGTCTTTCATATGCCAAATTCGCTGCAGGTATTGGCTAAATAACTGCTGGATTGATTTCAGTTTGAATGCTTTATTATTCCTCCTAGTCACTGCAACTCTGCTGTCTGAGGTGCAGGACTGCCTTCTGGAATACTAACTAAACTTCCTTAAGTCCATTCAGCTGACTCCAGAGCTCCCTGCCATTTGCTCATCCAGAAAAGAAAAAGAAAAAAAAAAAAAGTAGTAAGAGACAGAGTTGCAGGGTAATAAATATATAGCATGTACAAAACACCTTCGACTGAAGAGTCTCAAATTCTTTAAGAACATAATTTGTGATTCATCACAGCCCAGTGACTTACAAATGACTGTATCCACTGGGATGGACTCACCGATAAGCGAAGGACTCCTTGTGCTGCCCTGACCATGCAGTCGTGAACTTGCCCGGTGAGTGGGGTGGGCACAGCACTGGACCCACAGCCCCTGCCCCACAGCCCCCCCCACCCCACATTTTCAGAGGAGGAAGCCAAGGCATTCCACCAGCACAGTTTGCCCAAGAACAAACAGCAAATTGGTGGAAATGCACTGGGAATATCCCACCTCAGTAGCCTCTTCCACCCAAACAACACTGGCTGCTTCATCCTATAAGCAGCCTTAGAAAACCCTCATGAACATGAGCAACAGTTGCATATACCCAGCATCTGTACATTGGCCCATGCTTTCAAGAAAAGATGATGACGTCAAGACATCTTGGCCTCATCACCATGTTACTTGGAGGGAAAATTGTTTCATCTAATGTAGCTGGCTCTTGGTATGACACAGCTCATCTTTTTCATAACCTCTGGATCCCACGCAGCATTTCTTAACAAACTTAATAATGTGGTCTCCGCAAGAAAATGACAAATTGTCCTCTGCCAGGAAGATGACAAAAGAAATCCCTCCCTCTGCTACCTCCAATGGACTCTGCAGTGAAAAAATAATTCCGCTTCTGCCTTGCAACACACTTGCTGTTTTGCTGTTGCTCCCCCTAACCTCTCATGCCACCATGTGTCAGTGCATCCTCCACCGCTTAAAAATCCTGCCCCAGGAATTACGGAAAACAAAACAAGCATCCATGTTTAACTCTCAACAACCCCAGACAAGTGGTTTCACCCAGATGCTCTGAAATGCTTCCCACCTTTGATTAGATGTGTACAAAGGATCACATCCTCAGCGTTTCCTCTTCTACAAGCAGCAAGTAACCAGATGCATAACCACAATACATACACAAATAATTTGTACCTATGTACACATGCATACCCATTTCTGTAACACACAGCAAATTCCAGTGGTTGAAGGTGAGCTACAAAGTGGAAACTAAGGAATTGAAAAGATGATAAAAGAAATAAATCCTGATCCACACTGAAGAGAACTAAAGGAGAAATCTCACAGCACGGCTCTCAACTCCAAACTAGTCCTAAGCAGAGGTTTAACATGGGCTTCCTGACTAGTGGGAACAAGGAGCTGCCACACAACAGCTTGGTTATTCCCTACGGCTCAACATAGCTCAAGGAAAGCATCCAAATACTCTGCTATCATCAGCTGCACACATTAACTCAGCAATGACAAGAATCTGTAAGATGCAAAGGTAAATGTGGCTGAGCAGAGGCAACAGAAAGCTAGAAACTAGGAAAAAATCTAGAAATATCCTTGTATTGCTGCTGATGTGATGTGCAAACAAATAAAGAGAAATTGGGTAATTCAACAAGCTTTGGTGACGTTCTTAGAAGTTTATAAAGCAGCAGCGTGAATCAGTCCAAAAATGTTATTTGTTTAAATGATGCTTTGGAGACTTGTGTGCTCTTCTATGTACCAGAATCAAGTTTAAAGCTATTTGAAAGGCCAAACCTCGAAAAGTTGGGTATCAGTATAGCACGCTGAAAATCACTGTAGCTAAACAGATTTCCAGCAGCTGAAGGTCTGGACCACAGGGTTAAAGACTTGGAAATAGGTTATACTTAGCAGCTTTGATGAGTAATTTATGGCATGATAGGAATTAGAGAGGGAAAAGTATAATTAGATCAATTATGTCTATTTTTAGATATTAAAATGGTTCAGATTCTATGGGATGCCCAATCAGATGAACACTCGGAGAGATTTCTTTTTCCTGCTGTTCAACCTGATTTTTAAAAATTTCATCCAAATATTCATAATTATTTAGCTTCTGTCTGTACCATCCTTAGCAATTACTCTCCTTCTGTGGTGTTTACACTCTTCAAGCTCTTGCAGATGAGCAGATAGTTATCACATGTGCTGTCAGGCCACTCAATAATACACATTTATTGCGTTCTTTAATCTCTATGTCCATATTCTAAATTAATCACAGTCACTTGTTTTTGCTCCCTGGGTTTCTTCCAGCTTGGGAGAGATATATAATTGTCACCCCTGCACTCTTGGGCATCAGGTCTTCCTGTAGGCTGACATGACACTGTTTAGGAGGAGGCAGCCTTAGAAATCTGTAATACAAAAATAACGTGTTTCTGCAAATTTCTCTTTCCAGCAGGGGTATGTGTTTCTTATGCACAATCCTAAATACCATTACCTTTCATTTTCCCACTATGAAACAGTGCCTTCGTCATGTGGTAGTGACCCACCCTACCATTTCTAGGGGACTGCTAGTGAAATGGGTACTGCTCAAGTCAAGTAAAGGCAACACAAACTGGCTCTTGGTTATTACTTCTTGACATTTCTAAATAGTTGACTTTAAGCTGTTTTCTTCCTCCTTGTTCCCTCGTCCTCCCTCAGCTTCTTAGAGAGTTTCTTCCCTATATTTCATTTTTATGCCGAGTACTTCTTGTTTCAGATCATTACTGAAGATGGAAAGTACGGCGAGTTCCCTTAATTTGCCGTATTGACATTTATCCTAAGTGCTCATTCAGCCTATTTTTGAGAATGTCATATTGTCGATATTCCAGTCAATCTGAGTTAGTTTTTTCAAGCCAAGCTTTGAGGCAAATATTTTTAATGAAAAGGGACATAGTCAAATTACGTCACTTCCCTGTGCCTCAGTCTGGTCACCGTTAACATGGAGATATCCTTTCTGAGGCACTCTGACCCACTTCAGTGAAAAGTCCCAACGAAGAACTAGAATAACGGTATTTTATCCACTACCCATTATTTCTCTAATTCCTTAAAAAGAGTGGTTCAATTTCCTAAAACTGCTCGTTCTTTACAGATCTCTCTTGGGTTTTGCTCATGATCTTTTTTTACGTTTGTTTTTCTTTACAGACAACTTTGTTTCCTATTACTCAGAAGGTGAGAGTGATTTTTCTGCACAGCAACAGCACAAAAGCAAACTCTTCAGGGCAGTTTCCATCTTTACATCACCTGTCTAGAGTGCTTACTGCAATAGGGCCCTGGCCTCTGACTGAGCTTTTTGGCACTACCATAGATGATTACAACAGCATCACTTTCTCCAGCCTCCAATCCAGGTGGACCAGAGAAAAAGTTATATTATCTGCCTAGGCACAGCCATGTTCTTCAGCTTGGTGATTAAGGGACAAGATGGGAGAAAATGTAGAATTAAGTGGAGCACCCCACAAATGAGAGAGAGGTGGGAAAGGACTGTTCTTCTGCACCCTTGGGTGGGTAAGGGGGCACTGAAGAGGAGGCCACCGCTTTTCATTCCTCTCTTTACATCCTCAAGAAGAAGCCCAGGGTGCTACGAGGAGACAACAGGAGCCAGAGGAGGGGAAAGATGGCCAAATGAGGATGAGGTGCACAGACCACCATTCCCTGCCGCACAGCCAACTGCCACAGGAGGCTACGGACACCGAAAGTTTAAATAGCCTCAAGGGAAAAGTCACAGAAGAGAAATACAGTAAGGGTCCAAACGTGTAGAAACCACTTATGCACCAGGAAACTCCTGGACTGCAAATTTGGGGAAGTTGGGAGAGTGCTTGGGGGCAAAAGGAGAGAGAATCACCTGCCTTGTTCTTACATTAACTCCTGAACATCTGCTTTTGGTCATTGCTTGGAAAGAATACCAGCCTAGATGGACCTACGGTATGGGCCAGTATGGCCACTCATGCTCTGCACACTCCTGGCATGTTCCCCAAGGCCAAGATGGCTGCAAACACGTTCCCCTGACACTTAGCCAGCACATCACCAAAGAGCAGTGCCTGAGCTGCAGGATCCAGCCTGTACAGCTCTGCAGCACAAGCAGGAAGACTTCTTGAGCCTGTAAAAGCACATCTTTCAGTTGTATGTTTGTACAACGTGCTGCACAAAAGAAGGCTTTGGTCTGCAGCTAACGTCAAGCACACGGTGGTAATAAAAATAACTTAACATGTCTGTCCTCTGCCTACTGAGATGCTATCCTCCCTTCCATGTTTCTGTGCAGAGTTCATAGAATCACAGAATGGTTTGGGTTGGAAGGACCTTAAAGATCATCTAGTTCCAACCCCCCTGCCACAGGCAGGGACACCTTCCGCCAGACCAGGTTGCTCAAAGCCCCATCCAACCTGGCCTTGAACGCTTCCAGGGAGGGGGCAGCCACAACTTCTCTGGGCAACCTGGTCCAGTGCCTCCCCAACCTCCTAGTGAAGAATTTCTTCCTTACAGCTCATCTAAATCTACCCTCTTTCAGTTTAAAGCCATTACCCCTGTCCTGTCACTACATGCCCTTGTCAAAAGTCCCTCACCAGCTTTCTTGTAGGCCCCCTTTAGGTCCTGGAAGGCTGCAATAAGGTCTCCCAGAGCCTCCTCTTCTCCAGGCTGAACAAGCCTCAACTCTCTCAGCCTGTCTGCATAGGAGAGGTGCTCCAGCCCTCTGATCATCTTCCTGGCCCTCCTCTGGACTTGATCCAACAAGTCCATGTCCTCCTTGTGTTGTGGGCCCCAGAGCTGAAGGCAGTACTCCAAGTGGGGTCTCACCAGAGCAAAGGAGAGGGGCAGAATCACCTCCCTCAACCTGCTGGCCATGCTTCTTTTGATGCAGCCCAGGATACGGTTGGCTTTCTGGGCTGCAAGTGCACATTGCCGGGTCCTGTTGAGTTTCCCATCAACCAACACCCCCAAGTCCTTCTCCTCAGGGCTGCTCTCAATCCATTCTACACCCAGCCTGGATTTGTGCTTGGGATTGCCCTCACCCATGTGCAGGATCTTGCACTTGGCCTTGTTGAACTTCATGAGGTTTGCATGGGCCCACCTCTCAAGCCTGTCAAGGTCCCTCTGGATGGCATCCCTTCCCTCCAGTGTGTCAACTGTACCACTCAGCTTGGTGTCATCAGCAAACTTGCTGAGGGTGCACTCAATCCCACTGTCCACGTTACCAACAAAGATGTTAAACAGCGCCGGTCCCAATACTGACCCCTGGGGAACACTACTTGTCACTGGTCTCCACTTGGACATCGAGCCGTTGACCGCAACTCTTTGAGTGCGACCATCCAGCCAATTCCTTATCCACCGAGTAGTCCATTCATCAAATCCATGTCTCTCCAATTCAGAGACAAGGATGTGGTGCGGGACAGTGTCAAATGCTTTGCACAAGTCCAGGCAGAAGTTCAGACATAATCTGGCTACAAGAAAATAGGGGACTTCGCAGGGGACTTCATTTACCCTCCAGCAGAAGAAGAGACAGCTCTCCTCAGTCCTACCCTCTGGCAATCTTGGAGCTTTTCCAACACATTAAGCATCAGCTTCCCACCAGTGAAGTGTCTGATGCTCTACTAAATGCAGTGGCACTCAGAGAGGTATAGTAACCCTCCATATGGAAAAGCTGTTTGACACAAAGGTTGGAGGTCAAAAGTTTAAATGTTCATGACAGAGACGACAGCAGTCCTTTTCTGGTCAATAGCATCAAAGGATTTGCCAGCTCTTAATGCTACTATTGTCGCTTGTTTGGATCCTATTGAAATTCTAGCATATTTATTGCACTCCGGGAGCATAAGGACTTTTTGTTTGTTTTAATCTCTATGCTGAACCCAAGGAGTCTGAAGTGTTGTGACTCCCCTTGCTCCCGAGGAGAATGTGCGAGGAAACAATGCCAGAGGATGCGGCATTGTAGTCCCAACCAACTTGGCGCTTTCTTCCCCACCAAAAAATATAAATGATGGATGGAAACATATGGCCTCTATTGGACAGGGCTGGAAATCTCTGCTCCTGAACTCCCCACATGACTGGTTTTAATTGTTTTCTGCTATGGTAGGGGGTGAAAAGCGCTCCCCACCATCAAGATCTCCGTTTTGCCAGTCATTGTTGAGAAACGTTGAGCTGCAGCCGACTAACGCTCCCATTAGGCACAACTGTGGTGGAGCCAGGAACAGCACTGAGGTTCTCCGAGACGAACTGTAGTGCCATAACCACAAAGAGTATCACTTCTCCCAGCCCTCCTTTGCTCTCTGAACTTCTGCTTGTGGTTAGGCAGAAACTTATTACCAGAGCTCTGCAGTGCATGTTCCAAGCATTGTATCAGCCATCGATACCTCGTGGCTTGCCAGGAGCAGGATCCAAGTTCATTTGTTACTACCTTCCTCAGATTCCTGTTCCCCTCTCCACAATGAGGATTAGCAGTTTAAGTTATGTTGCTGACCTCCATCTGGCTAGGCAGAAACAGATGTCTGCGCACTCGGGCACGATCTTATTTCAAAGTGGGGACTCTGGGTTACTAATGACGTTATAAAGGCAATAGCATATGTTGGCTCTCAACAGTCCATTGTCTAATTGGGATGGTTTTAATCAAATATGAATGTACCCAAGTTTTCGCAGCTAATGAATAAATCCCCTTTTTAAATAACGACAGTAATTTTGAGCTCTCCATCAAGGCAGCATCCCGAGGAATGCCTACACGAGCAGCAACCATCACTGAAGGCTCATAAGAGGTTGCAGCAACATCTGCCGCAGCCCAGTTCATTATTTAAACAGCTCCTAACTGCCCTTCCCAGAGGTAAGCTGCAGCCAAATTGTTTTCCTTCACTTCACAAACCAGATATGCATGGCTTATTTGAACAGCCCGAAAGTTTACTTTAGTCTCTGTTTAAATACCTTCTACCACATATTTCAAACAAACAGTTCACTTCATTAGAAAGGCAAACAGCGTAGCCACAGAATACGAGCACTTGAGGAGAACCACGCGGGGCAGAGAAATCCTCTGCCCCTGTGTAAACACCGCCTGCTCTGCAGCTCCGGGCAGCATCCGCCTGCAACGCCACTTCAAAAGCCTTTTCACAAATACTTCACACGTCTGTTTGTAAGTAAATGATAACCCTGAAGAGATTATCTGCAGGGCTGAGAGTCCCGATGACTATCATCACCGCGGCACAGCAAAGAAAGAAAAACCAAAACCTTTGCTGCCAGCCCTGGCTGAGTTATGAAACTATAATAAACTCGGTGGCAACCCAGTAACATCAGCTAAACCTGTTAAACTGGAAAAGCAGTGCTGCTTTGGTAGCCTGCTTTGGCATATTTGGCTCCACAAAGGGAAGCAAGTTTTACCCTTAGCAATGGAAAGGTTATTTCACCTCCATCGTTATTTAACCGAGTCGTTAAATTGGCACATGG
This sequence comes from Phoenicopterus ruber ruber, assembly GCA_009819775.1. Classification (NCBI taxonomy): domain Eukaryota; kingdom Metazoa; phylum Chordata; class Aves; order Phoenicopteriformes; family Phoenicopteridae; genus Phoenicopterus; species Phoenicopterus ruber. Next base: position 58,680,305 of record CM020216.1, read on the forward strand.
CAGAGGGTTGTACAAAAGAGCAAGAAAACTGTGTAGCCAACAAATCACTAGATAAAGCACTAAGCTATTTCTTTCTGGACAAAATACACACGGTGGTTCGAATGCCTCAAGAGCGCATGACCTATTCTTGAATCCCAGAAACAAGTATGAAAGGAGGAGGAAGAAAAAAAGACAAGCAGACACAGAGAGAAGGGAGAGGCGATGGAAGGCAGCCAGGGCTAGGAGGTCTCTGTCCCCTGCCCTCCCCTCCACACGCCCATACGGCTCCTGTGGACACTCGCTGCCGAGCAGGGAATACACCCTCAAGAGAGCAAAGCAGCTCACAAACAGAGTTTGCAGTCACTCCCTGCTGGTTTTACTGCTTCGTGCCAACTCAAAAGTTTTAATCAAAAATACTGGCATTTGCATGTTTGAGGGAAAAGGACACGAGACAGCTTATTACAAGTAAGGGTACTCTCACCACGTCCATCACTACCATCATCGTCAGAGTGATCACAGCAAGCTATCGGGACGGCATCTCTTAGCATCAGTCATAAAGCACAGACCCAGGGTATGCCCAGAACTTTAGCATAACCTTAAAAAATAAATTATCGACTATCCATATGCTCTTAAATTCATTCTCAGGCAAAAACAAACAACTAAAAATTTAAAAATCCTTCAGAAAGTTTGTAAGCAGGGACTGACTGCACCTGGCTGTAGGGCGAGGGTTCACAAGCTGTGAGTGTGTTAAAGTTATTCCACTATCATATAAAGAGGAGAGGAACAGATAACATTTTTATTTTATGGGAATCAAGTATTGTCACATATGAACATGAAGGTTACGACACCTCAGTAACCATAACTTTAACCTTGCAGTGACTCAAAACATAATTTTCAGTTATTTTCACTCTCAGAGTGAAACTAAGTCCCACTAAGTCAATGACTGTTTTACCATTAATTTCAGTGGAGCCAGTGTAGCCAGCTCTTATGATTTTATCATGAGTCTTATTTTTCTTTTCAGTGTTTTTTTCTTTTTAAAGCTACAGTCTTTTCAGTCATGTCACTAAGTAAGAATCTCAGCTTTCATTTAAAAAACCCAAAACAACCAAAAAAAACACACGTAAGTTTCCAGCTGTTATGGTTGCAGAGAAAAGCTGGAAAACGAGAAAAACACAGGTTTCATAACCTGTGAGCAAATAAAGAGATCCAGCAAAACCACACATAAGCAGGTATGTAGGTACAGGATCTTTCAATAGGTATGTAAGTGTTTTTGCATGCTGACATACACAAAGTTATTATTTTGAACACCTAGATACTTAGGGATGGCAGGACAGTACATCTGTGTTACAAATGGTCTCTGTTGGCATTAAAATCCGTGTGGTTTAACTGTGATCATCTTTAAAGTTGTTTGCACAGGTTTTGGGCTGTACCAGAATTGCACATCACATATCAATGATTTTTTATTTGACTACATAGATGTTTCCTGTACAAAGGGTATTTTTTGTACTCTCTATAAAGAGTTGAGGATTTTTCTACGTTCTGCTTTAAGACTATAATCTGGGTTTATGAGGATTGTTTACTAAAAAAATGTGACGTAGAAAGATCCTTTCTGAGCATGTTAGTGGAAAGGCTGAATTTAGGTTTAAAGTGGAAATAAAAACCCCTAAGTTTCAGTATGAACTAGAGAAAAGAACAGTCTTATCCAGCTCTTTGAGGGGCTACGATAATACAAGCAATAAATTTACTATTATTATTACAACTGATAACAAAAGCTGAGCTAATGGAACTAAAATATCTTCTAAATCAGTTCTTGGAGAGCTGATAATATTAACCTTTACATGCCAGGAGTTGGGGATTTCCCAGCGTACCAAGCTGGTTGACTTACTGATACTAAAAATAGGAATCTAAACTCTGCTGCTCTTGTGGGTTATGTACAAACTATGATTTTTTTCAAGCAACTCTGATCCATTCAGAAGGGTAAAAAAAAAAAAAAAAATCCATTTCTTTCAAGATGTTTATGGCCTGAGGCATTTCTAATAGAAAAAGGGGAAAAAACAATTTATTTTTTATTATGCCATTCCCCAATCTTCAACTTGAAACAGACCACTTCTGTAGAAGTTTTTTACAACATTCCAGCGAGTCCTCTGTTGCAGTTTTTTGTTCCGTAGCACATTCAGTTACTAGCTGAAATTTGCCTCGCCATTCTCCTTAAAGCATCTTTGGTAGGAATAACTTTAAGTTGTACAAGACTTAACAGACAGCAACATTGTATATTCCTTTATTGCACACATTTATTTCATATATTATAAATAGCAAAATAAGAATAGTTTGCATGTGCAAGTCCCAGTTCTACCTTTTGTTAGATCACCTGAACCAAGGAGGAGATGCACCAGCCTGCCCTGGTATTTAAAAGACACCTCCTAAATTTTATTTCTTGGAGTGATCTCGCTCAGCTTCCATAAGAAGTTATGCCTACCCAAACAGCACATGGTTTTGTTGGGTTGGTGGTTCAAGGTGCCAGGGTTAATCTAAGCTCCATCTCAGGCACCAGCCAACAGACTACAGCTTTCCTTCCAAATCCAGTACACCTTCTTGCCACAAATGGACAAGCTCCGTGGAAGTGTCAGTTCAGAGATAAGGAAATCATGCATCCTCTGACCCACAAACACAGAGAAGAGTTCTAGGAATACAGGAAAAGCATCATCTCATCTTTCTCTGCAAGTGTTATTTCTGCTCCTTTCTTTACTTGAGCAGTCAGCAATTAGTTTCATTTCATCTACCCATACTGCAGCAATAAAAATCTCAAATGAGCTAAAGAGAACAACTCATGTAAGCATCTTATGAATGTACTTTAAAGAGTGAAATACATAACAAGCATTCACTGAAGAAATCCAGATCTCTGTTTTAGCTCCACGAGAGATCACCATGGCTTGTCTTTTCCAAGTGTTTAACTTGGGGTGACATCTCTTTGGAAAAAATGACCTCTCACTTGATGCCCAAGCCCAGGGTCATCCTCGAGAGACTCTCAATCACGCTTGAGTTCAGCAGCCTTCTTGATAGAGGAATGTGAACAAGTGGCATCAACAATAGCCTGTGCTCCTAGATTCCTCTTGGTGACATATTCTCATCAGTCAAAACGAGATGGCAACACTTCACCGATGTTTACAATAATGGTGGCACAAGCTGCCTTTCAGTGCAGACGAAGAGCAAATAAGAGGGGCTTGTCCCTTTCTTGTGTGCAAACATGATCAAGTCTATAAAGCAGCAACAAGTATATTTAGCATTTTCTTCAGTTCATCAAAATGGATCTCCAGAACTTGCTGAACAGTCTCAAATGGTTAAAGCAGGTGGGAGCTGGAAAGCTATTTTTCATAGGCCTGCAGATTCATTAGTACATCATGGGTAGAACTTGGGGGGAACCAACGACAGAGACAATCACCAACAACAAACCTTAAACTGGGATGCAGTGAACATCATCCTATGATGAGGTACAGTAGAGGCTGAGACCAACAGAAGATGTTTCAAAAGGACTAGCACATACCACCTTCTCCTTCACACACAAGGCTGGTCTGTTCTGGCAGAAATCTAAGAAGCTACTTCCTAAAGCACCCAGGCTATAAGCTCCATTCCAGGTAAATGTGGCATGTAAATCCTCAGGACAAGAGGTACATGCCTTTCCTCCCCTCTCACCTGAAAGACTTTGGGAAGGTCCAAGTGAGGCAGCAACAACCAGGACTCAACAGAGTTGAAAGTCAACACTTGAGCACCAGGCAGGCCCTCATGGGCGACTCAGGGAGGGCTGACCCATCATGCCAGGCACATGCAGGGACTTCTTGGCCAGGTGGGAAAGCAATTTTCAAGATGAAAAGCTCCCTTTGGCTGCCTTTGCTTCTGGCGTTCATTCCTATTTGTATCTGATTACAGATTTGGCGTAGAATTTGCTTTTTGGAAAAAAATTCAAGGGAGAGTCTCCTTTTCAGACACAGGCTTAGAGAGAAAACAAGAGCCTCATGCTCCCTCCTCTCCCCCCTCCCGAGCTGCACATAATGGGGTGGAGGCCAGGGGGGGCAGCAAACCCTCTGTAAGTAATCCCCAATTAAGTTCGTTCTTAACTGAAGCACTTGGCTCATGGGCAGATGGTGTTTCTCCTGTGCACGTGAGCTCAGCAGAGAGAAATCCCTGGCTCGAAGCTATGTGCCTTGAGCAGAGGGAAACTCCTTGTTCCCTGGCGCTGAGCTGGCGGGCGAGAAGGAGCATGAAGACTATGCTGAAATGAGAGCTACGTTAAGGGGACGTGCATAACTCCTGATTTGCACTTATGGCCAGCTGTATGCATGATAAGATTGCAATGAGTCTGATTGAGAATCCAGTTCACTCGCCTCACTTACACAAACCCAGCAAACCACGCAGCAGACTCTGAATATAACGACTTTTTGGGAGCCTGACAGAGGCCTGGCAGAAGAAGGAACTTAACCAACCCAAAGCAGCCTTGTCAAGTGCTGCGTTGTGTATTCAGTTCTTTAAGGAAAACATTTCTACCAGGACCAAGGACATTTAGTACGTGTATGGAGCAGCCCACTGAGGCTTTGCCTGCATGCAGGAGATGTGACTGGCACGCACAGGTATCAGAGAACAGTGAAGCTCTCCTGAGGACTGAGAGCTGTATCTCCCACACGTGAGCCACACAATGACCTGGTACACTCCCACAGCCCCGAAAGAGCAAGGACAGCTAAGTTGTCTCAGGGACTACCCCCTGCAGCCACAGAAAGAGGCCACAGTTTCTCTCCTCTGCCCTGCCAACCCTCCTTTCCCATTCCCTCACTGCAGCCCCCTGCCATTGCTGGTAGAGCAGGGACAGTGGAGCAGGACGAGAAGCCTGGAGCCGCTGATTCCCATGAGCAAAGCCGTACTTGCACTGTATCCGCCCTGTCTGGTTCACAAGGTCCCAGCAAGAGTGGAGCTGTGGTAATATAAACCCTGGCATCGCAGCTACGGTCCTGGCCTGTTTATTCAGGCAGTTAGCCCGGAGCTGGGGTAGCCTGCACGGTGCCTACCGTGCTGAGCGTAAGCACCTGAGCTGGTGGGCACAAGCACCAGCCACACCTCTGACTGCGATGGGCTCGCAGGGCCCGTGCTAACTCCCTGGTCTAAGGGTAAGCGGGAATAAGACCAGCTGCAGCCAGCAGGATGCTAAACTAATGCTCCAATTACGCTCCCAGGGCAGCAGTGAGCAGAGCCAGCACCTCGAGCAGGGCACGGCTGTGCTAGGCACTCTTCAACATATATGGACACATTCACCCTCCTATAGAGGCTCATACCTTACCAGCCCTTAAGCAGACTGAAGGCTAAAGCAGGCCAGGGAGTTTCCAGCCCATCAAATAAAATATAGAGGTGTCTGCTGGGAAGAGCTTTTCCAGCTAATGTTCTCTACTTAATATCCCAGTGCCTCTTCATATGGTGTTAACCCCACCATGGAAAAGAGGAAAAAAAAAAAAGAGAAAAAAATGAAAGGAAAAAAAAAAAATCAGACTTTGGACATGATCCAAAACCCACATTCCCAAAGCAGCTGAGAATCACTATGGGGACAATTCAGTACACATTGTTTTTCATTTGACAGCTTCAGACTCAAACCCCCAGGCACTGGCATGTTGAACTGTGCGTTTAAATCCTGACACACTGCTCCAGCCACGGCATCTGGAGTGGTTGCAGCAGCCACTGCTGCCATAACAGGTATTACTTTTGCTGCCAAACCAGCTGGGGAAGAGGTATTGGCAAAGATCTGGCGTACGGATGTGTGCAAGGGCTTTTGAACCCCCCCCCCCCCCCCCCGCCTTGCTGGCAGCAGCCTATGCCAGTACAGACACTTTGAAACGACAGACAAGAACACAGAGAAAGTTGAAGGAGAATCAGGAAATAAAGTAACAGCTAAAAAGAAAAAAAAATTCCCCAACAAGCCAGAGTCCGGCATAAACGCAGGTTTTAGGAAGCACGGGGAGGAGGGTCTGTGTGGATAATCAGCAATACCAGGGGACCTCTGTGAGAAGGCCTCATAGAGCTCATTTGTTGCTGAAATAGGTACAAATCTGGCAGGCAGCAACCGCAAAGAGAAATAAGAAAGGAGAAGGGGAAAAGAGACCGGAGCTTGGCTCAGGGATGGAGAGAGGGAAGCTGGCCTCCCGCCAGGATTTTTGTGAATGGGTGGGTGTGTAGTATCCATTTCCTCCCAGTTCCAGAGGGGGAAAAAACAAGAGGTTAGGGAAATGCTTCGAGTGATATGTTATTTGGTCATGCTTCAAAAATGTGCAACTACTGTCACATAATTTGATATTTTCATAGTATTATGGGTATTTTCTAGCAACCCAATTTCTTCTTTTCTCAACAAAGGTATTTTTCATCGTGTGCTGAATGTATTCGACTTTTACACACTAAATGTCTATTCATAAAAAATACAAGCTCTTTAAGTGAAAAATTCTGAATTTATGAGTATAAAGGACTTTAATGTACCTTAACTGTCTTAAATTCTCATGCTGATTTCTGCCAAGCTAACGTTTTGTTCTTCCAGCATAAAGGGACAGCAAGCAGTTGTTGCAAGAGGTCTAAGAGGCAATTTCACAGGTGTTGCAAAAATTACAGTTTCTCCAAAGTATGTTTGAAGGATAAATATTGTACTGCATTGCTGGCAAGACAAGGAAGGAAAGAAGAACATCTGATGACGAAAACAATGAACTAAACACATGAAAAAAATCAGAGCTCTAATATGGTGAGGTTTGGGGTGTTGCTGTTTTTTCCCTAGCTGTATGATCAAGTCTTGTCCTTGTCTTTCATTGTTTGGATCTAGTTTTTCATTACGAATGTTTCTTAATTATAAAGCATGTGAATTGTGTGGTGGAGACATTCTAAGCTGAAATAACATTGAACAGATTACAGCAATTTGAAAGTTAGCTGCAAAATAAAGCAAGCAAAACTGTTCAGAATACGTCACAGAACTCAAAGGAGGGACCGAATCTAAGAGAAAGGAGTATATAGTAATTAGAGCCAAGACTGAAAGAGAAGGGTCTAAAAGTAGGCTCTTCAGCAGAGATTAAAGTGCACAAGTGATAGATACCCTAAAGTTACAGTTCCCTAAAGTCAACATGCTTAAAAGGGCAGGGAGAGAGGGCTGTTTAACTTCAAGAGGGGTAAATTTTCACCTCCGATTTTCAAATGTATTTACTACTTAGACACTAATCAAACCCAAACTTCACCATTATTGAGAGTTAATTTTCCACAGTTTCTAACACAGGTTTTTAGGAAGTGTGCTGTTTTCAGTGCTCGGTAAAACTGTAAAGCTCCCAATAAGAGATTAGAATAAGAGAATGTCGTTTATTCAGGGTGAACACCAAAAATGAAATATAACTTAGCTGTGCCCCCCCAAAATGAAGGAGTTTTAGGTTTCCCCTAACCAGCAGGGAGGTTGCAGGATTGCCCTGTGGGGACCCCAGGAGCCGTTTGTTTAGTTTGTCTGCCAACAGCATCATAAAAGAGCTTCTAAATGAACAGCCCTCAGTAATCACAGGTAAACGGGGACTTCTGCTCACCAGCCACCACCCCCAGAGTAAGCCAACCTATTTGAGACTCTTTCTGTGCCACAAAGAGCAAGCAGGGACCAGTGAAAGCAGAAACTCTCTTTGTAACTCCTCCCCAGCTCAGCCCCACTGCAGGATTTAAGTAGGACCTCGAGGCCTGCCTGTAAAAAACAGCAGCCTCCAGCCTTGCAAACTAGTGTGTGCTTGAAAAGTGTTTTGAAGATGTAAAGAAGAGGCTGTCACTTAATAGAGCGTAAGTATTAAATAACGATAACCATTTAACATTCCTGCAGAGCCTTTTGAGTCAACAACTTGTCACCTTGGGCTTGGCTGACAGAAGTGTAGAACAGCCATGCAGAGCAAACAAAGTTCTCCTTGTATCTCTTCAATCTCTCTCTCAGGGTTTGAAATTCTTACAAACAATTTATTTTTCTTCCAATATCTTCGCTTCAGAACAGGTTATGTATTTTGGTGCTGCCCCGCCACCTTGCATGAATTCAATTTTTATTCAAGTATAGACATAAAAAGGAAAAGAGAAGAAATTCCTTTTGGCAAGATTATTTAAAAAGAAATACATATGCAGTCCCTGATGGCTAGTGATGTTTCTGGCACAGCCTATTTTGGGGTGGGGGGGTGTCTGTTTGTTTTGTTGGGTTTTTTTTGTTTTTTTCTTTAAATAGAGGTATTAATTGTCATTATTACAGATGGATCTGGTAAGATGTGTACATTTAACTAGGGTATAGCATACATGTTGTCCATCATTCACCAGTAAAAAGATTCTTATTTTCAGTTCAGCACAAGTTCATTCAGCCAGCAGGATGTGATCTTCCATGCTGAACAGATGTATCATGGTGACATCAGTTAGTCTGAGAAAACTCCATGCTTCTAAAGTTAAATAGATATTTTATTGAGGAAAAACATCTGTAAGGTAGCTGGGACTACAAATACCACTCTATAGGGACATGCCTAAAGTGATAGGTGTATCTCAAGTGTGTCCACTAAGCTGTCCCTTACCAAACCAAAACCTCTGCTCCCATCTTCGAGTTCAGTGATGGTTTAACAGCCTTTTTTTTTTTTTTTAAAAATAAATCAATTCCTTATTCCTGTACCGTTTCCACAAAATTTGTTGACCTATTGGGACTGGCATGCCTTTTACCACATTCCTACTGCATCCTCTTAGTCTTCCCACCTCTTTGTGTTAATACCCTTAGTTGATGTTACCACTCTGTGGCCATCTTCACTACTTTGGGAGAATTCACATTATTCATGTGTGTTGCTGATATATCTAATTTCTTCTGATCTTCCTACAACAGGAGGGCCAATTGCTGAGCCTTCTGCTTAGACTTCTTTCCCCTTTGCAGCAAGATGTGGCACAGCCTTCTACAAAGCTACTTTCTTCTTTGCCTGTTAATTATTATGAACCTACAGCTTCTTCATATGAACTGTGTCTTGCTACTGCTCATGTCAGGCAATTCCCTTTCCTATTGTCTTTTGTTGCTTATTTGTCTGCTGGAGATAGACAAACGTCTAGTGACATCAAGTCCTTAGGATCCTCAATGTAAAGGACTGGTTTTAACCTTGTTTTTTCACACCCACTTCTTCGTTCTGTCCATCATTTCTCCCAACACTGTAGCACCACAATCCTTGCTAGAAGCAAAGGCCAGAATCTCCAGACTAACCCATAGATCAGCGATCCTCTCTGCTCTCCAGAGTTTATTGGGCAGGCATCACTTCTGCCTATTCTCTCTTTGCTGCCCGTTGGGGTTTTTTTCCAAACACCCTTCCTCACAATTCCTGTTGTTTCAAAGGCATCCTGGAGATTATGTATTGTGTTCAAATTCCCAACTGTAAACAAATTTTACTTGAATTCTGCATCAAGACAATGGCTCATTTCCTAAGCATTGACTAGTGGGCATGCTACTGGCACAAAGATATATCTTTATGACTGAAGTTCCCTATTGCTGGTCAGAACTGGGTTTGTTTCATAGTTGACAGCTGCATGAAGAAGTGCAAGTACACAACTGTACTACAGAAACATAAAGACTATTGAAATTTGAACTTCTGAGAGATACCACTTTTTATAAAAAGCTTCCTAAAGCGAAAAGCTTTACATTAATTTCTTACTCTTTTGAGACAGATGAGTTAAACATGCAGGTTTGAAGGGTCTGTGGAATATTTAATTTGAGATCAGATTACAGCAGGGATCAGAAGCTCCAAAAACACCCTATGATTAATACTTACAAAAAACAGTGAGCATTTGCCATTCTGTCTGCAGACTAGACCAGGCCAGATTTGAATTCAAGTTCTCGAGGGAAAACAAAACAATCACAAAGCGCCAAAGGTAATAAGTCTCAGATCTGTTGGTGAGCAGAAGCAACCCTCCAAGAAGGAGCTTGCAAAATGCCAACAGCGTAACCTTGCAAGAGGCAGCAGGAATCATGGTTGTACGTACAGTGGAAGCAAACACAGCCATAGGAAGTGTCCAGCCTGTGGACAGAAACAACAAGGTTTTTAAAAAATTTTGGAAAAAGCTACAGAAAAAGGACTAAAAAGAGTATGTGTCCAAAATAATGCAGAAGAATTGCTTTGTAAGAAGAGTTTAAAGGATACTCAGTGAAATAAAGCCCTGAACACAGATGGATCCCTTTTTAGTTACAGGTAAACTGGAAACAGAGTTCCACAAGAAAACTTAAGTCATGTAAAACGTGAACCACAGAGTGGGAGAACAGCTTATATATATAGTGGGCATCTGAGAGTTTGGTGACAAGATTGCCATTTGGAGTGCTGACACGTTTTCATCCCTAGGATGGGTATTCTGTTTCTTGAATGCTGTTTACATCCACTTTTACATGTGTCTTAGACTAGGCACTTGAAACGAGCGAGAAGGCTGACAGCCAAGTTGACCTGTCCAAAAGTTCAGTGCTCAGTCTAAGGTGTTTTTTCTACGCTGCCAGTAAAGTCAAAGACCCAAGTACCTGCAGGACCAATTCATTCCATCTTAATGAAGGTGTCTACGTGCCACAGGCTGCTCTGAACATATCCAGCTCTCACCGCTGGCTAATGGAAAACCCAAACCTTACACCAGTCACCAACCTTTATCTCCCCCATTACGTTCATTTTAATTCTTAGCCTTCACCTTTCAACCATTCCTTTCTCAATATGGACAAACCAAAGGAAAAAAGGAACAACCAGAACATAGACTATGTAATGAAAGCTCCGCAATACAAGACACATACATACATGTACAGAGCAACAGAAACAGGGAGCAGAGGTATTCCCACACCAGGCAGTTGGTTCTGACTTCCACATGGAAATCACTAACCACCATCAGAGCCACAGAAAACACACGGGGCATCTGTGATAGGACAAGGGGTAATGGTTTTAAACTAAAGGAGGGGAGATATAGGCTAGATACAAGGAAGAAGTTTTTTACAATGAGGGTGGTGAAACACTGGAACAGGTTGCCCAGAGAGGTGGTAGAAGCCCCATCCCTGGAAACATTCAAGGTCAGGCTGGATGGGGCTCTAGGCAACCTGATCTAGTTGGGGATGTCCCTGCTCATTGCAGGGGGGGTGGACTAGATGGCCTTTAAAGGTCCCTTCCAACCCAAACTATTCTATAATTCTATGATCTTCAGTTTCTTTCACAAAAAGAGGAGGGAGATACCTATGGATTCTGGAGCATGGAGAGTAAAGACAAAGTGACACATCACATAAAACCTGTGAGACACTACAGAGAGCCAAGCTGAAAGCAACTGACAACAAATGCAGCTGTATATATTATCAGCTGCATATGCAGTTTTCCCCTACATGGTGGCATCTGAATTTAAGAGATTGCTGTTTAAACTTGATCACCAGAATGAGGTACGTGAGCTCTTTGCCCTAAAGTTTGCTGGCTTATCCACTGTTAAACGAAAGACTCACTGTAGCCAGGTGTTCTGAGTCAGGGTTCCCATTAATCACTATCTAAGCATGCTGCAGGGACACTGTATGAAAAGAGAAGGAAAAAGGGCTGACAGAAATAAAGTACAAAGTGAGCAGAAGCCAAAAAAAACCAAATAGGAACAGAAGCAATCCAAGTCGGGAATAGTTGGAAACTGGAATGGACATTCCTCACTTCTGCTATCAGAAAAACGTTTTTAGTTCTGCTGAGAGGCTTTCTATCCTCTTGCCCTGCTTCTAGCTGGTCTGTAAATAACTGCCAATTAGGCAACATGGCGTAATTGGTGGGAAGCCCAAGCATGCTATAAATCCCAGGACACATCAGCATGGTTCTACTATATTTTCTGGGTTTTTTTCTCAATTACTTAAGAATTTATACACATATACACAGAGGTATTTAATGAATTACTATTATTAAGACAAATTCTCTCCTCTGACTTTTTGGACACCTCATCCTGCTTCCAAAAATATGGAACTAGAGAGCTTATCAGAATAGCCCCAGAAGACACAATGAGGTTAATCCACACAGATATGCTGAAAGCCATTGACTGACCTATTGATGGCTTGCAGACCAACACTGACTTCTGTGAAAGACTTCAGTGGGTCATCAGCCCATATGCTGAATCAGGCCGTATTTTTTAAGGGGAAGACATTTATACTAGAACAGATTTTTTTTCCCTTGCAACTAGAATTCTTTCTATTTCAGTCCACTAATACTTAATGCTTTCTTCAACATTAGAAAAACAATGGAACTCATGAAGGATCTAGATTTACATACATTAATAGATTTAAAAATAAATATATACATGTATATCTAGGGAAAAAAAAAAAAGATGAGTAAGAATGTAACAAAGACTTCCTGGTTATTTTTAGCTGACATAATAGGTTAATTCAGTGCAATAAAACCTATCAACTAGTGAATGACTACAAAATCACTTGCTTAGTGAAGGTGAAAGATCTGTACTGAACACATTCCAGTGATTTTTTTCTATGCACATGACTGCTACCATGATTTTTTTTTAATCTTGAAGTTGAATGACATTAGATTTATCAGATTTAACTATGAGAACATACAAAAAAAACCCCAAACTTGTTTGAAAATATGCAAGTCCAGAGCTTTTTAATGTCTCTTACTTCTTAGTGGTGCCTACACAATTAAGGAGAGCAGTTAGGCACAGGATAAACTTAAAGTTTATCTATCATCTGCCCTCTTTAGCAGAAACCTTAAGACTGTATAAATTAAGCAACCCAAGGTGCAGTGAAGCAGCCCGTTCTCTCTCCAGCTTGCCCCACTATGTTGTGCGCTCAAGTCAGAGCTCTGAGCTGAGGCAGATCAGACACCACAGCTCGCACAACAGACAAACCACGCAGAAATCCTGCTTTACTTTCCCCCAGACACACAGGCTGCCTGAATGGGTTTTTCCTATAGCTCCCCCTCCCCATTGCTACAGATTAAGATGTCCAAAATTGGGTTATGCTGGTTTCCCCTTACAGAGGAGAAACACAGCATGGCAAGTTTCGTCCTCCCCGTTCCACCCCAAAACTGAGCAACAGTCACCTCATTTCCTGTTGACAACGTATGGTTGTAACCAAGTCATTCACCAGCCCAGCCTCAGTGGTGCTTCTGTGATACAACAGCATGTACTTTTCCATGAGGTCAACAGAAATGGTTAATTCAAACAAAACCTTTATATTTATGAGCTTACTTTGGCACCTGGTTTTCATGTCAGCATTATATGAGTATCAATAGGGATGCAAAAGACTACGACAGAATCATCCAGGCAACAGGCAACTGTACATGTAACAGCATCCATGAACATCAAGCAGCTAATGTACCAGTTTTGAGAAGAAAGCTTCCTTACTGACAACAAGTCACTCCTGCTAATTGAAGTCCCATGCTTGGTTACGGTAAATGACAAACATCTCGGGATCTTAGATGAGACAGCTTTCCTTTGATACATCTGCAGGCTTGTCGTGCTTTTTTTGACTTACTGTAAAATATAGACAAGGGACAGGAGGCTTTTGAGACTCCAAAAACAAGAAAAATAATGGAACTCATTACTGAGCACAGTTTTGACTTGTTTGAGGTCTGCTTTTGCTAGTGAATGGAACAAATGATGTTACGGGGCAAAAGCTGCCAAGTTTCATTAGAGTACTTCTGTGAAAGTGTATGATCTCAGAGGCTATACATGTTAATTTACAGTAGAGTTTAGATTAAAGTGATGAATGTGTATCTAGTGTACATTTAAATGCAATTTTAAAAGAAAACCAAGCTGAGGCCTTCCTGTTCAACATGCCACTGCAGATTCTCCAGCATAAAAGCAGAGCACCTCAAGCAGTTGTTACAGTCTCTATTGGCAGAACAACACCGTATTTAATTAAATGTCCACTATAACTGTAAAGTTCATTTCCTAACCCTGGGTTCAGCTATCAGAATACAAGTAGTTTGAACAGTGTTTCATATCTGCTTGATGGGTAAAAGCTGTCAGAAGGTCCTGTCAAACATGAAACAGAGTAAAAGATAAGGTGAATTTCTCAGTAAATTCAGTTGCATCTTTTCTCTCTTTAGCTCAAGATGCCAGTTACCATTTCACTGTTTCCCTTCACAGGGAGCAGCCCTAGCGCTCATCCCTCCTGAAACCATTTTAGTATTTTTCTACCCTTTTTACACACAAGGTCATACACTGACCCAGGTGCATGAAGTAAACAAGATGAGCATGGGTGCTATGCACTTACATAGAAGTGTGGCAAGTCCATTCTTCAGTCAGGATGTACTTACATATTTTTGTTTATCTCCCCATTTATAACATATACCCAAACCACAGCTAAACTTACACAACTAGAAACTGCAATTCTGTCATTAATTTAATGGAGTACAGGAGCAGGCTTCCTGCTTACGTCTCGCATATTTCCTTTGAAAGGGATAGGTGCTGTCAGGCCAGCTGGGCCAGCACGAGGAACTACATGTTACTCACAAAGGGTAAAACACTGCAGAGAGCCTCCACGTCAAAACATCTCCGACTGATAACTTACCATCAGTGCAGAGCAGTGGACAAATGATGTTCTGGGGGAGAACACCAAGTGTGCTGCAGGCCCAGCCCGAGCTTTGCAGGAGCAGATCCCCAGGCTGCGCTGACGCCTTTCATTTCTGAGAGCTGGTCCAGGCAGCAGCTGGCTGTGTACTACTCGAGCTGCACTGGTTCAGAAAGCAACACAACTTCATGGCAAGTAGCTGCGTGCATTTTGAGGAAAGTTCACTTTTTTTAAAAAAAAAAAAAAAAAAAATCAAGTCTGTTTAAACTGAAATTGAACATTGTGCTTGTAGAAACAGGATCTACCAGCATCTGCTGACAGCTGTGCTGATACAAGCAAAGCTCCTCTTCAGTGTGTGACATAGGAAACTGGGGAATGGATTCTGCTTTCTGTTACATGACTGTGGGTCTGCTGACTTCAGCTCTGGTATCTGGATGTAGCAGACCGAGCACCAGAGCCAGAGATGCAGGCAGACACCAGCCTAAGGAGCAGGAACCTTGCTTCATGGAAAGGATGGTCTGAAAATCCCTACCATTCTCCACAAACTGTAGTAATATCCTTGCGCATTTAGGTGAGAGCAGGACTTCAAACCTCTAATTAGCTGAAAAATGAGGTAATCGGCAGCAAGCTAATGTAAAGAAAATAGGTATGTATTTTTAAATGTCAGGGGAGATTTCCGATGGTAAGAGCATGGGTCGTAGATAAGCAGTAAGGCATCAGAAGGATACTCAGATGGTATTTTCTTTTACACTGAAGCCCTCAAGTTAAAAACAAAGGCCAGTAAAATAAGAAGTTGTGTTTACCAGGTCCCTAGACTTGCCATCTAATACAGCTATTCATCAAAATACTGCATGCTTTTTGCATGACACATGTGTCTTGTTCAATCAATGGAAAGCTGCTAAAAATCTCCTAAATATCCTATTCTAAACAACGCTTAGCAGCTACAACCAGAGCCTGATTTTGATTTATTGAATAATTTGACCGGAGAACACCTTAAGTCACAACAACATTAAGTGCAATAACTTTTCATTCCTTTGCTGAACACCATATGAAATTAAACAAAATAAAAATTGACAGCACCAAGTTATCCTGAATCTATTCCAGATGGATTAAGTTCACTGTATGTATTAAATGGCGATTTTAGCTTGGGTTTGACATTGCATTTCACTGACTCCCCAAAACAAATCAAAAATAACCTAGGATGTGTTACCAATTCCATTTTAAATCTAAATATTTCTGATACTAATTATGGAGCAAAGGGAAAACGTTGAAGACATTTCAACTTTAACAGCCCTGCCGTTCTGATTAAAAAGTATCAGCTTTACATCTGCAAGAAATTTATAAAGTGGACTCTTTACAAATTGTTATGGAGCAATTTGTGCACAGTTAGTTCTTTGTTTAATCGAGAAATCTGCCCAAACCCTGATTGTGTGCTTATTTCCCTAAGGCTGGGAGTGAAGGTTATTTCATTATGCCTTTTGGGAGCAGCAATCTATCTAATACGATTCTGAATTATTCCAGACTGAGCCAAAGCTGAACATGAGAACAAAGCCCTGCTTCCACAGCAGAAAGACCAGCCTAACTCCCAGCTGGGAAGATTTAGGCAGAGATTTATAAGTACAAACACTGAAGAAATTTGCAAGTAATTGCATGTATTTGCTCTCTGTTGTGGTATGTGGTAAACTAATATTTATTAAAACATATCAGCACAGTACTGCTCGTTACACCCTTCCCAGTCTCTTCTTGAAAGGTTGTAATGAAGGTTTGTTTTGATTTTTTTTCCTTTAGTCTTTCAGAGCAAGAGTGCTAACAAAAGAGGGCAAGAAAATCAGGATCATTGATTGATGCCTGCTGTTTATGGAGGTTATAATGTACACAAACCCTATCTTTGTAATTAAATATAATATTTTAATTGCTGCCAATGAGCAGACAGGAAATACAGTACTCCCACCTGCTCTATTTATCAAGAACAAAATTCTACTGGAGAGTATGCATCTTCACTAACCATCACCTTTGGAAACTAACTGTGAGATACTCAACCTTACCACTACCTACCTTTTGTGTTTCTTGCTACATACAGAAATACCTATGTATTTCATTAGCACCTACACACTCTGCAGGTACATGTTTTGCAACAACATTCAATTTAACTACTGCTGTGGTTTGAAGCGTTGCTTTAGCCAGCACCAGTAAAGCCTCAGTGGGCTGGAGCGCTAGTTACTTTGGAGACCACTTCATTCAGTGCGCGGGAACGTGGCACTAAAGATCAACACATTTAATCGTCATAGTGGGACCTCCATTTCACTGCAACACAGGTGGGTTTTTTGGAAGAGCGGGATCTTCCTTCATGGTATTTACTTCTCAAAAAGTTTTGCCAAAGCTCAAGTTTGAGCTCAACTTAAGTCACCTTGGAAGCCATTCTCTTTCCAAAGGTTTCCTAACAAAGGGGACACCTGGAGAAGTCATAGCAATACCCAATTTTGGAGAATGCCAGAGATACCCTGATTTATTCCATCTAGTGATGGTCCAAAACTGCCTATTCTAAATACAACTTGTTTCAAAAGTCTGTTTAGTGTTGCTAGATACCTAGCTAACACATCACTTCCAAAACTCTAGCAATTTAAAAGCAGAGAGATGAGAGGCTGTGGACAAATTTGACTCTGTCCTTGTATCCTCATCATCAGGTGAGGGAACATACATTCCCCACGTACCTGAACCTACAATGTCGCGGCCTAAACTGATGAGATTTTACAATTGTATTATATCACATTATCAAACTGTTTCGTTTTAAGAGGGCACATTCCCCGTATCATAAGTTTATTTGACAGCAAATACTCCTGTTTAGCACTTACGATGTCCAAAAGAGATTTTCCTGTACAATCCTGTATAGAGAGTTCAAAAGGAAACGTTTGTAACACAGGCTTTTGGTAAAAATTTAATGTATAGCTAGTGACTTGTACGTGGGGTTTGAAGGAATATATCATTAATAAATACTGAGCATAATACACCGGTTTTACTACTCTTTCATGCAAGATTTTGGTGTAGTTCTTAGTATTTTGACATTACAGCTACAAGGGCAGTGCTTGGGGTTTTCAACCCAATAGTTTAGCCTGTCTCCTCCTACTCCAAAATGAAAATTTCAACTAGTAATTACTTGGGGTTGAGTTAATGTAGTTTAACGTTGGTAAGAATAATGTGCTTATTTACTATGTGGGAAATGTAAGATTTATGACAGCCTTAACTATTAATTTTCACGTTGGTAAGTGCTGGGATTGTATAAACTATGAGACAGGTTAACTCCACTGTTGTCACTTAGCAACTGTAGCTGGCTATTAAAATGAGTGTTTTCTTTTGGGAATTTCCCCATGAGGTCCCTGCACTACCTTCTCCATCCAAGTTCCTTTTTTTCCTTCTGTGGGGGTACCCAAAGTTTCAGCCTTGTTGCATGAAAGCACTTCATTAAGGACAACAATTAAGCAGATGCTCAACTTTAAGAGACTTTTTGTAACAATCTGCAGTTTGTGGAATACAAGGACATAAGTAAACAGTGCAGCATGACCATAAGCTTAAGAGTATTTTTTTTTTTTAAAAAAAAGCCCCTTTCAGTAAGCGGGGAAAAAATGGGCCCATCATGTAAAAATCTAGGTGTGACTAGAGCTCGCCAGGCTGATAATTGCTCCTCTGAGACCTGCTGCATTCACTGCACACCTGACAACACCTGCACTTTCATTATGAAGAAAAATTAACCACATGCATTACAGCACAGCCCATTTTCACCTTGGTTACTGGCAAAATACACACAAAGAAGGTATCCAAATTCAAGACTAGAAGTTAGAGTTCTGGTTTCTGAAATCTTGGCCCTAAGTTAGGCTTTAAGAGTGGGATCTTCAAAAATATTCACCTTACTAGGAATTCAGAGTGTAAATCCTATTAGTGTAAGACCTGATTAAGTTAGAGAAAATACTCTTCGTTTTCAAATTACCAAGCACCCAAGAGCTTCCAAAAAAACTTCTCGCCCAGCACTTCTGAAAATCTAGCCATTTATTTACATTGCTGCATCAAGCTGTTGACTCCACATGGTTCTTGAACCAATGTTTACAGCTTAAATAGTAATTAACTATCAAATTACTGACCCAATCTCAGTTCTTAAGCAGCTTCATGTGAAAAAATTGTGGCCAGTAAAAACACTTTGAAAGAGCATCTACAAAATGAAGGGTTAAATAAAAAATTACCCAAATTGAAAACCAGGCTAGGAACAGAGATTTGAATCCACTTTGAAAGTCTTTCTAGTTAATTAGTAAGGCATGGGCTTAGCACATTAGACAAAGATTTTTATTTGTGCCTTTGCCACAAACTTCCTTGGAGATCTCCAACAAATCTCAACCTCTCTGCCTGTCAGTTGCTACAAATGGGAAATGGATCTGTACATACTGCTTTGAGAGAAAAATAGCACTTCATACACAACACATGACATGGGGCCTCTCTTAATCAACCCCTGGAGTTGCATTTCATTTTTTGAAAAAATAATGTGGGTCAATGATGAAAACATTCTCCACTACTAGCTGCTCTATATTGACTTTATTTATGAGGAATCATGTTTAACAAGTCCTTTAGTATCTTAGGAAACTGCTTTCTTGAGCAGATGGAAAGATTTACTTTTCTTTTTTCCCCAAAAATTACACCTTGTAAAAAATAGGGTACGTACCAAGAAACAACAAAACAGACAATAGACCAAAATATCAAAAAGGAATCACTTCTAATCGAGCTATTTTAAAAGTACTTCATTTGTGTTCTTGTTTTTAGAATATTCTAAGATCTAATCCTGAACATACTTGCAACCCTTCAGCTGTTGTGGGTGGGGTGGGGAGGGGTTTCATCCCTAACAAGTCCAAAGTCAGTTTGTGTGCTTTACAGGATGAGACCCTCAGCTTTGCTGAATGAGCTTTACCTACCTGCAGAGCCAAGGCCAGACCCCACTGTTTCATACTGTACCACCCAAACCAAGGAAAACCCCTGTTTGCCACCTTATATCCAAGACCTGTGTGTTCTTCCAAATCTGTGGCCAATGCTCAGATAGATATTGGGGAATTGAGCTGACATCTATTGAGTGCCCAAACTCTGTCAGAGCTGCTTGAATGACATTTTGGTTCTGCTCTGCCATCCAGTATTCAGGTCCTTGCTATATCTTATAGGCTATGCTTATACTGCCTTTCCCAAGATGGAAAGCTTTGCAGCACATGCGAGCTCAGGACAGGATCTAACAGGACAGAGTGCACAGAAATAACATGAGTTTTGAAGATGTTCTCTTCTTACAGCATGAATGGAAGACAGGCAAGTAAATCCCATGGGGCTCTAGCTTTGGGAGACAGGGGCCAGGAAGAAAGTATACAGAGAGGTTAAGAAAATGCATGGTCCTGTGGATATTCAAGCATGGATGAAACTACGTCTGGAAGGTAAGGGAGGGTGCACAAGATTTCACAGAAAGTAAGGAGAAAAGTTTGTACAACCTTCATGGAAAGAAAAGACCAAAGAGTTGTACACAAGGAGACCCTAAAAGGCTCTGAAGGAAGGCAATTTGGAAATCCATCCAGCTTTTTTCTTCCTAATCAAACTCTTAGCATAGATTCAAATCGTGTAACAAAAAGTGTTTAACACAACAGCTGGCAACTAAAATTCACTGAAACAATTTAACTAAGGTGAATTCCTACAATTGTCACAGATCGCATTGCATTTAATAGACTCTTTGAGTATATGTTTCGTCTTGCAGGGCTGGCACCTACAATTGCTATGGCCACTTGTAAAAGAAATTTTTATGTGCTAACAGCAGCATTCAGCAGCTGTATGGCATGTATGTATGTAAATACTTAATACACACACACACTTCTGTTGTATTGCTTTTTTTCATTTTCAGATTGGAAGTATTTTCTAAATGCAAATAAAGACAATCTGGTGTAACCATCAGACTCACTTTGAACAACTCCTACTCCATTCCACGCTTGTTAGCCTGAGATCAGTTTTGATTACAATTTTGTTCCTTCCTAATAAAAAGGTAAGATTCTAGTGCTACAAGATACAGAATTTACTACCATTGAAAAATTTTAGACTAATGAGAGCTATAAAGCCCCAAAGCTGCAAGGAAATTTTTAATGTATGTAATACAAATATATATACACACACATCTATATATTTATACACATAGAGAGAGAGGTTCGGGTAGCACCTGCTGTAGTAGGTTTATATAAGGACTTACAAGACCCTACTTTTAGGCAATTATAACTTTCTGGAAACTTCTTTTTCAGGAGTTATGTTTTCCATGCTTGCTCTCCTATTGAGCAAAATCAAGTACCGTATTTTTGGTTTATGTCATAGCAGGGAAAAAACAAAACAAAACAGGTTTTCATTTTCACATATTGTTTTCCTCTCACAATGAAAGAATGGCTGAACTTTACAGTTTGAACTCCCAGGACGGCTGACCCCCACTGATTACTAGGTACTTTTGTTATTTAGAAAACACTAATACTAGTATTAGTAAATGGTACCATGTTATATGTACAAACAGTGAAAGAGCTTGCCATTTTACCTCCCTGTCTCCAAGAGGCCTTATTTCTTAAAGCCTGGGTAAAGACAAGCCCAGGTGTCAGCCCCAGGGCCCAGAAGGCAACTCTGTCCATTTCTTGCCTTGCTGCAGACTGCACAGCTGAATCCTTGGACCGCAGCATCACGTTCCCATCAAGCTGTCTGAAATCAGTGCCTCCCCTTTGTCCCATCCAGCCCACTTGCGTTTAGGATGAAAAAGGAAAGGAGTTGGGGCTGTTTACAGAATAGGTCACAATTTGGCTCAGTGTAGCCGAGCACATTTTTCCACCTGAAACACACTTAACAACCATGTGCTGTATTAAGAACCGTTGTTAAACTGCGGTGTTGACTTTCGGTTTGAAAAGATGCTTCATAATGGCACCTTACACTGAAATTACACAAACAGCCACTAAATGCAATCAAATACTTAGCACTGGCAATTTTCATGCATTTGTCATCAGGTGGAAAAAATCTCACATTCCTTGTATTTTATGAAGTCAGAAATGTAACAGCAACCTTCAGAATAGTTCTACAGAAGTCTAAATTGCTGACAACTAGCTCTAACATGAAATTAAAGAAGGGGACATAAGCTTAACATCACGTTATTCAAAGTATTTGTATCTTAGAGAAAGTATAGATTATTCTATTTATATACCTATTCAATATATGCATCAAGACTACAGCTAGAGCACTTGATTGCATGTGTATATATAAATCAGACAGGTGTGTGTTTGTATAAAGTTAGGCTGCCAAGAATTTGCCTGTGTTTCTTCAGAAGACAGGTCTTCTTGAAGGGATCTACAGCACCTCACATCATGACATATTTTATTACCTTTATTTTAGTTAATCTTTTTTTCCTTAGTTTCTGCTCCTCCCATCCTCCCACCCTCTCAGAATTAGCTATTAGGGAAAAAATTCGTACGGGCAGAATTTAACGATCTTCACAAATACAGTAAAAATTAAATATGTGCATTACTCTTAAATTATGTGCAGTTTGGAAATGTAAGAGTGTATGAAGGTCACAGGCATATTTATAGTAATAATGGCACCATACAGTTTTATATAGCCAGCATTACCTATAGGGTTTCCTATAATACTTTTATATATAAAGAAAACTAATCTGCCATACATGCATTACGAGCACTTTTCAACATACCACATAACTTCCAAACAGAACACTCGAAAAACAACCCAGAGGGCTTGTGACAGTGCTCTTTTGCTTACTTTTTCTTGATAAAGTAAAATCACTACATAACTAATGACCAGGTACTCTGTAGGCAACAATGCACAACTCATTATTTTAACCCTAAAGGATTCAACTCATAGCTATTGCTGAGTTTTCTAGGTAGAAATATGTCTTTTTTTAAAATCAAACACACTATCACCTTTCATAATAATTTGAATTAGGGCCATCAAGCTGCTTAATATGGGTTCAGAAGAGCTAAACTTAAGGACATCTACTGCAAGATAGGGATGAGTCCCTTAAGCTGTTTATTACCCTCAGAGCAGTAAGTTTACTTTTACACGTCAGGGTCACTGATACTGTTTTCACTTATCCAACATGAACCTTTGTCTTACTTTTACCTCAACCACCATCTTATAGTATCAAAATGACTTTGTGATACTTTGTTCAATTAGGGAAATAATGAATGACACTGAAGAAAAAAAAAAAACCCAAACAAAACCAGTTCAGAGTAATGTTCCTTTCTTTGGAATCAAGACTGCATGCCTTTTTTCCATCTCCAAGACATAGATCTATAATAGAGTTAAACAGAAACAGTACCAATAATAGAATATATCAAGGAACTGGAAGGTACTTGCTTCCTATTGCATCACCAAACCCAGGGTATGATTCCCGCATGCATCATTGCCGCACTCTGCTTGCTGCTATTTCACTGAGAGCAGGCTTTGCCCCTTGAAAAAAGTGGTAAGGGTTTCTGATAAACAAACCCTTAGAAGTGAAGATGCATCTTTTTAATAAATTAATGCTCATAATTTACAACATGCCCATAGCCTGAACCTGAGCAGAATGGCATGAATGGAAAATCCACTAGTGCAGGCATGGGAATAAACCAGCAACAGGATGATTTCTGATTCTGAAGCCAAGCATCATCACTCCCCTCCTTTAAAAAGGAGAAAGGGGGGTGAGCACAAGAGAAGAAAAGAAAAAGACAGACTGCCAAAACCAGCAGGCTAAGTAGAGTAACCGGAAGCATACAATTTACTGCTAATGGTTCAGTGTCTGCGAAGGACTGCTCAAGCTGTGCTCAACAAAAACTCAGTAATAGCCAAAGAGGGAAGCAAAAAAGGCGAGATGTTTGGGTTTACTTTCTGTCAAATACTGTTAAATATGAGCCACTTAAAAAAACAGAATGAAAGAATGCAATAATGCTTTGTACAGGTGGTACCGAGGTCCCTGGCTGGGCCTTCAGACAAAACCATTCCCATGTAAACCTTAAAGAGGATTAATCCTCAAGGACCAGTACTGTAATGAGACCTTAAAAGGCTGAACAACAGCAGCCTATCATGGAGGGAAGCAGTAGCCTGCTCCCAGAAGTCTTCTCTAGCAGAGTTACATCAAAGCAAACTGGGACCAGATAGCGGGATTCTGCAAGAATCCCTTATCTCGGCGCTAGCGGATGCTTCTCCTCTGATTGTCTTGAACTGCCACCTGTCCCAGGCATCTTTGAAGGCAACGCTAAGCCTGTGATGGATCTGACCTCCTTGAGCTGAGATTCTTTTATGTCTTTCTTCATTTTCTGCTCTGTTACATTCTTTCCCAGCAACGCACACTACATGAAACAAAGGGAGTTCTCACTCCTTGACTTACTGTCCCCAGCTATTTGAAAGCAAAAAAACAATGTTAAGGATTATACTCCACCCGCAATATGGAGCTGTCCTCAGGAGACAAGCCTCTTATTTTTGAGAGTTTAACTAGATGGCTTTTACACGAAGGGACTTTACAATGAGGTTCAACGTTGCTGGGAGCCAAGATATGAAAGCTGCATATCAGAGATAGCTTAAAAAAAAAAAAAAACAAACACGGTTCATAATACACAAGTATATGAAAAACCACATTACAAAAATAAGCAGGAAAATAACCAGGAAGCAACAAGCCTCAGAGAAAACACCAAATTACTGTAGTGTATGCATGCATCCCATATTGCACACAAATATCCTATAATACCAGTGTCCAGCATACTGTAACAGTGCCGAATTCATTCTCGATTAAAACAAAAAGAGGTGGCCAGTTCAAATAAAATAGCAGCTCTGCTACCTGAGACACACACATACACTGACATAAAGTATACACCCAGCTCACACACAGGGATATGGCTTTACCAGGAACGTCACGCATCAGGGTTTCAGTTTGTAAACAGTGATAAGCTGGCAACCATGCTCCCACTGTCTTGGTGACACATACTTCCAGTAGGCATCAGCCAGAGTTACAGAGAGCAGAAAAGGGGTGCAGGGGGTTGTCCCCAGATTTTATTCTGATAGCTACAGGCCACAATATATGAGTCACCAGGGTCCTAAAAAGGCTGGGCTGAGGAGGAGTGCTGCTACATCTCTAGTTTCTGGCACTGCCAGAAGAACAAGCAGCAAAGTATAGCTAGGCTAAAGAAGATGTTGCCTGCCAGCAGCACCTCCCAGTTCACTGCACTGACAAAATAAAGGGGTGTCATTAGTTGCAGTTAGGTGGGGCTCATGGAAGTATTACACAGCAAGATGGAAGCAGGAAAGAGAAAGCACCTTCTGTTTCTGAAGCTTCCTGGGAAATCACAGCTGGGAGAACCCAACTGTGTAAATGGTGAGATTCTGCATCAAACAGCCGAGCTGGACATTTGATCTCCCATCATTACATACAGACAAGCAAAGACTGCAGCAAACATGGAGCAGATATATAGGGTCTGAATGTTAATTTAAAAAAGCATTACACGGAAAACATTGAGCAGACCACAGCATTTTCTGGAGCCAAGACCTACTGGCATGTGTTGCCAAATTACCCTGGCCTAGAGGCACACACTGCACTGCATGGTCAGAAGGAACATAAAGTTGAAGACAACTTCTCCCCATCCGTATGACAATCCCCACAACAGGGTATTGTGCTTCAGGACCACAGAGCAACGACAGGCTACCACCAGCTTCCCTAAGAAAATACAACAGTCACTTCTCAACAGCCAGCAGAGCACACTGTTTCAGATAACTGTCTTCCCTGGAGAGCTGTGTCAGTACCTTGTGTCGCCTTAACAAGCAGTACTCACGTCTACATCATTTCTTAAAGGCAGCCCAGAGGCCATCCCTTTAAAATAAGGCATGTCAACCTTGTGCTTTGCCAGCCTTCAACCATGGCCTCAGTAGCAACTGGCCTACACCCCTCTGGTCCAGCAGGACCCTGCATGCCCAGGCGAGCCCCACGTGTTAGCACAACATGGGCAACACTCCCGTAGGCTGTCTACCAAAAAATCCCAGAGAGGGAGGCTGGCCAGGATGCAGAGATGCAGCATGCTGTACTCTCCCTGTACAGACCACCTTTTCAGAGCAGTATACACACAAAACTAACATCTATGGGAGGAACCACTATAGCAGCCCATGTCCTCAACCTGCCCTTCTGGCTTATAATGCACAGAGGATGGAAGGCACTACTAAACGTGGCATGTGTTTTAATTTGCAACATACACGGAAAATAACTACCGTCTTTGAAGAGATGTGCCATTTCCCCACAAGAACCCAGAAACACTTTCACAGGCCAGCATTTTGGGTTTCATTCAGGTTTTGTAATTTTTTCCATGCGACTAGACAAAGCCAGATCAGGCCCTTGGTCATTTTTTATAAGGGGTTTCTTCCAATTGTCTTTATGTGCCTATAAGCTTATTTAAATTTTCTGTACTCGAGTTGACAAATCAAGAAAAACTGAAAACCTGTAAGAGTGAAAATAAGCATAGACCATGGTCACTGCCAGTCTCATGCAAAGTAGGGCCATATATGAGCAGGCCATACATCAGACTTTCCCAATCAAACATCCCAAGTACCAGGCAGCTCAACGATTAGCCAGTGATATATGACTAGTGCTCCTCTTCTCCCTTCTAGTTAAAAGAAGAAAATTCCACTCCTATCATAGCAGCAGTTAATGTTCTCGATGTCTGGCACAAATTTTATTGTTAAAAGCACTGTAGATCACTGGTGTTGATGCCAACTCAAATATCGTCCAGCATGAAATATGGCTTTGGTGCCAACAGCTTCCTATCACCGTACCATGCTGGTCCATCCCGGTAAAGTGAGCAACCGCTGTTTATACATAACACAGGCCTTGATCCAACAAACTTTATTCACCCAAATAACCCAGTTTCATTTCAACAACAACATCTAACAGAAGTCAAGGCCAAAACCAAAGGCTTTCAACAGTTGTATGTGTAAGCAGGTTGGTGAAAACACATACAAATCAAATGCAGTACCTTGTTACACTAAGGAGTGTGACATACTGGAATGAAATTTATTTCAACACATTGTACCTCATTAGTTATTTGCTTCAACACTTGGTATGGCATTACCCTCAGCTGTTACCATAATCAGTCATTTATTTCAAAGTATGTCATATGCCATTACTTTTGGCTTGTTACCATAAGGTACTTCAACAGGGGACTGCAGATAGAGGAATAACAATGTTCAGCTCTTCATTTGCTAAATGGTAACATGGATCCTTGGGAATTATGACTTTAAATTACAACTAGCATGAGGAGCAAGTAAGATGAAAGGGTAGAATATAAGGCAACTGGGGAGTATTACAAAGTTCATTGAAGCTAGCAGCTGTTGATTCCTTGAATTCATTGGGTTCTGGATCCATGCCGTTCAGCTGCTTGGGAAAAATGATGGCTTGGGGCATCACTGAAATGTGAAAGTGAAACCAGAATTAACAATGGGGGACCCTCTCTGCTACCTTATTCAGTGTGAAGCAGGAAACAAGCATAATTTAGATTAGAAAGTAATTCCATTATCTGGGGAGCTATCTGTGCTGAACTCCAAAAACTGAGCAAGACAAATTCTGAAAGACAATACAAAACATTATTTTGCTCTTTTTTTGAAGTGATTACTCTTATTTTTAAAGGGAAGTATGAAGATGGCATATAAACCTGTACATACAAACACTCCCAAGCACATACTGCCTTTTCTGCTGCTGTATACATGACCACCTCCACCACATGGCAATGACCACACGGCAATACAGCAGCTGTACTCTCTAACACACAGCTACCAATACATCAATACTTAGTACAGTACTGGCTCCTCACACTGGTGGTTGCTGCCTTGGCTGTAAACTATATGATCACAAATGGAAAAAGATAGCCAGTATAACTCTAACTGAAAGGGGAAGTGTTCCTGAAATGATCTCCAAACTCAGATGAGACCCACAGGCTCAAGAGCCTCAGTTGTAAATAATTTGAGCAGTGTTTTAATAAGAGGTTAGAGTACTGTGTAAACTACCCAAGAGCCAGGCTAAGAGGAAGCTAATTGGGTTGCTAGGTGTGAATAAAAGGAAGCAGAGGCTATGGCTAAGAGGCTCTCCTCTTAAGTACTGAGCTCAATCAATAGGAATAAAGCTGTATCCGCTAGTGATCCTGAAATAGGTTCAGCAACCAAAGCTTTTAAACTGTCTTAAAAGTAAAGACCTGTTCAACTCTGGACTCCAGGAGGAGGCCAAAGCTGGTGCTGAGAGACTTGCATGGGACAATCTTGAAATTGCACCTTGTCGACAGGAATGACACTGCCTTTCAAAACCTCCCTCGATGAGTCCATGCCACGGGGAGAGCAGGCTCATGGTGCCTCCACGCTGCCATTACCCCCACTGCCTGGCCTGAGGCATCCTCTGGGACAACATGCCCTCCTTCAGTGCCCACATATTTGGGCTTCCCCCTGGCCCCAAGGGCAGCAGCAAGGAAGGATAGTGCACATCCAGATCTCAGTGACAAGCACCTAGGACGCAAGAAAATTAACACAAGGGAGCCATGAAAGAGGAGCACTCTGTAGACATTAGCTACTCTGCAATCCAATTATTGCCATAGATTTCTTCACAAGAGCTGGATGATGGCAGTGGAGACATGGATAAAAAGGAACTGAACTTCAATATTTATTTTCTACATTTGGACACACAGATCTAAATGCTCAGTTACAACACAAGGATTCAGATGCCTAAACACAGACACATAGTGCCATCTTAGACCCCTAAGGTATCTGAGATGTTCATATAGAGTTAACAGAATGACACAGGATGTACTGAAGACCAGCCTTTCCAGGGTGGCAGACACAGACCAATTAGTATCCTCCCAGGCACAAAAATGGCACTTGAAACTTCTGCTTAGGCAACTGAATTCCCTCTATCACATTGACCAGATGGAAGGCCACCAACACAAGAGAACCATTTCTCTGGCAGTGTAAAGCACTGGTTAAGTACGTGGCTTGTACTCACCAACTCAGGAGAATCTGCTTCAGTTCTTGATGAAAATCATAGTCACTGAACCAGCACCTGGTTCACATGTTCCCCATGCTTTGCCACAAAGACTCAAGTTGTTGCAGCCACAAAGCTCCTTACAGATACAGGTAACACATCTGACACCAAAAGCCACGTGAGGCTGAGTTCTGGCTAACCTATTTTAAAGCTCTAAGCAGCCAAGTCAAAGAGGCTGCTTTTCAAACTGTGTCCCCTTGGCCAAGAAAAGCTCACAGGGCAAAACACTCAAAAAGCTGACTGAACAGAGAGCAGCCTCAGGCATTATGGAATGCTTCAAAATTTGCAACAAATGATGCTTATCTTCCTTTGGCCACTAGTTCTCTATATACCTGTCATACTTGGCTAACCCCTTGCACTACATAGCCTCAACAACAGCACAAAGATCACTCTGATAACTAATAAAAAGGGAAAACTAATGATCTTGCCTGTTGAAATAGCAGTAAAGAGCACAACAGTTGTGTTAGGCAGTGGGTTTTTTCGGGGGAGGGGGGTCAGAGAACACAGCAATGGGAAGTACCATGTCTCCTACATGCTAGCAGATATCTAGAAGGGAAGAGGAAACTATCAAAACTTTTCAACTCAGATTTTTATGGCTTCTAAATTTTTGTTTCCCCACCTTCCAGCTGCTGATGCTATAGAAGTTACCATGTAGGGACACAAGATCAGCCCAAACCCACTACAGATCTTGTCACAAGGCTCTTAAAGACAGAAATGTCCACGTATCAAGGGACACAGCAACTTTGACCTTTTCATTCTCTCCTGATTTAGGGACAGCTGATCTGCCTTGAGGCTAAAGAGACAGATTACATTATTTGGCTTTTTTTCCAGAGTTCTTAACTATGATTCTATGGCTCTGAGCAATGTATTCTGTCTCCTTCCACGAGGGCAGTATACAACAAATACATTCTGTAAAGTATCTAAAAAAGCTTTAGCTGACAAACCAAATCAGATCTGTGAAACAGGTAAATGTTTTTGCATTTGTCCTCTGTCTTCATCTTCCCTATTCCTTAAAAAAACAAACAAACAAACCAACCAAAACCCAAAAAACCTCACCCTACAGCTTACATGCACTTGAACAACCAGAAAAAAAGGAGAGATTAACAGAACCCATTTGCTTCTCAGAAGGCTCCATACCCAGTAGTGCCTGGCAGGTAAATTCTCTTAGGTGTCATATAGAGCTTTTTTTTTTTTTTTTTAATGTGATCCTCAGGACATTTTTAAAATTTTAAAGTCCAGCAGAATTATAGGGCCATAAGAGATCTCAAATATCCTATTGTACCCTCCACACACAAACAGGATCACCTCTTTCCATAGCATTGCCTATAGTTTCCAGTTGAAATTAATGCTACTGGTAATGACAAGGAAAAAAAGTCAATATTCAAAGATATGTATTCACCTAAACTTAAAAACAAAACAAAGCAAAAAACCCTAAAAGATCACCTTTCAACTTCTCAACCACATTACATTTCAAGGCCTTTCAGGTATTGGCAGTTCTGCAGTCTGTCTCATGCTGAGGAGAGAGAATATCTGGTAGAAGAAAGGACGTCTCTATGTGCCACTTCTATCTGTAAATCTATGGGTGCAATTGTTACTTCCAAATGAGAGCATCACACAGGGGCAGCAACTCCAGGGCTCGCAAGAGATCCTGCTTATTCCACAGAAGGGCTGCAGAGAAATGGGCAGGAGTACTTGTAATGAGTAGAACTTCCCAAACACAACCAGAGAGGTTTGGGAGGCATCCTGGAGAAGATAGTTCCATTTATAAGCTGCTGTTAAGCTTACAAGGTCTGCAGCACCTTCTAAAATTTCAAACTGAAGTTGCCTCTGACCCTAAGTTTGATTTTGAGAGCAGTAATGCTTTTTTGTTGGAGGCTATTGAAAGATACTATTACATATTAGATTTTTATAAAAAAAAACCACAAACACATTTTTGCAAACATACTGATTTTCTTGAAGACCAACATTTCAGTTGCTCAGCTGACACCAGTAATCTGACATTCACTTTTATACTAGAGGCTTTTTTCCCCTGGGAGTTTTATTAAAAGCTTTAGATTTTACTTTTTTCAACTACCCCTCCTTGACAACATTTGGAAACCACCCCATAAATCACTGTCAGCGGAGAGTTTTGTTACTAGAGCGCTTAAGCCCCTCCCCTGCAAAATGCTGCGGAAAGAGCTGAAGAAGTAGGACCCAGATTTTCAGAGGTATTTAAGAAGCCAAACTCACTTTGAAACTGAAAAGCCCCTAAATGTCTTTAAAGACCCCAGCCCTAAAATCTCTACAAGGATTCCTCACTGACACTCTCCTACTGCTCTCCAACAAGGCTGGGGGAAAATGGTCTATAAAAAGCTGTCCCAGGCTCCTGCCACTCAGTGATACTGAGAAGCTAGTGGTGAGCCAAGAAAAGAGCCTGCTTTGGGACTATCCAAAAGCATCTTGGCTGTCCCTCTGGACTCCCAAAACGTGCCAGGGAGAGGACAAGGGAGGCCACCAGCTCCCCCCTCTAGAAAGCAAATGGAAACTCCCTTCCATGAGCTCATCTGCTGATGGCCACCTGGACTACTCTCACTGTCCAATGCGCCACATATAGCTGGCCATCATGGTTCAAGCCTCATTGGCATGAGAATTCATTGCTTTCTGGTTATTGCATTTTAAGACAGTGTTTCCAGTTACCAGTTTGCATTTGCAGAAACAGAATCTAATTTCTTTTTTTTTTCCCAACCTTTTTCTTTTTCTATGGGGAGATGAAGGAAGGGGAATTCTTGTCAATAGGAATTAAAATGCAGTAAACAAACAACTGCACCTAGTGAACCAGCACTGTATTTTCCTTGCTGTGGTCTTTTGTTCACATTGCAAATTGATTTTGAGATGACACTAACACTGGGTAATCTAACATGGGCAGTTATGAGGGGCCTGATCCTTACAAAGCACAAGTCCAGGCACAGTCAGTGGGAACTGAGGGCAATCAATACCTTTGGAGGGTTAATCCTATGAAATGTGCAATAAGCAGTTCCCACTTCCCCAGATAGATACAGAAGCTTCAAAACCAGCAGAATAAATCCCCAGTAAGAGAAGAGAGGGGTGGGGGAAAAAAAAAGCGAGTTCCTGCTTTCAGCTACATAGCTACATTCAGTGCATCCTCTTTGAGATGAAGGGATGTACCAGAAAGAATCCTGCCAGGGCCATTCCTGTATATAGGAATTTTTAGATTGGAGACAACTGAACTGTCACTGCTTTTTACTTAAGATAATTCTTCAGGCTTTACTAATTAGGAACTAACAATTCTTTCAGATGAGCTGTGAAACCCAGAGAAGAATACCAGCGGTATGTTTTAAATCAAAGTGTTTACATCAGGAATGATTCATTTTTTCCATGAGGAATGACTTGTGAGACAGGCAGTCTTAGCACTGCCATAAATCTGCATGGGAATTAAAATTGGGGAAGAGAATAACAAAGGGAAGTTTCTATGCCCACCTCCCCTGCCTCAGCCCCACCTCTAGAGGCAGAATTTACATTAACAAGGGGCTCCAACGACCACTGCAATCAGTGTTTGAGAAACACGGGGGTTTAAATCCATTTAAGAAACACTGATTAAGCTCAGTAACCCTCTTCTCCTCAATAAAGAAAAGGTGCAACACATGAAAGGAAACTCCAGAATTTTTGTCATCTGCCCTAAAGCTTTTAAAAAGAAAAAAGTTTTAAAAAGTTAAAAAAAAACAAAAACAAACCCCCCAGACTTTGTGACCATTGTTTAAATGGTGCTTAAGAAATCCATAACAAAAGAGACAGAAAACAAAAATTTCTTGTTTAGGCCTGTATGTTTTCCCTTTTATCTCTTGGAGGACTGAGGGCTGAGCACGAGGCTCCTCTCTCACTCTCAGTTGCTAAATGGTTGAGGGGCTCTCTGGCAGTGCAGAAAGGCCACCAGCTCCATAGCATGTTTCATCCCAGCTGTTTGAAAAGCTGGTCCACTTCAAACACAACCATTATCTCCACCCACACTCTGCAGGAGAGCAAACTCCCCCTCAATGAGGTATTTATTCCACATATATGGTAACTATTATTTCCAACATTTACAACATCAGTCATTTTAATTCGGAAAAAAATAACAACAAAAAATCCTGCAATGTGCATACAGAGACATACATATTTACATGTAGAAATAAATGCAAAGCATTCAAGTTGTTTCTAATAACTGCAGCTCCTGGAGGGGACATGCGTTCCACACACAATTGACTTAAATGCTCTTTTCTTGCCATAAAAATATACAGATGTCCTTCTTCAAAAAAATTATTTTCCCTTTTCCTGTGTTACAGGAAGCCTGCCCACACTTTTAAATACAAAGTGGGTATAAATAGAAGCACAAATTAGGCATCTTAAAGTCTGTATTTTCCAACCACAGGGAAACTAAGGAATTACTGTGAGTGTTTACATACTTGACTATGTTGAATTAAAACAGTATTTTGTATCCATATGCCCAGCGAAACTGGCAAGAAACTAAGGAAGGGAACGATAGCCTTGCTGGTTCTTCACCTGTTGCTACAGTGGGACTGGAGTGTGTTTACATTATTCAGCCTTCTTCATATGGACCACTGTGTCAGCCTGAATACAATCACCACTTTGATGAAAGTATATCTTACATATATAAATGATACAAATACTATGAAAATTTCAGTAAGCCTGTCTGCTTTCCTATAAATCTAACTAGACATTTGTCTCTTTAGTTGTCCTTCTGTATCACATCTATTAAAGGTAAATAAAAGCTTGATGGCTCTTTATATGACATTAATAGCTTGAGGGATTTTTATAAATCAGTGAGTACAAATGTACAACTTGCTATAGCAGCAGTGAAGCAGGTCTGCCCATCTGATGTTTTCTGACTTAGACTTCAGCTTTAAGATCATGTCGCTCATTTAAAATTAACTCATCTCCTGTTTCTCTGCTGTTATATGCCGGATAACTTCTGCTGTTCTCTCAACTTGACATCAATGTTTTTCTAGTAGCTCATACATCTTAACTAGCTAGCATTATTGGTCACAATAAAGACATAGTAGCTTCATCAAATCTTAAGAACTCTCGTCAAAAGGCAAATTCAATAAAATAAACCAAAATAAACTAAACGCAAACCACACACTCATTCTGACCAGCCGGCTGTTTTTCTTCAGTAGTATCAGTAACACTTTGAACAAGATTTAAGGTTGAGCTGGCAGCTGGTCAGATGGTCAAAATGGCAATCGTCACCACTAAATTCAGCATAAGGTTTGTTGTTTGTCTGGGGGGTTGTTTTTGTCACACATTTCATCTCCCCCCCAGCTGTACTGCCTACAAACAGAGAAGCTATTTTGCTTCCCCAATGAGCTTTTTTTTTTTTTTTTTTAAGTGAGATATGGGGGTTGCATTAACAAACCGTAAGCTATGAAAGGTGTCTTGAACCTGCAAGCTAATATTTCTACGCGCTGCTGCTGGTGAGCGGTCGTTTGCCCTGCACATTCACGCCTCTGGCAAACGAGTCTGCCGCTGGTGTGCTGCAGCACATCCTCCTCAGCAAAGATGAGTAACTCCCCCAGAGGGTTTGAGCAGGGCTGAGTGAGAGAAGAGGAGGAGGAGGGCATACAGAAACCGACTGCCTACACTGGAAGAGAGCTCAAAAGCTTAACTGCAAACTTTTCCCCTAAATACCGATCTAAACTATCAAGACAACAAGTGTTCCTTTTCTCATCATACCTCCATCCTTATTAACAATCAGGCTGTTGGTGTTTTTTTTTTTTTTTTTTTTAAAAAAAAAAGAGGTTGGTGAGACTTAAGGTTGTGCGAGACATACTTTGATCTGCACCCTGATGAGTGAACATTCCCCTTTGCTGCTAGCCGAACTAATGAAGGGATAAAATTAGCTTTTATCCCTGGCACTTTCTTTAGCAAAAAAACATGCACTAATCAGCTGTCCTCACTAATCAGTCGTCTGGCTAATGACCTTTTGCCTTAAAACACTAAAATTTCTGAATTATGTGGAAAAAAACCACCCTGGCCCCTCTTTGTGGGTCTTAAGCCTATCATCTGGAACTGGAAACTGGAAGGTTAAATGGCAAATCTGTATCCCGACTGGGTGATAAATCTATAATCAAAAGGCACAAGCCTTGACACCTCAAGATGTACTTCATTACTACACAACTAAATGATTTTTTTTTCTCTTTCTTTTTTTGTAAACTAGAAGCAGATGAAAAAAATTGCTTAAGTCCCTCATATTTTGCCTGTGGAGAAATCCATTCCACATCTGTGTTCAAGTGTCAGTTAATTTCTTACTTTTTTATTAATGCCTGAGCAGGAATTCAGAAGTTGAAACTATTTGCCTTTTTTTCCCCCACTACAACTTCAGGGAACTATAGCTGGGGAAGAAAATTGCAAAACCACTCCATTAGCCCACATACTCAAACACACACATGAATCCCTAAAAAACCTCCAAAACAAAACAAAACCCCCAAAAACACAGCAATAAACCTTCCAATCCTGCCCCCCCTCCAAATTCTCATTGTAGAAGGCACAGTCCTTCCTCCTCTTAACAGTGTACTTTAACATTGTTTTAAAAGAGGGATTTTAAGGCCTGTTTCATTTTCCTTCTGTGCTTTCTTTAATGAGGCTTTTTTTCTTCATGTATTAAGGAGGTGGAGCAAATGCAACCCTGGATGGCTGAGGAGGATTAGCAACAGATGAGATGTCCTGTGGAAGTTGCTTTGCAGAGGCCTGTGATAATTTCAAGCTGCAATGCAACTGCCCTCTGTTTTTTAACTTCAGAAAAAAGATTGTATTACCTCAGTCCCCACCCCCCCCACCCCGACAAAGCAGTTCTCCCTGGGGACAACGCAAGGCGACAAATAAAATTCCATTAAATTTGACAGCCTTGACAGCCTTCCAACTTCGCACCCCAAAATGAACTGGCAGTCGATACTCACGGTAATGAGGGTCCATGTAACCATTTCGGGGGTCCATGGTAAAGAGCGTCCCGCGGTAAGGTACGGAAGGTTCGGGAAGGTGCGATATAGATCCATGGATCT
Organism: Phoenicopterus ruber ruber; assembly: GCA_009819775.1. Classification (NCBI taxonomy): domain Eukaryota; kingdom Metazoa; phylum Chordata; class Aves; order Phoenicopteriformes; family Phoenicopteridae; genus Phoenicopterus; species Phoenicopterus ruber. The sequence continues at coordinate 58,715,955 of CM020216.1, forward strand.
CCTTCTTGATTAATGAGGCCCTTTCCTCGCTCGACGTGGAAGGCTCTTCACTGATCTTGCCGAGGCCTTGCCCACCCTGCGGCTGCATTGTGATCGCGTTCCTTCTCTCTCTGTGATAGGTCTGCCCAGGACTTTCATCCTCTGCAAAAAAAACGAGGGAGAAGAAAGAGAGAAGGGAAGGAGAAAGAGAGACACACACTTTTAGCCCATTTATAGCAAATACAATAAAGAAAAGTTCTCCCCCCCCCCGCCCTTCCCCCTCCTCACGGTGTGAGTTTGTGACAGTAGGTGCATGTGTGGCTATGAGAGATGGTCCGGGGAAGCCCGCCCGTTCAGAGCGGGCAGCTGCTGAGCGGTAGATCATCGTCACCCATGCGCCGATGCTCCTACCGGTGGGGCTATCAATCCTGTGAGAGCAGACACAGGCTTGCTGTTTTCTTGCCTCTGGGACAAGGAGACTGGGAGTTTGGGCTGCCTGACAGGGAGGCAAAAAACAATTTGTCACAAAGCGGAGAAGATGAACCCCACCGGCTGGGCCTAAATCAGACCTAGCCACCCACTGCTGCTCTGCAGCCCGGCTCCAGTCCCTGGAGGTTTGCTTGTGTGAGAGGATGGAGCCTTGCAGGAAGACTGTTAGCAAGCAGAAGTAAGGTGGGCAACAATAAAATGGGTAAAATTGCTCAAGATACTGCACCAGCAGCATCAGGCAGGTGCAAGTGAGGCCACCCGCTCTAACAGTGTCACCACAAGGATGCATGTGGAGCGTGGTGGAGTGTGCTCCCCCCCTTTTTCCCCATATCCAAAACCCACAAATTCTTAATGACCAAGGGGGGGGGGGGGGGGGGGGGGGGGGGGGAGAAGAAAAAAAAAAATTAGGAAGATCAAACCCAAGTCCTAGTCTGGAGTAAACCTCTAGGCCTGAGGTACCACTTGTGAGGGGAAAAGGGGGTCCTGATAATGGCTCCACCAGCCTCCCTTGCAGGCAGCCCCAGGACCGGGTGTTGAACCAACCCTCTGCTCCCACGCGAATTTTAACCCCCACGGACCATACGCGCCCTTCGAAAACTAGACCAAGCAGTTCTGTTCTTCAAAAGCCAGATGCACGTTCCCAGGTACATTTCACATGTGCCATGTGACAGTGAGGTTTTGTTAGCTACACAAGTCTCTACTGTAAATGCTCTCCTAAAGTTGCATTATTGCTTTAAAATACAGAGACTTTTCTCTAAACAAGCACGATTGCTGGCTGTAACCCTGGCGCATACTCACGCTCCAGGGACAGCCTTGTTCAATCAACCACTCCGCACATATGGGCATACGCCAATGTGTCTTGAAGAAGAATACCAATAAATATGCTTAGCTTCAAAAGTTGCTCAGCTGTTCTGTAAGTGCATGAGGAACCTCATATTATTAAACACCGGGCACAAAAAAGGTAACTAGAAAGGAAATTAAAACACCCCTAGGAAATAAAACTAAGGTACGCTTACTCTACAGCCCACATGCAAGGAAGGATCATTGACAACAGTGCCAAGATTGCACTTCAGTTGTCAGAGATTTGAGGTCGGGGCTGAATTTTTACTTGTACCTTGCCCTGGTGTACTCATTCACACAGCGAAAGCACCAGTGAGCCGTTCACCCGGAGACTACTTTCACCAGGCCTGACACCAGCATAACTCAACCTATTCGCCTCCATATGAATTAGATTAGAAACAGGCTCTGTATGTATAGATACCTGGACCTGGATTTTGGCCAATATACGCATAAACTAGCTACACCATTGCTTTGAATGCAGTGCTCACTGGGCTTCTCCCTGCCCCCTCTCCTCCCAAGCAGCAACAACAAGAAAACCCAGCAGCGTAGCCTATTGAGCACTTAATTATTTTTCTATCTCCAAGTGTTACAGCAACTGGGGTCTGCTGACTTATCAGCATCTTCCAGGGACTGAATTCTTTTTACAACCACCAGTAATTCTCCATACGGAGCATTTCCAGGATTGGGTCTGAGGAGAAAGAGTTAATGGAAATGGACAACAACACTGCAGAGTTTAAACCCTTTGCCCTTTTCTACTTTTTATTAATATGCACAGGCACCGGTTCCTGCTCTGGATTAGCAGGGTTTAAGGTTTCAACTCTTTACACCAAAGCTGGTTTTCGTTATAGAACTGCAAAAGGGAGTCTAAAACTTTAGAACTTATATGAGGTTTTTAGAAAGCTGCTTGTATAACTAAAAAATAAAAAATAAATCACCCCAAAGTCGTATTTTCCATCACGTTTCTCTCTAGCCCAAGTCTTTTATGTTAAATTTCAACCTACAGTGAACTTCCACTGATGAGATGTAAACTCTTGTAAAAATAGGGGATTACACTCCATTTGAAATCCTGACAGACCCTTAAGCAGAGCAAGCTAACCTGTGCTACCACAGTACGGAAAGAAGCAAGCTGGAGTGATTTGTGGGGCTGTATAATCAATCCGAGGATCAGATAGGATTTCAGTTCTTTTACTCTTCCATATAAAGATAATATTTGTTAAAACTGCCATCCTGGGATACAACAAGAAGCTGATGTCTGTCTGCAGGCTCCACTTTTATTCTTTCCTTCTCAAAACATGCATGTGTCATGAATCAAGGTACTAGTGACTGCTATGGAACAAGCTGATTTTCCAAATTGCTGAATGAAATTCAAAACCTACTTTCAGTAACTTTGAAACTAAAGGAAAAATGTGTTTTGTTTTAATAAGCTTCCCTTTTTTTTTTTTTGGTTCCTCAAGGAAAAAAGGAAAGAAAACAAAAAGCAGTATTTTTCCCTCTTCATCAAACCGTCTCTCTCCCCATTATGAAATTACTGCCGTGTGCTCTCAGAAGTCAAACATTTCTGTACGCTGTCTGCCATGTAAAAATTCCCCTAGAAGGTGGTTTTTTTTTTTTTTTAAATAAACATGACAGTATTTTTGCAATAATAAGGCATATTCAACAGCCAAACATCTCACTAGGCATTGACTTCATGCTCCGCACCACTGAGCTGCTTTGATAGTGGGCAGATGAGAAACTTGACAGCACCCGCGCTCCAGGAGACGAACGGGCGAGCAGTTTGCAGGAGCTCCCCGGGCGACGAGCGGGAAACTCCTCTTGCAGTAATGCTGCCTGCTCTCACAACGGCAGGCGAGCCACTCCAGCGCGCCAAAAGGCGAAAGCCGTCTAATCTTGCTCTGTTGCAGCTGAATCGTTCAATAAAGTTTTAAGAGTAAGTGCGGGCAAGCCACGCCAGGCCAAATTATTGACAGAAACATACTGTCCACCATGGCAACAAGTGGGACTCTATAGCAAAAATGTAAGCAAACAGCCCACTTCTCCAGCAACATCTGCCAAAGGGGTTTACAGCCAAATACACGACAACTGTTACTGCTCTGCTCACGTTTTAGAAGTGGCCAGCTTTAGGGTCAAAAGAAACATCCGATTTACTAAACTCTTGCAGAGAGACGAATGCTGAAGTTAAAGGGACTGATGTTCCCTCATCTCTACCTGCTTCCCGCTGGTGGGACCCCACTGACTCCAGCATGGTTCATCCCACCTATTGTGGGTGTAAGAGAGAGGGGTTAAATAAGAAAAGAAAAAAGAAAAAAAAAGTAATTAAGCCCCAAGAGCGATCTGTATAAGTTTCTCTTTCTTCATGTATACCCTACTCTGTCTTAACAAGCCAGTAGCCAGAGACACGTTACAAGTGTCCAGCCTGCAACGATCACAGTAATCCAAGATTCTCCCATCCACTGAGAAATACCCGATTTAGTCCTGATATTCTGATCAGAAGCAGTTTTTATTAGAAGTGCTGAGCACCAAGGAGCACCTCATTTAATCAACAAGCTTTTTCAAAAAACTTACACTGGACAGCATGCCTGAATAAACACACTTTTAATTGCTCAGCTAGTTTACCCAGAAAATTAAAAATCAGGACAAACCAAAACCTACTGCAAAAATCCATTAAACGTGCTTTCCCTGTTGAACTTTTTTTGGGCTTTTTTTATTGTAGACCATGACAAAGTAGAAGCTTTTTTACTTTAAACTTCTTAAAGTCAGCAACTAAAAAAAGTTGAAATCTACTGATATACCACGCTAAACATCAGTCTCAACACACTTCAGAAGACCCCTGCTTAAACGAGACAACACCAACCCAGTTAAATCTGTTTACGTATTAAGTTTCGTCGCCACATTTCTGCATGCAACTTGCGGAGAGCATTACTGTCTCATGAGTGATCTGCCAACGCACTTCGGCTGGGTAAGAGAAGAGACAAGGTACTTACAACTCAGTCCAAGAGACCCTGGCTGACGCTCCCTCCAAGCTCTTCTCTTGACCAAAATTCTCTGGCTACCGGGACGCGGGCATTCCTCCCTCTTTTCCTCTCTCTCCCTTTCCCCCCCTCTCCCCATCTCCCTCCCTCTCTCTCAGAGGCAGTGCTTCTCCCATTAGAGGAATTAAAAGTGGTTGGTGCCATGCTAAATTTAACAAGCTCATTAGTATTCTTCCTGTGTGCTTCCTAGTGAACTCTCCCTATTCAAGCGGCTCTCTCTAGCTGAGGGGTCAGGCGGCTAATCATTAAATCAAACTAATGTCACCCTATCACAATCGGCCTAAGAGAAGGAGGGTTTATTATTTCAGTTTATGCTAAATAAACGGTTTTACAAATGGTCTCCAAGCAAGGTCAACAGCAGCTTCAATTACAAGACAAACTTAACAAGAGTTGCTATAAACCAAGTGCTCCATATTGACCTAAGCACAAGCTCGGCTCCGCATATTGCCACTAGCAGAATTGTACAGGAATGCATATTGTAAAATAAAGGAAAGGGTAATCTTTTCTTTGCCAGAATTTGTGACTGCACAGAGACTGCTCATTCACCTCTCCCCAACCAGCTTGCTGCTCAGCTCAATTCACCCCACACAAAGGCTGAAGACCAGACCTCAATGGACCGAGTGAAACATGTTCAAAACTAGGCTCTCTATTGTGACTGAATTTCTTAACATCTTTTCAAAAAGCGGAGAATGCCTTGAGGCTAAAGGAAGAAACAGGCTAATGGTGAATTGGGAATACTGAGCAAATTTCAGAGCCCTTTCCTCCTAGCTTTTGAGGTTGAAAGCAAGCTCTTTCCTTTCAAGTTTCAAAGTCCTTTTTCCTCCCGCAGTGTCACAGAAGGATTTGAAAAGAAGGTAATTGTGCTCACAGTCCCCCTGATCAGAGCTTACGTCCTATTTCTGGTATTTCGGAATACTTCTTGCAATAATGGTGCATATAGCTCAATCCCTTAACCGTCCTGCACTCTGCAATTGCTCATTAAATGAACAATTGCTGGTATAAAATGCCTTTTATGTTCAAGGTCTGGATATAAGATAAGCATTCTAGTACTCTAAATTTGGTTTACTAAGGAAACTCTCCATCATTAAATTACAAAACTGAAGTCAGAATATCAGTCTTTCCCAGAAAAGTAGCATTTTAGGTTGCTGTGAGCCAGAAGGAAGGCGGGGGAAGTAATGTAAAAAAGATTGACTACTTAGATTCTTAATAGAATAGATACCTAAGTAAGAAAGCAATTTCCCTCATGTTTAAGGAGGTCTACGTTTTTGAGACTTGCTATTTTCTTTCTTGAAATGATGCAATAGAGCAATTGCCAGGCTCATTAAGACATGTTTATCCGTGCCTTCTTGCATACAAACACATCACTACTCTGGCCACCTTAAAAGCAAAGCAGGAGGAAATACATCTGTAGGACTGTGCCTGCCTTTAAAAAACAGTGTGTGTTGTAACCAAAGTCTTGTTTTGGGTGGGTACAGTAGTTTAAATTGGGCACTCTTGGTCCCAAGTTTGTTATTTTCCTGCATTTGGAGCAACTGCGCATGAAGTACACATTCTGGAAACACCAACACAGATATGAAGCACAATGCTCATAATTGGTTTTAAAAATAGACTCCAACCATACAAGAGGCTACAAAATCTGTTAGATAACAAGTACGGTACTCACTTTATTTGCAATGCTTAAGCATACCTTATACAAGACTTTTGTGCTTATAAATAGCATACATTATCTGAACTCACCACTGAAAATGTATAGATTTACATTCCCATTTGTAATGGATTTTCAGCTTAGTTATTTTCCCATTACCATATGTATAGTATTTTCCAGGAACTGATTTGTGACCTTTGGAATATGAATACATAGCTCTTTTCTCCAGGTTTTTTTTGTTTGTTTTGAGAAACCTGTTATATTCTTTTGTTTGTCATCTTTAACTTTCACTGGAAGAAAAAGGATTTGTCAACAAGGCAGAAAGCAGACCCAATCCCAACAATACCTACATAATACTCCATTCCCTCCATTATTTTCCACAAATGAGACATACGTTCATTTTTGCTGCACCTACAGCACAACTCAATTCAGTCCTTTTTTTTTGAAACTACAGAGGAAGCCAGAACATAGCGCATCAATACAGTCTCTATGACTTTCAAAACAGAGCCTGATCCTGGGCTCCTCTGGGTCAATAGCAGAGCTCCCACCGACCTGGAGGAGACAAGACTGGGCCCGTACAGAGCTCACACTGCTCCAACACTAAGTCAGCGATGCATTGCTATCAGCAGAACGTGGCTCGCAGCCTCTTCCAGCTGTGCACATAACTCTTTCCCAAGGCTGCTGAGGAACCTACTAACGGTACAAAGCAGCTTAAAATTCCGGTAAACTTTTTCAGACGCCTAGATCGGGAGAGCGTCTTGTTAGTAGCAATGCCTTTACCTCAGTTTCTTCATTATCCAGATGAATTTACACTGCTTGATGCCTCCCCAACAGCTCCCAACTAAAACCAAGTGGCTGAAGTTAGACATATAAGAAATTAAGTAAAACCATCTTTAAAGTTTCATACAAGCAAACACCTACCAGATTTAACTGGGAGTCTGCATCTACGAACCCCAGCACCAGACCTATGCATCAGATGCTAAAAATCTCATTTAAACTAAAGAAAAAAAATTCCTACTTAGGGAAGACAAGAGGTAGCTGCGGACACAACGACCTACACAGAAAGGCACAAGGTGCTGTGAAAACCTCCTTGTCAGCCCTGGGACTCTCACCCTCAGAAGGCAGACAAGGAAGGCAGGAGGCAGGGCTGGGCTGCCTTGCACCTGATCCTACATCTTGCTGATCATGTGGGACATGGTGGGGGGGGGGGGAGGTGGTGTACATTTGGGTGTACGCCTGAAGCTACTGACCTGATACTCGAGCCATCCCACTGACTTCAATGACTTTGGATCAAGGTGTGGAAGTTGCTTGCTGCGAACCAGATTCCCGCAGTATCCTGTGGGCTAAGTTTGCCTAGAGCTGCCCAGTGGAACAGCCCAGCCACCCGATACGCAGAGCCTGAGCCCCCGCAAAGCCCAGCCCCAGCCCGCAGGGCTGCGACTCTCAGGGAAGCTAATGGAGGCACTAATTCTCAGCAACTCGCAAGGCCAGACCCCAAAGAAGTGGGAGCCTCACTTCTGAACAAGCCCTCTCCCAGCCCACTTCCACACAGGCTTTAAAATAACAAAAACAAACAATTTAAATCAGAACAGATGAAAACCATTTTCTCCCTTCCCAAGTTCAGGGCTACGTGTTTCTCCCATGGCAGACAGTGGATTATTGCAGTGATACTTAACACCGCTCACAAGCGCAGCCCCCAGCACTCTGGTTTAGGTGTTAGTGACGACATTCACTGCTGGAGGAGAAACACTAAACCCTGCACCAGGTACCGAGCAGGTGGTGAGCTTTAAGTTTACCTTCGTGGGGCCTACAGGGCCCAAATCCCGCTTGCTTTACTCGCACCGTAATCCTGGGGATTCAGTGAAACTACTTGTGCAAGCAGAGCAAGAGGGATTCACATCCAGCATCAGAAATGCTTCAACCGTTGGGCGCGAATGGTCTGTGCCTGGAAAATGCACTGGAGATGTTTGTTAGCATGTGGAAATGCTGTACTCATTAGCTTGATGAGAAAGGGACTCTTGGTAGTAGAAGTGCTTTGTAGTTCCAGTGGACAAGAAAAAAAAGAAAGCCTTAATGCAGAAGTAGAAGACATATGAAGGTAGAATTAATTGGCAAAATTAATATGTAGCTTGCGATTTCTCCTTTTAAATTTGCAGATCTAGAAGGCAGACAAAAACATCTCCCTTTCTTGGTACAGTAAATTTTAAGTTTTGATTTTGCTACTTGAGGATTGGGATACTCACACAAGAAAAAAACTCTCTTGCAAAAAACAATCTTACTTTTTCATTTCCCTTTTTAAAAAGTGTTCCACCTTACAATATTCAAAGACTGCAAGTTACTGCACCACAGCCCCATCAAACTAGAACATTTGCTCCAAGTCTGCTGATCAGGACTAAAACTCAAGCTCTGCACTTTCAGAATATCTCCAGGATTATTGGTCTTCTCCAACATCTAGCCTCTTCAAAGAGCCAGGAGACTCAAATATAACTCAGAGAAAGATGACTACAGACATCAGGATCTGACTATTGGCAACCATTTCTCAGAAGGAAAAAGCTCCTCAGCCTCTTGCAAAACATTCAAAAGGATCCTGATTTGAAAACATCATGAAGTTCCTTCCATTAGCCAGTTATTAGACTGTTAGTCACTGCTTACTTTGAGTGGGCTAATTAGTTACATCAAAGACGCTACAATAAATTCCCAGGAGGGGTTTGGGGGGGGGGGGGGGGGGGGGGGGAATATGTATTTCTCAACCATCTAATAGCGCATTTATGCCTATCTGAGGGTAACTGCCTCAATTTCACTCAGACACTGGGGGACATATTCTGTGGTGCTGTCACTTTCTACCAAGCCAGCAGCAACACTGGGCCTTAAAGCTGTTTTACAAAGCTGTTTGTAGCCTGATATAAATTTGATTAGCCATGCTTAGAAGCCACAAAAGAGTGAAAGAGGAGTTATAAACCCTTTGGTGCACCATCTCCCTTTCTAACATCTACAGCCCAGACACCTTGGCCTTGACAGAATAAAAAAAGTTACTTTAATTAGCGTTACATACAAACAGAGTTGATATTTCTTCCCTTTTTCCTTCGGTGGGTTCAAACTGCTAAATGCAATCATTAGCCAATCACTAAGTGGTTTGCAACAACCCAGAGCCATGGCAACCCTTCAGTTTAGATGGCACATATCACCTATTCCATTGTGAAATTTATTTATTGCTGCATCCTTTTGCACAGTTGCAGTAAGAGTCAGCGTTTCCATTATATCCCTGTACTTCTGGCCTCTGAAGCATACAAGCTGTTTAAAAATATGTTATGGGTTACTCTGCCCTGATTTACAGTGGCTGCAATCTCAGTTGGGAACAATGATTTCATCAAGGTCTCGGGGCAAAATTTGAATGCCGTATAATTTTTTTGTGTGCAGATGTGTATGTATTTCTGTATACACATATGTATACACGTGTGGTCACATGCACTCACAAATTCAGCTCCACCTTACACTCCATAAAATCCAACCGATCGCAGATGCGGCCCTGCATGACACATGGATGTCTGCACATAAGTGTCCACACAGGCATGCTGGATACCTGAACACAGAAATGAGACTTTCCACATTCCTCATCGGTAGTCTAAATAATTCAGAAGAATGCTGCAAAACAAATGCAAGGCTTCCAGTGAAGGATGTTTTCAAGCAAAGAAAAAACCTCAGAAAACTCAAGTCCTGTACACAAAACAATTTGATTCTTTGAATGATTTTCTGGACATTAGTGCATTAGTTAAACTGCAGAGCTACTAATCCATAGATATCATCAAATACTGCTTTTATCAACACTGCTTCTTCCTCAAGAATTTGGTATTCTGAGAACCCCAAATTTGACAGCATCTGTTTACCTATCAAGTAGATGCAGTAAGTGTTAAAGATCAGAGGCCATCTTCCCTGCCTGAAGACACTTCCTTACAAAGAAAAAAAATCTCTCCTTAGGCCTTAAGAAGTGTTTGACCTTCCCAAAGACCAACCTGTTTCTCTCCCCCACCGCTCTCATTCTTCTCAGTTTTGTCCACTAAGGAGGATGCACGAGCTCTGGCAGAGATGCGCACTGACATGCTACCTCCCATAGTTACTGTCTTCACATTCCAGTCACCAAAAATACTACTGCCAGCCACAAGCATCAGACTGGGTCCATGGACGGATGCATGTGAGTGGGCAAAGAGGGATGAAGAATGGAGAGCCTGGAAGGAAAGGAGGGAGCAAGTTCTTCATACCATGATCTCCACTCCCATCACCTAGGGGAAGGAATACTCGTAAAAGCTTTGGAGAGAAGACTCGTGACACATGGAATTGGAGAATTAAGATAACTGACTACAGCTCACTAGCCTCTGGGGTCCCGTTCCCAGGACAGGGGGTTCCTCCTTGCCAGTGCCTCTCTCCTCCCTTCTTCACTTCCACTGCACACTTCTGGCCAGGCCTTCCAGCCTCTGGCTGGGTCCACCAGCCTGGCCTGCTATGTTTGAGAAGAGGCAAGAAAGCCTGAGACACACCAGCTTTTTCCAGCTTCTCAACACAACCCCACAGCAAGAGGAACTCCAGGCCAACTAGATAGTTTTATGGATTAAAATAAGTTAACGGTTAATGCTTTCTGTAGAGTTCTAGGGATGAGCAAAACTAGTTTCAAGACTTCACTTTTTTGACTACTTCTGCATTTGTCTTTCTAACTCTAATGCTGCGTAACAGATTTTAAAGGACACCAGAATATTGCCACAAGCTTTTAACAATCCAACCACATGCAGGTACTTAAGTGTTTATAACTGTCTTAAGCAATATTATATATTTCCATTTATCATTACGCAATGGACACCTGAGATCAGAAAGATAGCCAAGTTAGAAAAACACTCATATTCAAACAGAAAGTCTCAGAACAATTTTATTAAAACAGCACCCTCTCTTCCTACTACACTAGCCATGGCAGCTCAAAAAGAGCATTCTTAACTTGTTAATCATGTTTTGGTGGCTTCATCCATGCACAATCTGGCAAAAGGAGATTTCAATGTTTCCTTATTATTTTTTCCTTATTATTTTTGGCTACCTAGATTTTCAGGCAACATTCCTTTCATAGAAAAATAAACTAAGTTTCATCCCCCAAAAAAGTTAAATAAGCATGACTTGTATGGGAAGGAGGTTGGGGAAGGAAAAGAGAACCACCTGAAAAGTTCACTTGGCTATATACAAACAAGTGAAATTAAAAAAAAAAAAAAAAACACCAAATAAATCGCTGCACACTGCCCAGGAGTATAATCACTTCTGTGTGCTGATAAAGAATGCAAACTGTAGCCAGTAAAGAAGGATCCATTCCAATCCAGAAAGTATTCCAACAACAAAGAGAATTACCAAACTTTACTGAAAGGAGCCTATTTTCAAAAAAAACAGAGTAGACTGCCTCTTAAATGTACCCCTAAAAATTCTAACTAAGCATGCCACAGACTTTTTCCCATCATGCAGAATCAAAACTAAAACCATTTTTCTCCATTTCTGTTAATAAGTTTTGTGTGATAAAAACACAGCAGCACTGTTGCATTGAACAGAAGTGAGGCAAAAAAACAAAACTAATGTCAGAAAGGGTGCTTCCTCTCAAAAAAAACAAAGAAAAAGAACCAGAACATTTTTTAAAGGAAAACAACCTCCACAAGCATTTCACACACAACTGTCATGAGGGACTGAACCTCCAATTCTTGCACAAGTAAAATTGTTATGGAAGAATTCACAGTGGACTCTGCACTTGAAGATCTTTCAGCTCCTCAAATCTCACCCTAGGCTTCCATAAGCCACTTCTCACAACTTTGTCTTCTTCACTCACCAAATGGGTAAAATACTGGTAACTGATTTCACAAGAGAAAGTATTTTTATATAGCAAATAAGCACAGCAATGATGGAAGGATTCAGGATCCACCTGATTTATTTACAGAAATATCCAGTTAGATCTGAAGGCAGAATATGTTGAACAGTCAGCCCAAAGCTGCCCTACAAATCACCCTCTATATTAAACGTTCCAATTCTGCAAAATGCAGCGTGCCTCCCATTTCTCTTACGTAAAATGGTTGTCCACAACTTGCACAACTTGTCCACAAGCGCCTAACTATTGACTAATAACTATTTACCACGTCCCTCCACAGGAAGGAAAAAAAAATGGAGGAAAAAAAATCAAAAGAAAACAAACAAATCAACCTCTTTAAAGCATTACTGCCCTGAATTCATGATGCCTACCTCAGCCAACCCTCCTGCCTATTGTATCATTAGCAGAGAATCTCACCCAAACACACTGCTTCCCCCTCTTCATACCCTAAACTACCATAAGTTCTGAATGATGGCTTTTAACAAGCTTCCTGGAAAAAAATGAATAATAGCAGTGACTTGATTTACCAGTTCCTCTACAGACTGCTAAATATTTGAAGAAGTTTTTTTCCAATAGTGGCCAGCCTTGCAGAGGATATGAGATTTAGCACATTTGTCCTATAAATTCAATTAGCCTTTTTAGATGCACCAGAATTGTAACAACTGGCTAGCTGTAAAGAAGAAATTCCCATTAGAAAACACTGGGTTTTCATGGCAAAAAGACTGGCAGTCCACACCCTTCGCACAGCAGAAGACATATTGGGCTTGCTTGTTGCAATTCCTTTCTAAAGGCTAGAAAAAAAAAAATCTTTTCCAGAGCACTAAGGTTACCACTGTCAGCTGCACTGAACCTACGTACTTCCCTCTTTTGGGTCTTATCTTCAAAAATCACGGAAACAAAGATGTAAACTTGGACATTAAAGAGTGGTTAACATCAAAGTACATGCACTACTTTTGATATTACCAAAGCCCGTGAACCAGCAATCTAGCTGGCACAAATCAGGGTTGTCTATGTAATTTCAGAAACAGCTGAACTGAGCTCTCCACCATGGCCTGCACTTTGCCCACCGACTTCTCAAAGCACAGTATCAATGTATGTTTTTACAACTAGCTGCCGATCAAGCAAGCAGCAGGAATCCAAATTCACTTCTTGGCATCTTCACAATTCATCTGTCCAGATTTCTGAACGCATGAAGCCTTCTATTTGTTTCTTTTCCTTTAATCATTTTTAAAATTTTAACATCTCCATCCAGAGCAATTCCCTTGCACTGGGGCAAACCATGGCCTGTATCAGATCACTGCCCTTTGGTTTACTGAAAAACTACTGTATACCTCAAGTTAAGTGGAAAAAAAGAATATACAATTGCATAAAGAAGTTATGTAAACAGATGCCTATAATATACTCGTATAATGCATCACATGTGTCACTTATGTCTGAGTCTGCATACCCCAACAGAGCTTCAAATTATCTCATGGAAAAAGTTAAGAAAGAAAGAATATTTATTCTCTCCTAACCTTCACCATTCCATGAAAACCTGGGTTTTTCCTCAGCATTCACACACACTCCCCCTTGCTCTTCAAGACCGTTCCAATGCCATCTTCATAACTTGGATTCAGATTTGTCTGGGTCTGAATTTAAAGGCATGACGTTACAAAAGGCCAGCTAACATGCTCACTGCAAAACATGCAGGTCGATGGATGGACACGCTTTGATTTTTAACTTTCCCTTATGCTTTAACTTACCGGCTTAGTTCATACTGAAGTCTACGCAAGACTCTCAGAACATGTTACCTATACAATGTCATACAACTTTAGCCAGGACAAGACATTAGGGCTTCAACTGGTGTAGCTTACGCACCTCAAGTTACAAGTATAACTTCAGGGTAAATGGCAAATGGGGGGCGGGGGGGGCACACTCAAGTCTGGATTCCTAGCATTTTTGGTACCCTATTAATGTTTTACATTAATAGGACAAAACCCAGGATGCATGCTGTGATGCAGTAGTTAAAACACTGAGCAATACACTGTAGTACATAACTGTATCAGAGGGACTGCTCTCCTCCCATACCACAACCTTCTTTAACTCATTTCCAAAAGGAAACAAGGCTAAATATAACTATCAAGGGAAGGCAGAAGAAGGAGTTGGGGTATCTACTCTCCATAGCTTTCAAACCACTGATCAGATTAAAGCCATTTTTGCCTGAGGCAGGAGTTTCTATACCAGACCTCTACCAAAAAAAAGGCAGCCAGGTCAAACAGATACTCTATTACCAGCCCCTCTAACACCCAAGGTTGCAGAGTGTTTTCTTTTTATCATACAAGAACGTATTTAAGGAGCAAGGTGCAATAAGCATCACACCAGAAGAAAAAAAAAATCTTTGAGCAGAGCCATCTGATTAGCATCTTATTAGACACCAGAGAAACAAGACAGAAAGCCAAGCCCTGGAGGAAACTCCCAGGAAGGTCCATTCCTACTCCAAGCAGCTTTGTGTTTCGAACAGAGCTGCTGATTAGGGACGTGACTCAGAGCAAGTTTCCAGGATAAATCTTACAACTTACAGCACCAGAATGCACAGATTCACATGTGGTTCCGTGCACTACAGCAGTATCTGGATGATTAAGATGTCTGTAGTGTTTGCCACTTGTTGAGAATTCTTCTGAGGACCAGGCAGTTGTCTTCCACAGTACCCCCCTCAACTACCAAGGAAGAAGAAAACACAGAGGAATGCTTTCATATACCCAACGGGCCTGTCAGCCACTCACAAAACTATATGCAGACATGAAGATGGAGACTAACTATAAGGATCTGTTTTGCCAGGCTGATCATAAAATCTGTCACAAAGTGGAAATTAGGAAATCTATACATGCACAGTCTTAATGAAGGCTAGCAATTAAAAGTGTGGCCCAGGAGTGATCATAGTCATCTTCATAGAATAGGAGCCTGGTTGTAGAAATGTCAGACGTGTATCAGAAGCTGGGTTTACTGGCAAAAGGGCCTTCTCCTCAACTCCTCCACACGACAAGACCACTATTAATTTCAGTGGAAGTTACAAGCAGGAAACAATGGCAGGAGCGGGGCCCAAAGGAAGCTGGGAACAAACCACACGTTAAACCAATAAAATACCTATGGCCCAGCAAGTGTCTCATTACTGAGAAGGAGCCAGTAATTAAAATTTTAATGGAATGCAAGCAGGTTCTAAATCGTTAGGCACAGAACACAGAGTGTCAACACTATGGCCTGAATGGGGGGATAGAGAAAAGTCAACCAGCGCTGCTTAATCACCTAGGACTCTGTCTGCAGCTACTCATCTGAGGAGCACCAGTCAGGAAAGGCCTTTACATGACTGCAACTACCTACTCTGTAGCAGCAGGTCATTAATTTTATCATCCCCGCTTCCCAAATTGTAACGTTTTACTTGTAAGGACTTGAAAGTAGGTGTGCATTTTTTGCCACCAGGGTTAAAACAAAACTATCATATACTGTTTATGAAGCATTATACATTTATGCACACACAGAGCTATTAGAACATAAACAGTAACAACAAGAAAGAGGATAATGTGAATGTAACATCAAGCCCACAAAAGAAGATGTGGCAAAACTGAGGTTGCCTGTGCACCATTGGTTATGACCTCACATGTGTAACTACCATCTGCTTCAAGATGCATACAAAGTAAATTGCCCATTTTTGCCCTGCAGGGACCCCAGCTTCATCCAGTGCACAGAGTGGACAACATGGTTAATAAGCAGTTTGTCACTACCTGGTTCTCCTCTCAGAGTTCACGTGTGCCCTGCCGCTCCATGTGCTGTGCTTCATTGAAGCCCAGCTCTCCAGATAGAATTATTAATTTCCTCCTGGGCTTTCTCTGGCGCTCATCACAATAATATCTCAGTGCTTCATGAACATTAACAAAATGTATTGTTACAACAGTCTGCAAGGTGAAGAGATGGTATTATCCACTACCTACAGAGACTACCCATTTAGTGTCCCTAGTTGTATGTGCCCAGCCTAAAGAGCCGGAGAACCCAAGTTTTCAGCATATTTAGCATCAGATTACTTTATACAGTTTGTGTTCTCAAGAGTTACCTATAATTGCATTTGTTAGCATGCAAGAGTACTCATCTTTTTGAAAATCAGCTGCAAGTCACATTACCAAGAAAACAAGAAACACACCATATATTGGTAGCATTGACTTGCCCCAAATAACCAGAGTTCTAGGGTACTATAATTAATGACACAATTAAGTTTCCTACATAGTTGCACTTTTGCAGTTAATGTGTTTAAAAGGCAGGAGTTGGGACTGAAGATTTCCTCACTTCTGGGCATTTATAAGAAGGTCTGTCCTGAGCAGGTATTTTTATTATCTAAAAGGTGATTTCAGTCTGTGGACATCTCCTTCTCTGTTAGCAGAGAGATACTCTGTCTTCTACTTGGTTATGTATTTTAATGAAAATACAGGAATTTATATCATTCAGACTCCACCTCACTGTCAATGCAGCAAAAGTTGGCCAAGGGTGTAACAGGCTACTATAAGAGGAGAAAGAGGGGGAAGAGAGAAAGAAATATTAGTCACATGTTTTGTTTTCTTCAGGCCACCACACCAGGAAGGGATGAATGCATGTGATCATATAATTAAAGACTGCATTATAAAGCACAGGCACAGAGAATTCCATGTGGGTATTCCCGGTTTGGCTATAAATACTATTCCTTGAATTTAATGACTTGCATGTAGCTCATATAGTATAAAAACGCAACAAAAAAAGCAGAATGGAAAGCTCAATATGGCAGCCATAGAAATGGGTGCTTTGATTCAACCCATTGATCCCTTTGAAACCTCAAGCAACAAAACACCTTGTAACCTCAGTAAGTTATTATCCCCCAAGACATCCAGGGCAGATGATGATGGACAGCTTGTCAAGGGTTCACAGACAGTTGCTGCTAACAGCAAATTTTGGCATGTTGAACCCCACCCAAGGCTTTGAAGAGGAACGTTGCTCTAATGAGAGCAAACTTGCTGCTTCTTCCACTGAAACGTACTTCTGCTGTTCATCTTCACCTTGTTATTTTTTAAAATGCTGCATCTTTCCCACTACTATCTCCTCCTCCCAGTCCTGTTGCTATACCAACCCTGCTCTCCACAAACCTCTCATCTCAGACTCATTCTCTTCAAGCAATATATGTTAGCTGTGAAATCTTAAGCTTTTCGTCCTATTCCTTGTGGGAAGAATCTCCTTGCGGGAAGAATCTCCTTGCTCAGCTGCTCCCATGTTCTCTCTGTCTTTTTCTTAATATTCAGTCATGCATTCCAGTCAGCATGCCCCATTCCTGATGATTCCGTCTCTCCCTCCAGGTTCCTTGTCCAATCTCAGGACACTGAGCTTGGGCTCGTTTCTTCAGCTTCTTTTCATGGAATCTCTTCTCTCTCACCCCTTTCTCCCTTCTGACAGGACTCCCACTTTCCAACCCACAATCAATTAAACAAACTTTCCCTCATCATTCTCAGCATCAAACCCTGAACTCACACAGGAAAACAGAGATGGAGGTGTCTTTCACATGATATTCAGAACAGTGAGGATCCTATAGGATCTTCTTCAGTTTCCCCTCACTTTTCCTTTCTATTGTTAGCATTGCCTTTTCTTTTGATGCAGCTGGCTCATAATAGTGATAGATTAAGAACATAGACCTAAGGTGCACTTGCATGCTTTGCAGGAGGAAGGAAGATAATACCTGAGGAGTAATTATCCCTGCAACTTTCACAGTTGCAGTTAAGTCTATGGAAGCTGAGAAATGCCAGTTCATACAATCAGAGCAATAAAGTAGGACCCATTTCACCTAACTCTAATGTAATGTAGTTGTCGAGGCTCCTTCTATCATTAGCTGAGAAAAAGACACCTCCAGACAGTGATTCAGCCTATCTCAAAATGGAAGGCCTCATCCTTTGGACATACATCACTGACTATAGATCACCTGGATGATTAATGCCAGTTAGACATCTACCTTTCAGAAAGATAAGGCAGGTAAGGTGAATCCACTTCCCAACTTTTAGAAATATGGGGAATGTAAAATGTTTTTTTCATGGTTTTCTGTAGAAGGTACTGTTTTGCCATCCAGTAATAATAATATGTGCATCCAGTCTTCAATTTACTTCTGCAACTGTTTGGTCTGATTCAATCTTTCAATAACATAAGCAGCTGAACTGAAGCTAACAAATTCATTCTCTATTTTCATCACAGCAACCAAATATTGCTGGGGAATTTGAAGAGCAGTGAATAACTATCACTTTCAAATGATTGATCTAAACTTTGCGGGGGAAAACTTAAGTCTCAGTGATACATGCAGTTGCTTGGGACATACCAGATCACCTTCTCACTGGCTAGATAAGGAAGCCAGGCCAAACAGTACCAAAACTGGAACAGCAACACTGAAACAGCAACCAAACAATATCACTCCTACAGGTGAATAATACACCTTCTCATGTCAATTACTTATTTTAATCAATAGTCTACTGTTGTGTAATAAGGGTCTATCAGCTACAATCACAAAGGTAAGGTAACACACCCAAATCAATACAGTTATATTTTTCTAAAGTCTAAGGAGAACACCTAACACTTTCAGCCTTATAACCAGTAAAACTATGATAGGCATTTTGCAAGACTGGTAGATGGCCCCATTCCCCAAAAAGTTCTCTGGGTCAGATGTCTCACTTCAGAGACACTATAGACATCTGGTGCCTGAGATGCAAAGGTACTGAACGCTGACAAGACCATTTACATCAGTGAATCATCAGAAACTTTCAGTCTCTCCTCAAATTGGGCATCTGAAAGTCGAGGCCTAAACAATATGGACTGAAGGATCGCTAAGTAATTGCAGTCATGATTTACTGATCTACACTATGTTTAGCAACTGAATTTCAAAACCCTGTGTGTCCTAGTGAACAACTGTATTAGTCTGTGCCTGCACAGAAGACTGGAGATGCAAGAGACCAAGATCTCTATGAGTGATGTACAGCCAGTTACTTCTCTGACTCTTTCTCCATCTGTCTGCTTCTATCCTTTTTGACTGTTCAGATTATAAACTCTCCACAGCAGGAACGGTCTGTTATCAGATATATATCCACAACTGAGCAAAGTGAGGCCTCTCAGAATGGGTCCTCCAAGGGCACCACAAAAGTGGTTTTCAGTCTGCACTACTGGAGTCTCTCAGAGCTCTACTGGAAAGTCTGTATTTAAGCATCAGTTACGCAATGTGCATATAGTTACCTTTGCAAAAAATGGTGTGCTGTCCATTAAGTGTAAACATGGTGAGGTCTCAGTCATAGTTGAGTCTCCCAAAGAAAGTGCAAGAAATTTTCCCTTTGTTGTCACATTTAACTGGCATCACTAATGTTTTAACAAAGTAATCTCTTGAATGCAGGACTCAGAATATTAACCCTTCCTTTCTGATTTTCATTTGAATGTGCCCTCCCTCACTGCTGTGGATGTAGTTTGCCTGGACAGCAAAAGGTTGTAAACTTTTAAGTATTTTCCTCTCCCTCCATCACTGTTACCTCCAATAATGACTGGGGAACCTCAATAATGACTGGGGAACCTCACATGAGTTAGGGGCTGTCTGGTACCACTAGTCTCCTGATCACATGGAGAAGGAAAAGTACATATACCTTATCTTGCTGAGAACACCTTTTTTTTTAAAATCCAGGATCCAGTGAAGATTGATGAACTGTACAGTACAATTAATTGTCACTGTTCCCAGATGAGTTATTAAAGCTGTGGAGTAATTAAATCACATCTCGTCTTTCTTCTTACACAGTCAGAACAATCTCCATGTTAGAGAAACACGGGTAGAAATAAGAAGCAGGAAAAACACTCTAGATTTCTTTACTTGCAGAGCTTGGCTTAAGACGGCTTTGACACAGCCCATTGCTGGGAGACAAAATCATGGAAGAACTGTTGCGAGTGAGTAAATGTGGATGTTTGTAAATAATGCAAAGGGTAACCTTAGTAATTAATGAAAAATTCTCAAGCATTTGTGTATAGCTGGTATACATTTAGATTTCATCTTTTGAATTTTAACTTGCATTGCCAAAATGTTTCATTTCAAACTTGGGGGGAGGCTGTATTTACCATTGAGGGATAAGAAGTTTTAAAACACTGTTACCATCTCTTAACAGCTAACAAATCTGGACAGAAAATCAACCACAGAACAGAATTGGGACAAGGGAATTGTTAACAAAAAAAAAATACTTCTCCCTTCAGCTCTACAAAGAGATCACAGAACAGTTCTTTACTCAAACCAGATTTAGATGCTTCCTTCCGTGCACAGTACATATGGCTTGCATCTATTTGTTCTTTAAAACAAAATTACATTTCTTCCTGTTAGTAAACATATCAAGGCTTCTATGAGAACTAACAACACAAAACTTTTCTTGCTTTTAACGTAGATTGAACATGGGTATTTTAAATAGGAAATCATTTCTCTGACCATATGCATAAACAGAATGGCTTCATAAGAGCTAACAGGTAAAAATACAGCCTTACATTGTGAAAATTCATTCATTTTTACACCACCACCATTTGAGGAACTCGGTGTCTAGCACAAAAGTAGTTTGACTAAGACTGAATTTAACTTGACAAGAATACCTGCGTTACCTTTTCCCCTCCAAGCTTACTTTCCCACCTTTCTCCTTATTCCACTTTTTTCTTTTATTCGCTACCCCTTTCTTACTTGCTTTTTTCCTTATCGAAAAGTCACTGCTGAGTAAAATATAAAACGCTAGCATGTGAGCAAATAATTCTTTCCCACTGCCCTATCACCACTTCCTCTGCCATCCTGAAGGCAATACAGTCGCTCAGAAAGAAAAGTTGGTAGCAACTTTAAGCAAAGCTAACAAATGAAATATCACAGGTTTTCATGCTTCCAAAAGGATACGGCACTGTCTACCCACTCCGACAACTGGCTCTGAAGGATTTCATTTCCTTCCCAACCTCCTCAGCTTGGTTTCAAATACAACAGTGAATTTGACCGCACAGGTAAGTGGCTATGCAAAAGTCCAGATTACTAATAATGCTATTTGTCCATTTTGCCTACAGCCGGTGGGGAAAAACAAAAAGCAAGAAATCTGCCTAGAAAAATGTGTAAAAACTGATTCAGCAGTTATATATTGCTAATATTAAGGATAAACCCAGCTGGCGGAAACCCAGTAGTGAATGAGAACGTTACAGAGATTTAAAGAGATAACAGGATCTGGGGGCAGCTTATGCAAATATAGGCAAAAAACACTCTGTGCTGTATGAACACAGCGCACGGGGGGTGGGGTGACACACAGCAAAGAGGAAGTCCTAGCTGGTCACAAGGGCTACCCAGCTCTGTACGTGGCACTGGCCTTCACCACCAGCGCAAGCCTGCGGTGGAAGACAAGAAGGGTGCTGGGGAAGACAAGTCTATAAAGGAGCTAATGGTGAAATGGTCTACAAATAAAACTCCAAAAACTATGCACACAAGAGAAAAATACGCCACAGTGATGGCATCCAGCATTATCTTGGTGACAAATCGCATACAGGGCAACAAGCTAGGAAATGGCCAAAACAACAACTACAAGCCAGTAATTTTGAACAAGAAGGTCTGATGTATCCACTCAACTCTGACAGACTAGGTATTTGATACTAATTGGGCTCTGCTAACAGCGCGGGAAGAAGAGGCTGCACTGTGGGACTACGGACAGCAGTCATTTATCTAATCTTAACGTAGACCTTCGTTATCACAGCTTGGCATCAATACTGTACTGTCCTCCGAAAGCCTTCCACTCTGGTATTTCCACAGTTGCTACTGTACCAATCACAATAACTTCCTCTGAAGCATCCAATTTTCCCAGCAAAAGGCATGTACTAAACAGCTCTCTCATTAACAACCTTTTTCATCTGTCCATCCATCCAAAATAAGAGCATGCAGCACATTGTTCCAACCTTTGCCCATACCCCCTCTTCCCATGGCCGAGCTGCCCAGACATCACTGCACACAAAAGCATCGCAACACCCTTGCTTTCATGGGTACCAGGGTACCATACACCTCTTGGCAGAACTACAAACCAAATGACGTTTCTTCCCTCTCAGAACAGATACAAATAAACAAGGTCGCTGTCTTACCAGGCTTGCACACAAATGTACATCACAGATGTTATCACCATTAGTATTTTACTTCCAGCCTTTAAGTCAGAGGTCTTGTCCATATAAGAAGTATTTTTCTTTCAAAATAGATGACCACCAGCATATCTGTGATGGTAACAAAAGCAACTGAGCTGTGTCCACGCACCATTTGGAAGTGCCCTGGCTAAACCACTTTTCTTGAACTCATTTCTGGAAATATCTGGCCAGCTACTCTGGAGGTCTTTAGCAGAAGGCAGAGTGCAAGCAGGCCAGTAACAACATGCACTGGAATGTCTCACTGAAAGAAACTGGGTGAGAGAAGAACTGCCCAAACCAGACATAGGATGGTTACAGCAGTCCATCGAAATACAGGCACGACCATCCAGTAACAGAAAACAGATCTGTGCAGTTCCTAGGCTGCTGGCCTTCATTAGCTCTCAGGATCCAAACCACATCATTGCTTATAAACTCTTCTTAGAAGTTGTAACTTAGATCGCAAGAGAGGAGGGAGGCAGGGTTCAACAGAGGACTTCTTTAAAGCCCCTGACAGCTATCCCTCATTAGCAGATATGAACATTTCTTGGAATCAAAAAGACAAAATCTGAGGCTAAAGGAAGAGCAAGTTTGGTGTCACAGTATCCACAAGGACACCACTTTGAAGTGTTGCTTCTTTGAAGTACAAGTAGTAACTGCAGAAATGTGAGATTCTTGTGAATGAAATTGAGCAACAAGGAAAAAAGTCAAAATACTCCTAGCATTCCTGAAGCATGCCAATAAGCAAGAACCCGCAGCTAGGCTAGAATAAGTCTACTCCCACACATGATACTGCAGTACCTGGACCAACACAAGAACAAGAATTCGAGAGGAAGAGTTTTAACTGGTAGTACCCCATAAACTCCCCCTTTTTACTTCCCCTTCTTTCTCCTTTATGTCCTTTCACTTCCCAGCATGAAAAGAAGGAAAGCAAAACAGCAAACTGGAGAATATGATTTCAGTCTAACTGTCAGGACCAGCTTTCCAGGACAATAAATCACCTGGTTATGGATACAGAAACTTCACACATTATTAAAGCTCACTTTAATAGTGAGGGATAAAGATCCATCCTTTCTACAGCAAAATCTCAGCACTGAGGATCCCTCACCAACAGCACCACATTCTGTAAGACCTCTAGGTTTTCTCAGTACGACAGTGACAGTCAGCTCCAGGGATGCCTTTGAAGGACAT
This sequence comes from Phoenicopterus ruber ruber, assembly GCA_009819775.1. Lineage (NCBI taxonomy): Eukaryota > Metazoa > Chordata > Aves > Phoenicopteriformes > Phoenicopteridae > Phoenicopterus > Phoenicopterus ruber. The sequence continues at coordinate 58,739,179 of CM020216.1, forward strand.
TAGCAGCATCAGCCAGGCCCCAGAGCCCAGGGTTTGGAGTAGTGCACACCGAGGCAGAGCGGTTACGCCATCAGTGGCAGAGCTGGAATCACACCCCGGCAGCTGCAGTTTGTCAGAACCCCACTCAAAACACTCAACATCATCTCCAAACTACTGGAGCCCATGCAGTCAAAAAGATCTTCCTCTCTGTTGGGGCAGTAAATATTGTTATCAAAGTAAGTCCCACACCTTTTGGCAAGCTAAAAAAGCAAAAGAAACCTTAGTCCAAATGTAATGCTTTTAAGATCAGTGTTTACTGTGTGTGACCTTGTGTGGTTCTCTGACACGTACTAGCTTGATATACTGGGTCAATATTAGTTCAGAACAGTCTACATTTTATGCCAACTGCTCTTGCATCAATTTTTATCAAGTCAGATGGAGTTGCTGTATCCAAAATCCAAATGTTTTGTTTTATAACTTTCCTGTACAAATTGTTAAAGGCTTTGCACTGTTAAGCATCTGGCAAAAGTTGATTATGCACCATTAAATCTCTTCTTGCACAGGAGCATAAGTGGGTTCAGGGCAGCTATTAACATATGCCAAGGTAAAACAGCATCATCCAGTGAGATCTCCATTTGAGAGAACATCTTAAACATTGAAAAACAAAAAGAAAACACATATCTTTATCTGTTCAATATTATACCTCTTCATTTAACATCTGTGCTGTTATTCTTCCACTTACAGAACTTTCCCATCTTCTTGGGTGAAGACAAAAACGTGCAGCCTGATCCTTTAAAAGAGGAAGTGTTCAGGAAGTCTTGTGCTTGACACAGTAAACACCATCTAGGTGACAGCCAAAGAATGTGTATTTGATTTATACAGGCCAAAGAGTTGCCTCAGAGTATTAAAAAAACACAAGAGTAGTCACATCCCCAGAAATCATTAATGTCAAAGGAAAATACAGCAGGGTGCCTCAAACTTCTTATGAGGTTGCTCAGAACTTAGTCATTAGATTGGCTTAGAATCTAACATTCTTAATATTTACATAAAATATCATGACAGAAACTACAAAAGTTACCTGTCCAGAAAGAGTAAGTACATGCATCTTGTAGCTGTGCCTAATGCATTTTAGCAGCTTCAAGCAAGCAAGGAGCCATCATTATGTGACCAGTCAGCAGAGCAGCAGCGAGGACATAGCTGCTCAGCAGTGGTGCACCAGTTTTTCCTGGAAATAATCTGGTATGGACTAACAAACTATTTACAGACCTGTCCATTTAAATACAGATGACTAGTCACACTCAAGGTGCCACATACACACAGGTACCACCTTCTCCACACCATTAGAGGTTCATAGAGGACACTGAATAATCCCACACCTTTTACAGACTTCAGCATGGAGAAATCACTAGCATCTGTAATGTAATGTTGTGAGTACAGACAGGCAGCACACACAATGCAAACTATAAATATGATTCTGTCTACACAAGTTAATGAAATGTTATGAAATATTAAGTTAAAGGATTTCAATGGATTCCACAGAAGTCATGTCTTCAGCTTCCTTGCCTCCCAAAGGCATGCTAACAAGCGTAAGTAGCCAAATATCAAATCCTCACTAGTAACTCATAGTGTTACACACATGTCATTACTCCCCCTTTTCGCAATGAAAACCAAAGGCTGTTCTTCCCCACACTCACCTCATCCAGGCTGCAGAGGGTAGCTGTGGGAAGAACTAGAAATTTAAAAATAAAGGAAACTGGTTTCTCCTTTATTTCTTGAATTTATGATCAGTCTCAGCAAGCTGAAAGAGGAGAACTGTTCTGTCTCTGAAACTACTCCAAACACTACAGTGTGACCTTTCCAAAAATACTCCAATTTCAGTTTGGAGAAACTGTCTCCATGTTTTGTTTTGTATGTCAGAGTAAAGGCTGATCTTTTACTGCGGAGTTGTATCATTCCTGGAAATGTGAGAACACAGAAATCATAGAGGACTTTCTCTTGCAGCTTTATACCACAGAATAAAAAACATTTAGACTCATGTACATTTTAGTTAATTATACTGTGTTCATCATCATGTTCAAACAATCTGGTGGTAACAGTTTATGACCCATGACACATTTGTTCTATACCATTTCTGTTTACAAGCCACACGGATCCCATCATTGCTACCGGTCCTACACAGAAGGCACTCAGCACCACCAGCCCTGTTCAGTAGCTTACAGTTCAGTCATTTGGCTTTCACGTAGCTCTTTGCTGTGCCCCTCGCCATTGCTGTACCTGCAGACAACGCCTGCTGTACTGACACGTCAGTAAGATAAACTATTCAACAGATCATACTCCTACCCGAGATCCTCAGAGCTACCAGCTTCCCTGCTGACTCAGCCCAAACCAGCCTCCAGAATGGTGGCAGAACAAGAGAGAAAAGCTGCTCCACACCTGGATGTGGTCTTAAAGTAAATGCTTATTCTATTTTGGGAATATTTCTGTTAGCTTTTCCCCACTCTTACGGGCAGGACACTTTTGGGAAAGGAATTAACAATTTCCCTGTCAGCTTCATCCAGAAAATAGCAACTGATTAGCATATCAAAATAAATAACAATGAGAACAGAGCAGCAGGCAGAGTGTAGGTAAGGGAAACAACAATTACAAAGTAATCTTTCATTGTGCCTTTAAAACACATTCTGCGCACGTGCCAAACTTTTAGCATCTTTACCACACATCAGAGTGCAGCCCCTTCACAGTCATGAGAGCAATACCTCAGAATCGCTGACCAGTATTTACAGGACTAATCAAAGTCTAACAAGCCTTGGCAGAACTTCATTTAAGAAATCCACTTATCTTAATATCGACATTTGGCATTGAAGTAAATGTTTATAAAAAGAGAAACTGTTTTATTTGGGCACACACACTATCAATAAATGAACACAAAATACCAACACATACTGTTTGCTTACTGCAAACCTTGCAACAATAAAATCTGTATCACATTCATTTCTAAACCAAGTTTGAAGTCGCACAATGCCTACAGCTTGTAAACATCACCATCATGTGTCTATGAAGAACTGCAGTGCCAGTATCTGCAACCATTTATGTGATGTGATTCACAGATTTTTCTGTTTTGTGTACGTTGGCATATCTTGAGGGCATGCTCAGTCTAGTGTGGTGCCTGTTTTTCATTAAATGGGAAGACTTTTTAAAAAAATAAATATAGCTTTTCATCAGAGCCCTGAGGCATCCATTCATCACCTTATCTTGTCCCAACCAATTTTTGAACAGAGACATATAATAAAGGAGTTCTCATTTTGCCAATTGCATAAAGGATTTAGGGATGGTGAATGAACAGAAGGAAAATCTGATAGACATACTTCCACCTTTTTTTTTAAATATACTAGCAATGTCACCCATTTCATTCTCTCCATCCTGCAGTAACTGGAGTCACTTCATGAATTCAGTGCTCAAGATTCTCACTAGAAACTAAAATATCATTATATAGATAGCAGAAGAGAATCTTTGATACATCTCTAACCCACCTGAACAAAACTAGAACTGCCATTTCCATAAGGTGGAGCTGAAGAACAGCTCTAGAAAGCTCTAGGAAAATAGAAGGTAGTAAATTCTGCTCCAATTATATCAAGCAGTGAATAAAGCATCGGAGACAGGTACTGCTGAAACCAAGTAAGGTTACGCTGCCAAAGCAGCAACCCAAGATAAGCAACCAGGCTGAGAGATGCAAGGAAAATCGTGCAGGACAACTCCACGAGAAAGAGAACAGTGGGGAAGGCTGTGGTGAAGATGGGGAAGGAGGCAAAGCAGACACTGGCCTCAGAGTGCAGGGCAGTCTTCAATGGGGTAAACTGAAGAAATGGAAAGGGAAATGAGAGGGAATGGAAAAATCATAATGAGCATGCGAGAACACACAAAAAAAAATTAAGAGAGCAAACAAGAGGTGGAAACAACAGGAACTTGGCAAAGAGAAATACTTAGCTAAGAGAGCAGAAGATGGACAAAGAGTAACTTGAGAAAACTGAGCAAGGAAGGGAAGAAAACTGAAGAGGAGGTAAAGGCAGGAGAAGAAATAGAAAAAGCCAGTCTTGCCACAGCATACACAAACAGAAATGGCTAAAGAGAAGAACCAGAAGTACCAGATCTGAAGTGCAATGTAAAAAAGAAATCTAAAGAACTACACTAAAAAAAGTGGGAAGAACAGTACATTATCTTCAGCACCAGGTCCACATTATGCCCTTTGGTAAGTCACGGTTCCAAATTCTCAAATTCAGCAACTCTGTGTTGTTTTTCCCTTCTCTCCCACTTACACAGCCTTATCTGCCCTCCCTGCAGCAGAGCATCGTCCTGCACTGGTAACAGCTCCTGTCATCCTCTGCTGGGCAACTCCACTGGGAACTCTGCCACGAAAAAGCCCACACCAGTTGATTCATGCCATTTTTGTAAATCCTGCTGTACTTCCATGTTTACCACTACACACTACACCACTCATCACTTGTAGACTTAGGATAACGAGAACCCTAGTGACTCTCAAAATACTTGCAAACTGAGGTTTCCTGTCATGAGAGTCATCAGTTGGGGCCTGCCTGAATATTGCCATAAAAAAAAAAATCTGTGGGAGAAGTTATTTTTGTTTCAGGTTTGTTTGGCTTCCTTACGGGGAAAAAAAAATTTCTATGGACCACTTCTTATGCATGAGGTTGCTTCAGCAGAATGTCTGTGTTTCAGCTCAAGCTGTGATCTCACCATCTCCTCCAACTTAAAACACTCATACAGACTATTTTTGTAACTCTCACCATCCTAACCAAAACACGTGACATCACTCTTTCTATAGGTGTAAGAGTGCTGTCTCTTTTCCACACACAGTATTGAATTACTTCATTAATCAGACTGAAAGAAACTCTGCAAGTTTGAGAAGCAGGAAGAGTAGGGCTAGAAGTTGGGGTTCAGTATGTTAAATCAACGGTATGTTGGTTTGTCATTAAATTGTCTCCTCACAGGTCTCTCTTGAATGTATTTCTCTGGTTGGGCATTCTCTGTTTATTTCTCCCTAACCTCAGTGCTGTTACTCTATTTTGCTTGTGATTCACCACAGATGTTCTCTTTCCCAAAAAAATGCTCACATGCTCATCTTTTTTTCTTTCTTTTTCTTGTAAGCTTGTCTGCCTTCCCCCGCCCATTTGCTCTTTCTCCTTGGTATCTCATCTACCACTTATTTTTAGCTTTCTTTCAGCTGTTTTACCTTTTACTTATCACCATTTTCAAAACATTTCCCTCTTGCTTTTTTCCATCCAGCTGTCATTTCTCTCATCCTATAGGGAAATCTTCTTTCTTCATCTGCCACCTTCCACCACTCTCCATTTCATTTTCCAACATCCCGCAGCCCAGTCCTCCTAGTCCAGGACTGAGCCATGCCTCTAGCAGGGACTGCAAGGCAGAGGCAGGGGAAGATGAACCAAAGTAGGCAGCAAATATAGCCCTGACCCAAATCCCCCAGGTCAGAACTGGGCTGGTGCCACCACCAGGTGGGAGTCCACTCCCTCTTCTGAAACAGGGGAGCAGCTGCCTGGCTGCAAAGGTACCTGAGCTTGGGAGCCCTTACCACCTTCGCCGTCTTAGGAGAGCAGAGGATCTACCTCCTGCACCCCTCTTACAAGGAGGGACCTACCGTGGGTTTCTCCTCCCTTGTCCTAGTAGAAGGAACATCTACAGCATTAGCCCTACTCTGAGCAAGGCCAGTTTGATCTATGCTGCCGCCTCTGCCAAAATCAGCTACAATACCTGCTGTCTGTTACCAGAGAGGCAACACACCGTGGAGGCAAAAGGCCTAGGCGGGGAGAGCAGCAGGAGCTCAGAGCAGTCTTTCATGGGGACGCAGCCTGCACACCACCCTGCGCTTCCCACTCCTCCACTTCCAGGCAGGGGGGAGCAAGAGCCTAAAGAGATCCTCCCTCCTGTAGGCAGCTAGTGGAAACCACTGCAAATTGTTTTATTGTCCTGACTTCTCTCCTCCTTTTGCAAGGGTGGGTGAGGAAAGGAAAGAGATCTCAGGTTTTTCTGGTGAAGTGAGGTAGTGCGATATGTGGCTTCAGGGTAAAAGCAAAGTCCTCTGGGAAGCAGGACAACAGGCCACACGCACATCAAGGTACCATCTTAAACATGTATGTCAAACACCCCTCTGTATGTCAAACTCTTCCTAAACAAAGAAGATTAAGTGTGGGCACTGTTGGATATATAATCCTCCCTTTACAGATGAAAGTAACATGCCCTGAAAGAATAAAGACCCAAGTTACACAGCAAGTTGATCAACCTCAGATTGCAACTGCTTTGGTCCCCAGAATTGCTCCCTACAAAACAAAGCTGCCTCATTTAAACCATAAGAGACAGCTTAATATTTAACAGTGATTTCTTTAAGAAGATCTGGCTAGTGTTAGAGTTCCTTTTATTGCTCAGAAGCAATTAAGGAACAGCATTTACAGGCTCTGTAAAGCTGTGCTCAGTGACTGAAAGGCCGAGCGGAGGTGATTACAGCCAGAGCAAATCACAATTGCTTTTAAAAAATTTAAGAATCCCACCTAGTTTGGATTGGAAGGGACCTTTCAAGCCCATCTAGTCCAACCCCCCCACAATAAGCAGGGACATATTCAACCAGATCAGGTTGCTCAGAGCCCTGTCCAGCCTGACCTTGAATGTTTCCAGGGATGGGGCATCTACCACCTCTCTGGGCAACCTGTTCCAGTGTTCCACCACCCTCATTGTAAAAAATGTCCTCCTTATATCTAGTCTAAATCTCCCCTCTTTTAGTTTAATTACCCCTTGTCCTTTCACAACAGGACCTGCTAAAAAGTCTGTCCCCATCTTTCTTATAAGCCCTCTTTAAGTACTGAAAGGCTGCAGTAAGGTCTCCCCAAAGCCTTCTCTTCTCCAGGCTAAACAACCCCAACTCTCAGCCTGTCTTCATAGGAGAGGTGCTCCATCCCTCTGATCATTTTTGTGGCCCTCCTCTGGACCTGCTCCAACAGGTCCATGTCCTTCTTGTGTTGGGGGCTCCAGAGCTGGATGCAATACTCCAGGTGGGGTCTCACCAGGGTGGAGAGGGGCAGAATCACCTCCCTCGACCTGCTGGCCACACTTCTTTTGATGCAGCCCAGGATACGGTTGGCCTTCTGGGCTGCAAGCGCACATTGCCGGCTCACGTCCGGCTTTCCATCCACCAGTACCCCCAAGTCCTTCTCAGCAGGACCGCTCTCAATTCCTTCATCCCCCAGCCTGTATGGATACCAGGGGTTGCCCTGACCCAGGTGCAAGACCCTGCACTTGGCCTTGTTGAACCTCATGAGGTTCACCTGGGCCCACTTATCAAGCTTGTCTAGGTCCCTCTGGATGGCATCCTGTTCCTCAGGCACATCAACCACACCACTCAGATTGGTGTTGTCCGCAAACTTGCTTAGGGCGCACTCAATCCCACTGTCTATGTCATTGATGAAGACATTAAACAGTACCGGTCCCAATAGGGACCCCTGAGGGACACCACTTGTCGCTGATCTCCATCTGGACATTGAGCCGTTGACCACTACCCCCAGATGTGACCATCCAACCAATTCCTCATCCATCAAACAGTCCACCCATCAAATCCATACCTCTCCAATTTAGAGAGAAGGATGTTGTGGGGGACCATGTCAAAGGCCTTACAGAAGTCCAGATAAATGACATCTGTAGCTCTTCCCTTGTCCACTGATGTAGTCACTCCATCATAGAAGGCCATTAGGTTGGTCAGGCAGGACTTGCCCTTGGTGATGCCATGCTGGCTGTCTCAAATCGCCTCCCTGTCCTCCATGTGCCTTAGCATAGCTTCTAGGAGGATCTGTTCCATGATCTTCCCAGAGGTGAGGCTGACAGGTAGTTCCCAGGGTCCTCCTTTCTACCCTTTTTAAAAACGGGTGCAATGTTTCCCTTTTTGCAGTCACCAGGGCCTTCACCTAACTGCCATGACTTTTCAAATATCGTGGAGAGTGGCTTGGCAACTACATCAGCCAATTCTCCTCAAGACTCTGGGATGCATCTTTTCAGGTCCCATAGACTATGTATGTTCAGGTTCCTCGGTAGTCACGACCTGATCTTTTCTTACAGTGTAAGGACTTTGCTCCCCCAGTCCCTGTCTTGCAGTCCACTCGAGGTGTGGGAAGACAGGTTGCCAGTGAAGACTGAGGCAAAATGTGTTGAGTACTTCAGCTTTCTCCTCATCTGTTGTTATCAGTTTGCTAGTCTTGCTCCTCAGGGGTGTATACTTTCTTTGACCTTCCTTTTCCGGCTGACACACCTGTAGAAGCCCTTCTGTTATTCTTTGCATCCCTTGCCAAGTTCAGGTCCAGCCGCGCCTTGGCCTTCCTGACCCCATCCCTACACAACTGGGCAGCTTCCCTACACTCTTCCAGGATACCTGTCCCTGCTTCCACTGCCTGTGTATTTCCTTCTTGCCCTTTAGTTTGAGCAGGTCTGACTCATCCATGCCGGTCCCTTGCCTTTCTTGCCCGATTTCTTACACCCAGGGATGGAGAGCTCTTGCGCTCTATGGAAAGTGTCCTTAAAGATCTGCCAGCTCTGTTCTGCTCCCTTGTCCCTGAGGGCAGTTTCTCAAGGGGGTCTTACTGACTAACTCCTTGAACAGCTAGAATTTTGCTTTCCTAAAATTCAGGGTCCTGACTTTACTCTTCGCCTGACCCATATCCCTCAGGACTGCAAACTCCACCAGTGCATGATCACTGCAGCCCAGGCTGCCTCCAATCTTGACATCACCAATTAGCTCACTTGGCATTGGTGACCAACAGGTCCAGTATCACATCCCCTCTGGTATGGCTGTCTATTACCCGGCTTAAGAAGTTATCCTCCACACACTCAGGAGTCTCCTAGATTGCCTATAGCTAGCCATGTTACTTTCCAGCAGATGTCAGGGTGGTTGAAGTCCCCCACCAGGACAAGAGCCTGCGCGTGCGATGCCTCCTGTAGCTGGAGTAAGAAGGCTTTGTCAATAGGCTGCCTCTTGATCGGGAGGCCTGTAGTAGACACCAACCACAAGGTTCCCTTTGTTGCCTTGGTCTCCAATTCTTACCCATAAGCTTTCAACCTGCTCATGGCTATTCTTCAGAGACAACTCTTCACACTCTATCCATTTCTTGATGTACAGGGCAACACCTTCACCTCTCCCTCCTTGCCTGTCCCTTCTGAACAGCCTGGAGCTATTGGTAGCCACACTCCAGTCATGGGATTCATCCTCCAAGTTTCAGTAATGGCAACTACGTCATAGCTTTCTAGCAAGCACGGTGGCTTCCAGCTCCTCCTGTTGGTTGCCCATGCTGCATGCATTGGTGTAGAGGCACTTCAGCTGGGCTGTCGGCCATGTCACCTTCTTAGAGGAATATCCTTAATTCCTTTGAGTTATTTCACTGGTGTCTTCCTCTTGGCTCCTATTACCTCAGGAGCTCCTGGCTCACCTCCGTAAGACTTCAGGTGTGCTGCAGTATAGCCAGCACGTCTCAGAGCAACAAGTTGAGGGTCCTCACTAGCCCTCAGCTGTTGGCCTGAGGGAAGGTCCTGGGGAAGGTCTCAGAAAGCACTTCCAAAGGGCACACCACAACAAACTGCTATGAGCTAAACATTGAAAACTTGTTTCCACTCTCACTGAAAACCAATGTAAACCAAGAGGAGCCATTCAGTGAGCAACAGAAAGATAAAACTGACCCAAGCATCTGAAGGAGTATAGCCCTGGGAAAGAAGTTTCCCCCTTGCCTGGGCTGGCTTGCGATTAATGAGCATCATTATGTTCTTGTTGCTGACTTGTGACTTCACTGACTTATCTCATGAAGTTTTCATGAGCAAAAAATCACGCCGCTGTATAATAAAGCCTTCCTAGGGCATGCTATCACTTATTTAGATGCTAAGTCAATCTTAGCTAGTCTGCTAATGCCAGTAGCTCCCTATTGGCCTCCAAGCTGACCTCTCCTGTGTTCCAGCACAATGGCTCTTATCATACCTTGATATAATAGCACTGCCTGCTTAATTTCGACTGCTTGCTGTTTTGTTTTCAGGTCTGGAGACCGACTCCTTGTTATAAAACTAAGAAAATATCATTAAAAATGCTTTGTCACTGACAAATGGGAGCTGTAGCCACACTGTAATAAGCCAGACGGAAGAAGTTCAGTCCACGCTTCCCAGTAAAATTCTCAGAGAAATGGAGCAAGAAACACCACCTCCTCCTCACAGAGCTGCGGAGCACAGATTCTTCCAAAATGTCAAGACTCATCAGGAAAGAATAAAATCTGAAGCCTACACAGCAATGGGCTGTTCAGCCTGTTCGTTCTGTACAAAAGTGATTCTTTCGGGGGACAAATAGTCCACATATAGAATATCCAGGGACTTGTTTTTCCTGGTGCTCGGTGAATTCCTGCAGAACTGAAGAGACTGGCAGAAAATCAGGAAATATTTATACTAGCTTCCTGCTAAACACAAAACTGAAACACCTGGCATTATTTCAGTTTTAACTTGCCTGTGTAATATAATGATACCTTGACATCAACTGAACATGGCTGGCACAGTTTTCCAAAATGGAATACTTAACTCCACCATCCCCACAGGAGGTATCCTTGCATGTTTTGGGTTCTGTTACACACAAAGTATCATGATGCAATTTGCCTTTTGATTTCAAACATTCATCTTGGTTTGCATTTGCACAGTACCATCCGCCTGCAGCAAATAGTTTGAGGCAGTTGGGAAGAGAACGTTATGTTCAGGATAAGAGCCTAACAGATGAAGTTTGAGAAGGTGTCAAAGTGTTGATTATCAAGTCCCCTTGGGTTTTGGTGGGGTTTTTTCCCCTGTGTTAGAAAAGGAGATAAAGATAAACACATGATGAGTATTATTTCCAGTGCAGTGGCCATTGCCAGGTTTGAAGAGAAGGATCATCAGGCTGGTGCACTGACGCAGCTCTGTTTGTGCTGCAGAAAACTCACTGATTTCTGTGGAAGCAGAGTTTAGACAACACAAAGTATAAACCCACGCTAAATGCCTGCCAATCACGAATACTAGACAATCTCCCTTGCTTCTCTCATCCTCACAGTCCAAATCTGTGCCCTGGACTTCACTGCAAGCAGACCCTACCCCTTAATCCCACATTGCCTTTCTGTGACAGACTGACTCCTGACCTCCTTTATTACCATATTCCTTACAAAAATTAAAAGGATACACAAGAGACACAGCTGAAGTAAAGCCTTACGTCAAGGAAGATCATTCCTATATTGTGAAGTCTAAGGTTTTGTGGAAATGCAGTTTAACTCAGTCTAACGTTACAATATCCCTATCATTACGGCTTTTATCAAGCCACACAAAATCAAAGTAGTGAAAAAAAAAATCCAGAAAGATCAAGAAATCAACAAGAAAAATCTGACAAATATTAACAATCATACTTTAAATGAAATACAACTTCTGTGAAGCAAGCATTAATGTTGGACCAAACTGTGATCCATTACACCAGAGGAAACCAACTTCAGCTCATTACAATGGGACATTAGCAAGAATGAAATTTACTTTCTATGTTTCAGAACAAAATTTGATTTTTACGCTTCTTTATTCAAAAGGTACTAAATCTCTTTTTTTTTTTTCAACGTTTGTAAGTAACTAAACTGATTATTTAAGCCCTCAACCTGTGAACAGTCTATGCATACATTTAGATTTGCACACTTAAATAACCCAATTCCTAGTAGCAGGTGTGTGCACTTCAGGACACACCTTGAATGTTATTGTATTTTGGTTACAAACCAAAACCCAAGTAATCTATGTGACTGTACAATGCAGCTCTATCTACTGGTTGAGAATCACTGTAGTCAATGGAAATAGAAGTCCAGATCTCCAATAATATCACAAGTTTGCTCAGCAAAGGATCTTACCTCGAGACAGCTAAAATTGTTGTTTTCTACTCAGAAACATAGGACAAATGGGGAAAGGGACCAATCCTGGACATTAACTACATTCAGTCACCCAAGAACTACACTTCTCTACTAGCAGTCTACTAGAAATGTAACCAAGTCAGGTTACCAGTAATGTAAAGCACAGATCAGCTCTTCAAACAGTAAATAAAGTATTTCCTTACAACTCTGATAGGAAGGAAGAAAAAAGGGGGGGGGAGAAGAAAAGAGGAGAGGAGAAGAGAGCCTGTATATGTGTGTGTAAGGAACATGGGCTCAATATACAACAGCACTAAATATTTTATCTTCCAACCAAGTTGCTACAAAAGTGTCCTGATTAACATTTCATTGCAAAAGATGCACCACTATACTAAAGGCCTTAAAAATCTACATTTAAATGGAATACAAAAAAAAGTGTTATACAAAAGCATCCTCTAGGCATTCCCTTTTAAAAGCAGTAGGTTAAAGGTTTGATTTATATAGACTTTAAAGAGGTTATACATTGCCTTTGTCACATCACAATTTAACTGTGTAGTTTCACCTCAGCTTCACAGTTATGAACTGGATGAAGACAATACCATTTCTGAAGTGCAAATCCAGATTTTTTTTTATTTTTTATTTTTTTGTCTGTTAAAAATTCTCTTTGGTACATATAAATGCTAACATCTAGCCTTTGAGGTGTTCCTTTTTTTTTTTTTTTAACCTATTTCCCTGAAAAACTAACATATGCTACAGGTTTTAATTTTATTTTACACTAAACAGCACATGAAAGTGCTTGTTGGAATATTTATTAGATTCATCTGTTACCCTTTTGTTACATGATCAGCAAAGAAGAAAAAAATACACTCACAGTTATGCAAAAGAGCATGGCTGGTGTACCATGACTGCAATATGGACTGCTTAATCTTTAATGGACCCTACGCTACAAATGAAAAATCTTTGGCTCTACTACATTTCAGCGTGTTACATGTTTGCACAAGCCACGCTGTTTGAATTAACTAAGCTCTCTGCTGTGCATCACCTATAGACTAATAATTCTCACTCCGTGCAAAATCCAGCTAAGCTAAATGCAAGCACTAAAGACTAAATTCAACACTTTCGAATCAGTTGTTCCACAGCAAAACACAGCACAGAAGGGGCTCGCGCAGCAGCCAGCCTCCGTGGGATGTCAAAGCATTCAAACTGGGGGCCCATCTTCTCATCTAACCCCCAGTGTTTACACAAGGAACTGGTGAGAGATACTAAGCAAAGACATCAAGCCACAGGAGAGCAGCCAACACTTAATAAACGCAAAACACATCACAACCTAAATATGTTAGCCTAAATGTTGAATGACTCCTAATTATTTATAATCAGCAGTCATTAAGAGTCATGTTTTTCCCCACTGATTCCTTCAGTAGAGAGGAGGCAAACGTGAAAGGTAGGCTAGCATCCTTCCTGTGGGCCAATCGCTCCTGTTGTCGTAGGGACTCAGCCAAAGCCCATTAGGAAGGTACTGACCTCAATACACTGTGGATCAGGCCCTAAACTCCACAGAAGCCCCCAGCTTCCAAGGAGGTTATGCTCAACCTGGCTTTATAGGCAGAGGGAGAAGACATGGGCAGCCTCACACTACAGCCTCTTTCCCAGAAGACTTTTAAGCTTCCCACAAAGTGCAGTCAGAGGTCAAGTACTGCATAACCACCAGCTTACCTCCCACAGACTTGCAAAGTGGTGGCCACAATCTGCAGAAAACGAGGGAGGGAGGAGTAATGCATTTATGCACAAACACAAACACATGGCAGGTGTGCCCAGCACCAATGTGCCACTGCAGCGACACATGTGCACCTGCAGATTGCCGGCTCCCGCCTTTGACAGAGAACCTTTCTGCATAAATGCTGCACAGTTGGTTTCCCTGGAAGGTAATGGTGATCTGATACAAAAAAAAAAACCCAACATTTTTAAAGCTTCTTCAGTATTCAGAGAAAACTGTATTGGAACTGTCTTATACACATCTACCTCATGTCAGACCTTTGTTATCTTCAGTGAAGCCCACCGCTTTTCTGCTGGGAGGGAGTCCTAACCAGACCGAATGTAGTCTATATGTAAAGGCTACTAATTAAAACAGCTCCAGAAGTCGTCAACCGAATTCTCTCCCCAACAAAATAAAACTTCTAACCAAAAGTTCAGTGATGCCAACTGGCATATACCTTCCTTGATGGTGTTGAAGATCCTAAAGGAGAAAACACTTACAAGCTGTTTGTGAAACATTAGAGAGCCACTGCGCAACATTTTGTAATAGATGATCTGGAAAGTTGTACAGAGTTGCTATGTTTCCAGCTACTTACCACAAGCTCATAATGACAACACTTCTAAAACTAAGGGAATCTGCACCGTAGGATGCCTTGATGACATAGCAAATACTCTTTCACTGATGCAGCTCTGAGACACACTCTGTCATTTACTTACTGAGAAGTAAATATTGACTAACAGCAACTCCCAGAGCATATGCAAAAGCCTATGACGATCCTTCCACCAGTGCAGACTCATGCGTTCAGATGACACCTGCCACTTTATTCTAGCTGCGCTCAACCTTGTAAATCACGAGAGAGAAATCTCCTTTTACATCTGCGATGAAAAGAAGCAAGAGATTCTCCTCTAATTTCATCCACCTATAACTCTATCCTTAATGGGCATTTTACATACACACCAGGTCCCACCAAAGACATACATATAATGATTCCAGGGTAGCAGCCTGTGTAAGTAACACCCAGTCAGCATCCAAAGGACATTTTACGTGTATGTTGGATCTGGATTTTTAGGTCAGGTCCTTATCTTCAGCAATCCACTGTTTCAAGTTAATTTTACATTAAAGGCTGGATTAGTGCAGCTTGGAAAGCACAACACAATGAAATCTCCTCCACCCAGCTGAGCGGTTTCAGGCAGGACGAAGGGACTTCTCAAGAGAGGGAATGGACCCTACCAGTTAGGGAGGACAGCAAGGAATTAAGATAACGTACGTGATTGCTATACAACCCCACAGGTGACCTGTGTCACCTCAGCTCAGTGACCACTGTCATTATCCAACCCACTTCCCAGACTCCTCTCACACTGCCCTCAACAGATCCGCTCCACTGAAGGTCTCCTTAATCTGTCAGGAGAGCATCTCTTTTGCTCTGCATGAGAGAACTTTCAAGCTAACCGTCTCTATGGATCATAAATACCCTAACAACAGATTATTTTTTACTCTGAAATGTGCCATAAGATATATTGTCCTTGTCACCTCCAAGCCTCAGAGGAGTCCTCAGAGCATTCCAGCCCTCAACAAGCACTTAAAATGCAAATAACTAGCATCATCAGACTTGTACCCAGTTGCAGGGTTTATTGCCAAGCTGACAGCAACTCTTGACATAAAATTAGGCCCACAGATAATGAAGCTAGATTGCTACCTACTGGTACAGACTTTTGAGAGCATGACTTCATGGTTCTGCATTAAGTAACCCAAGCAGAAGCATGCAGTGGTAAACTGGAGCGCGTGTAGGTGCACCCAACATGTGCTCGTTTGCAGGCTCCAGTGAGGAATTTGCCACGTGCTTTTCATAAGAGAAAGGTCTGCCTCCACAAGCAGATGTTTCCCAGTGCTACCACCATGACAAAGACAAGAAGGTCCAGCCTGCAGTGCTTACAGATTCACAGCCCTCTCATCTGCCCCAACGGTGAATTACAGTATGGGTCTCAAAAGTGTGAAACTCTCAGGCATTTCCTTCTGACATGAACAGCTATCCAACAGAGGTAAGGACAAGACCTCAAATCCCATCTTAACTGTAGCACAGCCAAGAGCTGAACGACATCTGCAGAGATAAAATACCAGCATATAAACAAGCTGTGATGGCTTGTGTTCTTGAAACCCAACAAGAAAGGCAGTCTAATAAGGGAGTCACTTACACATCCTTAATTATGCTGGCTCTACAACAAGTTTAACTATCATTAGGCAATTCCAAAAACATGGGCAATTGCAAATAATTTATAACTCAAACCATAACTGCTTATCGTGAGTAATGTACATTGCATGTTATTTTCAGATGATAGTAAGCAGAGAGGGGTAGCACCCTGATTTGGCAAAGGTCCCTAATGACTGTCTTTCGTTAACCCCAGAAAGGAGAGAGAGAGACAGTCATCATCATCACCACCACCACCACTTGTCTACTTCTGGCATCCCAGAGCTAAAGGGAACATAGGGATACTCATCGTGACATAACATGTTACAAAATAGTATTCCCCAGGGGACACAGGCAAGCTTATATAAGCAGCCAGTGAAACTGGGCAACTTTCCAGCGAATTTATCCAACTGCCTGCAGTCTCCCATTTCAGGTAGCTGAAATGCTGAGCGATGAATAAAGTCATTTGATCCACATCCCATGCATTTTAATAAAGAATGGGAAAGAACAGGCACCTATTACTGTTTGCTAATTTTTATTTCCTAAAACACCAAAATGTAAAACATCCTCCTCTTTTCCCCTGCCTTCACGGCCCATTTTAGTTTTAAAGCACTCACAGGCATCTCCAGCACTGAAACAAAAGAAATATGTGTTTACGAATAGAAGCCTTCTGAGTGTTTTTAAAAAACAAAAATGTTGTACCAGATAACAATTTTTTTTTAAAAAAAAGGCAAAACAAAAAAAAAAAAGTTTAAACGAAAGCACTGTAAACTCTAAGTGGAATCTCCTTTCCCTTTCCAGCTACTTCCATCTCTCCCTTTCAGTTCCATTCCTCGAAATAAATTGGGATCACTGGGATCACATGGGCCAACTTCACACTTTTTGCTGACCTCTTAAGAGACAGTTTAGACTGGATGGACCTATCTAGGAGAAGGGAACAGATAAAGGAGCAATGTTACCATGTTTGTTTGCAACATCTGCACATTTTTATTTTTATGTCTCACTTTTCAGGCTGGAAACTGATTCCGCTTGACCTCCAGAACGAGCGAAAGAGAAGTCTACAACCTGAAGGGACAGAAATCTGGGAAACAGATTTTCAGTGAGATCATTTCGTACCTCTTCATGGCTTGTGTTTACTTTAGTTAACATCCACCTAACTTCAAGGACTCTTTACATTTTGCGGAAGAATTAACTGTTGCTAAGTTCTGAACACTCTCCCTTTCAATTACAGCTTGATAGCCTGAGATATACACACTGCTGCCCTCTGCAACTGCTCCAGCAGAACCAAGGAAAAGCAATTTCACTGCTCTCTTTATTGCTAAAACAAAATATAAGCCAAACAAAATAAAGGATTTTCCTTAGATTCCTCTAAATTTCTCATTGTTTAAGTACGTTCCACATTAAAATAAGTTTAATCCTGCAAGACAGGGGGCTCTTACAACCAGACTGCCAAGGATTTGGTTTCCACAGCAGCCAAGATTCCTGGAAATCCAGAAGCATCTGTACAAGGCAATACTGCATACGGCCAGACCACGCCTGAGACCTGCAGATACAAGGGATGCCCGTCACATCCCTGCTGAGCACATGCTCAAGGCACAGAGGCCTGGCCAGTAAGTCTGACTTATCTGGGACTGCAAAAAGCCAGCCGTCAACACTGTGCCCACGTCCTGCTCTGTTCTTGCATTGGGCTGAGGTTCTGCCTTCACTTCCCAAAGAGCCTACGCATCTCGGAGGGTGAGCGATGTAAATCCAACACAGTATGCCTGGCCAAATGCAAACACAAAGCAGCAGCCTAAATTATGTTCAGACACTCAAATAAAAAACTGTTGCTCTCCGTTTGTGTCTAACATTTATGTCTAAAGGTAACATTTTTCCCCATAATTAAGGCATCTGAAATACAATGTTTTTCTGAGATTCACCTATTACGAAAATTCATGTTAAGTTATTCTGTATCACTACTCCGTCCCTACAGACACGCTCTTACACCTCTGCAGTTAAAGTACTGGTCCCATGAACGACAATGACTTCTGTCTAACAATGCTAAAATACTGATTTTTGACAGGTTCTCAGTCCAACTATGACAACCAAAAATTCACCTGAAATCTGTTTATATGAGAGCACCATAGAGGAGCACAGAGCTCTTCCTTTCTTTCTTTCCTTCCTTCCTTCCCTTCTTCCTTTTCTTCCTTCCTTTTCCTTTAGGTCCTGCCTTTCTTCTTTTCTTTCACTCTTTCTCTCTCTCTCCTTCTCCTGTAAATACCTGGTGGAATTTTTGATATCTTTGCTCAAGGTTCTTATTCACTTATAGATATAATTATATTTTTTTAAGAGTAGGCTTATTTTAGCATCTGTTTTAAGCTTTGAAGATAAATGTATCAATAAATCACAGTCCCTTGAAATATTTTTATTACTTGAGATATTTTGGTATCCTTCCTACTGAGGTTATTTCTCAGAGAAAAAAAATAATTTTGTGGTGTGAAGGGAAACATATGCAAGGCTTTAATTACGATTTAAGTTAGATGGCTGAAGAAAAAGGTCTTTGGGAATTTAAATAGCAAAACCAACCTACCTCCCCTTATCCTCTGAACAATCAAAAGAAAGTGTTCAAAGCTGAGAACAGGACTTTTAAATTGTGTCCACTCTTATATATGCAACATTAACTTCTATTATGTCAGCAAACAAAATGGTGTCTTGGAACAGGTATTTTAAGCTCAGGAATACTGTCAGAAGAAGATGCTGATGCACATCCAATTGAAAATACTAAATAAAACCTACCATAAATATTTTTCCTTGACCAATACTTAGAAAATATGGCACTGACTTAGATTGGGATTAATGTTGGGAATGAAGTTGGGAGAAATCCCTTGAGGGATTCCAGATCCATGCTTTTTTGGCAGAGGCACCGTGATCCTGTACCCATCCTGGTGTTGGAAAGATGCCAATGTCCATTCACTCTAACTCTTCAGTCAAGAGTCTCTGAAGGTAAGAAATAATTCATCATACACACATGCAGAAAAGGACGTTTAAAATAATGTTCAGGTAACAGCTTTGAAGTTTGGCATTTCTCTAAACGAAACTGTGCTGTTTTCAGTTTTGCTTTCCAGTGAGAGGTGTGATCCATCATGAAGGCACTGAAAACGTCTGTAAAAAACAGAAGAGTTTTATAGCAGTTTGTGGCTGAATATTTAAATATCAATTAAGCTAAAAGGATTCCCATGCTGCTCCCATGGAAGTCAATGGGAGTTGTGCCACTGGCTTCATGATAGCAGCAAAGTTTGTATCTTACCAAATCCCTGAAACCTGGAGTAGTTCAAACTACCAAGGAGTCACTCTAATTATTACAACTGCATGGGAACTAAGTCATAATTTTTTTTTTCTTTTTTTCTGATCATACAGAAGAGCCTTCAAATAGGACATTTGCAAAAGCAAGCACATTTCCACGATTAGATCCTGAGATAGCTTCATGAGAAGCTATCTCAAGTTTCAGAGATGAAGGTCCTAATTCAGTAATCAAGGGTGTCAGAAGCCCAGATGTCTCACTGAAGGGAACCAACTAAAAAACAATGGCTTGAGTAAGGAGACTGGAAAGTGACACGTAAGACTAAGTATTTAAAGCCTGGACTCGTTAAAGGTGCTAAAAATCCTTTCAGTATTTCAGTGAGTTGTGGACTGGGGCCTTAAATGAAATAAAGCTCAGTCTTACCACTAAAGAACAATAGGAAATTATGACTACGAGCCCACCTTACCGCGCACCTTTTACGGGGTTAATTTTGTCTCACCCCTGCCTCACTGTGGATCCTGCAAGTGCACTCCCCGTTGTGAGCCCTAGCCCCAGGCAGGGTGGATGTCCCCCGACCTGCAGGGAGCAGGCAGCTCTGCCTCCTCAGGGCAGCCCCTCAAACGCAAAGCGCGCGCGCGCTGCATGGGGACGCTGCCCCTAACACACACAAGCAGCAGGCTGGACTACAGGCAACCTAAGTGAAACAATTGAGGTGGGGAAGCCAAGCCTCCCCTCTCCCGACCGGCAGCCACCGTCCCCACCGAGGCTGGGGAAGCCGCGGCTTCCTGGGCACTTCCAATGGGAAAATCTGTGGAGCTGAGAGGGAAACATCCCAGGCAGCACAGCCACCTCCTGCGTCTGCTCTGCACAGCTACGCCTTGCGGTCAGCCCTGAAACCAGCCCAGGGTTAAGGGCTTAATCATCACGGGTGCTGAGCACCCCGGAGAGCCTCCAACAACTCGCGGGGTCCAGCCTCCGCCTTCCTCCTCTCCAGCAGAAATACAAATTTGAAAATAAAAGCAGGAAGACAGTTTACGAGGAGCGTTTTATCTGAGTTAAAGTTGGCGCAGGCTGTAAACTCCCACAGGACATCTAGGTTTACACACTTCGGATGAAACTGTAAATTGAATATTAAACACACATTTTTATCAAATCATATTTCTCCCAGAGAAGGCTGAGGACTGCCTGTTTATTTCTTTAATCTGATTCGCTATGTTTACGAGTGGTAGGAAAGCTGGTTATATCAGCCGCTCCATCTTTTTAGTTCTATTCGAATGACTTGGGTTTGTTTTTCTAACACCGCTAAGAAAACTATAATGCAAAAAAAAAAAAATCTATAATCTGTGAAAAGGCACTCTGAAATCCATCAACCAAGTTGTATCCATAATTGCTTCCCTGGCTTATCAAAAAAAGGCTCATTTGCATTATCTGTTATCTTTAGATACCCATCCTGGTCTATAAACAGAGTTATCAATCCCGTTCAGAGGCCAGTCCACAAATTGAAGTTTTCTATAGAGGGAATTAGCTATAAACAAGCCCGAGGCAATTTTCTTTGACAGCCAATGGTAAACCATAGGAAGTAACTTTAATAGTGATTTACAGTTCTTCTCTGGTTTCCATCCAACTTTTCCTTCTTGTGCTTCTGTTCCATCCAAAAAGGAATTTTTCAGATGTTCTAATTTCCCATTCAAGATGCAATCAATCCCAACTCTAGGTGTGTCTAATCCAATTTTTACGGTATGTTCATGGGCCAGCACCAGAGAAAAAGAACTCTCTTTTTATTTTCTTTCAATTGCCTCTGCTGCAATCACAAGACTTGTCATCTCCTGGTGTGAAATGCACAACAGTAGAAGAGAGAGCGAAGGAGATTTGAGAGAGAGAGAGAGAGAAATGAGCCAATCTACAGAAAAAGAAAGGGGAAAAAAGATACATGAAAATAACATTAACATTTTTGAATTATCCTACATACTGAACGCTTCCATTTACGAGAATAATTAATTAACTCAAGATTTTTAAAGCCTATGCAGACTTTTTAAGTTCCTCATTTAAATCACAATATGCTGTTAGAAGTGGGATATTTAGGAATGGACTCCAGCTTCACACCACCCATCTTCCTCATCTACACCGCAGCGAAGTCAGATTCAAGTCCTGCACTGCTTGCTCACGCACATCACCCTTACGTACACAAGTAAACCCTATTGCCCGGCCTCCCACACCACCGAGAGTCAGAGGACTGCTCCTCCTTTATGAACGAAAGATCTTTTCTCTTAACAGCTTCACATACATTCTGGCTAACTCTGAACTTCCAAGAGACGTACATTTAAAATATTTATTTTTCAATCTCTAATTAAAAAATATCTCGAAGCCACTGACACACTCACTGGATCTTAACGCGCATCACAGGCACAGCAAAGAAATAACAAGCAGGGGCACGGTTCCTCTCTGGGTGAACTACAGCAAATGAAGATAAAGCAGCCGAAAACCCACTGACGACCGAGACCTACGTGGATTCAAATCTATGAGAGCAGCTGCAGAAGAACAGAGGAGAATTACACCCAAGAGTTTAGCAATTAACAAATATCCCCTGTATCAACACAGACCAATAAAATTGTTTCCTTTTACATTGAAGAAAAATACATTTATAACTCAGACCATGAAGCCTGTACACTCTCCTATTCCTTTTCTCTATATATGCATATACTTGGGGGGCACGTATATATATATACAAATATATACGTGCGTGGGTTGTTTTTCCCCTGATTGAAAGCTACCCTAATGGGTAGGCACTAATGGATTTGAAGTGATAAGGCAGACATGCAAAATGCTCCAGAACTTCTGTTCCTAATCAATCACCAGAGATCAGTGACATCATTCAAGCCTTTGATCAGAGCTCCCCTTTCAAGCTTAAAAAGGGGGATAGATTGACCCACACCAGCGGAGGGACTGAAGAAACACCTAGGATACAATTCACAGTGAAATATGAGAAGTCACCGGCATCCCTCTTCAGAAAAACTATCCCTTCCCACCTTCCTCAAGGAATACAGCGCGCATTCCAGAGCAACCAAGCACAAACAACAGATTTATCTCTTTCCCCAATAATTAGAAAACAGCCAGGGAAACAACACATCACCAAAACCTTTCAGGTTTTATTTTTGAAGCCTGCGCACGCATTTTATCCTGAACAGGCAGTTTATTACATTTGCTTGCGTTGAAAAATCTTCAAGTCCATTAGTACAATTAAAAAAAAAAAAAAAAAGAAGAAGAAGAAACTTATTTTTCCAAAAAGCCTGAGCAGCTTTAACAACTAAAGGCTGATGCCCATTTTTTGAAGAACAAGTATTTTGCAGGAGAACCAGCATCACGGGAAGCATTCGCTACACTTAGCACCGGCCTTTGTCCACGTCAGGGCATTCAGAGAGTTCAGATCACTAATCCCACTTCAGCTAAAATTGAGCTCCATTGTTTCTCAGTTCATCTGAGTTTCCATGGCACTTACTAGGACTTAAGTGTTATTTACTTAGTGCAGTTTGTTAAAAACAAAAAACAATAACTAAGTCTTAACATGAGCATCGGGTTTGCTTTTCCCCCCCGCCTTTTTACTTTCAATAAGCTCAAGATGCAGTCAGCATTTTACAGTCTCAGAGACTTCTTCCGTCTAAAAATCTTCAAGAAAAGCAAAGTTGAAAATAGACCTGAAAACATTCACTTCATTGTTTTGGCTTGGTTTTCCCCCATCTGTATTTTTAAAAAATCTAATTGAGCTTCCTGAACAGCAGCAAAAATGTAGTTTATTATCTCCCTCATCAGGTGATCAATGATTTCATTAATAAGACAGATAACAAAACTGTCATATCATCGACACAGTTATGAAAGATGATCCTGGCTTCTTGCTCCATTTTCCAAGGTCTGGGATTCTCTGTGGCAGCTCTGAGTCCATTCAATATTTTCCACAGACAGAGAAAAGTGAAAATCCATTTTGAAACCAATTTCAATTAGGATCCAGAAGCTGTTATCACAGGTGTCGCAGAATGGGCCCGTAAGTGGAAATGTCGCCTATCCATTCTGAAATGAAACCTTATCAGGGGCTACGAAGATGGCTGAGGACAGCCTATCTGTAAATTACTTTTCGTCCTGTGTTAACTCAACCCTAGTTCTGTCATATGGAATTCTTTCCAGCCCCTCGTAATAATCTAATGACTAACTAGGCGCTGCACCAAAACGGCTTTTATTCTGCTCGGGCTTCCCCCGCCGAACGGGGCTGCAAATGCAAATAACCGGAGACGGCCAGGCGAGCCAGCGTATTTAGTAATATCATTTAAAGCTCTCATAGTTTATTACGGGGAAGTAACGGGCTTGCATTCTGAAGCCTGTCTCCACCCATTGCATTCCTGGTGATTTTTCAATTGCAAACTCCAAGGCCCAGTTATTTCATTAATTCAGCACCCAAGTAGTGAGGCTTTTCTCTCACGTCTTTCAGTCTCCTTTTAGCAAATTATCCCATGACGGAGGATTTATTCAGTCAAAGACCTCGGACTTTGAGAGGCAACAAAAGAATCAAGAGACTTTCTGGTCCACCTGCCTGGCGAATGATGAGGCAGGGTAAAGCCTCCCCTAGAGAAACCAATCAAACCATTGTGTGGCACAGTCAGACCTTTTCAACTGTCAAGCCAGGAGAGCAGGAAAAGAGATGAAAGAACTCAGGATGAAGCTACCATTTACAGAACCATGTGGGAATGGTCTCCGAAGATTTAATAATTGGGATGGAACTCAACTTTCTGAAAACTAAAAAGAAAGAACAAAAAAAAAAAAAAGGAAAAGAAAAGAGAGAGAAGAGAAAGGAGAGAAAGAAGGAATGAAAAGAGAGAGACCAGGAGGAGGGGAAAACACTACCGGTCAGGCCCAGAAGGAACTTTTCTACAAAATCCTCTGTTGTTATGTATGAACCCCTACGCTGGAAAAGAAGAGAAAAGCAAGCACACGATGGGGACAGAGAGAGAGCGAGAGAGAGAGAGCACACAGTTTGTAATACTAACTTAAGTTTCAGCAATTTATCATCTCATCTTAGGAAAACCTCCATCAGTACAAATCCATTCTATTAAGCAGAACAAAAAAATCCCCTTAGTTTGGGATATCTGGGTGCATTTTCAAGCCATTGCATGGGTGGGACTTAAGTTTTCACATTTCCACTCAGCTGCATGTGGAACATGCATGAAAAGTCGTACTAAATGAATGGAAACCAGCATATTTTAAGCGGTTGGCATGTGCAAAGAATGTGCACACACAGCTCCTGCGTAGCAAGACTCCAGCTGATTGCAGACACAAGATTAGGAACTGCTTTTTGATAATCTGACCCACAAAGCCTTACAAGCCAAGTTTTAAAATCATCTGAACGAAACCCAGTATTTCCTGTGTACTTCTCTTTTCCAAAGTGCCTCTGCGCACTTGAAATATACATGCACCAGTAGGTCCAGATCACATTTACAAGTAAATCAACATTTTTCTGAATTGCCAGCCTTACGAACAAAAATAGAATCTGCAAATTAAATTGTGACCACTTGCAGGATACATCAAAGGCAAAGACTTTTAATAGGAAATAAGATAATAACACGGCAATAAAATCCACTTCATTCCCTCTTAGTTGGGATGGCAAAAGAATGCATCTCCCTCCCCTCCCACCCTCAGCCCAAAATAATGAGATATGGCTTGGAAAGAATACAGAGAATGTAGTTTTAATACACTACCTTCTTTCCATAATACCATACCATACCCTAAGCACACTTCTCCCACTTATTGGCATATGTATTTAGTAACAATGTCTATGTAAGCAGGAGCTGAGGTTTTATATCTTCCGGAAAAGAAAAAGAGGGGGGAAAAAAAAAGTGGGGGGAAAATTAAATAGAAGCCTACAGAGCAGGGGTATAATCAAAAGCAACACTGATGCCTGATTATTTCCTTTTAACTGGAGACAGATATGAAATAGAAAACATCTAGAAGAGAAAAGACGAATGCCATTTGAAAACCTGCTAAGTAATTTAATTACTTCAACTGCCTTAATTTACACAGCTCAAATCATAAAGCCAAATGCTGTGCCTGCCAGAGGGGTTGCCTGGTTTTAAGTCAATTAGAAGGATTTTTAAAAATTCTTTTTATTTACTTTAAGAAAAAGATCTACTCCATGTAGCTCCTTCACTTGCAGATTCCCAAGTCTGGTCTTTTTTCAGGACCCAGGAAAACTCTCAGGACGCGAGAGTTTTCTACCTTTATTTTCCTAGGGCCCTTCCAATCCTCCCCAGCCGCCTGGCACCCGTGTGTTTGCTGACACCCGTTTCCAGCAGCTGGGAGGAAGGTGCCGTCACTTGGAGCAGCAGTGCTGCTGCAGAGCCTTGCCACGCTGCCACGCAGCCTCTCCACTTCGGTGGCACGGGCTGGCACAGCGGTGCAAGGTCATTAGGAGGCCCTTTCTCTTTTAGGGTGTCTTCCCCAGAGACCAGCACGTAACAGCAGTGAGTGAGCCCTTTTCTACAAGGCTAACAGTATCACTGCCAGCAGCCTTTTTTCTACTAAAAATCAAACCTCCTGGTTGCTCCCCCCCCAGTACTGTGGGCTGTAATGCCTGAATTTTTTGAGGTCTGATTGATACTGGACTCCTGCAAAGCACAAGCTACAGAGCATGGTACCATTGCCATACTGTAGAGACCCATTTTAAACCTTTTTATTATTATCACTTCTTACTCTATTTCAAAACCCAGGTACAATTCTAATATGGTTGCTTGGGTGTTTTGGGTTTTATTTTGTTTTTCAGGAAAAAAAAATCCCCAGTGTGTAATTCCCTAAATTTAACCTCCGCCTTGTCCAGGTGGCAAGCTTCTGCTGCTAACTAATGTTTTCTCCCGATTCCACCTCGTGTTATCCAGCAGGATGTTAAGTCATTACTTACTGATTACAGTGATTGCAGGGATAAGCCACTCAATCATCTCTTTCTGGAACTTGCAAAGGGATACAGGAGGATTGACATTTAATATCCCTTATGCTATTAACCACTGCAGGGAGGGGAGAGAAGGGGGGAAAAAAGGAGGGAAATCTCGGCAGAATTAATGAAGCAATACTGTATTGCACTTGCAGATCATTGGCTTTAGAGTACGGTAAGGGTAGGGCTGGCTCACTGAGGAACAACACCAGAAAATAGTATCAGGCAGAATGAGTTATTACAGTCTACAATAAACCCTAACTTGATGACTGAAATTTTATTAGTACGCATAAAGGACCATGGGTGCATTACTCTGAATGAACACGTATTTAATCAGCTACTCACATCAGATTACAATATACCAAGACATGCAGTCCCCACTTAATTACAGCCTCCAATACTTTTGCTTCCAATACTTCCAAGCATCAGGACAGCCTATCCTCCCCAGGGACAGGTACCTTCTTTTAGTTTATCCTCTTAGGACCTGGCCACAATTATTAGAACAGAAGGGTGCACATAATCTTACAAGTTCAGGTCTTTGCCCTCACTTTTCTGTGCTACCACATGTGACCATTCTACCCTTACTTTTCACGCTGCTGTATGCCACCGTTACAGATAGCAATTACTTGCAATATTTGTCTTGCTGAAAAACAAAACCCTCAGAAAAACCTATACATTGAAGTCATCACTTCCAATATCTAATACCACAGGATGTTGTTTCCTCTTTTTGACCTGAAAATAAGAAGTGAAGAGGGCTCCTCCAACCCCTTTGATTTCAGGAGAGGAAGAGGGCATCTCCTGATCACTTTGTAGAATCAGGTCTCATATGATCAATTCGGGACTCAATTTGCGGGCCACTAAAATAGTACAGGCAATGTTTCTTGATACCTAACAACCTCTTTTGAACCCTGACCTCTCAACGGGACCCCGAGCACATCAGTCCAACGAGGGGGCCAAGAATGTGTATTATGATTAACACCTATTTTATGGTGAGCTTGAAAGCAAGCAGCAGGACAAGTAACCAACTGAAAGTTTAAACAGGAAATGTGATTCTTATGGGGCTGCAGACTGCTGAATACTTCCCTCATTCAACCCTGAAAGAACTACTAGGAAGAAAAAAAAAATGCCAGATGAAGCTGGCTCTTCTTCTGAAAGAATCAAAGTGGACGCATGAACTTCCTCTCATTTATTCATCTATCAAGCTTGGTTTTAAGTTACATCATCATTAAGATAATAATTTCTGCTTTCTATCACTTTAAAGTATGTTCTCAATAACTATCTGATTCTGATAAAGGTAGTCAAGTCCACAACCTACATACGTTTATAATTAGCTTTTTTTTTAAGGCAGAGTAATAGGTTAATAAGAAATATCAGATTACACTGGAACAAGCTCATGGGTCAAAAACTAGACAAAACACATCAAACTGAAAATAAGTGCTTGCCTGTCAGACTCTGAAGGAGTCCCTATACAATAGCTGCATTGTTTTAATGCAACATTAAAAACATCAGTTTAGAGCCAAAATGTGCAAAAGAGGAAAGCATTTTAGTCACCAACAAAACTCACAAGCCAAACGGTAAATAAATCAGGGCTGGACACAGAATTACGATCTCCTAATGTTCTCCAAGCAATGCTGCAAAGTGCAGCTTTCCCTTGTAAAAGTATTAATTCAACCCTCACAGAAATTCCCTGTACTTTTTAGAAAATAAAGTGAAAAATTAATTATACCTATGCCACAGATTAAGCGAAAAAAATAAATTGCATATAGCTGAGGGCTGTGTTAGGTTGGCATGGGGTTTTTTTGGTCAACGCCTCTTAGGAAGTACTCTAACAATAAATCTGATTCACCTACAAAGCAGAGTGTAGCATCGAAGTGGCCAGCCTGGCAAAGCATTAAAGCGACTGCCTAATTGTAAGCATGCAAATATCCACATTAGGGCCAATAGAGCTATTCCTGTGCCTACAGCGAGGCGTTCGCTTGAGTACTTGCGGGACTGGAGCTCAAGACTTTACTGCAACGCTGCAACTCAGGAGGGCTGGTGATTCCCTGTGCCGGGGTGCAGGAGGGTACTGCACCAGCGCAGGCAGCACAGCTGCGCAGGCAGGGGAGCGAGCGGAGTTTTCTGCTCCGGCACGGCAGTGCACAGCCTGACATATCAACTTAGCGTGCTGCTGATCTCAGCAACAGTTCATATGCCAGGCTGCCAGGCATGGCAGCCAAGGAGCAGGCACACTGCTCACCCTGCCAGCCCTGGCGCTCGCCAGCAGAGCAGCATGGAGGTATAGCCGAGAACAAGCCTCCATGTCAGCGTTCACCATGGCTTCAGCAAAGCAGGTCACTGTGCAGACTCCTGCAACGTTTACAGCATTCACCTGAAGATTTCTTTTTAATCCTAAGATTACTTGAAATTACAGGAGGTACCATATTACCCAACGGAGATCTAGCAAGGCAGGTTTCATAACCTGCAATACCAGGCAAAGTCTCTCCAAGGGGAGCGCAGAACTAATTTTAATGAGTTTATCAATGGATACCTCTCTTCAGAAAGCCATTCCTTGCACAACTTGATAGAAACCTGTGTGTGCATGCAGCAACTTTAAGGATGATGACCTGAATCTGACATGGTAGGGACTGGCACTGACATGGTAGGGAACAGGGTCTTACTGCTTTGTCTCCAGAAAAGTGGCAGGGATGCGCCTGTGAGAAGACAGGGCCTGACAACACGGCACCGTGGTAGCAAGGTGGTCTGGCACACTGGCCTCAATACTCCAATGTAATACTAGTGACATGGTCACGACATAAAAACTGTATTTATTTGTTGTTCTTATTACTTTGCCAAAGCAGATCAGTCTGAGGCTATCAAATCACACGATACACAAAAGCAAGCTTACTTTATACTCTAGCATAAACTTTTTATTCATACAGCCTTTTGTGAATTCCCCCCGCCCCCCTTGGATATTAGCCTAGCAGTAAATATAGCAGTCAAACAAAGAAGGAGTAAAAGGAACAATTTGCAAAGAAATGTATGCTAGTAAACTGCGTGCAGTTTGGTTGAGATACAGAAAATGAAACACAAAGGAGAAAAAATCAAAAGCTTGCAAAAATGAATTTAAAACAAAGCAAGAGCGGTCCCAAATTACAAAGTCCCACTGGGGATCAAAGTGCACCAAAGATTTTTCTTAGTTATTACAAATTATGATTTTTTTTTTAACTTTTTTGATCACATGTATTTTAAAAGAAGTTTTAATTTGCTCCAGCACTAAGACCTTCCCCACATGTTTCGGCCTGGAGCACATTTTAATGGCTTAGTTATAAATCCCTCAAATTAGGGGCTTATAATGGAAACGCTGGCAGGCCCTTATCTAACACAGTGCAAGCATCTTAGCAATATAGTCAGAGTTTGTAGTTAGGTGAGTGCAGCAGAAATCTTTTTTGTATTAAGCAATGACAGGAACTCAGCAGAAGTGGCTAACATGTAAACTACGGACGATGCTTGCTTAATTCTTTGAGTCTACAGTGCAGCTGGTACCTTCCAAGGGGCACCCCCAAGTGTGGGCCTCATAACTTGCATTGCGTAGTTAGGGTTAACACGAGCTGCTCTTCCAGGTCACCTTTCCCACTTTCTCTCCCTTGCACCTAGGTTTACACCAGGCTCTTCAATAAACACTTTGCACATCATATGGTTTAAAAGTTTTCGACACTCAATATTCATTTTAATATAGATTCTGCTACTGGGTGTGTTAGTCATTTTTAGGAGCTGTTGAAATAATATCATTTCCTTTGTTTCTTCATGATTGTAAGCTTTGCATAAAACCTGTTACTAACAGCTTTCAATCTATTTATGATCCAAGTTCTGACTCCCTCAGAAGACAGCAGAGCTACTGAGAAAATACTAATTTCTACATCACACCTCAGACAGCTCTCACTCAAATACATGTTACCCTGCAAACTTTGCTA
The DNA here is from genome assembly GCA_009819775.1 of Phoenicopterus ruber ruber. Lineage (NCBI taxonomy): Eukaryota > Metazoa > Chordata > Aves > Phoenicopteriformes > Phoenicopteridae > Phoenicopterus > Phoenicopterus ruber. Next base: position 58,769,232 of record CM020216.1, read on the forward strand.
ATTAATGTGTTGTCCAGAAAGAGAGAAGCACTGATACTAGACGTCCTTATGAGGTGATAGGCAGATGTTGCTCTGCAACAACAGCAGAGTCCTGACAAAGACAGCAAGGATCATTCTGTCTTTTTGTTATTTTTAAGGGTACCTTACCTTGTTTAACAGAGCATTCAAATGCAAATCACAACCATTTAACATTACCACAGCCCTCTGCAAAAAAAGAGGCACTGAATCAACAAAAGCTGCATGTTTTGTAGGAGTGGTGTCTTATATCAACTGATGATGTTCCTGTAGTAATACTCATTCCAGCATTAAAGAACAAAAGATGCAAATGCAATGCAAGCTCCAGCTTTCATGCAAATTCATCCTTTAACCAAAATTCATTATCATGACAATCACATCTGCAAGAAGCAAAACTTAAAAACATTGTAACAGTAAAACTCATGTTTAAGTAAGTTCCTAAAGTTTTGGTATTAGTGTTTGTTTTGGTACACGCTTCTTGGAGTCTCTACAGTAAGAGGAAATTTTTGATATCCAGGAAGGAATGGAATTTTTTATCCCTTTGAAGCCCAACCCTGTATCTCTGGAAAGTCGTTTGCTTGGTTATACATGAAGACAGATTAGATCCTGGTGACTTCCCTAAACGCAGAGACTAACAAGACCAACTTTTACCCACTGAAAGCAAAGGTAACTGTCATTACCTTAACCAAATGCAGCCTCAGGCCCCAGGATGTGTACTACATTAGCATCTCATTCCATTAATAGGAGACAATTCCAGTGACAAAAATTTCTAGTCATTCATTAGACTTAGAATCATTCCAGCTCTTGGGAGTTTCATGCCCCTGACATGCAGTGATACACCACCTAGATGAAGCAGGTAGTTAAGAACTAATATTGCCGTTAAAACTGATAGGTAGAATAGAGAGAGAAAATTATTTGACCACAGGGTAAATCAGTGTCAGAATCAGGCAAAAACATCTTGAAGGCTTTATTTTTAGCCCTCTAAATCTAAACGTTTAACGATAACGTTAAAGCTGGCCCAAACAGTCAGAGGTATGTGCCAATATTGAGTTTGAGTACAAACCCCTGACACATCAAAGAATATGCATATGTGTTTAAGTGTGCATCTGTTTGAAAGTTGGGCCAATGTGGAAAATCCTATTATCGAAAAAAAAAAATACAATGGGGAGCTCTTCAGCTAATGTGAACCACTGTAATTCTATTGACAGCAACAGATCTGTGCTGACTTACACCAGCTGAGGATCTAATTTCATATGCCTTAGAAAACTGATGCAACTTTTTCCATAGCTACTCAAGAGTTTCTATGCTCTCGTGGGGATCAACTCCAGCTAGTAGGTCAGCAGGTGCTGAGTTTGCTTTGAATCTGAAGTCCAGTCACACAGAAGGATACTGGGACATGTGCCATCTAATTTTTACTGACCCATAGAGATTCCCCTCTAGTATGGCTGTAGAATTCATGTATTTTCTGCATTAGTCTAATGGGAGATATACGTTCGTTTGAGAAAGCAGAGACCTTTCTTCAAGATCTCAAAGTGAGAACCTGACCTGGACTGCAAGCCCAGATGAGTGAGCATGATGGAAGCACAAAGGGTGAACAGAAAATATTTTGCCAGGAACACACCAGGACTCCAAAATATGCAGAAAGACATCTTCTGGTTTTAAACGCTATTAGACTGATTTGCAAAAAACGACAGTTAATCTGCAGCTATCCAAAATCCACAGGTCTAAACTCTGCCCACACCTTTTCAAGCAATTTTCTTTCCTAATGCAAAGGGAGTTTTGCATTAGTGGGGACCAACACACTCAGCCCTCTTTCTTACACTGAACAATGAAAGGGCCAGGGCTGGGATCACACACTCTCTGGAGCGGCAGAGAATATGTAAAATTGTCCAGTGAGGTAATCTCTGGGGAGAATTAAGCAAACTACTAGAGTTTTGCAAATCTACAAGCTGTACATTCACAACTTTGAAATGAATTGATGGGAGGATACACTCTCAGCTTCATGTTTTGTCCCTGGCCATTAAAGAACTTTGGGGAGGTTGGGGCAGCCCTTTGCGAGGAGCAAGTTTATTTGTAAAAGAAGAGAAGAAAAAAAACCTTCGCCATTAATTTTGACAGAGCTACTTCTGTCTCTTTTGTAATAACTAATTATCTAACTCGGGTAAGAGATTTCAATGGCCAAATGCAAAGCACTCACAAGCCCTGCCAGGCTAATCAAGACAATTTCCAAAACGCCAAAAACAGGAACTTCCTCTAATAAATAACTTAGCACATTTACATCTCAAATTAGAACATCTGGAAGAAAAAGACTATGCCTGATGCCAAAACAGGCCTTATTGTATCCTACCACTTTCCACCACCCCCACCTCCCCTTGTTCATTTTCTTTAGCCTTTCCTTAGAACAAATACTGATCCAGGTGCAAATGCTCAATTCACAAGGAATGCAGCGAACATAAAATTACTGTAGGTTTGGCTGCTAGTAAATCCCTGCTGTTACTCACCATTGGAAGTTGTGCTGGAGGCAACAGCTTTCTCACTGACATCTGTTCGACTGGAGCATTTCACGATGGAATTCTCCACTTTTTTCTTCTCCGTCGCGGTAGAGCTATGGGACTGCGCCTCCATGATGACTTCTCATTACTTCAGCTCTCCTTGTACTAATACCTGAATGAAACAAGAGAGCCATAAACTTTAAATACTATGCAAAAGTTTAGCCCAAAACCTCTCACACCTCTCACCTGAAGAAGAGCCTGCAGCACAACTGAATTAGCAGTCCACAGGCCATTTCTGGATGCCCATCAAATCATGTTTGCATGCATGAATTCCTGAGGAATTTAAGGAAACACTAACACCAAAAATAAGTATGTTTGCCTTAAAAGAGAATCAGCATCACAACAAACTATGCTGCTTGATGGGTAGGTCCATTTTTTTCAAGCCTGTAGGGTTTTAATGGACCCGGGGGAAAAAAGCCAGTATTTTTCTCCTATGTCCAGAGCACTTTGGAACAAGGCAAAAGAAATCAAGACAGACCTTCATGTTGACTATAGAAGCCACATATTTAAATTTCAACATTCACGCTATCCGAACACACTGCAGCAAGAATTATCCTGTCTATCTCTACACCTTGTCCTACTCATGTAAACAACTCTCACTTTGTTCAGAAATCTAACTCAAACAAACGTGCATTGGAGCAACACCCTGAAAACCACAGGGAAAGACAAATATTATTGCTAGAGGCAGATAACGAGATCACTTTCTTTTGCATGAAAATGCTGAAAATGGAAAACTCTGCAGAGGTGTGTGTCTGGTTATTCTGCCTTTCCTGGCTGTTCTTAGTGTCATCTCCAGTGATACATTCATTTTATACCCCGCAGATCACTTCTCCTTATTCTCAGAGCTTTGACATTCCTGACATAAACCCAAGAAGCCCACAGGCTTCCGAAAGGGTAACACTGCTTGTGCAGCAGCGTATCCATGCCAGGACCCAAGACTGCAGGGATCTTGGGCTGTGAAGAACACAAGCATTTCCAAGCACTGGTCTGTAGCTTAACTTGACGCACGCCAGTCTGTCCAAGTAAGCTTTACACGAATCATCGATATTCAGCACACACCTCGCTTAGAACCGAAGTGGCTGCGTATTTCGGTAGTTTGAAGACGATCCTATGCAACAACAACAACAAATAATAATAAAAAACGGGAGTGTTTTCAGCTCTGAGCAGCACTGCAGTCATTAGCTAACGGGGTCTGAAACGGAAGGAAGTCGCACTGTTGTAGAACAACATTTAAATGAATTAAAAAAACAAAGGCTTCAAAACAAGCCACAAAGTAAACTATAATTACATTAGCAACCCGTTTCCCCAATTCTGACAGGCCAGAAAAAAAAAACCAAACAAACCACCAAACCCAAAACCAAAAAAAAAAGGCTACAAAGCCAATTCATCACAAACACAGCTGTCTAGTAAACCTTCCCCTTCCCACCTCCCTAGTAGGAGTTCTTTTTAATAGCACAATAAAACACTCCAAAGCCTCATTGTTATACAGTAGGGATCAAAGAAGAGCCCAATCACTAAATGAATCATTATTTAGCTAGGCAGCACAGCCAGAGAATTGGACTAGATATCAGAGACTCTCTGCCACTGACCTACTGGTCTAACCTTCGGCTAGGCATTTTTCTTCCCTTGAGATCCTTTCTTGCTAAAAACAGGAATAACAAAGCTCTGCCTGCCACAGTAGAGGACTTATAAGAGTACTTTCAAGATCTACTTGTGAAAGTGCTATAAATATTATTGTGATCTGCAAAACAACTTCCTACCAGAACATGAAGGGGAATGTGAGGTGTCTTCAAATATGGAGGAGAAATCTAACAATACTCAACTTGCAACAGCCCTCACTTGTACCCAGCAATGCACAAATCTCCTTGAGGCAAGATTTCATACAAGCTTTGTAAACGGCACCTTGCCAAATTTCTCATATGCTTTCTCCCCCTTTACCCTTGCACACCTCATGCAAGAACTTCCACAGCTTTGGTCAATTATCATATGTATCAGGCTTTTCAGTCCCTTATGCTGGCAGAAATTGGGGGGATGCTGGCACTGCTGCCAAGCTGTTCACCCCACACTGACCAGATTATGCTTGTTTTCTCTGTACAGCCCTGGCCACATAAATACCAAAATCTGCCTCTACCCAGCCTCCGGCCAGTGCGTGAGTGAGTCCTTCAATGTACCCTCTTGTGCTCTGACTAACCTCCTTTGAGTTATTTAATATTGTCTAAAAAGAGTAATTTTTTCTGCTGTCTCTGAAGGAATTTAAAAAGCCATACATTTTCAGCTGTGGTTATTTTTCTTCTGTTTTGCCTTTCAAGGGCCAAGTCTGCTATTCAGGCGGCATCTTCATTTACATCAAAGAGCTTGACTGTGTGAGAGCTTGGAGGAGGAAGCTGCAGAATTTGTCCCCCATTTTCTCCTGTCCTCAGTTCACAAGCCTGTTTCTTTTGGCTAAAAGTCATGAAAGGAAACAATTATGCTCCCTACTCAACTAGCAAGGAAGAAGCCACATACTTTGCCCCCATTTCACAAGGCCAGCAGAGTGGCGTGAAACATCTGGGCAAACAAAGGTCACAAAAATGATGACAGGTATCTACAGTGGTTCCACCGCCTCCTGCCATGCAGATGTCTGGGCAGATATGAGCAAGGAGCCCTCACTTATCTGCACCTCCTTCCCATCTCCACCATGGCAGGCCAGTACCTCCATTACAATCTGATCCTACCACTGCTCAGAAAAGGAAGGAGACGAAGGTACTGTCAGGAGTTAACACAGCTTTAATATCCTAAAAAAGCATCTTTGGATCATCTGCAATTCAAGACCAACATGTGGCTGCTCAGACTGGCACCCATCCATTCTCTTGGCTATTTTTTTCTTTCCCCAACAGCCTACCAATGAGATTTTTATGGTGCTTTGGGGTTGTTTTTTTTAATGGAGTGAAGACTAGGAGACATAATTCCACATTTCCCACCATTTTCTATTACTTTCTTCTTTCATGCTACCTAGTGTGGACAACAGTACAGAACAGAGGCCTGAAGTAGCAGCTTAAAGTGAATTTTTGGTGAGAAAATTGCAGAATTGGCCATGAGCTAGTATAAACATCTGCTTTTGGTACCTGTCCTGGTTCATGTCTGCTTAGTTTACATCCAGAAGGCTGCTTTTATTCATGTCAGCATGGAAGAGGGAACACCACAAGAGTCAACTTTCTTACTCAGCTCTACACCCGGCACCACGAGCCGATGGCCCCGGCGCTGCAGACATTTCCTCCCGTGCCTTCCTTCCTCCGCTCCCAACCCACGCACGCGTGGCAAGGGCGTCTGCAGGAATTGCAGCAGCTCCATTGCCGTATCAACTACATGGTGATATGCATGGCTGGGAGAGTAAGAAAAGCCAGGAGAGATGGCAGGACTAATAACTAGAGGTATGTGTTTTGGTATGTTTTGCCAAGCATGCCTGATAGGGAAGCAGTCAACTGGAAATCAATATGGTGACCCAAAAATCTTTTTTTTCCTGAAGACGAACTTAAGCCCAAGTTGAAAACACAAACCAGACACACGTGTCTTCTGAATCATTCTCCTTAATTTTGGCTGTGATTTTTATTTTCTCTCAGAAATTGTACTGAAATATGAGAATTGCAGTTTACCAAAAAAAAAAAAAAAAAAAAGTCCAGGGTGTTGTGAAGATTTTTCCACTGGCTGCTAACCCTTATCAAAAAGCATTCTGAAAATCAGCCAGGCTGATGTCGTCTTCACATTAAAATACAAAGTGGTTTATATGACGGTGTACACGGCTCTCCCCAGCGTGTGGGTCAGTGACTTCCCTGTCCCTGCCCCCAGGCCTGAGACAATATGTATCTACTCTGCAGCGAGGAGCTCTGCTTTCAGAAAACCAGAAAGCTAGTTTCTGTCGGCTATCCAGCATCTCCATGTGCATGTGAATGGCAAGAAAATGCTATAACAGTATACGGGCGAAAGCCTGAACTTTCATAGGTAAATAGAGGGATAAACATTCCTTCCTGAAAGCAAACATTCATGGCTTTTTCCCATTCAACCATGCTTGAACCTTTTTGTAATTTCCCTAAAGCCTGAACCCACTGCACAATTAATTCCAGATCCCCATTTTAAACCTAATCCCTCTCAAAACAGCAACCTGCCTGCAGGTGTGTCTCTTCTTTTTAAATCATAAATGTAAACTTTCACCAATTGTATATTAAGTTGGAGGAATTTTAGGAACAAGCTACTGGAATGAACTAGTTAAATGAAGAAAACTGTCTCTTGTAAAAGGAGTGTCAACAAATGACAGTATGTTGGAAATGTATTTCGAACAAAAAAATTCTTTCAAGCAATTTGAAATTATATAATTTCCGGTCCTTACGTATGCTGGTCATAAAACCATGCCTCACAGTAGTAAAAATAATCATATTACTACACTGGGGAGAAAAAAAATCTTTTTGTTCATTTACTCACAGTGCAAACTAACCGAAACCAGTGGAGCAGCCCTCTGCCTGGAAGAGCAGGAAACGTGACCCTTTCTGAACATACACTTTGATTTTCCAAGAAATCTTCAGCTCTGCGCTTCTTTTCCTCTCTGAATTACTTTTTAAATCATTGCATTTATATTGCATATGTTAGTTTTAAAGACCAGATCATGCAAATCTTTATTCATAGGAATAGGCTCACTGACTTCAAGATGACTACGTGCTTCAGTCTAAGTGCCTGGGCAGGAATCAGCATCTAAAATTCTCAATTTGCATGTTAGACTGGTTTATGTTTCTTGCGAACTTAAACCTTCTTCTGCCTTTATTTGTTATATTTTTGAGGGGTATCTTTTAATGTGTTGGGTTTTTAAAAAAAAAAAAAAAAAAAAATCCTTTCCCTGTTTTATTCAATGCTGCTGTAGTTGTATTCAATTCATTAACAAGTGGTTTGCATCCGCTGAGAAGAGCTGTCTGAAATAGCAGTGTCACAGCATTCATCATCATTACATCAGCAGTAGGGAAGTTCATACTGATTGCTATCAGCAACCAGAGTGCCCCAATCAGCGTGCAAGCAAACATAGCATGTTTAATTTTTTAGAAATGGCTCTGGGTAGTTAGGGTGTTCATAGGTACTACTTTGATCCACACTACTGGAAGCAGTCTTTGGGGATACAATACATCTTGAACAGCACAACTGTATGAAAGTGAAAAACACAAGGGGAGGCATGAAGAACAATCAGGAAATTACAGTCTCTTTCAACCATAAAGGACCCTTTATCAATTTTATCAAAACCGGTTACACCGTTCCTTGGGATTATTTAAGGATGAAAAAAAAAATCTGTCTTGTTCGGATACATTCAAATGCAAAATTTACATGAGACAATCTTATGCTATTATATGGGAGCTATTTCACACTGATTTATACAGGCTTGATTCAGGTACATTTAACTTCCAAAACCCGCCTAGATTTCAGCATTGCTTTCCATCAAACCTGCTGGAAAAGCCGCACTGACAAAGTTACCCCTGACAGTACTGGCTGAAAAATACACAAGTGCTCAGGTATTTTAAGAAATATCTTCCAGTTGTAACATTAACCTCTTGGTACACCTCACCATTTTTATAATAGCTATAGGAACTAATCTAAATACTATACATTTTTGAAATAGTTTTATCTTTTCTCAGTTCTTTGTAAGCTAAACCAGAATTCTGCAACCCTCATTAACTACTCCTGGGTAAATTTTGTTCAGATTCTTCCCTGGTGAGCCAACTGCTCATAATAAGACTAAGACCAATATAAACAAAGCAAAAAAATAGTCTTATATCCACTATATATAAATACACAACAAAACACTAGTAAGTTAGGAAAAAAGGTATCTTATATTTCACAATACTTATCTCCGTTTAAATTATATGCATAATCTGTAATTGTGCTAGTTGCAAACTGCATACTTCTCCTAAATCTGTTTTGAAATGCAAGGTAAAATTAGAAAGAAAGAAAAAAAAAAAAAAAGATAGAATCAGATAGGCAGATTTGTTGCTTGAAATTAAAAAATACCCCAAGTTATAGGGCACGACATGTATTAATACAATCTTTCCAAATTCATTACTATCTGCTGTCTTTTCCTGTGTTACATTCCTTTGATTTCTTCCCCCCATAAAGACTGAAAAACAACTAGACCTAAAGCCTGGTTAATGATGATCTGATCTGTTCCTGATAGGTTAAATAGCTTGTGGCAACAATAATGCAGGATCACAAACACAAAGGCAATCAGCTAGGCAAAGCAGTGCTATTAGCATCCTCGTGATTAAGATCCTAAGTGAGAAACTATTCTATGGCGTACATTGAACTACTGATCAAGTGTAATAATGCTCAACTCCAGAGGAATTACATTTGCTTACATCTTTGTGCAACAGATAAACTGGACGGTCAAAAGTTCTGAAAATATTTAAAACATGCACATACAGTGGGATCAATACGAGGCACTTTCTACTGAGGCAGCATCTCAGTTGCTTTTAATGCACATCACCCACATACTCTTACAAGTAGATTATCTCTACTTTTGTTACGGGATTTAGAAAGCTGTTAAGTATAACCCCAATTAAATGTTTTTACTATTACTTCAACAGATTAAACTCTGTATCTAAATAAAACAGCTTTCCGCCAGGAAAGAAGTGATTCTTACCCAGGAAACAGAATTTAATGGATAAAAACACTGAAGGATTCAGGTCAAACTGTTCATATCCAAGCAGTCCATCCCTCACAGAAGTTGTTGTTTGTGGGCATGCAACACAAAGCTGAGGGATACAGAGCCAGAACTTACAACACATCTTAGTGGCTTTACATTTCAGATATGATGTATCCTCTGAGGTAAAAATTCATAATCCATTCATTATACAAGAGTCTTTAGAGAAAGTAACCGAACTTTAAAATGAGAAAAAACAACAAACTCAACCCCAAAACCAAAACCAACCAAACAAAACAGGTCATTAACTCTGCATCTAAGCATTTGTTATTTTAATCACGTGGACTTGGGTTTCTTTATTCCTCATTTTAACTTTGACTCTCTTACAAACTATCTAAATACAGACAATGGAAAGAACAAAGATTATTTCTTAAAAAATAGACAGTGCCACATATTTTTCAAGTCTCCAAATCTATAAATCTATTTGGGGAGGGGAGTGGTTTAAACACAGTAATGCACTTACCCTTAAGAAATCAGAACTCCTGCCAATTAAACTGCCTAATATTGCTAGAAAATTCAGAGTAAGCTGTGTTGCTGCTTGTTTTGCAATCCTACATGTCCTTGTGCTTCAAACTCTGCAGCAGGAAAAACTCTAATAATTATGTCAAAGTAAGATTAGCTGTAAAAGAATTAGCACAGGGGGGGGGAAAAAAAATCTCCTGCGGACTTTACTGTTTGTAGCAATAGGTTAAAATGAGCAGTGACACATCAAACTTCCCTACCAAGTCTACACTCAGTCTTTGCCCCTATCCTTCTTCAGGAATTCAGCAGCACTAAATCCGAAACAACCTTAAATAATATCACAGTGACTTCCTTCTGTAAAACACTTGTTTTATGAAACCTAATTTAGAGCACTCATATGCTCAAGATTAGAAAGGACAGGAATACACAGAGAGGAGGACAACCAGCAAGACTTGCTGTGTTGATAACAAACCCTATGACTTCCTCTGCTGATACTGTTATTAGCACAAGGAACACTTAGAGTGGCGATAGAGGATGTTTTCTTCTTTCCCTTCTTGCTGTTTTTTCGACAAACAGCTTGGTAAAGCAAATTACAAACATCTGTAATGGGTGTGCTTTGCATCACGATTTATTTAGTTCATCAAATAAGAAGTCACTGCCACAGAAAAATGCAGAAATATTCTAATTTAGAGCACCAGAGCTAAACGTGAATTCCAATGGCATGACCACTTTCTTCACACTTTTTGCTTTATCTCATCAATCCCAACACATGAAAGTTTCCTTAGAATCAAAACTAGATCTATGTATCAATGTCAATCTATACAGGAACTGAGCTCAAGGAAGAATATATTTAATATACATCTATTGCGAAGATGTGCCTTCTGTTTCCAACTTATGATATGCAAATGAAAGAAGAAAAGACTGTATTCCATATTTTACAATTAGCATTTTAAAACAAGATTAAAGAAATCAAGTAGAATGTTTTTGAAAGTGCCATGTTTTGATCACCAGTCCCATTCCTGGAAGCCTGTTTATCTCCTCAGCATACTCTCAGGTTAAGGGATGCCTTCATCCAGAATTTCACGTTCTAACCCAACCCAGATGTTTTAACACGTAAAAGAGCTAGGAAAGCTCCATATATCCAGGAAGAACTTCAAGTGTGAAAGGTACTTTATAAAACTTTATCTTCAGCTTTTACAGTTTACTTTAGGTTTTACACCTGTCTCTTAGTAGCAGTAAAACTGCATCATGATTCCTTCACGTTTTTGTAACTTGACAAAATACAACAGGACAACTCTGAACTGCTGCAGCATAAATTACTTTGCAATCCACGATCCCTGTTCAAATAGTGTAATCATAGAATTATACAGCTGTCTTATTTTCCTAGAAAAAACATCCATAGTGAATTGAAGAGCCAAGCAAAACCACACCAAACCACATGTCCTGTTAGTTAAGAATCGGTAGTGCTAGGATTTCATTTTAATATACACTGTTCAAAACAGCAGACACTGTACTGAAGTGACACTAACTTGATCTGTGTTTCTGACTATTCGATTTCAGGTATTCATACATCTTCTCTAATGAAGGCTTCATTCTCTCGGCGGCTGGATGAAGTATTCTATACACGCAGTTGATTTTCTTGACATTAACAGATTTAACAGAGTATCATACGACATCGCAAACATAGCTGGGGGAGGTTCAGCTCTAAACCACCAAAAGGTTAGTTGGGTCCTTTAGCCCTGACCTAAATATTAGATACCAAAAAAATACAGCAGCATTTTGAGCATCATTTAAAAAAAAAAAAAAAAAAAAAAAGGATTAATTGTCTTGATAATCAGTGCAAAAAATAACTTGACATTAGAGTGGAAACTTCAGCTAAGGAAATTATTCAATCAGATCTCTTGGTAGTGGATTCTGATATTATCAGTTCTGACACCCAGCAACTATTTAGAGACAAACACATTCTACCCCAATTAGTTCACCCCTTGTTGTAATCTAAATAATCTTGCAGGCATTTTTAAGATCAATGTATTGTCTTGTTTCTTGTTGTGTTCTTAAAGAGAGAAACCAACTCTTCAGATCAGCAGCCAATTTAACACACTTTCAAGGTAATGCAGGTACAATTTATATGCACAGTCTATACCACAACAAAACCCCAGTATGATGCCAGCACAATCTTTAAGAAAGTTTTCCCCTAAATCTCTGCAGAAAGCGGCCTTAAAAGAAAGCAGGGATTAGAGTGAGCTGGAAGGTAGGGAGGGGACTTACCTCAAACCCAGCCAAGTGGAAATCAGAGCAGCAATTCTACAAGTCGGCAGAGTACACTTTTAGAGCTATAATGGTGTGAAGAAGTGCTGGGCAGCATTGCCTGAAGGCAGCACTAATACACTGATGACTAATGACTGGGCCATGCAGACAATGAATTTGGGGGTTGAAAACTAACAGAAACCGTGCAGTACCTTGACAAATGGGCTTTCAAAATTTCATTCATTGAATAACCTTTAAGCACAAAATTGGCTCAAGTTCTCTCGGGAATAACATGACACGTTGTTGGACAATAAGTATTTTCCTTTTTAATTAAAACTATTACACCAAATACATAAACATGATTACAGTGAATAAAACATAAGAGTTAACTATTTAGCAGCTAGAAAAGAAGACCGGACTCAGAATTTGAGGTGCCACACCGTTCCTTCAGAAGGGTCAACAAATCCCAGGGTTAACTACCTGATTCACTGAAATTCACCCTTGGCAGAATACATTTTCCCTTCTTTGACACTTAAAGGAGAATGAGAACTTCAAAGGTATGTTTAATGAGCTGCTACAAATACAATTGGCTAAAAGAGGCTCAGAAATTATGTACTAAAAGCTGCATTGTGCTTAGAATTACAACTGAAAAAGTCTCATTTTAAAAAGCCCAGTCAAAGCCAAGCCCCCATAAAACAAATCAAGCGTCGTATAAACTTTGTAACCTTGTGTACCGACAAACACATTAAAACAACAGAATCCCTTTTAAGGGGGCTCTTTTTTTCAGTGCAACTCGACTTCCAATTTGAAAATAGCAGTTTTGGCTATTTTTACAGACAGAATGAAATATCTAAAGTGTCTCTAAATTAACAAGTACCACTTGCCATAGACAGCATCGCCTTTAGCAGCTCCTAAAAACTTCAGAAAAGGATCTTAAAACAGGAAGCTTAGTGAGCTCATAAAACTGTTGTTGGAGCCAGGAACACATAGCATATTTAATCTGCAAACTGTGAGAGTCTACAATGATTTCAGCAAGATCTGAGGCATGCCCTCAAGGTTTGCTGGGATCTGGGATTAGGGAGTTGATAAGAACCCTCTACTGCCCATGGACATGTTTTTCTTCTGCAGTTAAACACAAATGCATAGAGACGTTTGACTGCTGCTTGGCGTTACTGCTCAAGTTATATAAAAGCTTTGCAGCTCCTTTTGCTGTCAATATATCAAAGTTAAAAAAAAATCATCAAAGTGTGAAATTTCATTTAAAGTCTTTGCCAGTCTACAGCTCTATTTCACAGACCTATCAAATAAAAGTAAAGATGAAAAATGCACTGAAAGAACTTGAAAAGTTTGCAGCAGCACCCATGCCCTATTTTTGTTTATTCTGTCTCATTTTATTTGATTTTAAAGTATAACAAATCAATTCCCGTATAAAAATGACAAAGTCTAAAGGGAGGACGTCTATAAAACCTATGGTTAAAAGACAACTTGAAATCATTATTACAGCTGAACCTTTTGTTGGATAAAAAACTTCCTCTGTAGCCATTTTAGCATTTTAATTGCCTAACTGCAAGTTGGCAAAAAAATTCTTGAATCTTCCAAAACAATCAGAATGACTACAGAATATGAGTGCCAGAAAAACTAAAGCCTTCTTCAAAGTATTCTTTAGCTAGGGATTTACAACAATTGCATAAAGAAGAAAAGTCTGACTTTTAAGATAATCTACTATAGTCTAAAAGCATTAACATTCCATTACTAAGGTTTTCCTGAGGATTTCATGACTCATTGATTCACTTTTCCTTCAAGTCTGCTTTTTCTTTGTACATTACTGTCTCCATATAGTTGAGGGCATGCAACACTGATCATTAAACTGCTTCCTTCCATAACTCCAAATAAATCCTGCTTTAATAACCATCAGATTCCTTATTTATCAGGCAAAAATGACTAACTTTTCACTAACACTCTCCAACACAAAAATATGCCATTGCTTCCTTGAATGCACAGGATGAAATTCAAACATGCTACGGAGGGCAGGTACTGGAATAGCTTTCCCAAAAACGAGGCAGGAAGTGTAACTGAAACTTTTAAGGGTCAGTATCAAATGCACGCATTTATCTTATTAAAAAGTTAAGTAATCTGCAAGATGAACAAATTATAGTGATATCTCAAAACGTGAGTATTTCAGTTTCTCTAACACTGATTCCAAAACAAACAGAAATTATCTATAACCATCAATACTTTAATTTCTTATTCACAAAATGTTTTGGGGTTTTAAAATGCGCAACGTATCTTTCACAACTGAAGATTACTTATAGCAGTAAACGCTGTCTTCGCCACTGCACGCCTTCTCAAGCCAAAAACATTACTCCACTGAAGCAGGAAAATGCAGGTGATGTCTTTGTTTTGTAGTACTTCTGCAGAAACGCTTTGGAAAACAGCATGTCCTACTGAAAACCATGTGCAATTATCGGAATGCAAGAGTGCATCCATTTAGACACCTTAAGCCATAGTTTTACTTCCACTTCTGCTTAAAAGAATATACACTGAGGGAGTCCTTTTCTTACTCATTCTTCTTACTCATTCAAAATCACATAATCCTGCTTTTAAAGAAATAATCCTCCCCCTTAAAATAGCTTTCTCTCATAGTTACTATTATTTATGTTTTTAGAATTGGGCTATACACCAAACTGAAAGTATTTACATACTAGCTAGTTAAACCCAAACCTTCATTATATAAACAAACTCTCAGGAGGCTGCCTACAGTTTACATTGCTAAACTCATTCACCATTACTTTTAATATATATTTCCTCAACTGAAATACAGTGGTGTGGACATGGCAATTTTTACATTTTAAGGTTACTTTACTTTTAAAACACTGCATTCGTCTTCCTTCAAAATAATCATGACATATGTAATTAAGAAACTGTCAGATCATTATTAATTTTTAATAAAGGACCTAAATGAAATAATTATAGGAATCAATCAGTGAGGCACCTTTCCAAATTACAATGCAACTGCACAAATATTCAAACTACTTAAGGTCAGTTCTTGCAGATTTCAATCCATAATCTCGCTGAACACCACACCAAAAACAATTTTGTAACACAGAGAAACTTAGTGATTCCTCACTATTCCACCAACCTAAAACGGTTTCAAAACAGATACCTACATCATGCACAGAAAGAGGGGCAGCCGTGCCCTCTTAAAAATGTTTGTTAATTTAATCAGCCACATATCTCAAGGCCTCTGAAAAAATTCACTTCTAAGTTTTTCTGTAGCACACACAAAAGAAACGAAGTCTGCACGCTGAAGCTTAAAAAAATCACGTTTATTGAGCCTTGAAAATCAAGCGGGAAGTAGCAGGGGCGCGACGGCGATGAGTATTTTGCTGTGGGTTGCTACCTAATACTCCTTTAGTGAAGTAGCCTCTAGAACGTGACACTGTATATCAAGCGGACAGCTATCCGTACCTTTGACTAAAAGGCTCTTTGAGATCCGTACAGTCCATCATTTCAAACTGAAGTGGCAGCTGGAAAATGTGGAACAGCTGGCAAGGAGCTGAGAGAAAATGTTTTACATAAATATATCTACATACAAACTGGCAGAAGGCCACGGACACCGTACCCACAGGATCGGATCAAAACTACGCACCAGAGGGTTAAAAAGAAAATTTGGAGGGTGAGCGGGGGGGGGGGGGGATTTCCTTTTACCTTTTCTCTTCACGTGGTGCGAGGATTTGGGAGCGGGCGCTGGCGGCTGAGCGCCGGCGAGCCCGTCCGGCGGCGCAGGAGTTGTGTCAACACCCCGACTTTACGGGCTCATTAAAATCGCGGAGGATCCGCTCTCCTCGGACCCTTCAAAGTTGCGCGATGGGAGGACGGGCCGCCGTGCCGGCCCGGGGCGGCTCCGAGGAGCTCCCCCGGGGCGCCCCCGCCCCCCCGCTCCCCCCCGCCCCCGCCGCCGGCCGCGGGCAGCCGCCCCGCTCCTCCCGCCTCGGCCCGGCCCGCCGCCGGCCGCGCAGCTCCCCAACTTGACCCAGTGCCAACGGCGGCGGCAGCGAGGAGCGGCGCCCCACGCCGCGCCGCACACGCCCCCCACACAAAAAGGCGCACGCAGCCCCGCGCACCCACACCCGGCCGGGACGCAACTTTCCCCTTCCCCTCAGGGAGCCGCCGGCGGGGAACAACGGCCGCCCCAACGGCCGGCCCCCCGGGCGCCCCTCCGCCCCGCCAGATGTGACAGCGCCTTCTCCCCCGCTCCTGCCGCCTTCCCTCCCTGCGAAGTTTGCGGCCGGCCTCCCGCCTCACGGGCGTGAAAATGCCCGGGAGTTCCTCGGGGAAGGAGGGGTGAGGGGAAGGGGGGGGAATAAAAAAGCAGCTGCCGCTCGCAAATCGGCAGCTCTGCCGCGGGACGTGACCGGCCGAGCCCGGGCGGCGCGGCGCGGCCCGGCCCCGGCCCGGAGCGGGGAATGCCCCCGCCTCGCCCCGCACCCCGCTCCCTCAACTCCCGCGCTCTGTGACAGCCATTTTGGGGGTTAGACCCCTCGCTCCCCCCTACCCCCGCCTCCAAGTTAGGGAAGCGGGAAGGGGGCCGGGAGCAGGGGGAGAGCGCTGGGAGACGAGAAGAAAGTGGCCCGGAGCAGAGCCCGGGGAACAAAGAACTTCTCGCCCAAGTGGGTACGTACCTGCCGCCGCCGCCGCTGCCGCCGAGCCCCCGCGCTGCCCATGGGCGAGGGCCGGGGCCGCCGCGGCTCGCCCCCGCGCCGCTCCCCCGCCGCCGCGGCTAGCGGGGCCGGCCCCCGCCGCGGCCGGCGGGCATTCTCCGCGGGAGGGGGGGGGGGGGGGGGGGGACGGGGACACGACACACGGGACAGGGACGGCAGAGGAGGGCCGGCGGGTGTTGTTGGTGGTTGTTTTATCCCTGCCCGCCTCCCGCGGGGAGCAGCCCGCGCCTCTGCCTCTGCGTGTGTGCGTGTGTGTGTGCGCGCGGATCCGACATCAGTTTCAGTGATCTTGTAATCTGATCCCTTCTGACTCACTCGCACTGACTGACATTTCTGATTTGGTTCAACAAAAAGAGCGGGGGGGGGAGGAGAAAAAGAAGAAGGGGAGGAAAAAAAAAAAAAACCCACACCAAACCCCCAAATCCACCGCCTCGTATCAAACACTTTTCGGAGGGAAGGGGGGGACCCTCTGCCCCGTCCCGTCCGTCCCCCCCAGCCCCCTGCCGCCGCCCGGCATTGTTTTGGCTCGGCTCAAGCCACCGAAGGAGGGGAATAAACACATCGCGCCGAGATACTCACGTGTCGGAAAAGTTGTCCCTTTTGCTTTCCTCCCTCTCGCACGCTCCTCGCCGCCGCCTCCTCCAAGTTTTACAGATGTTGCAGGGCTCCTCGCCGCCGCCGCCCCTTCTTCCCGGCGCTGCCCTCTGGATCAGAGCAGGGGAAAGGCTCTTTAGGGATAAGTCCTAATTCAAACACCCTCCGCTCAACTTTCCCCCCTCCTCCCCTTCTTGTAAGCGGCGGAGAGGGCTCCGCTCCCCTTCCCCCCTTCCCTCGGCCCGTTTGGGACGCGGCTGGCTGCTGCCCGGGGCGCGGATGCCCCGGGCCCGGCGGGAAGCGGGGCCGCCTGCCTGGGGGAGCGGCGGAGGGCTGCGCCCCGGGGTGCGGGTCGGGCCGCGGCCTGGCGGGCTGCGACGCGCGCTCTCGGCATGACACCCCCGCTCCCCCCTTCCTCCTCCTCCTCCTCCTCCCCCGCCATCCCCCCGGCCCGGCCCGGCCCGCCCCGGCGGCGGCCCGAAGGCGGCGACACCCCGCCCACAGCCGGGAGGCAGCGCGGGGCGACGGCGGGTCCCCCCCGGAGCGGCCCCCCTCCGCCTCGGGTAGCGCTTCCTCCCTCTCCTCCTCCTCCTCCTCGCCCGCTCCATCCTTCAGCTCAGCCTGCATCTGCAGCCCCGTTTCCCCGCGCTCCGGCGCGTTGGAACCCCCTTTCTCCCGCCCTGAGGGGTCGGGGCCTTCCCTACCCCCAAAAAATCAGGGCTTTTGGGGAGAAAACGTGCCCTCCGGCTGGGTTTTCTGTGTGTGCTGCGGCTTCTGGGTTCACATTTGCTCTGGTGCCGCAGGCTGACTTGACTGACGGACTTCAAGGAAAGTTTCACCTAAGCCATGTGACACTGAAAACGAGCGCTTTCGGGGAAAAAAATGCAAGCACTTGGGCGAGGGGAAGGGTGGCGGTGGTGCCTTCGCCTGTCCCAGCCTGCCTGCCAGCCTCCCCTGCGCCCCGCCGGGCTCCTCCGGCCTACACTTCACCCTGCAAAACGGGGCTCCTCGCTGCCTCCGTCCCGGCCCCTCATCCCCGTCCTCCCCCCGGGCTCCGTGTGAGCAGGTCTCCCGCAGCAATACACACCCGGGTTCGGAAACAGTGGGAACTAGGATGCCAAAACTTACTTGTTCCATCTTTCGGGAAATGATACAGCCCGACAAGACACCTTGCCTTTTTCTAGTCCCACAGATTGCTCCCCTGATATTAAAAAAGTCTGAGAAACCATAAATGAACAGTATCACAAGCGTTTTCCATCAAGTCAAAAGGTGGGGCTGGCTCTCGGGAAACGTGTAGATATTTGTTGCCATCACAATGTCAAATACTTCATATGCACCTTTGTTCATAACCTGGCTCACAACAGAGCCAAGTAAAGATTTGTTACTGATATAGATGATTTAGGAAGGTACCTAAGCTCGGACTACCCTAAGCATCTGAGAAGTCCCACAAAAATCAATGGTTCTTGAAGAAAGGTATGTTTGCTGATGGAAATGAAAGACTGGCCATTGATGCTGCACATTTCATAAAGCTTCCCTTAATCTTGCCACTGAAAATGTTCATCATTTTATTTACAAAACAAAGCTGCAGATATTCTGTGGTTTGGGGCGACTTGGTTCATGAGGTTTTTTAGAAACAAAGAGAAGGCAATCTTACCCGACCCAAAGGCCACCACCTATCTGAATTCCTTCAGACTCACTATTTTTTTTTTTTTAAGCCTGGAAATCCCTGGGTGCAAAAGGATAGCTTTGGGGAGATGCCTGTAATTTATGGAAGTCCCAAGCACGGTCAGAACAATCACACTGGCAATCCCAGGGACGCTCGCTTGCGTGCACATTTTACAGCACCGGCCCAGCACACCCTGACTTTCAGGACAGACACGGTAGTCAGATGCTTTCACGGTAAGTGAGAGGTGCACATCATCCCACCTGCCACGCACGCCCAGATTCCCAACGCCTGACTCCCGTGCGCTGCGGGGAGTTACTGGGACACGGTGGGAAGGACGGCAGTCTGTGAGCCTGGTGCCACAACTCCCTCGCCGGCCATTTCACTGCCTGCCAACGGGCACAGCAGCCCTTGGTTGCCCAACCGATACTGCTGACAGGCGTAGCGCTACGTGGGGAGGAGGCCTGTGCAACAGCAGGATCTGAATGCAGATATCAAGAGCTGATATTCTTCCGCCCTTTTTCATCTTCTAGGACTTCATTTTCCAGTCCCATTTTTCTGGGAAAATGTTGGCTGTTTCATGATATTACCATAATAGTGATACGGTACTGCAAATGGTTTTTTTAGATATATGTATATATATCGGGGGTAGTGGTGTACAGAATGTTTAGGCAAACCTCTGGTCCCTTTAGAGATCTGTTTAAGAGCAATACGATTCCTTCAGCCCATAGTTCCTTTCTCTCTTTTGCTGCTTATTGCCTATTCCTTTGTATGTTTGCAATCAATTTTTTCTTAAATTTTTTTTTTCCTCTTTGCATAATGAAAGCCCTTAAAAGTAACAGGGGAAATTAACCAACATACAAAGTGTTACTTTATAAAAGAAACAAATTAATGTAGAAAATCCTGTTTGTCTAACCATTTATAATTCTGTATTGGTGATCTTAAGATACTAATTTTAACAATAGGTAGAAAAGATGTTCAAACAAGGGCATGATTTTAAGTTGAGAGTAGCCCTTCAAATCAGTATTCCTCTTGGACTTTTGAAAAAAAGAAAATCCTATTTCCTGAGAGTTTGAACATCTTGTCATGCCATAAAAATATATTTTATCTTTTTTTTAAATTTAATTCTGATTCACACCAGCTCTGTTCAAGGCACACATTTCCGATTTCAGACAAAAAACCCCAAACACTTCACAACTCCCACCAAAATTAAGACAGTCAAGAAATTTTAAAAACTAAAGAGCAGATAGAATGCTTTGAGCTCTGCTTATGAAAAAAAAAAACCAAAAAACTCCGGACGCATTTCTGAGCAGTGAAAGTCTTGAGAGAAGGGAAACACAGAAACAACAACCAAGGTTTCTGCCCGTGCCTGTCTGAATGGTCAGGCCAAGCAGAAAATAAAAACTGATGGAGAGTGGGTGACATTTGCCATTTGAAACATATTGTAAATGTTTCAACACCTTGACAATGAAGCGCATAACAGAAGCTTAGAGCATCCAAGACCCTTCAGCTAAACAAAATGAAAATGGGCAGCTCTGTTTAGGGAGGTGCCTTTCTTAACATCTTTCGTGTCTGCTTCAGAGGAATCATACTTGAAAGACGCAATAGGAAGACAAAAACTATATATTAATAAAATGTAATGATTTTTCCACACATTTGGATTGCCCCTCCAAGAGAAGCTGACCCCTGAGGCTTGTCTATGATGTTTCCCTGCAAATAGGAATTTGCTCTTGCAGAAGACCTGTTGGTCGATGCCAAAACCCATCTCTCTGACAGAAGATACCACAACCACAGGACGTTTCTGCCAAAAGTTATATCACGCACAATACTCCTGCATTTCTTCAGCCTACCTTATCTCCCCACTTCTTCTCAGCCTATGCCTTGAAAATTACAGGCCTCCAGGCAGTGCGCTTGTATTCCCTTTTTGCGGCACCCGTTGTTCCAGGAAAGCACAATCAGAAGGAGCAGGCGCTCTGCTGACATAAGCTGCAATGCGAAAGAACTGATATTAAGTCACACCAAGAGCCGGTCTTCTCACCACTCCCAGTTGCACCGCCCTCCACTTTCTCTCCAACCCCAGTGAATACCCGGCCTCTGGAGGTTGCTGTCTCCAGCTTTCCTGGTACCTGCTACCCTTTGGGTTTCCCACTCCCTCAACACACACACAATTTGGAGCATCAGCACCAGCACCCACCTCCCCCTCAGCAGCCAGACACCCACCTAGCTGTTGCTGGTTATCCAGGTAAGTGTCACCCCCTAGCAGACAAAGCTATCAAGATAATGATGGTTTCACCAATAGGCAAATACCTTGTTGGAATAAATTCTATGAAATGGGCACATCCGCTGTGCTTTTCCAGGGGCGACCTCAGGGCGCATGGGTGGAGCACTAGAATATGGAGCAATAGCACCAATTTCTGGTCATTTATGCAATATCCATCCCAAGAGAGCTTGGCCAGTGCATCTTGCTCCCACCCATGCAACCCTCTTGTTGCATGGTTGTCTAGTACAGCAGAGAGGTCTCAGGAGGTAGCTGGTAGAAGAAAACAAGGGGTGTGAGGTGGTACCATGTCAAAATACTCAGTCTGCAGAAAGCGCAGCTGGGGGTACAGGGAAAGGTGCATGGCCTAAGGTGGGATGCAGAACTGGGGTGTGGAGGTGACCCAATTTGGGAGGGATGTAACGGTCAGGGCAAAAACCTGAACTGCAGTACTAACAGGGAATTGATGTAGGGAAGGCAAATGGGTAGATGGGGCCTGAGTGGGGAAAGAACTAATTAGTTGGAATCTCTTAGTTTTGAAAGAAATTATAAACTGATGTACCACTGCACACTAGTCTAATTCAGGTCTTTAGTGGAAGCCGAATTTCTTTGACTTTTCTGTGAGAAAGGCAGTATAGTACCTGCTATATTCCTGGAGGAAGACTGGGAGATGGACTACTGAACTTTAATAAAACATTTGGAGCCAGTATCATGATTTTTCTTGCAGTCTGCTTGCAATTTTTTACCCTTCTAGATTAATGGCAATATAATGTAACATTGTCATGTTGTGGAACATACTTGAACTTACATAAATATTGCAGACCTGAATTATTAGTCAGGGAAGTTTGTTATTTACTTACTCACAATTCTTTTCATTTCATTTATCTTATAAGGTTAAACTGATCTTACGAATTTCACTATCAATTTCCCTTTCAGAATTTATTTTGCAGATGCATTTCTGTTCCCATCCTCACAGAGAATTTCTGGTTTGCTTTAGATTCTTTCATTATTTGGATTTTTGATTGTTATTAGTGACATTGAAAAAAATGGAAAACTGTCAGCAAATATCCAGATTTTTCACAATAACAACCCTCATTCAAGAGTCTGAATTTTCTAAGGATGCTCGCTGTAGCCCTTCACGGACTCACATACATCATTCCTTCTGGTCACCCTTAGCAAGGAACCTCTGTGTCTTTCTACTTCTTCTACTAACATTGGGATCTTGCTAGATTTCAGTGGAAGAAGGACTGATCCCTAGTGATCAGGATTATCTTTCTACTCTAGCAGATCATCTCTTATCCACCATCCTCTTTCTCTAAATGTCTAATCTAACTAATCTAGCTAGCTATTTATACCATATTCATTACTAG
This sequence comes from Phoenicopterus ruber ruber, assembly GCA_009819775.1. Taxonomy (NCBI): domain Eukaryota; kingdom Metazoa; phylum Chordata; class Aves; order Phoenicopteriformes; family Phoenicopteridae; genus Phoenicopterus; species Phoenicopterus ruber. Next base: position 58,791,822 of record CM020216.1, read on the forward strand.
GTTTTTTGAATGCCATACCATGAAATCAAACGGGTCAAGGCCCAGTGATTTTTTTTTTAACCCCTTCCATCTTAAATATGTAAGGATTATTTTATTTATTTATTTATTTATTTAACTCTGCTGTGGTTGCTGAAGGAAAACTAAGGCAAAGAGCTGGGTTTTACACATGGACAAAAAGAGCATTAGTTTCCACAGAAATTTCTGTACTTTTGGGCTGGCTACTTAGAAAGCCTGAGCTCTCCAGCTCTTAAAGATAAACTTTTGTTCAAGATACTTTTACCCTCTCTGACTTCAGATGTATGGTTGCATTAATACACTTCATTATTATGAACATCATTTTCATAAGAAGAATGTTTTCTTCTTCCAAGAAATTTAAACTGCTGCTGTTTTGTGTGAGAAGTTTTGGTATATGACCATAAACATACCACACACACAAACAAGCAGAGTGGGTTTCCTTTGTTTGCTATTTAAAAGCACCCCATACATGTTAATTATCAGGCAGGGAGCATACAGAGAAAAGCACAGTCTCTCTAACAAGCTATATCCAGTAAAGATACCAAAATCGTAACATTCAACACGGAACAAGCATAAATAATCTGTTTATCTCCTTTTTGCCATGCTATAATAAGAAATGAAATTGCTAACGGTGCTGATATTTAGGTTGTTATAATTAGATAGATCATCATTAACATCCCCTTTAAATGATCTGGGATACTTTCAACCTCTCTCTAGGGAACTGTTGTGGCTTCTCTCCCGACTGAGCCATCGGACTACATGTGAAAGGATTTAGCAGTATTTTGCAGGGTGTAGTCACAAGCCCTACTACAGGAGATGGAGTTTATATAGACTCTTCTGGCAGAATTTAACTCAGTTCCTTGAATGAAATAATCTTTATCAGAAAAAAGACAGTTTTTCCTAGCATATCCAATCCTACTTTAACATTTGCCTAGTATAGTTGTGTTAGTCATGGGTGGGAAATACCACATATAAAGGATCCGTCAAAATGTCTTTCTTTTTTCAGTTGTTGATGCAGTGAATTGGAAATACACATTCTGAGGTGAAACATGGCATTCAGACACTCCCCTAGGAAATGACTAGGTTTTTCCCTACGCCTTAAATCTACTAGCCAACATTTTAAACATTTGAAAGTTAAAGCATTGTCAAATACCATGGAAAGCTTGCAGTCTTCAGGCTTTTTGTCAGCCTCTTAAATAATTATTTCAATAGCTGGTGGATGCCCATTGTCATAGTTCAAATGCACATACAAGGGCTTTGTTTGCTTTTTTAAATGGCAACAGGAAAAATAGGTAAACGGCACCTAAGTAATTTCATCTTGGCCTTACATTATCTATGGTGAGACTGCTTAATGAGCATTTGCCAGTATCTTTTTCATAAAGTTTTAATGCTCTACTACTACACTACTAGCAGAGCATCCCCAGTTAAAGTTGTCCTGGGTGAAGTGTGACAATAATGTTTGTAAATCAGGTAGTGTTCCATGGGCATTAAGGAGCCCCTGAGAACTGCTAGTTTATCCTCTTGGCCACCTGGGTGCAAACTCCAGTCTAGCCAGGAATCTAGCCAGTTTACTGGCCTTAATCTGTCCTTGGTGGACATTTGTCCTTGCAGAAAGATACAGTGCAACATATTTGATGATATCTAGACAGGAGACATCTGAGATTAGTGAATTAAAGCATGAATTTCTCATCTACCAAGACCTCATGTGATATATCTATCCATATCTACCTCTTTCAATCTCTCAGTCTCACATCTATCTGTCTATACCAGTTGCCGGCTTAGTCTCGTTGTGAACGGGACACTGAGCTGTGCACCTACCAAATGGATCAAATAAAATGCATATACTGCACCAGATGATACTTTGAAGGGACTGTCGGTGACTTTGCTCCCACCCTTACCCCTAGCATCATGCCCCATATCAGGGTACACTTCAGAAAGACACTAAATCTTGCTTTGTAGCTTCTAGTAGTGGATCAAAAATGCCACACCACTCCAATATAAAGCTATTATGTTGGTAGAAAGTCAGGACATCAAAAAATACTAACGAGCTTGAACAGTCAGGATTTATACCAGATGAGGTATTTGCTGTTGCCCTGCAGCCAGCATAAAACCAGCACAAGGTCTGTCTGGTTAATTTAGCAGAAAGGTGGTCAGGTACTCGTGGCAGATCAAGTTATTGCTGGTGTGTGACCCAGCAGCATGCGCAAGCTCTCGTTAATGACAGAGGACAACAGTCCCATGTACACATACACATACACGCACATACACAAAAATGCTGTTACAGCCTTTCATTTCCCTATAGTTATTTTTCCTTGCATGTCATTTACGTCAGACTATTTGAGTTCTCCCTTTTCCTCTTCTGTAATGAAGAACATTCACAAGAGCCTGGGAGGAACTGATTAGTAGGAGACTTGCACTGTTTCACAAGGGAGTAACCTGAATTACGCCTCTCTGTTCCCTAGATTGGAGGTTTGGGTAACGCCTCATTGAGAGACAAGAAGAAATCTGCAGCTCAAGTTCATGCAGTGTTGTTCAAAGGGAAGCAAAGACCTGATACTTCAGAAACAAAAACATACATACACTGATGTGCCCTGTTCCTTTTACCAGGGCTTAATGCTACACCCTTGCCTAAGCACCTTTAGCAAAACAAGCCAACCAAACACGGGATCTCAGGATCACAACTGATCCTGCAATTCCCTTTTTTGAAAATATCCGCATATTTAGTTCTTTGGTACTACTTTTTAAATTTCTCAGTTGCAAAACTGAGAAAGATAAAGTACAGTAAAGTTGAGCTCCCTCCATCCAGATTTGAGGTCCTGGACTGAAATACTAAGCAGATGATAGTTCTCAAAATTACACCTAGTCAGTTACACAAAGTGGAAGTTTGGAGAGGAGCCCGGTGCAAAACCAGCCGTCCCCAGCACCGGTCTGTGTGTAATCCCCACCGCTAGCAGTCTGAAGTCAAACACAATGCCAGGTGGTAGCTCACAGTAACTCAACTTTCTGGCTCGTTTCAATGTCCCTCAGCAAGCTGGGGCATCCAGGGACTTGCAAGTCTTAACTGAAAGCAGATGTCACATTTTGACTCGGCAATTATTTTAACCATTCACGTCAAATACGAGTCTTGCCTCCCAATTCAGTATCAAGACTCCCAGGTTTCATTGAAGTTGGTGGAATTTTTGCCATAGGCTTTGATGGGCATAAGGGACATAATTTCAACAGTAAATTCTGCGGAATTTACTGGAGTTACTCCCACACTTAAAGTAAATGGTAATTTTTTGTATGTTTGCAAGATTTCATCCTAAGGAAGCTATTTGGAAAATAAGGAATAGAAGAGCATTTTCCTTATGAAATTATGATACTTTGTCAACACGTCTCGAATTTGTCAACAGTTGGCAGGAATATCTAAAAAATACTTAACAAATTGGAAGAGCTGCATGTTATTTTGCTTGAACCTAAAATCTTTCAGTCCTGCAGTGCTCAAGCAAACAAAACGCCTGTGAAATTTTACTTGAATAAACATTGCAGGCTGGTGCTAACTTGTTATTGGTACTGACACAGCCCAGCAACTGGCCGACCAAGAAAACACCAGACAAGGAAAACAATGTGAGATGTGCTATAATATATAGTCCTGCCTTTCGAGCCAGTAAGACAAAACCAAACACAAGTTTTTAAAAAAATCACAAGAGTTTTTAGGCAGGAAATATCACTTCACGATCTGTACATTTACCCAGCACAGTAAGACCAATGCTCCATCAAAGGCACTAGAACATTTCACAATGGAGACCAACCATGGGTTTATGATTATCGTCATCAGTTCAAGTAACCACCACAAATAGCCACAGAGAAAAAGCAAGCTTGCAGAATATCTCAAAGTGAAAAAATAAGCTATTAAAAATAAGACAAACAAACTAGAAAAAATCCCAAGCCACAAAGAATCGTTCCAGGTATTCATTTTACATGCATTTAGGGTGAAGCACAATCCAAAGGAAGAATGCAAAATACCATAAATGTGCATCTATCCTATGTATGTTCATTGTAAGCTTTCAACTTTCCCCTTTCCTAAAGCACAGCCGTGGTGCAGATGGGTGAGTCTTTTCTCTTTTCCTTGATTTATTATTTTACCCTTTCAGTTTTCTTCTGCTCTTATTTTTGTTTGTTTAGCTTGTTGAACTATTAAACTAGATTTGGAAATCAGATTCTTCCTACATTTCAAAACATTAGTTAATAGGAGCACAAACAGGATCTAAACCACTTTCATTTTTATATAGCTTTCTGAATATACTGTGTGAATGATGCACATGGTACCACACAGCACATAATTACAGTAGAGACATCAAAGTGTTCAAAACCAATGAATTTGGCTCTCATACGTCATGAGATGTGCTTAAAAAAGAAGATTAAAATACAACTGAAATACTACTAAAATCTCCTCAGTTCCTTCTGGTTATTCAGTTAGTGAAGAGTATGCTATAAAAATTGAAACTGCACCGGACTTGCAAGTTTTGCTTTGCAACTGCGAAGGCAGGCAAGACACAGTTGAAGCAGAATGATAGCTGATGCTCACATGATTCTGGGATCTGGAGTCTGAAGAGAGAAATAAGTACTCACAAAACCCCACATGATATAGCAGGATACCTGAGCTAAGAATTGGAAATCTGAGGGCATTGCATAAGGGAATTTAACAAGGCTGACAGGAATTGAGGGAAGGTACTTTTCATTTTCCAAAGCAGATAAAACAGAGGAAATTCATAAGCAGAAGACAGTAACATGATCAAAAGATGACAGGGAGCTCTACCCATCCTTCACCATATACAACTTCATGACTATTCATACCATGGCCCAGACTTAGATAAGATCAGCTAATGGATGGAAAACAGGAAAGTAAAGAAACAAGATAGAAACGATGCTGGTGAGCAGATGAGAGCTTTATGGAGAACTTGCAGCCATGGTACTGTCTCCTTCACCTAAACATATATAAAAGCATTTGGTCAGTGCACTCCACTGTTGACAAGAGCTTCTTCCTCACTCACACTTGTCAGCAGACATCAGGTCAACTTCGCTTTAATGGGCTAAAAGCTCGTCCTCCTGTTTGAGCTTCTCATCTGGACATCCTTGACAGTCCTTGCATTGTGATTCACCTCTCCTAAAACAGGTGACTAAAAGAGGGTAGATGAATCAGTCTCTGGAAATTCAGGGCTGATTAATCTTGCTGACTGCAAGGAAGTCATGGGAGGAGGTTAGGCACAGGCATCCGGCTGCCCCAGCACTGCCTGGCGAGACAAATCCCACCTGGGCTCTGACCTTCCAGCTCCCTGAGCAGTGCTTTCTTCCATCTGTGGTTCCTTCCTGGCAGCCAGTGACCTCGTCTCCGACTTCTGCATTTGCCCTCTTCACCTTTGCCTGATAAAAGTGCCCCATACAATACTTCTACTATAATAACATAAGAAGAACCCTGCTCATGAAGCCTCCTCAACAGCGTAGACTACTGCAAGCAAATCAAGCCTGTCCTTTGTCCTCTATACTGGTTTCCCAAAGAATCCCAAAGAAAATGAGATTCCTCGGCTTACTGTAGCTAAAAAACATGCCTAATGCTTCAAGGTGATAACCACAATAATAACATCATTCCTCAGACACACTGGAGCCTACCAGAGTGAACCTTGTTTGTATAGGAAACTGGGGTAAGGCAACACTGAGAAACAATCTTTACTGTCTTCTGTTCCAACCGCAAAGCTGCGAGCTTCTACCTGCCATCTCCATAGAGGGAGGAAAAGCACAAACAATTAAAAACGAATAGAAAACCTCCAACCGTCAAGGTAGACCTCCAAAGTTTGTGTGCAGTAAGACAACAAACAGCTCTGTGGAGCTTGGGAAAGGTACGACTTACAAGCAACATGGAGGAGGAACTGTTCTGAGGTGGAGTAAAGGAAAGCTTAATTTATAGTTATGTCCCCCAAATCCCATTTAAAAATCAGGCTAAAGCGTGATTAATTTGTTCTACCATGTTGGGTTGTGTAAGAGGATGTGCTGAGCCCTAAGATAACAGCAGTCTAATATCACTCACTACATCAAACCATTAAAAGCTCCTTCTTCCAGAGCCCAGCCTACTCAAGGAGCTTACAGACAGCTAGCAATCTACTTTTGGTGTATGATCTTGGATGAAATTATATCTTATATCTACTCATAAAGAACAGAAGCAATGGCCAGAGAACACACACTTTATTAAAAAATTCTTGAATCATACATAAATTCTTTTGGTATTGATATTCCTCATATACCACACAAAGTGCAGCATATCTTTAAGGTCTAACCCAGGCAATTTCCATGGAGCAGAGAGAATATGTGTTGGCTTCAGAGTCACAGATGCATTATACATCGTATGTATACATTTCTACATATTCTTCCGGTAAGCTTTTTACAAGCCCAGGTACCAAACTGTGATTGATTGGTGTGCTCTGCTCCTTCTGCCTGGGCTAAGGTCAGTGGGCCATATTCTGCAGTCCTTATCCAGTTGCCTCTCAGTTTTTTACTGCTTGAGTCTGGGAGACATCAGCGAGAAAGCTGCCTTCAGCAAGAAAAGCTGAAGAAAAACTTAAAAAACTGGTCCTGTATTTGGTCTGCTATCTTTTGAAAAATCTGTTGAGACTTGCGGTAACAAAATGAGGCTGTAGCTTCTCCAGACCCTGAGTTTTGAACAGCACAGGCTGAAACACAGAGCAAAATCAGCAGCAACTCTTTCCGCACCCCAGGTAGCAAAAAACCAAAACAGGAGCCTGTTCTGCAGAGAAGGACAAGGACTCCTTGCCTCTTCCCAAGCATGTAAAGAGATGAACTTTGCAATGTGGCCTGCAAGCAGCAAACGTGAGCACCTCAAGGCTGGAAGGAGCTCAGGGACTTACTGAGGTGCCTTCCTCCCCAGGGCTCTGCCGGAGGCTCCCTCTCCTACGGGGAGGGAGTGTCAGCAGGACTGCTGCTCCTGGTGCCGAGCAGCCGCTTGGCAGAGGATAAGAGCCCTCCTTGCAGGTAGGCCAGCCTCAGGACGTCGTGGGGCTTTACAAACCAAAGCCAATGCCAGCACTGCGCGCTCAGAGCAAGGCAGCCCAGCCGCAAGCACTTCAAGACGGCTTCCAAATATGCCCGAGACGAGGCCTTAGTGGGGGTGAGTGAGGCAGTGGTGAGGCTGCAGGTGATACAGGCATGAATCACAGGAATGAGGTCTGCTTTGGTGAAAAGGTAACCAGAGATAGATGTGAGGAAAAATGCCCTTCTCAATTAGTCTTGGATTCCAGTTATCCAGCAAGAAATGGAAAGCTAATGAGAACTGGGAACATGAGTAATAAGTGGCAGGTACACACCCTCCCAAAGGGGCAGATATTATCCCTTCCATAACTCCCGATTGTTTTCCCCGCGTTATTAACAGCGTCGTGCTCTTATCTGGATGGCACCACAGCCAGCTGGCACTCCTCCATGCCCCAACCTCGCATGCCAGGGGAGACAATCAACCCTTCTAACCAAATCGGTAAAGACAAAAACACAGAGCTGCGTTTTATCTGCAAAACCAAAGACACGCAGCAACCCACGCATCCTCACTACCTGCTCAATCTACACGTAAAACAGCCCGCTCCCTAAAGTGGATCTGGCAGCTCCAAAAGTGAAAGAGAAACCCTCTTGTGTTTAGGGTCAGACAGATGAAGGACCTCAAGGTCCTGCCCACAGAGAAGCTTTTGGTGAGCTGCAGGGCACACGTGTGGACTGCTCTGCCTTCAGCAGGTTCCCTTGTGCTTACTCCCAGGTCAGTTGTGAAGCTGCTTCTGCTCAGACGCCATTCCATGGGCTGAGAAACTCCCCCTTTCTACAGGGGATAATGCCTCTTCTTTTTTTTTTTTTTCTTTTTTCTTTTTTTTGCAGAACATTAAAGGTGCCCGAACATGTTCTGGCTTGTATAACAAACAGACCCATAGTGATTTTCATCGTCTTGGATAAAATATATTAAACAGCAATGTTTTCCTGATAAAGGATGTAGAATTATGGGGTTCATACAACAAAATCTTAATCTTTGTTAATTCTGGAGTTATTTCTTTAGTGTACAACCGAGACCAGAGTACCGCTCTGCTAGACACAATGCTCATGAAGCTGAAGCTTAGACCATTTAGTCTATTTCAATGCCAATGTTACTTTGCCTCACCTTTCAAAAAGCTGAAGATTTCACAATTTGTTTCTCTTAACTAAAAGAAAAAAAAATATTTCCACCCAGGCAACCCTGATGACAACCAATGGGCTGCCAAGAAAAATAAAATAAATATGTATTTCTCTGAAACAACGTTATCCTTCCCCACAATACTGACCATGCTATTTAAAGATGGGGGTAGGGAAAAGCTTTTCAAACAGTGTCAGGCTGGACATGGTCCACCTTTCATCATATTTCGAATGGATTGCCTTTGAAATGCAGGTAGAGTAAACCACCTGACTGACACCCACCTTCTCACATCATTTGCTAAGGTTTTTCTTATCATATAGAAATGTTACATCTGTTACTGATGATTCAAACATACAACGGTACATAGACTCACATTTGAGCACACACATATACGCAGTATTTCTAATCTAGTACTAGGAAGACTTCAGATATATTTATTTGTGGCTAGGCAAGAGCCAAAATTGGGGGGGGGGGGGGGCAGGGGAAGTGCTTAAAAAGTTAAAATTTTCAAAGATAGAGTATTTAGACAAACAAATCTTGTTAATTTTAGTGCAAGGTGAATATCTAAATACCCAAGCTGGCTTTGAAAATGTCAGCCTTAATCTCTTTGTGAATACGTTTCTAGATTTCCTTTCTCATCTGACTGAAAAAGCCTAAACTCCCCTCTATAGCGCTCAGAACTTTTCCTTGCTCTAATTGTGTTACTGCATACAAACCAGGCAAACCTCAGTATAAATAGGCCGCTCTCATTTTGCTTTCCAACGTGAGTGACATAAAAAAAGGAGAACAAACATTTTTTAATTCTCTAAAGTGTTGGCGTTGGGAAAGGATTCTTTAAAAACAAGTACGCTTGGTTTTCATCATACTAGAGCACATTCAGAGCAATTCTGCTGAACTCATTGAAATTATCTCCGTGTAAATCTGGTTTCAGTGAGACAGACTTGAACTAAAACAAATAGATATCTTTGACCGGTCATTGTCAAGTTAATGTTTTTCATGAGCAAACTTAGAGGGCCAGACTCGCAACCAATTTCGATGTCATTGCATCTGCTTACATTAGCGGTACATTTGGCTCAGAATGTTTTCAAGTGGTGTATTAGCCAGACAGCAGATCAATAAACAACACAGATAAACAAGTATATTCTTCAGAAGTGTGTGAGCATTTCTACAGAGGAAGGAATATGACCGTTAGGATGTTCTTTAAACTTTAAACACGTCATTATCCAGATGTTTCATTCCCCTCTTAGACTGCACAGTAATAAATACAAATAAACACTTTAAAAAAACTGGTTAACATTCTTCAGAGCAACTTCTCAAACTATTATTTTTTCAAGGCAAGGAAATTCTGTTTGCATTCCTGTTTCTTCATTACCACGCACTTTATATTTTTGGTCAAATGATCCTCACTCAAAGCTGAGTATTCTCAAGTCTCACAGGAGATAGGGAGCACCTTGGAGGGCTGATGACCAAGCTGGCCACTCATTTAGCATCCTCAGCTATTTGCAGATGCAGCCAACATTTATGCAGTTAACCTATCCAGGGGATGGGTTGTACACAATTAGACAGAATACGGTGATATAAGTTGTCCAAGTCACTCTTTTTACATCTTTAAATATGTCTTTTGAAAAGATTTTTTTGCTTGTTTATGAGTATTTTAATAGGCATAATGCAATTCTGCCCAAAATATCCACACAGGACACTCAGTAGGAATCTGTTCAGTGTTTATAGGAAACCCACTTCCATTAAGCGACTGATCTTTGTCAGTCCCACGAGTGGTCACCATAAACAAGTTCACTGTATCTGTTCACACTGCCTATCTCTTTCCTTCCTCCTGCCATCTGCAGCACCACTGATACACCTGGAGCTTCTGAATCCATTTATTTTCCACCCTCTGGCTACTTACTGCCCTGGCTGGCTTTGCCCCGTCACTTACAGTGGGAAAAGCTCTTAAAACCTTGCGGGGAATGACAGGGCTGCTGGGACCAGGCAAGGAAATTCGGCTCCAAGCACAGAGATAGGGAAGTGACTGGCGATGGGAGGGATTCTTTAGGCAGTGATGGAAAGCGTTAGGGGTGGAAGGAGGAGAGAAGGCATAGGAGTGGAAGGGAGTCAGATATCTGGCTGGAAAACTCGGGAAATGTTAAAGCAAAAAAAAAAAAAAAAGGGAGGTTAGAAATACATTAGCCCATGACTGGCACACTTTCATGAATTAGTTACAGCAGCAGGATGAATTTGGGATGAAGGAGCTGGCTAATATGTGAAGAACAGGAAGACTTTGATTTTTTTTTTTTTTTTTTTAAAAAAAAAGCAAACGCAGTAGGAAAGGAATACATACTCCTTTGCTTTGACTCATTTCTTTTGCCTTTGTTTTTTTCAGTAAGACCTGGCAGGGATGTACTCTGCCAGGGGCACTTCACCGTGCTACTCCTCTCTGGTTGCACTGGTCCCATTTCCAGCTACAAACTGACTTGGGGGCATTGCTGAACCAACGGGAAGAGCTTTGCTGGGGGCATGGTCAGGACTACAGACAGTGATGACCCAGGCAATTAAAATGCATGGAAGAAGCATGTATTTTCTACAAGCAGGAACCACTTTTCTGAGTTTTCTGCCACAAAACGACTTCGTGCCGCATGAAGAGGCTGCTGTGGCATCCAGCTGCTACAAACACTTCGAAAGAGCCCGTTTATTTAGACACGTAAGAGTTTAAACTTCATTTTCCTAACCTCTCAGGTTCTAGTTACAGCTTTTTGGGAGGAAAACATACTGATTTTTGCATTTCTGTAAATGCTACAATTTCAAATTTCAGGAACTCTCACTTTTAATATTTTTCTTCCTTTGGCTACTTTATGTTCCTTTTTTTCCCCCTACATGTTTGGAGATTGTCCAAAGAAATTAATTAAACTTGAAGGACATGATATTTGTTTCTTGTTTCAACCTCTTTCCCAGATTCCTGCTGCTGGGCGTTGCCCTTAATTAACAGCATTTTTGTTTGAAATCACACACTTAATGATCCCTATGTTCTCACTCTTTTGTTTGGTTTAGGTTTTTCCCATTTCCTTCTTCTCTTTCTATTTTTTTGTTTTGTTGTTGTTAAAAAATGTAAGTTTATTTATTTGCAAAGACAATACTGTTTATCCAAGTGAATAGTACCTTTAAGTGGAAAAAGAAAAGCCAAGCCAAATTTTGCTGCTTCTTTACTGTCTCAGCTTAATAGCTCTGTGGTTTCTATTTTTTTTTAATTTTTGTGTGTGTTTCTAATTCCAGCTGTGCAACACACATCAAACCAGTCTGTGGTTATACTTCTTGGTAAACTATGCCTCTTAACATTTCATTTAAAAAACAATTAGTCTTTCTTCCCCCCAAGAAAACAAAATGAAACTACAATAATATTCTTTTGGTTACATCCACAGATACTGGATAATTGATTTCCGCTGTACATTAAAAAAGCATTTTTCTATTTTGTTGGCATCACCAGATCTTTTTAATTTAATTAATGTTTCAAAAGGTAAACTGATTCAATTAGGATAACTTTTCAATGGAAATAGTGAGATGCAGAAGAAAGCATTTTTCAAAGTTAGTTGAAGGATCTTCTGTGACTTCCCCATGAGAGGAAAACAGCCCACTTTAAATCAGCTGAGTTTCATCAACAAAAGGAGAATGGGACCTAGTGGAATCACTCTGGAGCTGAGCTGCTTGCAAAAATATTTTGTTTCCCATGGTAATTTTTTTTTTTTTTTAATATAAAGACACTTTTTTTCCCTCCCATAGCCAGCCCCATTTTGTCAAAAAACAGCAAGCAACATTTTTCTAAAAAAATATCTGGTGAAATCTTTAGGGGTGCAAAATCAAGAGGAATTCTCGTAATACAGAGTTGATGTGACTGGAGTATAAATAACACGCTGCCGATCTGCCCAGTAACCATTTGAGATGACAGACAGCACCTCTGCGCGGTGACCTACTGCGGCCGGTAACCGGGCAGTAAAGCCGCCGCTCCTTCCACATCCCTCCTCACCCCCGTGCTGTGCAGGCGCAGCAGGGAAAGGACTGCTCTTTTCCCGTCTGTGTGAGGATGGACAGGGACTTCACATAAGGACGAGCTTGAGGAGAACCAGCCCGCTCAGGCAGTGCAAGCTGAGGACTCTCAGGTCTGAAAGAGCCCAGGACTAACACATACCAGCTTTAAAGCCCCTGCCCACTTTAACAGTTTACAAGAGCAGCAACGCTGTTTTATGGGACCCAAAAACCATCCTCCCTTTCTCATTAGGAGTGAGATAATGTTACCCTGCAACCAGCAACTGCAACCAGCAAGAAACAGTAATTCTACTTGCCATGTTCAAAACCAGTCAGTTTTTAAGTACAGGCTTATACTGTCCCTACTGGAGCCCCAAAACCCAGGAAAATCTGTTCTTCGTTAAGGCTCTGGGTCATACACTGTTCATCTGCGTGCATGGGACCCCACTGATACTGGCTTGTGGGACTGACACGCAGAACAAAACCAGTGTGTAGCCCCTTTCATGCTGCATTTCTCCAATGGACATATTTCAACCTGAAGCTGTAAATGGCTTAAAATGCAGGCCCTGCCTGCCTCGTGATTCATGCCCAAACCTCCCACTGATGCCACTGAGGAGGGGCATGTAGGAAATGCAGGATCTGTTGCCTGTTCTCATGAATGGAGGTTACAGCATCTCCTTCAAAAAATAATTTTCTTAATCATCAGGAATGACATCTGCTTTTGGTGAAGACAACTCAAGTCAGCTAAAAGATGATGGGGAAACGACCTCCTGCTTTTACGTCTGGAGGGACTAGGGAATCATTTGTCTTTCTTATAAAGCGGGAATCATATCCCCTTTACATGTAGATAAGGGAAATGGAACGCATCCCACAAAAAACACTAGCCACCCTCCAGCAGACCACAGGAGTCAGACGGATGCCAGCACTGAAGGAGGCTCACTTAGGTGGACTTGGGAAAACTACTGAGAAGAGCTTTTCCAGAATTTACCCCCCCAGTTGTGCAATGGAGAATTACAAAGTCTCTGAGAGCATGAGCTAGCAGAGTGTGCATGACACTCAGAAATGCCTACGTAGCGAAACCTAAAGGACTGGGTTTTACAGAGTGGTCAGCCAAAGAGACTTTTTGTTGATGATGTAATATTTGTAACTTGATAATCTGCTTGAGAAATGTGATGAAGAAGTAGTTCCTGGAACTATTTTAAACTGCCTTGGAGCCTGCATGTGTATCTGCAGCTGAACAGTTAAAATAAATCCATGATAGAAAAACACCAATGTCTTCATTAGTTGAGCTTGATGCACAATACAAAGCCCGTCTCTCTTCTCAAGCTCAGCAGTTTGGCTAACAGGCCAGACAGCATTGTTGACAATACAAATTACTGACTAATTCCTTTCACACACCTTGATAAGGAGATAAGATAAAACCAGACACGCTACAGGTGTTTACACTGGTGTGACACCTTGGTATCCCTGATAGGACCATGTCCTACTCTCTGCTAATCTGCCAAACACTACCAATACATTTGTATTTAGAAGTCGTTTGCTGAGATACTGGGAACAGGAGGGGAGGATGGCCACTCCTGACACACAGTAATATTACTCAGACTATGAAACAGTGAAAGGTGGATCGCTCTTTTCTCCTGGTGAGGCTGAGCCACCATAGGTGGTGAAGGAATATGAGTTGGACAGGGAGAGGAACAAAGCAAAACAAAAGGCTTCCCTCCATGAGTCAGGAAAATGGGGACTTTTCCTGCTCTCAGCCTTGTCTAGACACATCACTCAGTGATACAAATGGAAAATGTTTAATTCATCCTTGGGGCAGGAAGCAAGATTCATTCCTCCTGTGTTGAGGCAAGTCCACTCCGACAAACTCCTTTGCCATCTCAGTCCTGCAAACTGCTCATCAGACTCAAGGGTATCAACCATAAGAGAGATTTACAACTTGGTATTGCAAAAAAAAGGACTATCAGGACCTTAACAAATTAGGCAACTGCACAGTTACCCTCCTCCCCTCCCCTGGCCCTCCAAATTCCCACTGGGAACAGATGTTCAAAGCTCCCCTTTCCACCATCATAATTTCTGTACTGCATCTACCATTCATACGACATTTGTGGAGTGAGGATAGTTAGAGTTCTGGTAAGAAGATCATGGATTCTATGATTCTATGTATTCGATACGTCTCATGATGTCCCACATAAAGCTGTACCAGTATGTTTTCAGAAGGTAGGTAGAAGGAAGGTGCAAACACAATAGAAATAATAATCAAGCAACCTTAAGCAGTGAGGGAAGGAAATGAGCTAATTTCCAAATGCTCAGTGCCCAGTCATGGAGACCGAGGGCAGGTAAACAGGAAAAGAGAGGAAGGAGGAGGTCATTACACCTTTGGCTAGAGAAGCTTCTCAGGGCAGCTGTTCGGAGCAGCTGTTGCACTCGTCTTTAAGAGGTGAGGAAAGATGTAGGCTGAAGGACTGTCTGAGGCAGGCTGGTCCTTGAATAGGTTATGGAGTCCATATGGCCAGCCATATAAGTCAGTTGAAACATTGTGGTGACTTAACACTATTGTCAGATATTTATTAAGACTGCATAGTCCTGCTAAATGCATTTTTGGTATTTTAAATTTCTGTAACTTTTACGTTACTGCAAATCTACATTTTTAATTATTACTTTGGCTTGTAAATAAAAATGTGTCTTGGCTAATGATAAAGTTGATTCTTAGCAGTCTGACTCACGGTACACTCATGGGGAGATGATGAAACTGCCTCATCTCTGCTCCCTCACACTTCATTCCATTTATTTTCCTTGATCTGAATAGTGGCGGGCTGAAAGCTGGAAGAATACTAGGTCGGATCTGTTGAACGGGCTAGGCTCACAGCAATTTGCGAGAGCAGAAGCCCATAAGCTGAGAATTCACCAGAAGAGTGCTGCCGTGTCAAGGCACAAAGATAGGCTTTTCTCCATACGGAGGGTATTTGGAGTTACCAGGGACATATTCCATAAAGGGGGGGTCTGGTGCTCAGCCGTGCAATATGCAAGTCAGGCAGCCTGCTGAGAGAGGCTTTGTGGGTCATGATCCAGGGCAAAGTTGTCATGCTTCCCTGCAAAACATGTCCTAGGGGTGAAAGCGGAGGATGCTAAGGACGCCATGCAGATTAGCGCAGGCCCAGCAACACTTAGGCACCTGAAAAGCCCTTAAGTCTCTTAATGGATCTTCTCTTAAGCCTTAAAAGGGTAGGGAGGTAAGGCCAGGGAATTTGAGGAATTTGTTGATTGACTTCCATCAGTAGCAATTTTGCAGGATCCTGGACTCAGTAGGAATTGTGGCAACAGGGCACCGACGGAAATACGGGTTGTCTTCCGTTACAGTTCAAGAGAGATGCTGGCACAACAAAGTGTAATTTAAATTTCCCTGTTCCTGTTTCAGGGAATCCATGTCTATATCTTTGAATTTTCATTTAATTCTCCTTTTTCCTTTGCTGTTTGTATTATTCTCTTCTTATCCCAATAATCCAAAAGTGTTATTTTCTCTCTAATTTGTTCCTACAGATGGTAGGGTAGGGAAATTGAAAACAGAAGTCAGAGACCTTGGGAGTATAATGAAAATGAAATCGTGTGCCTCCAGATTAAAAAGAGGAAATGTATTAAACCTTTAAAAATACAGATTAATCAATTATGTATGCAAAAGAGGACACAAGAATTAGAGTCATGAAAAGCGGAAGGAAATTCAGAAGTAGAGTATATGCCTCTGGGATCCTCCTGACTCAAATCCTGCAAAGGGATGTATTTTCCCTCCATGCATGCCCATAAATCCCATGAATGTCAAAGGGACACTGTTAATTTAGAACAGGCCCAAAATTTAGGTTTAGAGAAAAGAAAAATAAAAGAGGTTTCATAAAACATTATCATAACAGCAACAGCTTTAAAAATTCTAAGCATATTTCAGTGACCATTGCGGGGCGGGGGGGGGAGAAAGAGGGAATTGAACAACTTCTCTCACATTGTTATAATTCCCACACCAGAGACTGTAATTCACAGGCACCGCTATATTGGCTTTCATTATGCATTATACTAGTGGAAGAGGCCTGTGGCAGTCCAAAATGGATGCAGTGAGGAACAATATGGAGAAGCATCTTGGAAAAGATGCCTCATGCTCTTTAGGATAATCTGATGAGCTGGCCTGCCAGCGATACTTTAGGAAAAAGAGGGGATAAAATGCTGCCACCTAAGTTCAGTGTTTGGTGTTCCGCTGTTGCAATCCTTGGGAGATACCCAGGTTGTCTTCCCTGTAAGATCATACAGAAGGAAAAAAACATTAAGTGTCCAGTTATGTATTTGTGCTTGGAGGGCCAAATTTTATCCTACCAAATTGCCTGGAAGGGTAAACTAATTCTTAAAACTAACATAAAAGTAACTCCCCAAAGTGTTTGTAGTTTTTTCCTAGCATTCTTCTCTTCCGTTATTCTGACTAGGTTTCCAGGACCATGTCTTTCACCACGAGGACTGAATACCTCACTGTTGTGTTGACAAATTATATAAATGTAAAATTTATATAATTTTATATAGAAACATAGACTGACAGAGATCTCCTGGTGATGTAAGTCCAAATCCTTATTGTCTCAACGAACCAGTGATATGTTAAGAACATTTTAATTAGTGTCAAAACAAAACCAATGGAATGTTTTCCCTAGGCCCTCTTTCCAAACTTCTCAGAACTTACCCCGAATTTACTGTAAAACTAGCTCGGTTACTTGCCTACAAAAACGCTTGCAGGAGAGCTATTCCAGATCTTCACCACTCTGATGGTTCAAAAGCTTCCAGTTTTAAATACAGATATATTCATGGCCAGCGGTATTCCTTTGTTTTCATATCAATATTGACCTGAATAATGCTGAAATACTGCTTTCCCTACCTGCTCTTTATCCTCCCTACCTCCATAGAATTACATACTTCTCCTCCCAGACTTTGCTTTGCCAAGCCATCCTGCTTTCATCTCACCCATCGAGCTCACCACTCCCAGATCATCCTACCAGTTCTTTTTTGTACCTGTTCTAGATTCAGTTAATGTTTCCTAATATGCAAGGACACAACTACACACACAGTAATTCTAGCTGGCTCTTACTCATACCTTACACAACACTATTACAAGTTCCCTGTCTTTACTGGAAATGCCTCACCAGTGCAATTGGGATGGCGTATTATTGCTGTGGCCAGGTATCCATCAGCCTTTTTCCACAGTTGTCAGCAAGTCAAGAGCTCCTGGCCTGGGACAGAAATGCTAGTTATTAGACCCTAAATGAACATTTTGTACTGTTAACTATCATCCCATTACCTCACTTCTCAAAATCATTCATGCAATTCTTTCTGTAGGGTATTCTGATCCTCCCACGTATTGGCAATGCCTTCCGATTTGCAAGGTCTAGAAAACTTTGTTAATACAAATCTAATTATGGCATTCGTTAAGAAAAGCATTAAATAAGGTCCCACGCTGACTGCTGATGAACTCTGCTAGCTACATCTTAGAAATCACTAGACATTTTTATATAGTTAAAGTAAAATAATGCTATTTCTGTTGAAGAGAGAACCACATTTGTCACAGTCAGTCTTAGAGGTAAAAGGTGAAGATTAACAAACAGAAGAGATGGTTATACTGATGTCAAAGGAGATTTTAGTTCTAGGTTTCTTCCTGTCCCCAAGGAAACTTTAGGTCTGCATAAACTGTGAAAGACAAACATCTTTTCTTATCAAGGCATCTTTCTTTCCATAGTGTCAGAACTGTCCATACTAAATAGTTCACGTTTTATTCCATACAGAAAGCAGCTTAACACTGTTGACATTATGGAAGCTTTTGTGTAAAGCCAAAAATGTGCACGTATAATGTAATAAATAGTTATGACTATGCTATTCAGGTGTTATTGCAGGTGTCATGGAATTTCACCAAGATCTCTGTAGAGTCTGCATCGCTTTGCAGCAGATTGGCACTTGGTCTTTTGCTATAGGTTACATTACAGCTTGCAACAACTACAAAATGCAAATATTCCATTTTATCTTTGCCCATACACTGTTTGAAGCATCCACCAGTTTTAATGGTTAGCAGCAACTTCTTAGAAATAAAAATAAGTTTAACTCATACTAAAGAGGCAACATTTCTTTGAGATCTCTGGGAGCAGTCAGATAGCACAATCTAATCTAGTACACAATTTTGCCCAGTGAATTTTGTTTTTATTTAACTTACTTATGTATGATTTACTTTTCCTCTAACATTATATATAGGTATATTATTCCTACCATTCTTCCCATGAAAAGTATATCAGCTGATGGGATTTTGACTCCAGAAGAAGGATCTTTTTTTTATTTTTTTCACTCCATGTTTATATTTCCCTCTTGATTTTTTTCCCCACTTCATTTCCTCATATTTTTTTGGCTTCTTTTCTGACTTTCTGAATCCATTTACAAACTGCAATCCTATTTGGAGAAATAAAATGAGTTAGTTAATTATGTCAAGTATACAGAAAAAAACAACCTGAAAAGATACAGATAAGCAAATGTTATCCCGGTGTGTGTATCTGAGGAAAACACTCTATCTTTACATTTCCTGAAGAACCAAATGCTGTGATTTTTGTGAAAGGAAGCAAAGTATATTAAGAAAATTGTGTTTGCTGCAACTTTGGAAGTTTTGACATTGTGCAAGAAAGGAAAAAGACCTTTGTTGCACAGTGTTGTCAACCTGCAGTAGATGATACTATATTTGTGCTGTTCTGCTATTTTATTTAAATACAAAATAATTATCACACACTTTAATAAAAGCTGAGCAATGTCACAATTATACACACACGCCATGCTAAGCATCACAGTATTCTAGTCATCTAACAACTAGAAGCATTTCCCAATTCCCTTTCCAATTCGTTTCAACATTAAGGAATATATCCCTTCACAAATATACACACTGACTTTACGAGGCAACTTAAAAAAGATGTTCAGCCATGGCAGAGACTATCATGAAGGAAGCAGAAGTGAGTATTTGGGGCAAGGTCCTATTACGTTAGGTGCCGACTCATTCGAAGTTGGTTGCAGATGGATAATAGGTAGTACACTGTGATTTCCATGCAGCAAATGGGGGTGCTGGGAAGAGATGCTGCATGCTCTCGGTGGTTCTCAAGCTGTTTCCATCTCCATGATGTTGCCCTTCCAGTGACCTCCTTTCTTCAGAATTTATTTCAAGAACTAAAATAGCCTTTCCAGGCTACTTTGAAATTAGTTTACTTTAGGATCAGTTTACCTTAAAATAAATAAAATTAATTTGTACAATGATAGTCATCTATTTGTTCCTCTCCAGTTTCTAAACTAGAAGCTATTGTCATCGCTCAACCTTTTTGTCCTGTATGCACTTAACTCGTAAGCAATCGTACAATATTATGATTTTGTATAGTGTAGGATACTTTTACTATAGTAACAGTAGGACGTTGTCCCAATAGCTTATTCTTACAGCACGCTTTTGTCCCTTGAAATACAGATCAACTTACTAACAGTGACTGCCACGTGAAGCTGTTACTCTGCATTAGAGGTCCAACACAGCTGCCTGACCTATCTGTGTTTACAGGATTGATTTCAATCTCTGTTCTTAAAATTCCACTAATTCACCTATTTCAGTGTAGTTTACTTTGTTGTCAGTAAGCCTTTTTCCATATCTTTCTATACCGTAGTTTAGACATGCAGTTTAGACAGAAAGCATTCTCTTTAAAATACCATGTGTTTATAAGACTATGTAACAAAATGTGATCCGCAAAGATAAAATATTAAGTTGCAGTTTTAATAGGGCTACTTGTCTGGATCGATTGATTCATCCACAAATCCAACTATAAAATCTAGAAGTCAGATGTCTATGCCATTCCCTGAAAAGCACTGCCAATACCAAATTATACATTCCCCTCACCCCAAACTGCAGCTAATTTTCTTCTGCTCCATATAACACAGGCAACATTTGTTAAGTATCGCAATACAGGCACTATTCAATGGAAGTTTTAATGTGAATTCAACACATTCATTAATTTACGGAAATTTTCCCCAAAATGCACACATTTGACAATGTGCAAGAAAGACTCATCTCATTTCATACTGTTTCTTAATGACTGAAAGGCATGTGTTGATTTTTCACTTCAGTGTTTAGCATTTATGCTGTTCAAAAGCTGGTATTTGTGTTCCACAGCATGTTCAGAAGTGCCGGAGAAAAATAATTAATTTCACTTTTGAATAAACATCAGAAGTCTCCCAAAGAGGGAAAAGAAAACTATTTGAAGGTATTTTAAACCATCGCTTTCAAACCTAGGTGAAACTTGGAAGGTTAAACCTCGGATCTCCTGCCTCCCTTTCGGCAAAGAATTGCTCTCACAGAATCATAGAATCATAGAATCATAGAATTGTTCTGGTTGGAAGAGACCTCCAAGATCATCGGGTCCAACCATTAACCTATCACTACCAAGTCCCCCACTAAATCATATCCCTTAGGGCCTCATCTAAACGCCTTTTGAATACCCCCAGAGATGGGGACTCCACCACCTCCCTGGGCAGCCTGTTCCAATGCCTGACAACCCTTTCGGTAAAGAAGTTTTTACGAATGTCCAATCTAAACCTCCCCTGGCGCAACTTGAGGCCATTTCCTCTTGTTTTGTTGTCTGTTACTAGGGAGAAGAGACCAACCCCCATCTCTCTACAACCTCCTTTCAGGTAGTTGTAGAGAGCAATAAGGTCTCCCCTCAGCCTCCTTTTCTCCAGGCTAAACATCCCCAGTTCCCTCAGCCGCTCCTCATAGGACTTGTGTTCCAGACCCTTCACCAGCCTCGTTGCCCGTCTCTGGACACGCTCCAGCACCTCAATGTCTTTCTTGTAGTGAGGGGCCCAAAACTGAACACAGTACTCGAGGTGCGGCCTCACCAGGGCCGAGTACAGGGGGACAATCACCTCCCTAGTCCTGCTGGCCACACTATTTCTGATACAGGCCAGGATGCCGTTGGCCTTCTTGGCCACCTGGGCACACTGCTGGCTCATGTTCAGCCGGCCGTCAACCAACACCCCCAGGTCCTTTTCCGCCGGGCAGCTTTCCAGCCACTCCCCCCCAAGCCTGTAGCGTTGCCTGGGGTTGTTGTGACCCAAGTGCAGGACCCGGCACTTGGCCTTGTTGAACCTCATACAATTGGCCTCGGCCCATCGATCCAGCCTGTCCAGGTCCCGCTGTAGCGCCTGCCTGCCCTCCAGCAGATCAACACTCCCTCCCAACTTGGTGTCATCTGCAAACTTACTGAGGGTGCACTCGATCCCCTCGTCCAGATCATTGATAAAGATATTGAACAGAACTGGCCCCAGTACTGAGCCCTGGGGAACACCACTTGTGACCGGCCTCCAACCGGATTTAACTCCATTCACCACAACTCTTTGGGCCCGGCCATCCAGCCAGTTTCCTACCCAGCGCAGAGTACGCCCATCCAAGCCATGGGTAGCCAGTTTCTCCAGGAGGATGCTGTGGGAGACGGTGTCAAAGGCTTTACTAAAGTCCAGGTACACAACGTCCACAGCCTTTCCCTCATCCACTAAGCGGGTCACCATGTCGTAGAAGGAGATCAGGTTGGTCAGACAGGACCTTCCTTTCATAAACCCGTGCTGACTGGGCCCGATCACCCGGTTGTCCCGTATGTGCCGCGTGATGGCACTCAAGATGATCTGCTCCATAACCTTCCCGGGCACCGAGGTCAGGCTGACAGGCCTGTAGTTGCCCGGATCCTCCTTCCGGCCCTTCTTGTGAGCAAGAGGGCCTGGAGACCCGGCTCCCTGAGCAGGCACTCAGGCAAGATGTTTGGAAAACAGGCAAGATTTCATCAGGATGTCATTAGCGCTTTGTCAGAAGGTTTTTGAAATGAGGAGTCTTGTGGAAAATATTCTATTTTAAAAACATTAGCTTTTTCTGATGGATTTTCAGGAATTTTCTGCTGAAGCAATTTGTAGAAGCAATTCAATGGGGTGTCACTTTAAGCAAGGACGAGACCATGATGTGCTTGAGATTTTAAAATCCAAATCATGAAGACATGTATTAGTGAAGAATATCGCCGTGAACACAATGTGGCCTTAAGTACTATTCTGATGAAAAATGAACCCATTTATTTCTGGTTCTGTACTCTCCAATGGTCTTCTACCTTTGAAATCGGTCAGTGCCAACCCAGAAACCCACATGCCTTCAGAACTTCTTTTTTTTTGGTTTGTTTTCTATAGTCTTCCACTGTCAAAAGATGTTTTTTTCTTTACAAACGTCCTGCTTTGGAAACCTGCACTGAAAACTGAGCTGCTTCAATTAGCATGTCTTATTTGTCTATGTTTCTGTTTCTTGACTGCATGTGCTTAGGTCTTCAAAGCAGATCTTCAGGGCAAATTCTTGTGGATATCTAATTCCCAAATGCATTTCCCACAAATAGCCTGTAAGATATATTTAAAAATCAGATATTTTGTTTAACATTCTTTCTAGCTGACCTTTCGCTTGTCACAGTGATCTCATCCTACCCTTTCTTCCAGTCTCAGTGTTTCCTCTTATCTACTCCCTTCCTCTTTCCTTCACCTCTCATTCTCATTCGGTTCTTTTCTCTCCTCACACTACAAATATGCCTTGTTTCTTCTCCTATCTAAAATCACCCACCTTTCACCTCACTTACATCTATAATTTCCAGCCCATCTCTCTTTTCTCTCTAAGCAGACTGAAGATGCTCTTTACAATAACTCCCTGAATTGCTCCTTTCTGGTTCTACCTTATATTCCCCAAGGTGCTCTCTTCCCCTTTCACCTTGCAGAAACCGTAACGGCAGTTCCCTAGCTACATCCTAGCACTCCTACCCCATCCTCACCTTCGGGGACCTGTCACCATCACTAACACTATCAGACTCCTCTTGACCACCTCTCCTTTCTTGATTCCCAATATTCGCCTTCCCCTTTTCCTCAAAGTATCTTCCCTTCTCTTGCTTTCTGGAGGCATTCCACAAGATTCCCTTCTCTTTCTCTTCTATACGTTGTCTGTGGACAATCTCATACACCCATGCAAACAAATCACAATTCATAGAATCATAGAATAGTTTGGGTTGGAAGGGACCCTTAAAGGTCATCTAGTCCACCCCCCCCTGCAATGAGCAGGGACATCCTCAACTAGATCAGGTTGCTCAGAGCCCCGTGTGCTATCACAACAGCCCCTGCTAAAAAGTTTTTCCCCATCTTTCCTATAAGCCCCCTTTAAGTACTGAAAAGCTGCAATTAGGTCTCCCTGGAGCCTTCTCTTCTTCAGGCTGAACAACCCCAACTCTCTCAGCCTTTCTTCATAGCAGAGGTGTTCCATCCTTCTGATCATTTTTGTGGCCCTCCTCTGGACCTGTTCCAGCAGGTCCATGTCCTTCTTGTGTTGGGGGCCCCAGAACTGGACGCAGTACTCCAGGTGGGGTCTCACCAGAGCAGAGCAGAGGGGCAGAATCACCTCCCTCAACCTGCTGGCCACGCTTCTTTTGATGCAGCCCAGGATACGGTTGGCCTTCTGGGCTGCAAGCGCACATTCCTGGCTCATGTCCAGCTTTTCCTCCACCAGTACCCCCAAGTCCTTCTTGGCAGGGCTGCTCTCGATCCCTACATCCCCCAGCCTGTACTGATACCGGGGGTTGCTCCAACCCAGGTGCAGGACCTTGCATTTGTCCTTGTTGAACCTCATGAGTTTCACCCGTATTCCCATAATACAGATTCAGAGCTCTGTTCCATATCAATTTATTCCAGACATGTCTCCTCCTATCCAAAAGGGAGTCCTGGCCAGTCTCTGGATATCACACTTAGGGTGACTAAAAGCCCTTAATGTTCATAAGTCCTTTCACTTATCTTCATCTTTGATCGTGGTGAGCAGCACCGCTTCCAGCCGTGGATGTTCACATGCAGAAACACGAGATCCTGTCTTCTTGCTGAGTCTCCCATCTGTGTTCTGCTTCAGTCTGCATCGTGTTTCCACACACTATTTCTAAACAATAGTCTTTATTGTCTCTACTTACTGCTGAAGTTCTTGTCCTGCCGCTCATCTCGATTAGCGCAATGCCCTTTTCTCTGGCCTTCACAAAAGCGCTCTTGCCCTGCTCATTTTGGGCCCCAGCTATATAAATCATTTTCCTGGCCTGTTGTTCTGACTACACCCATTATCTTTCAACCCTTTCAATGATTCCTTTTTCCTCTGGGACATCAAGCTTGTTGTGACTCTCTTAACTTTCAAAGCCCTTCATGGCTTACTCCCAACTTGTCACTTTTTATTCACTATCAAAATATAAATGCCCAGCATCAGTCGGCCCCAGATGCCAGCTTCAATTGATCAATTTGTTAAATTTTCCAACAAGCATCTTTTGTGCTTTCTCCCTTGCTGCCCCTCAGGCTTGAGAAGAGCCTGCATGTGCATTCATAAAACCAACTGTTATCTTCCTTTGAATCCCTTATTAAAATTCTCCTTTGCCAAAAACTTGAAAATGGTTAGCTTACAGGCGCATGGAAAGCACCCCCTAGTATGATCTCGTTATTCCCTTATTCTTATCCATCTGTGGTCACTGGTCTTATATTTCGATTATATTATTATAACCTCTTTGGGACAGAGGCTGTCTGGCTGGTTTATGTTTCTGCAGCACTTTAGTGCACAGCGGTTCTAGACCACAATTTGGACTGCAAGGTGCTGTGGTAACACAAATGAGAAAAAAAGTCAATATAAAGAGAAGCAGCAGACTCGTCCACGAGGCTACCTCCGAAAAGCAAACGAGCGAGCAGTGCAGAGTGATTTCTTTTAACATTTTGTACGAACATTTGCAAGAAACTTCCTGCTGGCTTGACTCAGTGCAAAAAGGAAGACTAGACTGCCTGTTCTGGTTTGGACGGCCAGGCACAGGAACAGGAGCATGGCAGACAAATAACACATGAGTAAAGACCTTTACATATTCATGGCTATAAGCTAAACACAGACTGTATTTTCTAGAAACATCACTTTGGAAACGCTCACAGAGCCAGGTCAGTTACAGCAAACAGAGTATCAGACAGTTTAAGTTGGTTTGAGCTTCCAGCGCATAAAAAGATGCATACTTACTTTCTGCAGGTTTCTCATTTATTTTTTTTTCAAACAGGGCTGGGATTGATAATTATTTCAAACTAGTCAGTGGTACAATAATAATCTGTTATTTGCCTGCTGTTTTCAAGCACCCATCTCACTAGCAGAGCTCAATTGTTCAGTGTTTCTTTCCATCGCAATGCTGTTGAGCAAAGTTTTATGCTAATGTTTTTGAAGGCAGACGTAGGATAACGAAAAAAATAGCAACTCAAGTACACACTGCACTGACTGTGTGCTTTCTGGGGGACTGTCCAGAACACTCCTGGCCTTCCTTAATTTTAAAGAGATGGCTGGGAGAAAAATTACCCTACACCGTATCCAAGATTTTAAAGTAACCGCAGCGAGCCCTCTTATAATTAAACCACTCCCCTCCATTCACTTTCTTTCTAAGTTCGCTGTAACCAAAATTGCAGTGTCCACAGTGAAAGAATTCAGGAGCTTTATTCTCTTTCATTATAGCTCAACTTCTGCTACATCGGTGATTCTCAAAAGGAGAATTGTTAGTGGTGGTTTTCTCTCTGGCTCAAAATCGTAGCACCTATTTCTACTTCTGTACGCACCGCTCACCAGGGCGCACGCTGCTTCCAAGACAGAGTTTCTCCTGCTCTGGGCTGGCTTTACAGGACACCTCTATGACTTGTGTACCTTAGACCTGTGCTTTGTAGGAGCTTCATCTTTTCACCTTTCTGAGGTAAGGCCAAGCGCTGCAGGAACAGAGCCCATTGATTGGAAGTTCCGTGCTAGATGTTTGCCTTTAGCAGCAATTAGACTGGAGAAACAAAGGAAAAATGGATTGGCCACATGAAAAGCTTTGGGTTTGTTTTGACTTAGATTAATTCAATTATGCTTAAAAAAAGTTAAGTTCCAAGAAGGAGAAATAAGTAAATTTACATAGAGATTAGGTAATAAAAGGTCTGTTGCACTATATTCTCATTGGATGTCATAGCTTGCACTCCAAGTCAGAATTACAAAATATCACTTTTAAGGGGATATAGGTGTCTTAAATTCCTTTTTCATTTATTTTCTTTTAAATTTCACCTAAGAGCTTACCTCCTTTGCCTTGCAACTCAAAGTGCTGTATGCATATAGAATCCTTATTGCTGTGCTTTTAAGCTGCAATGCCCTGCAGGGTCCCCCTCCCTCTGCCTTGTATCCTATTTGAAGACCTTAATGAAAGGGCCTGGTTCCAGAATCACAGCAGCTTGTCTGCACAACCAAATTCCATCTCCTAATGAGTTCCTCTAAATCTGCCATCAGGTGACTTTATTGACTCTATGATCATAATGAGGTAGCAGCTCACTTTCTGCAGTTTTGCTGGTTTCAAGCCTGAAGTTCTCCTCTGCTCCCGGACTTTAGCTGATACTTAATGATCAGGAATCAAGCAGGGTTTTAATGTCTGCAAGAAATGTCTCTGAAGTGCAAAAAGCCCCAGACAGCAGTCTTGAAACTTTCCAGAGCCATATGACTCTCTAATGGTACACTAACAAACAGGAAATCAGCCCATCAGTAGCTAATTGACATATCTGAAGGTTTAATTGCTTCCCTATTAGAGAAGGTGATGCAGTATTCAAGTTGCCATTAAAACAAACACGCTCTTTAATACACTAGGATTTATCTGAAACACATATCCCTCAGTTTCTCTATCTAAGCTCCAAATCCTGTGTGATTTAGTTTGAAACTGTGCATCTCCCAACATTGTTTCACTCTTTCATTCCATGGTAATTGGAAGATTATCCTATGACACGTGAATAGGTACAAGCTGTTCAGGAAAAAATGCAGTCTCTAATGAGTGCTGTGCAGGCAGTCCAGACGCACGTGGAGTCCCATTACCCTCAGGAGTCTAAGAGAAATTTCAGTTAGCGCCAGCATCTTCCTACACGGCTGTAAAGCATCAGGCACACTTTTGTTCTCATATATCTAATAAGGAGATGGAACTGTGGAATATGAAAGTGAAGAGGCCACCTGCCTCTGACTGTTTTGTCAGGGTTTTCTTTAACTTTCTCACCTATAATCTTTAAACAGTTTTCATTTGCTCCTTATCTGTTAAAAATGGATGACGCAGTTTTAATTACATTTGAATTCTGCAGATTCCACTCAGTCCCAAACTCACCTAGAAGCTGAGCAAATCTCATTCAGGGTTTGGAAATGTTTATCTTCACTTCCAGTTTTTCTCTCCATTTTTGGTCTTTGTTTCATGTGAGATTAGAATCAGGGGTGTCCAAGCAGCAGCACATCTGTTCTCAAGATAATTCTCTTTCAAGCCCTAGAAGCAACCTCAGAAGTTTTGCAATATCCAGCGTGGTTTTGGAGATTGGATAGAAACTTTCAGATAAACTCTCAGCTTTTCTAATCTGTAGACTGAACAGAACTGAAGTTGAGGTTCAAATCTTCTCTCCACTGATTTTGGTAAAAACTAAGAAATGTCAAGTGTTCTTTTGGAAATTTGAGGCACTGAGCTAGGGAACCTAAGCCTTTACATTTTTTCTTTAAACTTGAGGAGAGATCTTTTTACACTTCCATTTCCACTGATCCAGTGTTTTTCACTTTTTCCCCTCCAGACTTGTAGAATTCTCACATTGCTGGTGGGAATATGTATGCATATATGTGAGTGTGTGTGTGTGTAATGTACAGTTAGTGTAATCCTTTAGGTATTAGGTCAGGACTGTTCCCAATAATATCCTCTCATAAATAGCACCTTTTAGCAGAACATCTGGAATCGGTATTGATGCTACTACACTTTCCCCTGTTCAGTCTTTACATTTGTTCCATACCACTGACAAAAGGAAGAGAATTTGATAGTAAATATATCACTTTTGGCTCCCAAATTTTATCCTAATACTTTAAAAAGCATTCGGTTAGTTACTGGTAACTCTGTGTATTATAATCATGTAATAGCATCCACTGGCTCATGTAGCTCTAACCACAATATACTTACAAAACTCATGAACTTGAATGGTGCCAAAATGACCAACATGAAAAGACTCAATCCTCCCATCAGCAATGGAAACAGGGAATAGCAACAGAAGGGCATGTGAGAAGAAGAAAGATAAGATGGTCAAGTGTGAATGTAATTAATGGAGACAAGTATAATCTCCAAAGGATGCTTTCAAAAGTGACTCCCTAAAATAGGATTTGCCAACGGAGATGGCCCTGCAGCCCAACTCAGGTGAGATGACCTCAGCCATTGGAGCGCATACACATGCAGTACCCCCGCATTAGCCGCACAGTAAGACTGGAGTCATGCAGGCAAGGCTAGAACTGGTCTCAGTCTGCTTCTGACACAAGTCCAGTATTCCCTGTTCCTGCAGCCCCGCATGCCGTCTCAGAGCAGTCTCCCTGCATACGCACCAGCTGACTGGTGTCCGTAGAGTAGACTGGCTGGATAGACTCAGCATCCTCGTTTCACAGCACCGTGTCTCAGACCAGCGCTGAGTTCAGATGGAAATCTGAGCGGAGAGTGGAGGCTGCTGATCCCGGCCAGCCCCTGTGACAGCTGCCTCGAAGGGCTGCGCCGTTGGTCAGGGCCTGCATGGCCAAGCTGCTACAGAGATTTCATTAAATTAATCTTGACTTTTGATGACTTGGACTGATATTAAAGGAAAGAAATTGTTGAATCCACTGTTCTGATTCCAAAGAGAAATGGCTATCCATGTTTCACCATTGCAGTAGCACCCTAGCTAGAAGTCCTAATTATCCAGCATAAAGGTGATGAAGGTGTGACTGTCTATTGCCATGGTTATTTGAGAGAAGGCTGGCATTTTCAGGGCAGTGGCAGTAGTAATAGGTATAACACAGACCTGTCTCTTAAACCCCATCAGTGATGTTTGGTGTAGCTTCCCTGGACCCACAGGCACTTTCTCATTTTTATTTGAGTTGAGATTCAGCCAACTTTGTCTTGCAGATGCTGTCAAGCATTTAGGGAACAAAACTGTCATCAGGGAAGTGTTTCTATGTCATTGGAATTTGTGACGCAAAAAACAATAGACAGGCTTTTAGAGTGTTTGCTTTAGAAGTACATTATTATTTTATAAAATACTGCAAAGAATGTCATTAAAAAGCCCCACACCTTAAATTCCTTTAGTGTTCTTCAAAGTCTAAAATTGTTATCATTTCTACCTCTCTCCTTTTTACCAGTATGAACCTTTGCAAACTGGGAGAAAAATGTCCATTCTTGCTTGGGCCTACAGGATTTGAAACCACATGAGAGCTTGCACCATCAGAAGAGCATTCCATAGACCTGTGGGACCAGGATTTACATTTAGTTGGAACAAAACAACCATTCTTGTTTCTACTCTATGTGTCTAATGTGTATGGCATGCATGCAGCAAGGCATTTTCTCTTACTTTGCCCAACGGAAATTCAAATAAGGGCCGTCTGAGGTTGTCAAACTCTGTTTGGGATTGATGAGGACAGTGGTACCCTACTGCATCCTTTTTGGTGCAATCCCAAATAAAAACAACACCTTGTTTTTTCTCCTGTGATTTGTATGAAATAAAGAAGGGAGCCTGCTTTGTGTTCACACAGGCCTAGAGAGGATTCCATGGCAAAATGCAACAAAATACTAAGTGGACATGTCAGCCATGCCTTGGCTCAGGCATGGTCAAGAGATCTCCAACTTAGGAGAAACCACATCACAACCCAGAGATATTAGGCATGATTGTGTACAGGTTCTGCCTGGGGTTGAAGCTTTCCTAAGCCTTGCTGCTTACAGCTCCAGGCCTCTTTCACCCTATCCCATGAACAAATTTTGAGAGAATTAATCGAGGTGGGGCCTTCCACTGGAGATATTAGTGGGATTCCCGTATAAGGCTTTTTCCACCTTGCATCCAGCTAGCTAGCAGTGGGGCAGGCGCAATATGGAGACTCATTATTGAATAGTTAGAATTAAAGGACATTAGAATTAAAGGACAGTTTTCAGCTGTAGCCAGCTTTGCTTAAGCAACTGGTTTTCCTATGTCGTCATGATAGTAGCTACCACACCACAGAACTTAACAATAACAAAAAAATTAAATAGAGGAAGGAAATGAAGTTTGGTAATGGTGATTTGAGCTCCAGAGACAATAGAGGTGAGTATGCCTTTTAAATCTATAATCCTACAAAAGGCCAGTTTATGACTCCAGCTCTGAAGGGTGTTGGGCCAAGCAAGGCGGGAGAGAAAGTCCAGCTGGTGAGAGGGCTAACCAGGCTGTGCATTCTGGCTGCTCCATGGCAATTGTGGGACCGGCCGTGTGATTGCAACACCACTCTCTGGCCAGTGTCTTGTCTTCAGATATTCCCTCTGGGTCAGCCTTTTACCTATACATTTTTGTGTTCATAAAGACAGAGAGATGAGGTTTCACCAGTAGACACATTTTAGCAGTACCTTGGATATTGCTGCTGCCTGAGAAGTTCATGACAGTCCTTTATTTTTATCAGGATAGTTCACTAGGCAGAGACACATTTGGAAACAATTAAAAAATAATGGGCCAAACTCACCCCAGTATAACCCCACTGAATTAAGTCACTGAGTTTAGCCTGGGGAATTAGTTTTATTGCTTCAATGATAGTTTTGACCTCAAATGGTTTTTCCTTAGTCTGCTTTAGACTGGGAAAACTGCATTTAAGGGTATTTAATTGTTCTCCTGTTCATCTCTACACCATGGTGATTCCACTTCTTCTATAAATATAAAAGTGTGGTCCACAGCAATCTTGCTGATCAAATAAGGATTAAATAGGCAGAATGTAAGATTTGCATTTTTTTCTTAGGCACAAAAGTGATTCTTTATATAAGTAAGTGTTAGGAATAATTGTTGTTGTTGTTGTTATTTATAACATTATTCAAAGGCTGCAGTTGGACTGGGGCTTCTTTGTATTTATCATAATGTCAGAATAGAGAATCCTTCTCCTCAGACAAATATAGGGAAACAGTAGATAGCAATATACTGTGACAAATAGGTATGGGTTATGCTAGCTACGTGCTTCATAGAGTTAAAGTGTTCTTTGGTTTTAATTAAGGTTACAATCAAGGGGAACATGTGCAGAAAAGGAGAAAAAAGGGGAAGAGTCACCACTGGTCTTTCTATGGCCAGCAGGCTATGTTTGGCCAGGATCAGCACAAACCTAAGCCTTAAGAAAGAAAGTGAAGAAAAAGAAGTTTCGTACTTTTTCTCAACAGGGACAACGGGGTAGCATGGGGAAAAGAACAAAAGGTTTTAATGGAAAAGGAAGTATGGTGAAGAGAATACTTGATGTCCCCATAAAAGACCACTGAGGCTGTTGCAAAGGATCTTAAGTTCGCAAGACTGTGTGCACAGAAAGACTGCCTTTCCCTTCCGACTGTCTTCTCTCTATGTTGGGTATCTTTCTGTGATCCCCAGAGTAGGAAAATTATAAAACCGTGAAGAGGACTTTTTTTTCTCTCTCACATAGTCAACGAAACTGCCGGTTACGTCCCATTCACAGGCAGAAAACACAACAGGCACCAAGAACTTGGCTTGATTTCAGACCCCAGCTCATGATTACAGAGCTTGCAGCCGATGGTGGGCAAAGGTTGTTAAACCTCGGCTTTCACTAATTCTAGCAGTGCAAGAGGAATCAAACTTCTCCCTCGAAACCACTTAGATTAAACCCAGCTGAATCCCCTGCATTGCTGATGTCATCACTTGCTGGATAGCGTTATCCCTCAGTGCAAACAAAATTAATTAGATCTGGAGTAATGAAACTGACTGGTAAATAGAAGAATGACTCCAATGGACATTCATCTCTTGTCTGAGCAGGTCAAGGGATTTGTCCAGTACCTTAGGCATCTCTGGTTTTTGTTGTTCATAGAGATGAATAATTAAAGGCTATAGGGCGTGAAGTCTACCACAGACTCGTGGCTACTGGGAACCAGCCACTATGTGTGCTTTATTAAAATTCTGCTTAAATTATTGGTAGCGCTGCATTACCAGTAAGAACAAACTGATCTGCATCATACAGGGTCATTTGCTCCTTCCCGCTCCTGCTTACTAATTAATTCTGGCTGCAGTCGTGCATTAGGGGAGGTGCTGGAGGCATACAGATGCTGTGATATATTCAAGTCATACATCAAAGGAGGTTACTGAACTATTAGCCTTGAAGAAAGGATCTCTGGCAAGATTATTAACATTCATGCTTCTTCGCCCCGGATTCCTTCTTTTGTTTGGATGTACACCAAGAGTTTCTTGTGTACACCTAGTTTTTCCTGTGTTGCTGTTTGTGCTGGCAACCTGGCAAACTTCTGTGAGACACAGAGGCGATAAGCACAGTGCTCGCCTTGTGCAATTCTGGGGATAGGACGCTAATATTTTAGTGCATTAGTCCTACATGAGCTTTGCATTACGCTCACAGTGTGCTCTCTCCAGGGTTATTTGCCTGTTAGCATCACCATGAAAGAAATGTTTGCATTGCTAACACTTCAGAAGTGTATGCTTCATCTTCCCCATTATTTCCCATGTCTAATGTCATTTGCTGGTCTGAGTCTTACTATTATTTGGAAGACTAGTTCTCATATATACTCCTTAGCTAGACAATGCTGCAAAGCTATAATGCTTCTGTTCGGGGGGAGGTGAGGGGGAATGTAATTTTTGCCATGATTTACTTTCCTTATGCTTTGAGTATTATGTTTTACACAACTACCCTAGTCTAAAAAGATTAGGTTCTAGTTCCTTACATCTCTAAAATCTTTGAGTTGGAGCAACTTAGACATGAATGAATTCAAGCTTGAGAGAAATACAGCAGAAGCTGAGAAGAGGATCTGAAAGAGAAACTATCAATAGGCAGTTGGAAGCCCTGGGGAAGTATCATACAGAGAGTATGATCAGCAAAGGTTTGAGGATGAGTACTGCAGAACCAAGAACTGGAGGACAGTAAGACTTCAAAGCCTGGGAACCCAGGTAACGGGGAGATTCAACACGCAACTTGACTGAACTGAAAAAGGATGATAAAGAGAACCAAGGGAAGACTGGAGAAGGTGTAAATTGCACCAATATGAGCTATGTTGTGCTCTGATTTAGCTTCCGGGAGTTAAAGGTTCATTGTTTCTTGAAATGTAGGGGTTAGCACAGTTAAAGTTGTATATCTGCACAATGCTTGCTGTCTTACAAGAGAGAGAAAAAAAAGCCTTAGCTTGGAGTTCTATTTGAAAATGGGAAAAGAACTGAAGGTATACATAAAATTCAAGAGAAAGATGTAGTATTCACTGTAAACCCTTGCTTTTACTGAGAAGGTCTATGAGAGTGCCGAGAAAAAACCTTAAATCTGGATCAGCTCTCTCTTTACATCAGCATCCTGAGCATCCTCAAAATGTGAACTTAAGAAAGTACTGGCTAGTAGGAATTTAGGCAATTTTTCGTTGGCAAATGCACATTAATTAAGACAAAAATCAATGTTTTATGGAAAAAGATCTGTTCTGAACATTTCTCATTTCGACAAAATCTGGAAAAAAGTTTTGAAGATATCAAAATACTGTATTTTGACAGTTTTAAAGAAAAATGCCCTTTTCAGCATAAGATTTTGCTGATTTGAACATTTTGAGTGATCAAATAGAATATTTGACGTTTTTCATCTCAGTTTGATTTGAGACTTTTTTTCAAAATCTCAGAAATTTTCAGAGGATAAGAACATTATTTCCAACCCACCCACAGTGGTTGGTATCTATTTCAGCAGCAGTCGACTTACTTATCCGTCCCATATGGACATTCACTGATTTGAGCCAACTCCAGCTGTTTGAACTGTCTTCTAAACACCTGATACCATGGACTTACAAGTGAAAATACATCCCCTTTAAATTTCTCTCTTAAATATCATCAGTTATAAAACTTTTGAAACAGAAGCATCCTGACTCAGAGCTACACAGCAGACATGAATGAAAAAGGAGCCACCCCTGGGACATCTCAAAACAATACTCAAATAGTAAACCATGAATACATCTCAGTCAGAAGTGCTGGACTTTGCTTTCTCATTAAGCAATACTACAGGGAAGTGTTTCTTGACCATTTTTAATTGAAAAAGCTCTTAAGCTTTTTAAAATCATCCATGGACTCCTCAACCTTTCAAAAACTTCCGCAATCAACTGTGACAGTTTATGTTTGCAACCGTACAAAAATTAGGTTATAGTCTGCATGTTGTTTCATTTAATTTTCTCTTACATTGTTTGCCATGTCATTTTGGAGGAGGTGCGAATTTAAAATTATTTTGTGGTCTATCATCTGATTGCCATTGGTCCATGAAACAAAAAGTGAATAACATAAAGGTAGGAAATTTGTCTGATGGTAGAATGAGTAAAAACAGAAATATCAGAGAATCTGCGATAGTAAGTAGATATTACTAAGGTCTGAAATTCAAGAAATAGTCGCTTAATTTTCTTGAGTTTTCACAGCTGTCATATTCTCAACTAAACTAAAAAAAAGTTATTTTTTTCCCCTGTTCATTTCAGTTTGCAAAGAGACAAAAAACCAAGCTTGTAGTTGAAACCTAAAATAAGAAAAAAACCTACTCGACCTCATTTTTTTTAAGAAGAACAAGGCAAGAACAGGATAAGAGAAAGCCAGTTTGGT
The DNA here is from genome assembly GCA_009819775.1 of Phoenicopterus ruber ruber. Taxonomy (NCBI): domain Eukaryota; kingdom Metazoa; phylum Chordata; class Aves; order Phoenicopteriformes; family Phoenicopteridae; genus Phoenicopterus; species Phoenicopterus ruber. Next base: position 58,826,734 of record CM020216.1, read on the forward strand.
TATCATTTTTGGAAATTCCTACTAATTTGCAAGACATAGAATAGCTTCAGAAATTTTGGCTTAAACTATTATGAGTTCATGGCAATTTTGGGCAGGTTTTGAGGCTTGAAATAGGGACTTAGATACTGTGAGATACAGCGAGGCCTTTGCCACATCCTGAGTTTATGAGGTTGTCTGAGTCCCCCTGCTCGGTGAGGTGGAGAAAGGCAGGATGAGCTTTTGAAGGTGGCTGACACTGGATCGAGCTCTGGGCCGTGAGTTTGGCACAGTACCTTGCCCAAAAACTGGCTAGTTCATCCCGCTTTGAGCTCACAGGCTAACTCAGGCAAAGAACGAGCCCAAGCACAGGGACGTGAGCAGATCTGAGATCTAGAGGACGGGGAGCAAGATGGATATATCAGCTCTGCTTAGCCCAAGAAAAGCAGCAGAGATCTGCTGTCTCACTCAGAGGAAAACAGACCGCTTAAGGTCTCTCTTCGGAGTGTCCACAACTGGCATGAACTGAGGTAAATTTAACACTTACTTACCTCAAAACTTGCGTACCTCAAGAATAACAACTGACCAACAGCAAAACCAGGCTAATGCTAAACCTTCTGAGCAATTTCTCTTTTGTGGCTCATCAGTCAGTGTTGGTCAATTATGTGCTAAGTAAAGTTAGATAAAACTGATGAGCACAGTACTGATCATCCTCAAAGTGGCGGGGACTCCTATCTCCTTTACCATTTAGCATCATGCCATGCACGAGCCGGACAAGGTAACCAAAAAGCTCTGGAGCCTACCAGGAAGTTTTATATCGTGATGGTTCAGGCACTTTGAATCTCCTTCAGGAATAACTTTTCCTGAGTGCGCTAGACACTGGGAAACCATGCACTTTTATGCATCAAAAGCTTAATTATATAATACGCATATGTACACAAATATGCACACACTGACATGGTATGCGTAAAGAGGGTTTGCACGTGTGGGAATTTCAAAAGAAAGCAGCAGCACAGCTACAGTGGCGTGTTTTGTAGAGCTGGGAGAGAAACAGGTACTGGTATGCCTCATGAAAAACACACGAAGCAAAGCCTGGAGTCAAGTATTTCTGTATTTTTTTACTCTTTGGAGCAAAGAAGCAATCAATAAAGCTAACTATCTGAAAAAAATCATAATTATGTTATGAAGCTCACTGAGTACTCTAACAGTCTTCACAGTTTGTTAGTGAAAAGTTGCTCAGCACAGGTGGTTTTGCAATGATGCACTGAAAAAATATCCATGGTGTTTAGTGGCTCTCATATACATCAACCTGTGGAAGCTGTAATGTTCCTGCTCGGGGCTGTAATACAAAACATACTGGCCAGGCACAAGACTTCAGACCAGAGCTTCAGACAGGAAAGGCCTGTTGTCTCTAGGATATGTGAATATGAATTAGCGCTAGCAGTTTGGTGACGTTTCCATGGGATCAGCATTCTCCTTCTAACCACCGCCGTTCACCGTTTGAATCAAAGATCTGCCTTCTCCAACAAAATGGCTTTCCAGAACATACCAGCCAGCTCCTTTAGGCTAATTCCTGCGGAATGACTGTTCCTGTTGCCCAGACAAGAGCGGGCACAAGCAGCGCACAGCCCCGCTCCCAGCTGGCCCCATCTGACTGCCTGCGCATCAGCAGTGCCTGCAGAGAAAGTCCGCGGCCCAGAGATCACTTATCACCAGCACGAGGGATGGTGACCTACCAAGGCGGTGGGGGATGACCCACTGCCTGGGGGCCAGGGGAAGGGCAGACGGGCCACGACAGCCCACACTGCTGCTGCCCTGCAGGAAGACTGCGCTGAACTGTGGTTTAACGATGGCTGCAGCCACCCCCGAGCAAAACTGGCCACGCTGAGCGGAGCTGCAAACTGCATTTAGAGCCAGCTGCCTTGCTCACCGGTTATGAGCACTGCTGTGGCAGTCACGTAGGCACGTCCGTGTCTGTCACGCAGAGTGGGCTCTCGAGAGCCAGCAGGGCAGTGGAGGGCTGCTGGGGAATCCTGAATTACCCATCTCTGGGAACAGACAGGGTTTCAGCTCTGGGAAAGTCAGCTCAGCAAGCTTCATCAGCTCTGAATGCCCCTGAAACCTTCATCAGATCTGAATGTACCTGAAAAGGCATAAAGATCCTCTCTCCAACAAGTGTCAAGCTGCAGATTCCCACCCTCATGCCTGCTTTGAGCTAAAGACTTATTCATGTGTTTAAAATAATAACCCTCCACCAAAGCAATCTTTCCCTTTGCCCTATCATTTCCAGCTGCAGATTCCCACCCAGTCCCTGTTTTGAGTTACACTTTAATAAATACACTTGCAATTGAAATCATCTTTCCTTTTTGTCCTCCTCATGCTACAGATTCCCACACTGACCCTTCCTTCAAGCCACAATTAATACATAATTTATGTCTGAAATAAAAATCATCTCCTCCTCCTGCCTTACCCATTCCAGCTGCAGTTTCCCATTGCCATCCCTGCTTTGAGCCATGATTAATACATATGTTTAAAATAAAATAATAAAAAAGTAATCTCTACCCTCTGCTCCCCAGCTGCAGGCTCCCATTCCTATCTTATCCTGCATTTCCAGGCCACGAGCTCTCCCAGCGCTACCTCCCAGTCGACGAGGGAGCCTCCCCCTCACAGCAGCAATGGCCTCTGAGGCGCCTCTTCATGGATCACTTCTATCTCCTTCAAGGTTCAAACCCCACAACGTGTGAGGTGGAGATGGCCACAACCCTTTCGTACATCACTGACACTTTCAGCAACAAAGGAAAAAACAAATAAATGCAGTAAGTTAACAGTCACTGAAACAGGGACCTGCTGGTGAGGGACATGTCTGGGATTTTCTCTTCTCACCCTGCGGGGGTTTGCTGTGATGCCCAATGACAACGGGTTAAGCCTCTGCTTCAGTTCTGCCTCAGCAAAGATTTCCAATTGAATAAAACTGAGCCCAAGTGACTGCATAACCCCGTATGAGGTTTGGCCTTGCTGGGAAGCCCACGGCACTGGTTCCAGGGCCTGGATGATACTCCCCGTGGAGCTGACCAGGATAAGGATCCTAGCCAGTAATCAGTTCCTAACCCCTTCTCCCCCCACCAAATACAAATAGATAAGCTACCAAAATGCTTCCTGTACCCATTTATTTACCCAAAAATCCTTTCACTGGTGAAACTTTTCAAAAGTGTGCTGGTGGTGTTGCACTGAAAAAAAGCATGTCTGTCTTTGCCCTTCTCCTTCAGTGAATGAAGCATCAGTAGCCTTCAGTGGGATGGGAAAGGGGCTGCCACTGGTGCTGGCAGGAGGAGAGGGCAGCCTGGAGTCCTTCACCATCAGCCTCAGAGGAGCGGTTGGCAGGGATGACTTCCAGAGCACTACTCAGATGGGATCAGGGTTTGACGCTGGTTTCCCAGTTGTTTTGGCATTTGCCTGAATTGACACCTGAAACCCCTCACACTCCTTAAATCTTCAGATATTTCCCTACCCTCTTCAGCAGCCATGAAAAAAACTTTTTGCGTGGGAAAGGGGAGGGGAGGGAGAGAAGAGGAAGGGCCAGGAAGGGCCTGGGGTGGATTTCCAGTGCTTCTGAATCACGGAGCGGAGATCAGATATCCTGGATGCTGTAGTCCTGTCATCCCAGCCAGCACTTCAGTGCCTCCCTGTGCTGCTGGTACAGTCCGTCTGTCTGTGCATGCTGGCACGAGGCTGACAGAAGAGCTTTGCTCTGGACCGGGGGCAAGTTTGTTACCTAGAAGTATTGCTATGAGATGCAAAATAACTATTGTTCAAAATCACAAGAATTTGGGATTCTGTTTGGTTTGCTAATTAAAACAAATATCTAAAATCTAAATTTGAAATCCGTGTATTAATCAGCCTCTCTGCCAAGAAATGTGCTTTTTCTTATATAAGTAACCTTAAGATGAAAATGGTAGTAGAAGGTATGTGGAAGCAGACTCTGCTTCAGATACATTTCTCACTCTGCCTCCTGAGAACAGGGGTCAGCTTTTCATTTCTTAAAGCTAAATCCAGAAAAATACCCTCTGTTCCACTTGCCTCAGTGGATGTTGGAGCCCCTTCCAGGCATGGGAGTCCTGCCCTGCAAGTGTACAAGACCTGCTCTTCTCCACAAAACTTTTTTTCTTAACTCATTAGTGAAGCCCTTTGAGATCCACTCATGGAAAGTCCTGCAGAAAAGCTTGGCATTATTAATTAAAGCTTTCATATCTTTCTTACTCGGCAGGAGATGAAATGCAGCTGTCAGTTTGCTGTCCCGATAGCTGTAAAGATGTTGGACCATGACCCTGGTCCTGTACTCATTGCTACCTGCCCTGCTCCTCAGCCACGCGCACGTCAGCTTTCATTTCCTTATTCTGGGTTGAAAAGTTTCTGCGGCGCTTGTTTTAAACAGCGTCACTTGCCTGAGAGCAGCCGGAGGACAACAAAGGATTGCCCAAGGTGTGCGGACCTGGTGAAGCATATCCACACACTACACGGCACGGGCCTCGCCGGTTGCTCACGCCCCGCCTCATTTGCCAAGCAAAGCTGTTGGTAGCCTCCTGCTCCAGCTGCTGGGCGCAACCGGCTGGCGGGACCTGAGATCTGCAAGTCCGACAGGGAATCACCAAGGAGCAGGAGAGAAGAGCTGGCCCTGCACCGCTGGGTCCACACTCGCAGGGTCTCACCAGCAGGCAGATTTCCCACCTGCTCCCCTTTCCCCCCCGGCACAGGGCCCCATGGATGCATACAATCGCTGCCACACGAGCCAACACAGAGAATTGCAGGTGCTGAGGCAAAATTTGGCTTGAAATTCTGCTTGCAAACACATCGGTGTGCTGAGGACTGAGCAAACTCAGCTGGCTTCTGCCTTGGTGGAAGGTATGTTAATAACGGGAAGTGTTGGAGGCACGGAGGGCCCATAAAGCTCTGAGGACTGAGAAATTGGCTGTGGCTCACACTGAGTGTCTCTACTGCAGCGAGTTCAGTCAACATACACTCAACAATAATGATCACTTATCTTAAATATTTAAATTTTGATTGTGTATGAAATTGAGGGGGGGAAGAAAAACCAAAATGAAGTTAGGATTTAATAGCTGTTTTGCAGCTTTTGAGGCATTTGTGAACACTTTGTGGATGATGGATAGTTCTGCAAATATGACTTTCCCAGGAAAATCAGTCCATTTTGCAGCTGTAATGAATCGTGATATACAGTAGTCCAAACACTGCTTGCCAGCCAGCTACCTTAAGACAAGATGCTAAGGGAATATTTTTCTTGATTAGATAATAGGCTGGTTGAAATTCCTTCAGCTTTACTGAAACAGAAGTTAGCAATTTCAGACATATCAGATGATGCATCAATTTTCTGTAAACAGAAGACTGTGCAACCCACTTTATTGAAAAGCCCTTTATACTGTGCTAGATTTAATCTCTCAATTTGAGAAGCAGCCCCATGAAATAAGATGTTTGCATGCAAAATCTCCCAGATTTCCAATGGAAATATAAAACAAAGAAGAGCATGTTCCCTTGGGGACTGCACCTATCTTGGATTAGATTTTCTCTGATGTTTTTGCATCATATTACCAATGGCTTCAGGGAAGTGAAACAGCAGTTTTCTTTCTTGAGAACAAAGGCTTGCAGAGTTTAAAAAAAAATGTTAATATATTTAAAGCACTTTTGCCCACTGTTCTTTTTATTACTCTGAGAATTCTGGAGAAAAAAGGTATCTTACTGTATTATTTTATCATCTGTGCTAATGAAATTTGCATTTAAGGCTACAGCCTGAGAATTCTGTAAAGGAAAATGATTTCTAAATGAGCACTTTCTGCTTCCCATGGACAATGTTTTAACTACTAGTAGTGCTCTGATAATACAGAGCTGGCTCCGTAACCCACTAGAATCATTAAAAGTCTTGTCTTTTTTTTTTTTTCAGTTCCATGGATTTTGGAAAGGCCACACGTACAACGTATGTAAACTTTGTAGAAAGTTTTGGAGAGCAAAATTGTGTTCTCCTATCCCAGATCTCAGTTCTGACATCTTCCCCTCCTTGCATGAGCAGTTTTCCCATTGTTAGCTATAACTGATATTAAATCACTTGTAAAAGCGCTCAATGATATGTGTTTTCCTCATATGGTTTGTCCCACTGAATGCAATGGGCAGGCATCATGTGAGGGAGCAGCGTGAAGCACATTCAATAGTCCTGCTCCTGTTTGGATCCAAGGGAAGAACTTTGATTTTGCTTTGCTTAATCAATGTAGCAGATAGTTATTATTAAATTAATTAATAATTTTAAAATCTTCATGTATTGAGAAATAATTTAAGAATGTGGGCTTTGTCTTCTTTGTTTGGACAATGCAAATTAATAAAGCTCTTTGCTAAGAGGTAATTCTTTTTACCACAAATAACAATGGACTAGAGATGTTACACACTTCAGGTAGAAAAACTCATTTTGGTGTTCAAAGCACTCAGTGTTTTCCTGAGAGTACTTTAATCCTATGGAGTCTTATAATGCTTTCAGATAAATGCTTTAAAAAGGTATTTTTAACAGATCATTCCTTTTCCTCAATAAGAGATTAGCAAGAGGTGCTACGATTTAAAAATAGATTAAATGAAGACCAAGAGAGTAGATAGTTTGGGAATTTGTATTCAGCCTTTTTACAATATTCAGTGAAACAGGGAACATACAATGATTTGGAAAAGTGTCAGAAGGAAAACCAACATAGAAACACCTTTTCTGTAGGAAGCTCATTTGATAGTGGAACTCGCAGCCTCAGAACGGTAAGAAAGCAAAGCAATGAGCAATTGGGGGTGGGGAATAAAAATTGGTCATTGCTATGAATGGCAAGAGTTTCTGAATTCCTGATTAAGGATATTTAAAGTAAAACCAAGAGTTTGGGAAGTATGTACCTGCAATTCATCTGGTCATAAACAAACAGCTGATTCTTAGATCTGAGTAAACAACACCCCCAATACTTAGATTGTTCTGCAGGCAACCTCAGAAACGTTGTCTGCATTTTCTCAGCTGTCCCAGAAAACACTAAATTAATCTGTATACTCGTATACTAGCTCAAAAAAAAAAATGTGGTTTTGCATTATGACAGGTCAACATCGACTGCAGAGGCTTCACTATATTCCCCCAAGTTATATTCTGGATCAAACAAACCAGATTGTAAACACAACACTAGTAACACCTCTGAAAAGATGGTATGAAATATCTTCCTGTAAGTCATATGGAATCTCCTTAATTTTCTTTAAAAGGCTTAACAAAGGGCAGAGCTGGAATAAATCTTATGTCTTAAGCCTGAAGGAGATTATTTGGGAATGAAAAGGAGTGAGAAACTGAAGCATAACAGACTTGAAGGTAGCACTTGGATTGGCATGGTGAAAGGTAATTGCTGAGGATACATCTACATGTTTATTTCTCTTTAAATTTCATTTATCTGCTGTTAAGTTACAGTCACCAAGATTGTTCTCGAGGCATGCCAGTACTATCATTTCCACTCCCAGTTCACAGACTAACTGGGAGAGCAGAGAGGAGCAGGAGGGGGAAGCAAACACTCACTTCCTCACTCCAAGTGCTTTGCTACGGGCTGCCGCTTCAGACGTGCCACCTCATTTGCAGTATAACAGGAAGCATCACCCCTCCACTGTCCAGTTTGTTCCCTTCTTCCTTATGAATGTATAAATTGCAATCAATCAAACAGATTTATCGACTAGTTAGATAAATTAACTCAACCAGCAGGTTGTATAAGACTAAGTACAGCCCATTCAGCAAGACAATGTGTTAGTTAGGGAGGGGAAAAACAAAAAAAGGAAGAAGAAACCAAGCAACTATGCCATGGGTAAAGCAGCAATAGCTGCAATTCTGTTGCCTGAGAGTTGAGGAGATTTAAATTTCACAAGGTCAAGGAATGCAATCCAACCTACTGCAGAAAGTAAATGACATAACAGAACATAACTGATTAGCACTTCCTCTGCTTGTGTTGCTGGAAAAAAAGACAGCATCTTCTTAGACCTCCGGACATGGAGAGAATTGCCAGCAGTATGTGTCAATCAAGAAATCAGATAATCTTCTGGTAAGTTGCTCAACTAGTTGTCTACAACCCATGTAGGCAATTATTTGAGTAAAACTGTTGTTGTTGTAAAGCAAATCAAGGAATAAGGAGCAGAAATAAATTTCATGTCCGACATACAAAAGGCAACGCCACTAGTAACGAGTGCAAAAGCACTAAAAATATTTGTACAAAACAATACATAAATGTAGCCATCCTACTGCTGTGCAGACATTCTTAGGTTTATATCCAGTAAGTTCCTGCAACTAGCCAGTAACAAAGATCTTTGCAGTATTTTCCCAAATGGTTAACATGAAACTCTACCTGCTCCTTGTAAAATCCTTTTGAAGAACATCTAAAGTTCAATGTAAGAGCAGCATAGTTCTGCTCTGCATTAGTTGCCCTTCATTTTCTCAGAAATGCCTTTATGTTTCAATGTTCATACATAAAAAATGTGTGGATGGCTGCAAAATCTGTGTGTGTATGTATCTAATAAATACATGATAAACTGATAGGTATTTATTATAACAACCTCCATATATGATACAACACTGCTACCTGTACCTAATGTGATACCCAAAAAACTATCCAGAAAGAACTGGAGTCTTCATTCTGCCATTGCTAACATTAGACCCCTGACAGGAATTCACCTCAATTGACCTGGGGCCTCATCTTTGAACTACTGGTCCTTCCTCCCTTCATAGTCCATGGAGAGAAATATATACTTGTAGTACATCCTTCATCTCTTCCTATGGTGGACACCTTACACAGAACTGATTAATGCTTCCTTGGAAGAGCCTGCCTCTCTCTAAGTTATCTGGAGAGTCCAAACAAGGATGCCGGAAGTGCTACCAGCTCAAGCAGTCACGATGAGCACCTAAGTAGGATGTGACAAAGTCTGCACTGGGGTCACATTAGTGGAGGTCTGACCTTCCACAGAAGAAAACAAAACAAACCAGAGCTGGGCATTAAATATTCAAACTTGTGTAAACTTGCTAAGTCTTCTTAAAGCTCACTGTTCCAAATCAATGGATGCCTTTGATTGATTGGGTTTTTTATCCCAGTCCTCCTTTCCTCATCTGTAAAATAGAGATAACAGTACCACTGCATCTCATATTTCAAATATGAGACTCAACATTTGTAAAACATTCACCCAACTCCTGCTCTCATAACAGCTCACAAGTGAGCCTACAATGAAATTAACAATTCTGTACTCACTGCAGGGCCTGATGATATGTATTAAATAAGGCCCGGGGCTCCATGTCACCTGGGGGAATAAAAATAAATAATGGATGCTTCTCTGAATTGTAAGGCATCACAGAGGAGTGACACTAGCAGAAGACTAGAATAACAGGCAGGCAAACTGACCTCTGAAATTCCAGTATTAAACATAGTGCACTGCACATAACATCACATATTTGTGCATATACCCATTTACAAGTTTTCTGTCTTTTTCTACACTGTGTAATGGCTTTTAGAATGCAGACCAAGTAGGAAGAGCTTGAGAGGAATTATATCTAAGATAGTTCTTGACTGAATACTAGTGTACAAGTAAATACAGGAAAAAAAGCTCTATTGATATAGCCTCACCTCCTCCCGATTTTCAAAAAAGCCAGCTGATCGCTATCAAGAACAAAATACCACCAATACTCATCCCTCTACATATGGGGTGGAGAGAAGTCATCGGTAGTGGTCTTATTATTAGATTTTAGGTTTCAGGTTTTCAGCAGTGGTATGGGGATGTACTACTGTGTTGGGGGGTGTTTATCTGGAGCACCCAGCACATTCCTGTGCTGTAGGACACAGTAAATACCCATACGGAAGCAGCACAGCTCTCTGCCTTAGAACTAGAAAGACACAGAAAGCCAGAGCAAAAATCCAGACTGATATGATCAAAATTTTCATACGTGCTGGTATGCACTCTCCTTCCCTCCTCCCTGAGTCATCTTCTCTTAAGTTCAAGCTTCGGATAAAGCTGATTTGCATGCTTAACTCTGGGCATCCTTATCTTAGGCCCATTGGAACGAAGAGGTTTTGCTGTAACTGAATTTCATCTCTGCTGTGAGGAGCGCGAACCTCACTTCAAACTCAACATGACCCTCTGAGGCATACTGCAGTGCATACCATCAGGCCTCACTAGGTTATCTGCAGCTCCTCTGTGCCGCTTTTCCCTTTGAATCATACACTATAAGATAAAAATGAATGAAACATGTTAAAAGAGCACACAGCTAAATTGAAGGGACACAAATGTATGAGATCATGTAGGATTTTTGAAAGGATGACTGAAAGAGAACTCTTCTCACGCATCTGGTTGCTATGATAAAAAGCAAGTTCTCCCTGTCCATTTGCTGTGGATATGATCTCATCTCAGGTGGTTTAAGAAATCCTCTCTGAAATGTAATTAGGTTAGAAAAACATGCACACTCAAATCTGGAGGTTTTGGAAGCACAGCTTGGATTTCCGGTGAAGCATGGTTGGAAAATGCAGAGGCAATATCGCATTCCTTATCTGGTGATGTGGAGGTGTCCTAAGACACAGCAGTGCTGGAAAGGCAGCATGGGACCTGAGTAGCTGTAAGCACCCAGGGACTGCAGCCCTGCGTGCTACCTATCAGGATATGTTCTTCAGGGACAGCCTTTGGGCTACCTCTCTCATGTCACTTCCATCCACACACCTTGTATTTCTAACTCACTCACAACTTTCCAAAGTCAACTGCAACCAGTAATCACAGTGATGTTAACAGGACTTGACTCAAAGGACAATACCCAACAAAACCAGAGACCTCCAGAGGTGGACCTCTGGTTTTGGCCAGCCAACTCCTCTTGCCTTCATTAGGACTTCAGGGTAAAAGAACAACTGTTTTTTTCAGGGCTGAGAACCTTGAAAAGCAAGGTCCTTCAGTTTATACCTCAAAACATAGAAGGTGCTAACACCAGTACTTCCATGGGGGTGGGCAACTCCTTTGTAAGCTGGAAGCTGTGCTTGGCTAGCTGGCGATAGCTGCCTATACACGTGTGATAAGAGACAACATGCTGCTGGGCTTCTTCCAGCAGCTGTTAACCTTCTCCAAGGTCCCAGCAAAAAAGTGCTACAGAAAATACCCTAGCCATCCTCCATTTAGGACTACATTATTCTAGGATATTAGAAAAGCCTTGAAGATAATGAGGCTAAGAAGAAATATTTTGGATATTAAGATCATCATATGTACAACTTTGCACGAGTACGCTTGCCAAGGTGACTGGGCTCTTACCACCAAAATTCAAATGCTGATGGATGCAATCACCTGTACAGAAGGATTTTGCAAATTAAAAGCACTGTAGAATGCACAGAAAGAAATTTTGGTTATGTTTAAAAAACACACAGAAGTAGCACGCCGAGGCTTTTTCTCTCTGAGTTTGTCTTGTAACAGTCATGCTTGCAAGGAATGTAAAATACAAAGTTGAACGTTGCGTCGTGCAAGAAAGGTTCTCACAGGCATTGTTCAATAGTCTGCCAGGTATTTCCCATCTGAAAATAATGATAATTTTCCATACCTTAGGATATGTGTACTTTATATAAATGTCAAGTAACCACTCAGCCTTGCCATAATTGGGCTTTCTCTACATGAGAAAAAAACCATATGTTGATTTGTAGTCACCTCTAGTAGTGTGACTTGCAGAAAAGAGATATGAAGTACTGGATCCTTAATATAGCCAAATGTAAAATGTAAGCATAATTGCACTTTAAAGAAATGCAGTTTTCAGCTGCGTAAACTGAGATCATCTACGATGACCAGATTCTGTTGCATCTGGAAAAAGATTAATTCTCTGACACTGAACCCTGAATTTCTGTTTTGTTGAACTTATAACTGTTTAAAGATTCTTTCTAGTATAAACTTGAGATTGGCATATGAGTAGTGTGGATTACTGTGTAAAGTCCCAGCTGGAGCAAGTCTCTGAATGTATTGTATAACTGACTCACACAGGAAGAAAAGGAGAACCTGGTAAAATACTTCATTCATTTATAAAATATGAGCTAAATTCTTGTCTTTACCAGTGAGCAGCCCTGAATTCAATACAGTCACACAGGTATAACTGAAAGGAGAATTTGTCTGCTTGTAGAAACAATAAATCTAGAAAGATTCTATTATTTGATTTATTATTTCTTAGCAAGATACAAAGTAAAGAAAGACGGGGTGTTTTTATAACTACAGATCTTATTGCCATTGACTTTAAAGAACAAAAAATGTAGGAAATAATAAGAAAAAGAGTAGAGCCTGCCTATAAAACCTATATAAATGTAGCTGCTTTCCCTTTTTAATAATTTCTGGGATTGTGTCTTAGTCTTTTAACAATATCCATTTTATTAGATAGAAAAAAGATTGGAGGAAAACTATCAACAAAGGATCAAAGCAGTCAAAATTAAAAAGACATTTCTGTCCTCTGTCCTACTTAGAGTCATATGATCCACCAGGTATAAACCAACACAATTCCATTGAGATGAAACAATCTGGACGAGTTTCTTTTAAATGGGCAATACTGTGAAGCATGATACAGGCAGTAGCAATAAAGTTCATTACAGCGGTGATTTTCAGTTCCCTAATATACAGCCAGTTTGTGATCAATGAAGTAGTTTAAACAGCACGTGACTAGGCTGAGGTTTTCTTGGTCAGTATAGAAACACTACACAAACCATAGTACTTACTAAGAACTGAGACTAAATATCAAGAACTACTGAAGGTGCAAGTCAGCAAGAAAAAAATCAAGTTCTTGTTTTCTCTTCTTTTCAATATATGTTTTGATGGGCTCCTTCAAAGGGTGCTACTGCTGAAGAGTGCCCCTCATCTGAATCTGTTGTTATGTCTAGCACCACTCAACTGCTAGTGGCTGTGCTCCAGGTCCCAGAGATAATTTTTAAGTTATGAAGTAGCTCGCTTGCTGATTCCCCACATATGAAGACAGGCTCCTTAAATGTTGCTCTTGTGTGACAGTCTTACTCAATTAAAACAGGTTCTGAAGCATACATGCACATGCACGCACATGCACATCCCCACACACAATGCTACATATACATCTGTGTGTGCAAACACACACCCCCACCCCTCTGCAAGTACTTATACCAGGACTGAATTTTTACAGGATTTTCATCCATGAAAGAGACATTCATGTTGCATTAAAAAAATCTTATTATTTTCCATAGTGATAGTGTCATGGGGTTTCCAAGTATGAGATAATGCCACAGATACTACAGACTACTTGGCATGGGAAAAATTTGGGGTTTCCTTGGTACCAAACAGAAGCTATTTCAGGAAATGCACAGAAAGGCAGAAGCACAGTCACAGAATACTCTGTTGTCTATTCAGTTTTTATTTAGCTATTTGAAAACTGACATTAATTTAGCAATCCTTTCAGATACTTTACTTCTCAGTTCACTAGCCAAAATTAACATCCTTGTGAGCCAGTACTCCAGCCATCCCCATGCCTACAGCAAGCATCACCTCATCCAGATGTTCCCTGCCAAGAGCAGGCGTAATACGTGTGGAATAGGGGGATATGTTGCATTTACCTTAATTTAATAATTAGTCTTCTGGATGACAGTGACCACATCTCAAGCATTAATAGCCTCTATTGTGTGATCACCGGCATCAATCACAGCTATTCCATAATGAATCTCATAAAAATATTCAATCAGTGATGGAGAGGGCCTTTGAGATGCACAGAATGAGTTTCAGATGTTTGCAGAGTAGTCTGAGGTAGGCTGCAGCTCACACAAGGGAAACTCTACCAGGTGTTTGCAGTTTCATGCCTGCCGCATAAGTAATGTAACCCATAAAAAGGACTATTTTTTTTTTTTCCTTCCTTAGAGAAACTTAGCCAGGGAAGCAGAACAAATAAGAAGATAAAGAAGCACTTTTGGAAACATAAATTTTGACCAATAGGGGTGAAATTCACCTTAGTATTATAGCATTTAACAGGGAAAGGCTAAAAGAAGTATTTTTTTGTTGGGGAAGACTTGAGGTGCTTTAGAGGTACAAGAGTGCATGAATATAGAGTCTGAATGTTGAAAAACATAATGTGTCTGACTTTGTGACTGAAATATTCAGTCTTTCCCCAAGTTTTGTGGACTATTTTCTCTCCTGTCTTGCAGACAATATCTTAAATGTAAATAAATACATCTAAACATCCATCCTGCTGGCCTTGGTGTCTCAAACTATGCATCAAATGCAGTGTACAACACCCTAGATACGTGATCTATACTGTTGAGGCAACTGTCTCAGGTTTGAAGACAGTGATAGGGGTACGTGTTGGTCCTCTATACTACTATACAGAGGGTAAGTGGCTTTTAAGGCACAAGATCCAGAGACTTTCATAGCTGGTTTCAGTGATGTTCCCTTCCAGAAATTTGGACTGTGTCCACTGAAAGGAAGCCACATTGCAGCCCTATGCTCTGATCTTGTGTTGCAGATTGCTTTCAGGCCATGCACCATCACACTTCTCCTTAACACAAGTCTTCTTTTCCCTAAATGCTATTTTTCCTGTGATTATTCCACAGCTCTGACAAGGAATTTTACCCCTTTGCCTCAGTATATTTGTATTAGTGTAGGTGTAGGATCCATTCAATCCATGCTTACAGACATGACAACCAGTATAACTTACATACCAGTTATCTCATTCCTTGTATCTGCAAAATGAGGGCATAGCACAGGGGCCCTTTCTCATGTGAAAGCTGCCTATGAGTAGTCTCATTACTCACAAGGGGAAAAAAACCAAAACCAACAAAAACCAGAAGGGCCAAACCTTGAGAGGGAAATCCCGTGAGAGAAAACTGTTTTGTTAAAGTTTCCACTGTCAAACTAAGACGCCTCAAGAACAGCTTTCTGTGGTAAGTTGAAAGTGTCTTATTTCCAGAGACAGGTGAGGATGTAAAATTGGAACAGATTAGGAGGGGAAGAAAAAGCTAACCAACATGTTTTGAGCCTCAAAAGTACTACTGGGCAGTGGACACATCTGTTGCATCCAAATGTGCACATCTCGAGCTAAATACAGAGGCTTAGGCAGAGTGGCTGCGGCGGAGTATAGTCGGGGCGTCAGTCGGATGCACTCCTTTGATTCCCTGCCCAGTTCCAGTGCAGCCTCCAGCAGTCTGAGGCTGAGGGACAGCCTTAATTTGTGGCAGCTGGACATGGTCATCGAGGCACCATATGGCAGCTGGCAGAAGCCAAGTCAGGCCATTGCCTCCCCCTGCCCTGGGATACCCTCTGCAGTGGTGGGAGGGAAGCTGTGGCCCCATGAGGACGCCTCCTGAGCCCTGTGTAGGTCCAGCCTTGGGTTCTGCAAGTTATCTTAGGTGGACTGCAAAGGGCTTACTGCTAATCTGCCTCCAAACATCTGTCTAGGCACATCCTGCAATATTCAGGGTGACTACAGCCCCAGCCTCCTCTGGAGAAATCTCCCCTTGAGCCTGGCCCCTCTCAGACCCTCACCATGGTTAACCCAGCCTATGGAGTTAAACACTTGTATAAATTACACCAAAAGTGAGACCTTTGCACCAAGCCCATCATTTCTGCACCGCTGTGGTAGCAGCCACTGAGATACCCTCCCCTGGTGTGCCTTGGGTGACAGCAGCTCCCAGGGGTCACAGCTTGGACGAAGCACAACAGATTTGGGAGCTAAATGCTGCAAAGGCGTCTGGTTTCAATAAAACTGGAAACTGGGCCAAGTTTGGTCTGCACAAGTTTCTTCCAGGTACAGCACTGACATCTTATCTCAGCAGCATCTTAGCTTTTCCATACCCTTGCATTAAAAGTCAAATAATATTTATGTGCATACACTTACAGCTTATGTGGCAATCTTCTTAAAAGGCATTAACGTAATATCTTCATAGATGAGCCAGTAAGAATACTAAAATTATAAATGACAGGGAACAATAAATCACAATATGACACTTTGAATATCCTCACTTTGAATATCCTTTAGGCTCTTTTCTTTGTATTGCAGGATCCAGAGTTGTTTTTTTAAAAAAAAAAAAAAAAAAAAAAAAAAAATCTATATGTAACCTATGACAACAGCAGTAAAAGAAAAAGGAGAAATGTCCATCCAAATCTCACATATGAAAACAGTTTTTTTCTATATAGTTTAGTCTAAAAAACCAAGTCAGTCTACCTTCCCAAAAGGGCCAGACATAAAACCAATTTTATTTGTGGCCTCAGCAATATTCTGGATTAGCTTTAACCATTAGGTAATGCAAGATTCAAAACCCATTACCTCTTTCATAAACCCAATTCATAAACCTTCAACTGAATAGTGCATTCATGTATTTCATGGATGCAGAACCCAAGAAATAAAAGTTTAATAAATTCTCCTATTCAATGACTGGATCAGAACACATGTCTTCTCTTTAGGAGGTAGATGCTCAGACTGAACACAAAACTCAACAGCTATTTTCATCCATTTCTTGCCTTCTTCCTCAAAGGTCACTTGGATCATGAGCATGATGAGCCAAATTAACATTTTTAAAAAATGTTCAGCTCACTCCTTTTTGGGGTTCACTAGTGTTTAAAATCTCATTAATTTTTTTGAACTTTAAATGAGAAAAAATATATTGGATCTATTATGGCTTCCCCTCTGATACCCATAGGTTTTGCTGAGTGAAAAAATCCACTATCATCAGATATCAGAGAGTCAGTGTGACTTACAGGCAAAGGGAGAAACCCCTTAGCTCATCAGGTTTATACTTGCACTTTTGGTCTCAATGAAGCAGGTAGCTCCCCCTCAGAAGACCTTGCTGCCCCCTGGGAGGTTTCCCTTGCAGTGTTTGCCCAGTTATTGCCCCACAGAGCAATGACCAGGGCTCCTTACAGGCAGGGAAAGTTTTCCTGTTATCTTTAAGATCTTCTGGTGCAGACCTTTGCTTTCACAGAGCCTGGCAATCATTTTGGATAAGATATGTAACAATGTGGAATAGAAAATATATTTGGTGTCAAAGATATTATGCCACTGAAAAGCAGCTGAATCCTTTACTAGTTGTCAGTCAGTCCATAACTTGTGGTCTGAAGCTGCAAGGGCAGCTGCTACATCTGTAGCTGCAGTGACACGAAACTTTGGGTATTACTCGGCACTGGGAGCTACATGAACAAATGCCGATAGCAACAGTGTGCACCATACCCAGCTCTAAAAACTGCCACAGTAATTAACCCTTGCTTCACTCCTCTCTCCTGGCTAGAGCCACAAACCCATTAGAGTTAGGCATGGGGTTACCAGGCCCCCCTCTCGCTCCCCACCTCTCCCCGAGTAGACAGGGAGAGGCTGTGACCATCCAGCACTAGGAAAGAGGTGGTAGGATCAGGGAAAAAAGTTCTGGAAGCAAAACAGTGTGGGGCAAGGATGGGCTTGCCTTGGTAGTACAATGAAAGACTTACCGTATATTACTGTAATGAGATTTTGTTGACAGATTAGTTTGGTGTTGTTGAACCTCAGGCACTGTCTGCCTCTCTGTCTCTCCCCTGCTTTTTATTGTATTTCTTCTCGAGGTTTCCCTTTTGGGGAGTGGGGGGAGGATGAGGCAGAGGTTCAGGAGGAAGGCAGATTGCCACATCCACCCTTCATTAGTAGGAATGTCATCAGAGGACAGTTTCTGTTCGGGAACCTGAGAATCTGGCAGGACTGAGCTGCAGTGATCAGTTACTCGGACAGGGTACTCCGAGGTCGTAACAGAGAAGTCACCCAGGTTCTCTTCAAATGGCAGTACTTTGAATTTGTAGTAGTGGACCTTAGGTCAGGATGAGACCCACAGGTCTGAAAAGGGTAGAAAGGGAAAAATATGCACAGAGCAGTATGTGACAGCAGAATGGAGTGTTTCTAAACAAAAAGAGATAATGAGAGGATATGGTGCACCAGGATAATGTATCGGCAACTTTGGAAATACGGAAGTGGAAATGGTTAAATTATTTTAGTGCTCGTTCTGGTCTGTTTGAGTATCATGAATATTATAATCAAGAGATTGATAATTTGGATATCTTAGCAGAACAGAAATACACAGTCCCCAAAAAGTGTTAGATTGTATCAGCGTGGAAATCCCACTAACGGGAAATTTCAAAGATCTCCAGACAGATCCTTAACTGCTTCTGTGGCAGTTACGGTGCTCCCTTCTTCAAGATTATGTTTTGTTATTTAATTTTTAAAAAATATCTCCGCTAATAATTAACAAAGATTTGTATCTGAGAAAACAATCTCATTTGCCTGTTAGGTAGGAGGAGATCAAAACTTTGCACAGTGACACTCCCAGGGGACAAAGCGTGGCAGCTCCACTGCTCCACAGTGTCTCATCAAGCTAATTCACAGTGTCACTGGCAGCAGGAACCCACAGGTGCTAAATACAACCTCTTCTGAGCGCTTTGTGACTGAGCCTGTCCTCAAGAGATTTTTCCTGAACAACCTTGCCGAGGAAGGGAGTTTACAAACACAGTGTTCAAAATGACTGCTGTTTAACTAAACCAAGCAATTAATAAAACAGCCCACTCACTGATCAAAATGACTGAAAGCAATGATACTGTTAGGCTCCCTGTATGTCTTATGCTAGGGAACTTACTACTTTGCCAGAGGTGGATTTCTTCATGTTGCTGTGAAAGGTAGCAGATATGGGAAGATTTTCAGAGTTTCATCCAAAAGCGTTAATAAGTATAGTGCTACTGAGAAAGAATATGGGGGGGGGGGGGGAAGCCAAGTCCTCAAAACAGACATTTTTTCCAAGCCACGAGTGGCAGCTCAGCTTTCCTTTTAATAAACATTCTGAGTTGAATTGCCAGTGCTGCTATTGCAAATTTCTGCCAAATTTCTTCTGCAAATTTTACTCAATTTTTAGTCTACCAAAATCATATTCACCTCAGTTGGAGTTTTATTGGCATTGGAAGTGAATGAAAAACCTGAGCAAGGACTTTGGAATGTGGTTGAGATATTATATGTCTTTGCATGTGTGTTTATTCATTTTTAAACATTATTATTTATACCCTCTGGAAGCAAGAGAAAAAAAAAGAGGGGATGTACTATAGGTTAGTTTAACAAAACAACAATGATTTGCATTGCTGCTGACAACTATCTTCACTCTCCAGCGCTGAGAAGTGCCAGATGGCGAATTTGGAACAGTTAGCAGCAGAAAATGCGACCATCCCAGGTTCGAGGAGTCTCTGAAAGGAGGATTTGGAAACTGGAACTCCACATAAGGATACAATCCAGAAGCAGATCTCACTTTTATTGAAGAGGTGGCTGCGGGTAGCGTGCAGTGCATTAAAAGTGCTTTAAGGTCTCTGTTCTATTATTTGTCTCCATTCAGCTTCTGAAAAGAAGGAGGAAAAATCTCTTCTGAATGCATATATATAGGGGATTTTTAAGAAGACACTAACGTAACACAGAAGTCAGCTTAATAAATAGGAACACATATCACTGCAAGCAGGAACCTGGAGCAGAGTTCAAATTCAATGTTTTGGGGAAAGGCTCAGTGAGTATATTGGTTATATATGCTGCCCAAACAAGCATTTTCGACTGACTGATGCTACCTGGTGGGATTTCACACCTACACATTTTAATGGGAAGGAGTAGTCACACATCTGGCCAGATGGAGCAGGGTTAGAGTGACCAGCTGGGACAGCTACGTCAGGGAGGCAACACATGAGCCTGGCCTGAGAGCGAGATCCTTGTTTCTTTTTAATTAACAGGTTTGACATTGATAGAAGACAAAAGCAACGGCGTGTGGTATTCATGTCCCACAACTTTGGATATCTAGCTAGTTATCTGGGAGCCCTCTATTCCCCCCAACACCGAGAGCAGACATATGAACAGGGTGAGTCACTCCATCTTAAGATGTGTGTCTAAGACACACTGGGTAAATCCCACCTTTTAGTGTACATGTTTTTCTTGACCACACTGAGTGCCTGAACACCTAGCCTTTAGGTGAGATTTGAGTGCCTGAACAGATGCATCACATCATCGTAGACACCTTAGGGTGTCCCACCTGGCCTCTTACTGCCTCCCCAGAAGGGCAAAAGTGTCTTGTAGATCATCTGCTTGGGCTCTGTCTTTTAAAGGAGGATTTTCATTACGTTTGCCAGTCCTGTCCAAATGTCCTGAATACCTCTAGGCACATCTACAGTGGTGCCAGGCACCTGAATTGCTCCTCTAGTGGGGGAGCAATTACCAGGTAAAACCAAATCCTTTCTGTGTTATCAAAAAAATGTTGCATTAGAAGAAAGACGGTAAGACATAACATATCAGAGCAAAGGTCTAAGATGCAGATGCAGAAGGCCTAAGACTATGCTAGTCTGGAAAATATTGGCCTTTTTTCAAGTTCTGAAGAACTGTAAAGAATTATGTCAAGATTTTTTTTATCCATGTTAAGCAATGAAAAGAGGTTATTGCACTGTAGATGGAAAATCAGATTCCTTAAACATGCTATATGCCTCCTTGTTAATCCTTCAGTAAAAAACCACACCTTCAGAGTAATTTTTCATTATCAGTCTCTACAGTAGTACATTCTGCTTCTCTTCATTTCTCCTGTTGATCCCAAATTTAAAATACATTCTTCCAAACCTCATCCATGACTATAAATTTTACAAGTGTATTTATAGCTCTTTATTGTTGCATAGGTTCATCTATTAAATAAACTTAGATTTGAAAATATTGGGGGGAAATATCTTTTGTAGAATGTAAATATTTATTTGTAAAAACAGAAATGTAAATACTGAGATAGGCAAAGATGTTGATATGGAAATCTCACGCAGCAAATACATTTGAATGAAGGGTGGAAGAACATCTCAGTAGCATAAGGCAAAACATATTATAGGAATGGTGATTATTTCAAAACCTCATGTAATAAATTCAGAAAATTCGTAGTGAATATGGGAACAGGCTATAGAAAAGTGCAGAGGTAGAGAAATCAAACCTGACAATGATCCCAGGGGACAATGCTTTTGCCTCTTTTTTTTTCCTCTTTTTGATGTCACCACAGGGCAGAATTCAAATTGTCAGGGATATAAATAATTACAAGAGAAGATGGTAAGTAATTACTTGGACAGAAAAAGTAACATCGGAGTCCGCCTAAGGAACTGATATTTAGCCATTGCCTTATGATATAGTTGAAGATACAAGAGGCCTATAGTAAATTACAGCACCTCTCTGGAGGATGCTGTTGTTCATAATATCAGAAACTTTATTTCAAATGTTATCTCGCCAGACCTTGAGGCCACTAACGGTTGCACAAAGCCAGAATAACTCCTCTGGCACCTCTGGACGTACTCTTTGAACTCCAGGGGTGTAACAAAGATGAGACATGCACCCGGGGACCTTCCACAAGACCAGGTTTTGGGTCTCTGGTGCCGAGGACATCAGAGGATACTGAATAGAATAGCAGTAGGAACTGGAGAGACTTTGGTAGATGTTTTCATAAGTTTACTGAGTTCAGGAATGGTCTCTGAGGAAAAAGGATGACTAAATACATAATGACATAACTTTCAAAGTGAACCTATAGAGACATAGTAGGAAACTACACACTAGTCAGTTTGACATGAGTTGTGAGCAAAAGCCTTTGAAACTCTTTTAAGAGTCAAAAGGGAGAACATTTGGAAAAGCGCAGATTAACTGAAAATAGCCAGCGTGACTGCAGGAAGGGGAGGTCACCATGGCTCACTAGCAGAGGGGAATTCTTTGCGGATGTTACTGCTGGGCTAAGCAAGGGGCTACGGCGCACCATCACCAGGGCTGGGCGTTTCTCAAAGCAATCTGACAAGCTCCATGGTGGTAATTAATGGTCAAGGCGGGGAGTTTATGCAACTGGAGGAGACCTGGCACATTCGGACTGAGTATGGGCTAAAGCAGAGACTACAAAAGATTACCTAAAACGGAAAATTTTAAAGGTGAAAAGTAAAAGAGGGCTACAAAGCACTGCAGGAACTTGAGCTGGCTTGAATAAAGAAAAAAAAAAAAAGAAAAAAAACCCACAAAAATGAGAGAGGAAGGCTTGTTATTGATTCAGCAGATGGTGACCAAGATCACCACATCACTTTCTTTACAACACTCTGCAGTGATACGGGATAGCACCACGTTGCCAAGGATTTCAAAGTCCTTGGCAAATAATTAGCCCCTCAATCCACTGTAAGTTAGGTAAGGATTGCTACGGCCTTTTTACACAAGAGGGAAAACAGAAGCACCACGATATTAATGGCTTGCCCAAGCTCACACCTCCTACTTCAGCTGTCCAGCACATCAGCAGTGCTCGCAGGAGAAAGGCAAAACGTGGGAGTAGGATCCTGGCAGGTAAATAAAAGGGAAAAAGTTTTTTCAATACTTTGTTTTAAAATAAACATGCTTCAAATTTGGACGGCTGATCTTGTGAGACGAGGGAAAGATGCTGATTGATCTTCCCTGGGGATTTGTCCATTGAATTCTACCCTCTGCCCTCCCTGGCAAGGTCTGGTGAGGTCCCCAGTGCTGGGAGCTCTTGGACACCCGAGGGAGATTCCGGGGTGACTTCTTCCAGGGTCATCCTTGCAGCAAGATGCTT
Organism: Phoenicopterus ruber ruber; assembly: GCA_009819775.1. Lineage (NCBI taxonomy): Eukaryota > Metazoa > Chordata > Aves > Phoenicopteriformes > Phoenicopteridae > Phoenicopterus > Phoenicopterus ruber. The sequence continues at coordinate 58,849,308 of CM020216.1, forward strand.
TTCAAAAATCACCATCCTTTATCTCCTGGTACAAATATATCATATCTACCCGAGGTTTCAAAGATGCAGATGGAAATAATGCCATAGTGCAATCGCACCTCACCTAATTGCCAGTCAGGAAATTCAACTGAAAGCTGCTCATGCCGCACAAAAATGTCCTGGAGGAAGGCCCACGAACACGTATTGCTGTTATCGCTGTATTACTAACAGCATTAATAACAAAAACTCATTTTGTTTTATTAGTAACCTGCTGCTGTCACCAAATGCCATGATTCCCAGCTGCTGCCACATGGATCCTGGCTCTGGGAGCCATGCCGGGGGGTAGGTGCAGGAGGGAGGCTGTGACCCTGCCAGTGGGGTTTTTTTTGGAAAAAAAGTCTGGGTACCTTAAGCCCAGATCTGTCACCTGGGAATGACTGTGATCCTGGAGCGCCACGAGACCAAGCGGCTCTGTCCCGGGCACAGAGATGCTGGGGCCGTTCAGCCTCCTGCGCTATGTTAAACCTCCCCTCAAAGTAATGAATCACAGAGCCACAGATTTCACTGTGCAACCTTTTCCAGGCTTCTCCTGCTGTTGACGGGAACTATAAAGGCCAGGACTTTCCTCTGACTGCCTGTGGGTTTCAAGGCCTCTTTTTCCTTTCCTTTTCTGGTGCTTCTTTACCCTGTCTTACATATTCTAATTAGCTTTCCTGGGGGAGTTTTACAAGATGAAGATAAGAAGCAGCTTATCCTAGGCAGTTGTTTGTCTTCACATTTTCCCTCAGAAAAAAAAGAAAAGGACTTTCAAGGACTGAGTTTCCTATCTGAACCGTTATTTGAGGGGCTAGAGGACAGAAATGCTCTGGGCGGTCAAGCAGGGAACTTTAAAAGGAATCCACCCGAAACGCAATAAAACAAATATTTGCAGGGATTTTTGAGGAATTCCAGCATAACCCACTCCTCCCTTTTTATTAGCTTCACCAGTGCTTGATGAGGCGGCTACATTCTCCAAGTGACTGACAAAAGCCACTTTTATACCATTATTTAAGAAGCAACTTATGTGGCTGCATGACTGTGTTACCCCACCAGAGAGGAGCTTTTTGAGCCCTGCCTTGAGCTGACATTTCCTGTTCCCAATCTCACTTTTTGGGGAAGAGAAGTATTTGCTTTCCTTCAACAACTAGCTTTTGGAGTCAGCTGAGTGTAGCTGGGAGACAGCACGATAAATATTCTTAAGCCACAGGGTAATTTTTTAATAAAAGATTGTGACCTGTGTCTCTCCTTGGACAGATATCCTGGCACTTTCTAGCTCTGTATCCTGTGAGTTTGATTTCATAGTCTACAGCTTTACCACAAACTGCCAAAACTGAACTCAGTTTCCCCTCGTACATTTATCGCGGTCCCGGTTCCAGTGTCACGACGGAGGCCAAGTTTGCACACCTTACTGAAGTGGCTTTCAAGCTTAGGAAAAACTGTGGAACTCCCTCCTGCAGCATGCTGTAGGGGTTAGAGTATCAGAGGGCTTTAAAGTACAATTAAACAAATTAATGGAAGTCCACAAGGGGCTATTAAACAGGAAGATACAGACATAACCTCTAGTTCAAAAAGTGCCCAGGCTGCAGACTGCCGGAAAGGTGGTAGAAATATTGGGCAAGTATCACTGTAAGATAGCCCTGGTTTTATGCTAAGTTATCCTTTTTGGTGAGGCAGTGAAGCGATGTCCACTAAAGAGCTAAGTAGCCTAGCAGATGTTGAATGCAAAGTTGAGCCCCGTGAGGAGGAAGCCATTTTTCACAACACTGAGCTACAGCACATATATTTTATTCTGCACATGTCCCTGTTGTCATTTTTTTTCTGAGTTTTGTTTTGATATGTGCAACTGATGTTCAGCTTATAGAAATCACCTCAAGAACAAGAGAAAAAGCAGGCACGGGAACAGACAAGAGGACTACAACATCTGCCAAGGAGGTGGCTAGGTGCAAGGCTGCATATTCTGACAAGGTTTCTATATGAGGAGGAATGGGAGATCTAGGAGGGGATTTTAAGATGGATTGGGGCTTGGATGGCAGAGAATTTGGAAGTTTGAGGATGAGGTTTGGATGAGTTGGGGTTGGTGAAAAGAAAGGAGAATATTTTGTTATTGGGTGGGAGGATAATGAAGGAATGAGGAGTAATATGGGCACCCTCTCCCCTCTGTCCACACGGGCATTTCTAATCACGGTCATCTTTCTGAAGGGAAGAGAGCTAAGTTTCCTTCTTCCCATTTTCTCTTTCTCACACACACACACACGCAAACAAATGCACCCCTGACTGCCCAGTACCTGCTCCTCCTTCCCATTTTTACTACTAGGAACACAGTATCAGATTTTTATTCTATTGATAGAGTTTGGGAGAGTAAGAATGTCTTTCCTTCCAGTGGTGATCTTGACACACTTCAAAGCACTCTGTTGAGGAGCTTCCCACACCGGATAAAAATGACAGACTCTATGGCTCGCTCTTTGCCCCATCCCAACCCATCCCATCTCCCAGCTTAACAAGGGGAATGAGTATTTGACTCTCTCTCTCTGCTCCATCTTAACTAACAGATAAAGTCTTCAGTCCCTGAGAAGAGGCTCTTCTTTTCAGGTCCCGAGGTTCCAGACTGAATATCTGGGAATGCCCCAATCAGAGGCTATGTTCTGGACACCACATCCCAGAAGATAACCAAGGAATCCGGACTGTGTTGTGTCTCCTGGGAGACAGACTTGCAGCAGTTTTGGGGTAAGTAGCAAGAACACAGTTTTTCAAAGACATCACAGGGGAAGATACTTCACTAACACGTGGCTGACAAGAATAATTGCATATGTTCAAAGAAATGGAGAAAGAGCATAGATAAACCAGGTGCCAGAATACACAGGCAAACACTATTGTAGTATAAATAATATTAAGCAGAGTGCCGGCTAGGATTAAACCACAACACCAACTTTAGGAAAATTTTATGAAGTACTACATATTTACCGGGATTGCTTTTTTGCATGTCCTTCCTTGGAGGGAGAGGAAACTATTATAAGATTTTTGTAGCTCGGGAAAAAAATATGGAGTATATACTCTGAGATATTTACTATGAATTTAAGGTCACCATCAAATTTTCATTATATACAATCTTTCTCTCTATATATTTATGTATATTTTTTTCATCCTTGTAGTATATGCACGTCTACCAAGTCTACAGCAAAATAGAACCCTAATGCCTTGAAACACAAGAAGAAAGCCAAAGCTGGAAACTATTCCAAACCACACCTCGGCCAAAAGTCTACATCCAAACAGTCCCTGAAATGTTAGGAACTAAATAGTTTAGGCCCGTTTCCACTGCTATGAAATGTATCCTTCATTATTAGCTGCCATACAGGTGCTTTAATATCTATCCAAGTCTCCTATGGACAAAGCAGACAACTAATGTGGTAAGTTCTGTATCAGATGCTCCTCTCCTTGTTGCTATGCATCTTTCCTGTGTGCTTCTGACATAATGCCATTTAATTAACTCGAGACCTTGCTGGGTTTTTTTCTTTCTTTTTTTTCCTTTTCAAGAAAATAGATGTGTGATCAACATTTTTGTAGGAAATGGTTGCATGGTTTTGAACACATAATATTTTCTCCAGAATCAAAGCAATAGTTTTTCATGCGTTGTGTTTTTTGGGTTTGGGGTTTGGCAGCGGTTTTTTGACTCAGTCAAATTTTTTTCTTCAGCATTACTGGAAGAGGTAAGGGTGTAATTGACCTCTCAATAATTGAGAAGGATTAGGAATGGAATAGAGGGAATCAATATGGCAATGAATATTGATAATACAGAATGCAGTTCTGGTCTATCTGTTCTTTCCTCTCCTTGGCCTTCCATTCAAAAAAGGACGCAGAAAACAAATAAAGATGAGGACAGTCAGAAATATGGAGTGGCTTCCAGGCAAAGAGGGATTCAATAGACTAGGATTCTTCATCTCGGAGGAGAGATGACTGTGAGAGGCTATGATGGAAACCAATAAAGTAACGGAGAGTGTGTTTATTAACTGCTGTTCTCTGGTTATTGCAGTAAAAAGTAAGAGCCACCCACTGAAATTGGCCAGTGAAGGCACCCAATGAAAAAACAGTTGAAGGCAAAGCAGAGGACGTATTTTCTATTTCACCCTGACTTACACCAAGCTCCTTATGCTGGGACGTCCACTGCGCCCCTATTTCCCTCTTTCCCTTCATGAATTTTTTTCCTTCATATTCTTTTCCACATATCAAGTCCACTTGTGACTTTTTGCCCCCACCATGGACTATGGTCCTCTTCTTCTACCTGTATGCCCCCTTGCTAATTGGATTGTCTCCCAGGCTATTGCCTCGCTTCACATCCTACTTCACACTATGTTCCCCCCAAACCATCTGTCAGCCATGCTTTACTCAAAAATGCTGTGGAAGTTTTTGACAGACCAACCCTAGGTCTTCAACATTTCGCTCTAGATATTTCCTAAGGGTTTTCAGAGTAATCAATCAAGGAGGTTTGCCACACAGTTGGGCTTGAGCCAGAATGACTCTGCCGTGTCATTCTGACACTCTCTTCTGATGGTCTTTCCACTTCCTCTCAGTTTTAGGCTTTCATGAATCCTACTGTTTACCCAAAACAACCTTGAATTTGTTGCCTCTATAGCTGGAGAGAAGAGCTTCCAAACACTGAGCTTCTGGGTGTGCAGGTGGGCACGCTGGCACTGGCACTGTAGCAGGCATTCGTTTGGTTAGGACACCAGGCAGGAGGGAGATTTAGGGACGGAAGGTGGACAAGTAAGAGACAATTTAAGTGCCTATATCAAGCTTTGCACTGATGACCACTCAGGTAGAAACATCTGGCTATGGCAGGATTGCACACAGAGCCGGAAGAGTACTCATCCATTTTCCACACAAGCTTTGTTCTTGCTTTCACATAGGTAGTAAGAAAGACAGAATTAATGAAATAAAAAAGGAAGGCTCTGGGGGTCTTTGTCATGGTCTCTGTGCTATGGAGTTTTCAATTCTCTTACATCCTGCACAGTATCTTTAAAGACCATCCCAATTCATCTGGCTGGTGCAACTTGGAAGTACGGTTGCCAAAAGGGAGAAATAAGTATGTGGATGATAAATATTCATGGTGCATGAAATAAGAAAAGAAATTATTCCTTCAGAGAGAGAAAAAGAGAGAATAATACCTAAGGTATGGGAGATATTAATGAATACTGTAGTGCTGGCAAGAACACGTCAAGAATTGGTGCACATATGCTATTAATAACTTTTTAGATATCATCCTTTTTTGCTGCACAATAAGTTCACACTATGTTTTTAACCGGCTCAGTAGAGATATGAAGAAAATGGTATAGTGTGAGGGAAGGCAAATATTTCCAATTCCTCCACTACGAAGGCATAATAATATCCTTAAAACAGGCATTTCCCACTCCTTTATCCCTGGCTTCTCTGCCATAACAAGCCTCCCGTGTTGGCTCAAATTGCATATGTGCCAGACTCAAAATTCAGTCAAGTACTTAATTTTCTGAGTTTGGAGGTTTGGATTACTGGGTAGTACCTGTCTCTATAACCAAATAAATTAATCCCAGAGCTTCAAACTCCCTAGTGACCCATGTATGCATTTGACATTTGAATCCTCCCAAATCCATGCCTTCGTTTTAGGTACTAGTGGCCTAAGTTATGGTACAGTATACACCAAATCATCAGATGCACAGCATTTATACCCTGTCATTCAATGGCACAGAGATCTGACCTGAGAGACTGGGTGAAAACAGTTAAAGCCAAAACTATGTTTAGAGTGAAAAAATGCAGGAAATATAAAGCAACTGCCCACATCAAAGTATCTGTGACTACTTTGAATGGCATTTGCACTTTCAGGCTCCCACAGTATTATTTGCTTTAGCATTTGTGGTTGATCTGCAGTCAGACCAAGCAATATACTTCAGGAGTGCATCTGAGGAGATAATCTGGGAAAACAATGGGCTTTTGCTTTGTTTCCTGAACAGCATCATCATCAAAACTTTCTGAAATCAAAAACACAGCAAAGCACAAAAGGGTCAAGTCCCGGTCAGGCTGGAACCTGGAGAGTGGCACATGCTGCTATTCCTCCAACCAATGCTTTCCTACACCTTCTTCAAATTAGTCACCAGGCAAATCTTTCATGGCCTAAATGAGGTGCTGAATAAATACAAATTAAGATAAAACAATGGAGGTGAAGTTAGAGGAATTAAGCTGGAGTCAGAAGCTGATTTACAAATTACAGTTAAGCAACAAAAAACCTATTAAATTTCACCTGATGCATGTGATGTGACCCCAGAGGTTCACCTTGTCCTGGGTGTTCTCCATGGCAGTGATCAGTGCTGGGCACTTTGGGATGGGATGTCTGAGTCTCTGGTAAATGTGTCACTAGGTATGTGAAGAATAGCCTCATGCACCTCCTCTTAGATGTATGCAAAGAATGAGATACATTTGCAAGGCACATAGTACTGCAATATTGAAGCATAGCCCATTTTTCCACATCTTTCATTGGCTTCTACAAGCCCCCCCCAGATTCTTTTGAACTGAGGCTTGATGAACCTTATTTTAAAGGAAAGCTTAGAATCACTTGTCATTCTCAGCCTTTTTCATTACTATACCTGCCCTGGGATAGGAAATGGAAATTACTTCCTTTTTAGCTCAGTGCTGAGGCTGAAGGATCTCTGCAGTAGGAGCAGTCATTTCACTATACAGAGGTACAGCCCCTGGCACACAGAACCCCAAATGCAGGGCACCACTGACAATAATGCATACAATTCACTGCCACAAATGAATCCATGAAGCATGAGACCTGAAAGTAATTTTAAATATTATTTTCACAATGTTTTGTAATGTTCTGTCTATGGTTTTATGTGGTTTTGTTCTGTTTTGTTCTTTACTACAAAACGTATTCTTAAGATAGAATAACCTTTTGTAGAACTATTTCCAGTATTAACTGTAGGAAATATTGCTGGAGCCAGTAACACCCTAAAAATTGGAAAGAACTTCTAAAGTTTGTTCTTCCAGGACCTATACATCATCTAGTCATTTTTACCCATGCAGAGTGAGTGTAGACTGCTACCAGACCAGAACAACAACAAAAGGCTGCAGCAGGAGTTCCCGGGGGCCATAGCAGAAGTAGAGTCTATGATCTTCTCTGTATTACATGTTCTGAGTCAGTCTCTCCTCTGCTTCTCAAACAAAAAAAAAAAAAAAAAAAAAAAAAAAAAGTGGCTGAGAGAAACTGCCCTGCTCTGTCATCATTTTCCATCCTATTTCAGCTCTTCGGGGTATAGAAGAACCAAAACTCATGTGCCCTTAACTACCATATCCAACTTTGAAATGCAGAAAAACTTCCAGAGGATAATAATTCACTAAGGACTGACTTATTCATTTTATGCCTCTTGGGTTATATTCTTAACTGGTGGAAGTAACAAACTGAGCCAAACAGTCACTGAATTCAGCTGAGGTCTGCCTATTGCCTGACAACAGGGCTCATGGCTTTCCTGTTCACTTCATTGTCTTCTGCTTTTTATTGCTGAAAAAGGACAAACAGATGCACTTCACCACTATTTTGTGTACTTCTCTCAGAGACCATACTCTCTTTTTTTCCTCAGTGAAATCAGCCCTCTGGCTTAGCAGTGGTACAGAAGCTAAGCCCTCAGTAGACAGCAAATCTGAGACTGCCTTTGCCAGTGGGCCCTCCTGGGGCACCGTTCTTCAGAAAACCCAGTAGTTTCCAGGCAGTCTCAGGCACACATTCATGATGGGGCTATGGAGAGATGAAGGTCCTTAGCTGCGTCCTTTCCCTTCAGATAACTGGGAGCACCTCACACAACAACCAGGTTCTGTATTCCCTCGCCATAGAAGAGCTGCTCCTTCCTCCATATGCTATTAATATTTCCCTTCCCTGAATTTTTCCTACTTTCACTGGGTACTGATTGGTCTGTGCTCACCACATATGGGCACAGTATCCCACATGCTAAGTGAACACATACCACACAGTTAATTACATAATGGCCTGCTAATATTTTCCATGTTATTTTTCCCTCTGTTCCTAAAGCAAAATTATTCCCAGCTATTGGTTTTGCTTTCTTTTTGAACTACCATTTCATATTTAGCGGACATCATTACTGATGTATTGACATTAAAGCTATTGATTTTTTCCTAAAAGAAAGTAACTACATCAAGCACAAAAATACATAACACCTCTGTAAATAAAGACAGCAAAATATCTAGTAATCACTGAAAATTTCCCCAAACAAATTATAATTCTTTTTTTCAATGCAGATATAAGAACTAATGACAACCCAAAGATAATCAATTAATTGAACACCACATCTTAGATACAGTGTTGGGCACTTAACTCATGGGATGCTGTATCTGTTGGCTGACTGAGATTCATAAAAAGTTTCTGCCCAAAAGCAATTTCGTTCTTGCACTTGACTCTGAAATATCTATGAATATTTGTACAATCAAAATTCTTCCCTTACTGATGCACCTCAATGGCACATAATAAAGGGATAAAGACAGGCTGAATCAAAATTCATTTCTAATGTGATGAAAGCCTTTTCCAAAGGAGATTTATAGTACTCAGCCACTTGTTACTGGTTCAATAGTCAACAGTAGCTGCTGTACAAAGTTGTTCTTCCAAGGGGCATTATTTTGCACGTCAACATTTTGCTATGAGTTTCAGGACCAGCTATTGTTGTCTTAAGCTTGTTATGTCATAGGAATTTGGAAATTACAAGATAATACCAGGAGAACAGTAGTGTCCAATCTCCACAGGTTGTTGTAGTAAGTCCACCTTCAGATGAACGTGGAAGAACCCCAACAACAGGTAACGGTAGAGTGGTCTCTTCATAGGGTGAATGTCTTCCTAACACTGAATAAATGCTGACATGAAAGAGTATCTCTCTTGTATTTTTTATTCCCATGTGAAAACATAGTGGATTTTCATTTTATCCACAAACTTTTTAAAGCACTTGAAAACAATCCAATTCCTTTTTCAGCTTCTTTGAAAGCCGACAAGGCCTTTGACACAAGTCAAGTATTGGCCAAGCAGAGGAAGTTGCAGTTAGCAACGTGCAGTTAGCTTTGTATTTCACTATATGTTTATCTGTGCACAATCAGCATACTCACTTCTGAGCATTGCATCCTAAGAGATCTCTCATTCCAGGAAATGTGGTAGGCAGCAGAAAGCAAAATAAAAAGATCCTTATTGGAGAAAACCATGAGAAAGAATGGAAGACAGATGGATCTGACCCGCAGTCCCTTGGGCTTAAACCAGACCGTAATTATCTACCGAAGAGCTCAGTGATGGTGCAACACCACAGCCCATCTCAGCTCTGTGTGGCAACCCCGTTATTCACAGACATCCCAAACAACTCACCTCCCAGACAGAGAGGAGCCAGTTGGGGCACACGGTCTTGCATCTTTTGCACATTCCTTCAGGTGAAAAATGTCAAAAATTTTTACATAGTTCTAAAAACTAAGCATTTTATAAGGTATGCTTTTATATGCACACATATGTTTAGGTGTTAAATAACAGTTTTCCCTTCAGTTATGGATTCTAGTTCCCCTCTCCTTTCTTCATCTCCTTCTTTAGTCATTCTAGGAGTTCCCCTTGAATAGATGACTTTTCTTACCTCTATGTTTTTAAAAATATTTCTAACCAGAAATGAGTAAGCTATTCCCATGAAACCCATCTTGTGGACTTGTAAGATACTACAGTTAGTTAATCAAAACACTTGTCAAAAAAAAAGCATTTTCTTTGATATTTTTGAAAAAGAACACAAATTTTTACATTTTGCAGGGAGAATTTGTATTGTTTCAGGCCCAAAACAAACTAAAAAAACCTTCCCAAAATCTGCATATTAGGCCAAATGAAATAGAAGGGAAAAAACAGTTCTCCCATAGGGTCCCTTAATATTTTAGCAAATCATAACCTAGCTCAAAAATTTCAAGAATTTTTGATTTTTAAAATGCTTGAAGAGTTAATGTAGACGAAGTTTGCCAATGGAAAAAATATTTTCGTTTTAGTAGAGCCTGAAAGTAGTCTTGTGATTTTTATTAATTTGAAGATTATAAAAGATGACAGAATCCATAAATCAAACAAAAATATTAGTCACAAATAGTCCAACATGTTTTCTCATAGACATATGCTAAATCCCCTATGCATTCAGGTCATTCTCATGATCCATCTTCATCCAGTTTTATTAGATTAACATTCAGAGCCTTCTGATTAATTCATTCTTACGGTAACAGTAGTTAAAAAGCAAAGATGTAATAATGCACACACAAACTTCATGGGACATACATAACGCCAAAGATCACAAAGAGATCAGCAATGGCAGAAGAAACCATCTGGCAGTCAGGATTTGTAAACTGCTAAATGTATTATTTATTTTTATTACCATAGGGTATTAATTGAGACTACAGATTATTACTTATTTGTTTCATATCAGTGCCATTCTTGGCAGCGGGTAACGCACTAAGTAAAGGTAGTTTCTATCAAGGAAAGATAGCAATCTAAAAACCAGATACATAGAGGACAAAACACACCAGGAAACTCAGAGATGGGGATTGGCAGCTTTTAAAATATCTGATTAATACACTCATTTCTTTTGAGTACTGCTGTTATTAATGAATTAGTGCAAAGAGCCGTAATCAGGATCTGTGGACCATTTGCTAGGTGCTCTGGAAACACACACAAAGTCATCAAGGGAAAACTAATGGAGACAGGAGTGTGAGCTGGAAATAAATGGGGTGTTGAGGCCAGACTCATTATCAGTGTTACTGAGAGGGCAACGTGAGGAGACATGAGGTGAGACAGGATCTCAGACATCCGTTAGTGTTTCCTTCTGCCCCAGAGGAATGGCAACTCCAGACAAGGAAGAATAAGTGGAGAAAGAAAGAGAAGAAACTACAGGGGAGACTTGTCTCTAACTTGTGTCTAAAGAGTGTCTTGTTTGCTCCTCCTGCTTCCCAACAGGTAACATTTCCAACCTCTCCTCGTCCTCTGCTACTTCAGTTGCAGCACACAGGTAAGCTTGACCCACGCACGTACCATTATCAAGCCAACAGCAAGTCTGAGCCTGGTTTTGATAAGCACGTTGTTCTCTCTTTCCATGGTCAGAGAAGAAAGAGTTGTGCCAAGATGGAAGTTACTTTATTAGCCCTAATATAAGCAGTGTTCACAGGTCTGCTCAGCTGCTATCTAACCTTGCTGCCTGTAGTCTACAAGTCCCTAAATCCTGAGTTTTAAGTCCAGGCTTGCTCCTTAAAATTGCACTTTTGCACAGTCTCCAGGGTACCTGTCTTGCCAGGGAAGAGCAGGTGGGTATGTAACTCATGTCTGAGCCTGTCTGAGCTCCAGGATGTGCATTTCCACGTGCACCTGCCTTGCAGGGTTCTTCTGGGCAGCAGCGGAGACTTCTGTGACTGAGAACAGGCCTGGGCTCCCCTCTCCTCCCAGATGTATCAGCGCTCATGTTGATGACACAGCCTGTGGGAAGTGTGTGGTGACCAAGCCTGTGCTCCCACCCTCTCTCTCTTATTCCCCATTTTCTGCCAGTTCTCAGGGTCCCACATTCAATTCTCTCCCCTGCCCAATGAGGTACAAACTCACACCTCCCTCCTCTCCTCCTCCCCCGGGTGCAATTGTCTTACAGGGAATAGCCCGTCCACAACACACGGACACAGTCCCAGGACCATGCTCCAGAACTGAGTTCTCCCAGTTCTCAGCCCAGGGCCATAGCACCAGAGTGCACTGCATAGCACCCAAGTGCTTGCCGTCTCTCCTGCTGGGCCAAGGAGTTTTAACCAATTTTCTTCAAAGGCATACAGCTGTACTGGGAAGAGTAAAGAGTATGTCATCCAAAACAGTCTCTAATTTAGTGGTCAAAGTTCTTTATATTTAGCTGGGAGTGAGGCCAGAAGGAAAAGGAGAAACTTGAACTGAGGGCCTCCACTCAGTAGGTCAGTGCTGTATCTGCTAGGGAGCTGTAAGATAAGATGCTGACAGACAGGGACCCTTGGATGACTATGGGGAGGGATCTCTCCTTCAGTTTTGAAAGAAAGAGTTTTAATATCTCCCACAAGAGAAAGATTTCAGATTCTGCATCTTGACTCATATGCCATCCAGCATCTTTGAGTAAACTCTAGAAATGGGCAGACATATGCATCCCCTACTTTTCCTTGGGGCTAGCTCCAAGCACACGGCCTGCTCACAACAGGGGCTGCTTGGGATCATAACCTAATTCTTTCCATTCAGGAAAGCACAACAGCCCTGAAGAGCATGGGGTCCTGAAAACTAAACATTACAAACCCCAGTGTTGCTGTGCTTAGCTCCCTTTTCTTTTTTTTTTTTTTTTCCTTTCAACTATTTTGATGTTTTTTGATAGGAACTTCACAGAGGATCTCTTTGAGACTCATCCCTTGTCAGAGGTCTTCTAACATGATCTTAAAGACAGTAAATCTCTATTTGCACCTATGACTAGACATGTCTCCATCTAAGGATGGCAGGCATATTGCCAGTTATAAGACCAAGCCCAGCTGTAATCTCAGCACCTGTGTGTAAATCAGCAGTAATGACATGATATGGAGATTCCATAGCATTCCATAACATAACATTCCATAACATCCCATAACATTACTCAAGCACAAAATGGCCAAATGGCACAGCACTCCTAAACGGGCTCATCTTTCCCCATTTTCTTCCTTTATGTATCTATCATCGGCCATCCTCCTTGTGCAAAGCTGTAGATCTCCCAGGTAAGTGCTGAAGCCCTAGGAGCTCTTTTGGAGATGTCACTTGACAGCACTAGTTCACCCCCAGTGTGATGCAAGGGGTGCCCTTTGCCTGGGCTTGGAGTAACTGCTTTGCACACTTAACATCATTTATGTGTAAGTTTGCAGTTGGAGTTTGGAGTCTTCTGCTTTTAAACAGTACTACCCAGTTCTGCATGTAGGATGATTAAGCAGAAGTTTCTTGCAGAGATTTAACAAACATTGCTATGCTATACTGTAGGAACATAGCTTTCTTTAAGCCCTGACTTACTTCCAATATTATCCACAATGGGTGAGTCATTGTTACCGTAAACTCAGAGGGAACTGAATTTGAGGATTTGAGGACAAAGAACACAAATCTTAAGGAAACCAGGCTTCATTACTTATATTGCTTATGGAACAGCTTGTTTCTATATATATCATTTAAGAATCATATATAGCACCGTCATTTTATTTCTGAGGAACATGATTAGGCATCAGAGAAACGTGCACTTTGTTTATGAAGGTGTATGTTTCCATAGTGCATGTAAGGATATTTTCAGTGGGCTTAGATAGGCCGTTCATGTTTTCCTTACAGAGCTGAAACACTGGACTTGATTACTGTACCTCAGATTAATGATAAACATGAAATAATATGATTAGAAATGCTATAACAAAATTGCAGCAGAGCCCAACTGACATTATCAGCGCAAAACCTTCATATCCTGGCCCAATTTTTAGCCTGTTTAAACCCCCCTGAATGAAAGCATTGCTTGTTGTTCACGTGACTGCTCACATGTCACTTTTACTGCCACAATTTGTAGTTTGCAAGATATTAATGTAAGAATCAACAACAACATACAAATACAGGCTAACCCCTTTTACCATGTGCAGTACTAAACCGGCTTTTCAGTACTGATCCGCAACTGCAAGATGAAGGAAAAGGAAGCTTTTTGTACTACTCTGCTATCAGAAGGGTTAGCCATCATGTTACTTTCACACTTTGCTGAATAAACTAAAAACAAGACTTCAAAAAAGATGCAACTGCAAATTACTGAGCTGAGGAGCTGCAATTAGAAAGGAAATGAAGAAAATGGACAGTGGGGTGCCTTAATGTGAAATGTGACATTGATAAATCAAAGGAAACTTGGAATTTGAGCAGTAGATATTTCAACTGATTACCAAAGATAACTTGCATTCTTTGTTAGCACAGTCAATTTTGCATTTGCTCGGAAAGATTAAAAGGCTCAGTAGCTGCCACATCATTAGAAACAACATATTCATATAAATAAATAAATAGAGTTCCCCTTTAATTCCTGCTAAAGGAGGCAAAGACTCCAGACGGCTATACACCAGGAGTTGTGTGGGACAGGAAACAAGGGACTCTTCATTTCTGGAACAAAACACTCATAGTTTCCAGAGTAAAGGTCTTAATTTTTCCATAAAGCAGACCATATTTAGGGGAGAATCACAGGTTAGGAATTGAAATGTGCCAGAAGTGAAAGCAGAATTGAGAAATTAAACATATGCTAAGCACAGTTAACACAGTTATAGATTTCTTTTGCAGTAATAGAAATCAGTTACCATGTAATGTTTTGTACCCTAAATATAACAACTGTATACATTTTCTTTTCATTAACATACTCTTTTTATTAACTCACTGTATTTTCCCAGCTGTCTGATTTTTAGAATACAATGCAGCTTATGGACAAAAGTCAACAGAATTTGGGGGATATAGTATAGATTACTTTTCCTAAAATTGCAATTTATGAGTAGACTTGGTTGTAAAAACTGGCAAAGCCAACCATAAACCCCTTTGCCTGGCAAATATTCCAGTCTGTGGAAACGGTTTCCATTTTTAAGATGTTCACAGTTAGCAGCACTTGCCCAACCATGATGCCTGAAAAGAGGAATTTCCATGTGTATTATTTTCTTCATAGTCGACCTTCCCTATCTCTGTGGCCACAGGAGAGGTCCTTGGGATGAACTTAATATGTAAACTTCAGAAGATAAACAATTCTAGCTACCTGCAGGTTTCAAAGTGTTATTAATTGCAAACTATTTGCAGCAGAACGTGTAAGTGAAACATGGATTTCCTGAAGGGACCTGGTCCTTTTTTTTCTAAATTATCTGATGATAGGCAGAAATGATCCTGGGGACAAGGCAGTCTTCTGTCATAAGCTCAGCCTGCCTGATAGAGGTCCAAACCCCCACAATTTACAAGATTTTCCCTTTTACAGTCTCTTCTTCACAGTAAGATGTAGGTCTCAGACATCACAACAGAAAAAGGTTGATTCATAGTGAGATACAGAACACAGTGAGCCATCCCTGTGGGAGGAAAATAATCCATGCAAAATTCAAAAGGAACTTATGCTTACTGGGACATCCCATTCTGCCACATTTCTGTTAAACAAAGCACTAGAGGGGATGGGAATGTCTGCTCAGGAGCAAATGGAGAAAAAAGCTCAAAGCAGTTTCACAGGCCTCCTTCAAAAATGCATGGGAACCCTTCCACTACTGTTGTTGTGGAGTGCTTTGCTGAAAGGAAGTCACACACAAGGCTTTCTTCACTACAAGGTCTGTTTGGAAATAATTTGTACTCTTGGCTTCTTTAAGATGCATGTATTTAATTAGAAGGACAAAAATAACAACTTCCAGCATCATGATGAAGAATGGGGGATGGAGGCCTGGTGAGACTGAAGAACTGTCATGTTAGGTAGAAAGCATGGTAGAGATCATGCCAGTTTCTCAAATCTCCTTAGGCAAAGACAAAGAAATTAGGCAGCATGCTTCAGTGTTGCTTATTGGAAGAGGAAAACCAAAAATGTGCTTGGTTGCTAGTTGGCACAGAGATAGGGAGGATGTATTGAGGCTGCTCTGAAGAGGACTGAGAAATTAAATATTCACCAGTAGGTCGATACCTTAGCATTCCTACAGAGTGCTGACTTCTACCTACAGCAACAGTCTCACTCATCCTGTGACACATTATTAGTCATGTACTAATGGTAAGGAGTCAGAAGAAGACACATTTTCTTCTAAAACTGATAGAGCCGCCTTATTAGACTAGATGAAATACCTCTACGTCATACTAGCTACAACGTTAAAACAAGAGCAGTCTCTAGACTTTTTCCTGCCCAGCTTCATGCTACCAATTTGAAAGAAAATATTACTTTCTCTAATCTGAAGAACACTACAAAAGCTGTGCCACATCTCTGAGAAGCAGAGGGGAACTCACCATCAAGCCTCTGCTCTACTTGCTTTATTTTGACTGGTGAAGAAAGACCGTACAGTGTTCATCTGTCAAATCACTGGGTTAGCAAATAGGTTGCAGCTAAGGCAGTATAGGAAGACCCTCTTTGTTTTCAGAAATATTATCCATTTAGAAAAAGGATTTATAAGTAATACTTAAAGTGCAAAATGTAAACTTACACAGGGATCAGCGAAAGCGGAATCTGCTTGGGATTCCGCAGTGGCTAATCAAAGCTGGCATTGCCTGCAGGTGACCTATATGCCAATTTAGCACAGCTTAGAACTATGCAGACCATCGAGTGATTATACAGATTGTTTTTAGGAAGCTCAAAATAACTAAGATGATTTAGGCATACAGTTAGAAAACACTTTTGGAGCATAACAGAGGGATTTTAACAGCAGTTAAGTATGTTCTGCCATAGACAAAATCACAAGGAAGAAACAATGGGAAAATGGTAAACTGTGGTTTCTTGTGTATCACAGTGAGCTACACTGGTAGAAGAATCAGTCTTACATGCTTCTGGTATGTGTACGAATTGCAGTAATGCAGCAGTGGAAAAATCCATGCATCTGTGAGGAATATTACAGAGGTTCAGACTGCAGACTGAGTTTCTCAAATTAGTTAATTAAAACATTGTGCATACATTTGCACTATTATATTTAAAATGTATAGCATATGAATTAACTCTGTTTGTCACTACAGGATACAAGCAAGTGGCCTTGTTTTTGACGGTGTATACAAATGGAACAATTAAATAAGAGAAGGTAAAATATATGTATTTTTAAAAGGATTGTCATTTAGGAAGCACAGCGTCTGATACAAGAATTTCTACAGGATCTCTTTGAAAAACCTTGTGCAAGGCAAGCTGTAGCTCCCTCTGATTGCCATCTTGGTCTTTTTCCTTTGAATACTGGCCATCCACAGAGCTTTTAAAAAGTCAGTCATTGCTATGGGGATCCTCTAATGGATATTGCAGGAACACAGGGATTTACATCTTGTAGTTGTCTTTCTCAGCTGAGACCTACAGACACAACTAAAATGCAAATAATAAATATTAATAACTCTTCCTAAGAGTTAAAGTGATCATTTCAGACAGTTAAATATTATTGAAGTAGGCCCCTGATGTGCTTATCCCTGTCTCATATGTATTTTTCTGCTGAGGTATAAGCTCAACAATGGCCAGTTTAAGTGTATGCCACATATTTTCATTATATGTTCTTCATTACACAGGATCATAGCAGTTAGTCGATGGACCAAGCTCTACTCTTAGTTACGCAAGGTGACTCTGGAGTAAATCCCTTGGATTCAGTTGAATTACATTGGTATATAACTGAGAGGAATTTCCTCTGATGGATATAATTTCCATGCATGATATACGTACGTTCCTCAACAGCAATTAAGAACAGATGGTGCTTCATATTTATGCTGTAAGTGTGTAGCTATTGCTTTTCTCTGATACCTCAGAAAGCAGTTTTCTGCCATTCCCATACATGGCCGGTACTTTCCCACACATTCGACAGCTAATAAGTTACAAAGATTCCCCCGAACAAGTATCTAATGCAATTTAAAATTGAAAAACTTGGCAAGGAATTAGGCAACAGGTGCCTGGTATCCATCTATCGTGTATTTACAGCTGGAAGAATTACAAGCTGGGTCTTTCTAAAAAAGGTTTGGAACTCAGCGTCTCCAGAGGAATGTGCACTGCGGGCTTGACGCCGGAGCGGGGACAGCACCCGCTCGACGTGGACTGCAACTACAAAAGGAAGTGGGGTGCATGGGTTGGGGGGTGAATCTGCACATATAGGCGCATGCGGGGAGATGAGGTTAACCTACATTTTTAGACTGGCAACCCTGGTACTTTCCACACATGCTTTAGGCTTGGGAAGACTCCAGAAAAGCCAGCCAGGGTCACCAATTTGTTCAAGCTTAATAAGAGAAATGCTGAAAAACTTTTGAGATATATATATAATATAACGATATATAGATTTTAATATATATATTTTTAATATATGGGTATGTACACACACATATATATGCGTGTGTTTGTGTATATATATATACACATATTTTTAGTTCTTACAGTCCTTTACTTGCTGCCTCTGAAACCAAAAGAAAAACATCTTACACTGGCAGAAACATTAGTATCACTATCGGAGATAAATAGGATACTGACTGATAATCGCAGTTACCACCTGTGACTCAATTAGTTTCTCAGACATAAACTCTGCATAAACACAAAATGAAGGACTGTTTCTGTGGGGTGGAATATCCCCCTAGAGAAATTTGCAGAGGCTACATTGAGGATCTTACAAATTTATTGCACTCTTTATTTTGTAAGACAAAACCCTCTAATTGTGTCACTCATAAATAACAGCTGTAGTGCAATATACAGGGTTTTATCAGTAATCATGTTTCTGAAAAGACTAGTCTCCACTGAACCGTTGCACCTCTGAACATGGGTGAAACTTAGAATTAACTTTGCAAACAAATTCTTTAAGTATTCTGGGCTGAATGAAAACTATATTTGAATAAGGCCAGATTTTTAAATAAGATCCTTTTTTCCTTCTGATTTCTTCATATATTACAGCCAACTGGAGAAGGTCATAGATGCGTAAGTGGATAACAAATTCTGTGACTTTCATAAGAGTACAAGTAAGGGTTTCTAGAAAACTAAGAAGGAAATGGGTGACTGGTCTTTATTCTAGTGGGTAACCACTTTTCTTCCACAGACATATACTCAGAGTATGTACATGTTATATGCCTGCCCAGTATTTAGCCCAAGGGTGGTTTGGATCTGGACTGCAGTTTATAAATACATCTGCAGTACAAAAATCAGAAAAAGCAACAACCACTAAAGAAGGATATGTATGCTTTTCTTTCTAAAACTTTCTAAGGTATCATCTGCTGGCTCAGTATGAATATTCCATTTCAAGTGGATGAAAGTATGGACCAGATTTCAGAAAGTATCAGGATGAATTCTTACAGATCAGAATTGCTCTTTTGTAAAATATCTCAAAGCTCTCTTCCTCTTCTGCCCATCCCCAGGCACAGGTATCCATACGTGTTCTTGGGGCTGTATATGGTCACAGGGAAGCAGAACAGCCACCAACACAGAAACAGTGCCAATGTCCACATCTCACCAACAGCTACCCTCTGCATCCCCTTCCAGCTGTCTTGGTGTAACTTAAATAATCATCTAGGTGAAGAATGGCTAGTTTTAGCGGAATTCAGCAAGAGAAAGGTTTTGCTAGTAGAGACAAGAAGGCATTTTGAAGACTTCACCTTCTCAGTACTGCCAGTTCTCATAATTGTAATTAATGTTTGTTTTGCTCGGAGCTCCAGGTTCTGGAGTTGTGAAAATCTCAGCTTTCATTAAAAGAAAAAGTAGGTTTTGTGCTTGCAGAGACAAGTCTGAAAACATGAATTTAAGGCCTGGAAAAAACAAAAAGACAGAAAATAAAAAGTACTTAAAAAGGTATTACTTTAAAAAGATGATTTTTAAAAAAGTTAATTACATGAATTTTTAGGGCTTCAGGTATCATTTCTAAATGCATAAGGCTAGATATGCTGCACCTTACAGCTAAAAAACTCCTTGCAGATGAAGATAACTTTACTTTTCAGATCCCATTTGGCTTCCACAGATCTCACAGATGATCACACAGAAAGAATGGAAAGGAAAGAACAAAGAACTTCACTCCTATGACAATCAAATAAATTGGCCCCTAAACTGCCATTCACCTGCTCAGGCACGCTGCTGAGTGCAGCATGTTAGGGTACCCCACCACTAGAAATCATCCAAGAGATGGATATGGAAAGTACCAGACACATCCATATGATTTAGGTGTTGCTATAGCAATATAAGCAGAGCAGGGCTTTGCACCCTGCACAACTTCTAACTGGGGGACATGTCACAACCTGCCGGCTTCACACTGCCATTCACCGGTGGTCCATGTGCTGGACCTGGCTTTCCAGTGAAGGGTATGACAGTACCTGTCCTCCAGCTAACTCCTATGCCTTAGTGCACTGGCTTTCACAGCAAGAGAAGACCTGAAAGCCAAAATGACACAAAGCTTCATCAGAAGATGAGTCTGCTTTCATCTTCACAAGGTTAACAAGTATCCCTCCAAAAAAGTTTCTTCATGCACCACATATAATCTCTCCTTTTTTCCCCAGATTAAACAATCAAGCCATTTTTTTTCCTTTCTTCTTTCTCCCTTACAGGCAAGAAGATGGGTTTGTGTTGTGGTCTTGTGTGTATGTCATTCCCTGTCCTGCCACATGGTCTCGCATAAGGTGTGAGACCCTTGCAGGCTTCAAATTCAGCTTGCTGCAGGTGAAAGCCTTTACATACACCAGTCCTTACTTTGGGGATACAATGCTTCACACATCACTGAATGAAACTACTACATGTTTTTTTCTCACCAGAAACCAACTGCTTTCACAAATTTTTGTGACTTCATTTTCTCTCTGGTCCTGGAAGGCCTCATAGGAGCCACTATACACGTATGGTACCAGGGGAGTTGAGGACACTGTACAAGCACTAGTAGCTTTCAGAAAAGGAGAACTGGTTATGGCTGATTTCATCTATCTGTAATAACTTGGTAGACATCAGCAGGAGATAGGTGTTGCTCAGAGCAGCCGTCAGAGCACAGAAAACAAAATCCCCAGGAGAGGATGGATCAGGAAAATCACAGCATGACCAGTCCTGGTCAGCCGACTGCGCTGTAACTCGTAAAAGCATCCCCAGGAATTGTTCGTCTGTGCAGCCAGGGATGTGTCTGGGGAATACAAATACAACCTGCAGTTTACTGGGGATGAGTGAAACAGATGAGGACAAGAACTACAGTCCCTTGAAAGGGAGGACCAAAAGGACATGATGACCTGAGGGCTTCTGGGATTTTGGCAAGAGTCTAGAGTCTAAAGGTAACAGAAAATTGTGCAGCACTTGTTTCAAGTAGAGTAAACATAAGGAGAGAGGAGGTTCCTCTCATTCAATAGGCTCCAGATTTGATCATTAAAATATTAACATAAAAGGACTAATTTTTCAGACTGAGACTGACAAAAGAGTTTGTGGATTATATGACTAACATTTTGAACCTGTAGAAAGGCAACCACCACTTTACAAGAGGATGAAACATCCACTTCTTACCATTCCCCCAGCGCACATTGCCTCCACCACTTCCAAATTGTTCCATTTTATCCACATTTCCAATCAATAGCCTTAATTTTGGCATTTCCCAACTGATGAGTTCTTGATTTTAGGTCTTTACCATTCTTTTAGCTTCTTTGTACTTCATAGCTATAAAATAAATGACTGATGACTAATGCAAATCATTCACTGGGAATGTTGGCCTCTCCTTATTGAACCAGTATCAACAAACAAATATGGTCATTATTTCACCAGTTTTCATAAAAACAACTCTTCATAAAACACCCAATGCAATCCTCCTCCAGAAGACTTATCTTAGTCTCTGCCAGCACCTGAAGTTTTCTGCCAGCACCTAAAGTTTTACTTACTAGACCTGAATCTCTGCTCCCTGTGCCTAATTTCTTTTATCTGTTCAAATGTTCTCTTCTGCCTGTTGCTGTATGGAAGATCCACACAAACAACAGGGGAACCACTGCCAACGGTGCATTAACTGTATGTAAATGCTCTTGATGCACAGTGTAAATTAACTGCAAGAAATGAGAAACTTCCTGTCCCTCATCACTTTCCATTACAGTTACCTCATGTATTATTTGTTACCCCAGATGGTAAAAAAATTTAAATGGAAACTTGTTTTTATGCTGCCAGTGCTCCTGCAAGTGGAAGAGAAGAGATGATACATTAGGACAGATTAGCAAAGTGAGTATGGCAGTAGCAACAGCTAAAGCAGTTGAAATACTTCGAGGTAACACACCACTGAGGCAAGTGGAGAAGGTTTGCACCTTTCTACATCCAAGCTGTGTTTATCTTTGTAAAGTACACGAATAGGCTTTCTTCATAGTCAGAAGCAACCAACACTTAGAACTGCTTTCCAAGCAGGTTATATATGGATTTCCTTAAACTGATTAGCAACCAAATCAATTAAATCAACATGTCCCCCTCGCATGGATTCTTTCATGGCCTGCAGCAAAATAAACATATAAATCTTCTCATCTAGAATAATTCAATCATCTCCAATTTTGGATGCTTGAGGAAAGTGGGCAGGTGAAAAGTTCTGGAGACAGAAGTTCATTGCTACCCCCAAACACAGAGAGCATGACCAACATTGGTATTAACTTCTCAGTATCCCACAGTCAGGTCTAGCCATTTCCACGCCTGTTCTAGATCCTGCCCTCGCTGCTGTGAACACTACTATTCCATCCCCACAAGGAAGCTTTTAGGTATAGCCAGGGCCTGTTCCCTGGCTCTGAGTCCAGCTGGCATGGTTTGGCCATGTTTATACTATTAACTCTCTCATCCTCTACATCACAGTTAAAGGAACTAGCAGCATCCGAGTTGCAGCCAGACTGCTCTGGGAACCATCCCTGGCCCATGCTAATTATTAAAGCATGCTCAGGAGTTGTTTGGGAGAGGGCAGGTTGGTGCAGGCCAAAACCATACCCAGAAGCATACTAACAGCAGTGCCAATGACTGAGCTCCAGTCCTCAAGCCTTGGCACTGCTTAATTTACAGCTATTCCTGAGCTAAGAAATCCAGGAACTGGTCTGAAATGTATTAGTAATCTTTCATCTTAGTTTGATCTATTGCTAATAAACTTAATTCTAGCAGTGACCAGACATAAAATCTTTTTTCTCCTGCAACACAGGCTGTTGCATGTTGTCAGCACGCAGAGCCAAAAGGCTCTACGTGCCCAATCCAAATGCAATTCAATTCAGTGAAAGTCTGGAAAATTAATAAAAAGCAAGACAGGGAACATCACTGTGCCACTGTACAATTCCCTCATTCCCCCCTATCTTCAATACTGTACCTACCTTGAACTGGAAGAGGGGCTCAAAGAAAGGAAACAGGAACGATCAAAGGTGTGAAATGACTTTCATATGAGGAATTGCTGAGTAGTCTCAGACTCTTCTGCCTGGACTTGGTGGGAGTATGATGAAGGTCTATAAAATCCAGAGTAGCAAGGAGTGGCTGGATTGCGAATGACTGCTCACTCCCTCTTCCAGTGCAAGAACCAGAGCCACCAGGTGAAGTTAAATGGAGCTGGGTTTGCCACATGGAGAAGTGTTTTTTCACTCAGCAATTACAGAGCCTGTAGAGCTTTTACCAAAGAGCTATGTGGATGCAAAAAGTTTACATAGGCTTGAGGGGAGACTGGACAAGTACTTGAAATAGAAATCCCCTGGGTTACAAAACAGACAAACTTCACCAGGGCCAGGAAATCCCCTGAACTGAGAATAGTTAGAGGCTGAACGAAGAAATTATCACGTATGCTTGCCCTGCTCTCACCCTTGCCTTCTTAGGGGCACTACTGGGAGCAGAGCACTGGGCTAGGTGGTCCAGGGGTCTGAACCACCTGGGCCATTTTTACATCCTCACTGGTGACACAGATGGACTCTGGACGAAATATTCTCGCTTCATCATCAGGGCTGAAATCACAGTGACAATGTCCCTATGGGAATTGCTCTGTTTTCTGAAGGGTCTTGGCCTTGCACCGCACCGGGAAGAGGCTGTCCCTCCTGAGCACCCCATATCACTTGCAGTTACACTGCAGGGTGGCCAGGGGTCTAAATCAACTCTATCACATCTAAACAAAACTAAATTACAGCACCAACTTACCCCAAACTTAAGAAACGGGGAAACAATCCTGGTGGCTGCACAGTAGGTCATACCCTTGGGTTAATACAGCAAAAATAAACTCAGTGTTCTTTTTGCAGTTAGTTTTTTAATGTCTTTCAGAGGTAGTGTGTAGATCCTTGCCAACTGTTAGCACTACAACTTTGAATCCTCCTTGAAATCCTGCCTGATTCAATTTTCTGTTTAAAATTTTGCTTGTGATATTACACAGGATTTGGGAGTAAGGGAATAGGGAAGGGTGAGCTATCACTGCATGTGGGATTTGAAAGGCTGTTTCAGTCAGTTTTCTCTTCTGCCACAGGAAACAGTGATTTATTGGTGAAATGCTTAATGCAGCTGGGAAGCTCTGCTGAAGTCTTGAATTTGT
The DNA here is from genome assembly GCA_009819775.1 of Phoenicopterus ruber ruber. Classification (NCBI taxonomy): domain Eukaryota; kingdom Metazoa; phylum Chordata; class Aves; order Phoenicopteriformes; family Phoenicopteridae; genus Phoenicopterus; species Phoenicopterus ruber. The sequence goes on from CM020216.1 coordinate 58,873,479, forward strand.
GTGAATATTTCCCACATGAGAAAAGCCCAGATGGGAAATAGTCACACAATGGGAGGGAGAAACCTGGAAAGCGGTAATGTCAACAGAGATTTAATAGTAATAGTGTGCAGCAAATTGGACACGCAGTAAAGAGTAATACAGTAGTGAAACAGACCAAAGCCATTTTGGGTTGAGTCACCAGAAGCTTCGTTTCAGACACTGGAATGTAGCCTTAATTTCTGGGCATGTCGTTACCTGAAAGACTAACTAACTGGAATGAATTCTGAGAAGGGCAGCAAAACTACCGCAGAAAGAGAGACCAGTTGCTAATAGCACATCTTGACGGAGCAATGAGCACAGAGGCACAGATTGCACGAAGGGAGAGAGCACAGCTATCTGCAGGATGCGAACGGCAAGCTGAGAGGAGACAGCAGAGAGCACGGTGCTGTACCACGGAAGACAAAGAAATTTTGGAAAAAAACATGAGATGAAAGTTACGGAGGAGTTTCCTGACAGTGGGATATGTTAGGCTGTGGAATGGCCACCAGAGCAAAGATGCCAATAACTGAGGTGTTTTGGACTGTAAAAGGGAGGTAAAAGCACAGCAGGAACATTCTGCGTTGGTGGAGAGTTAGAAATGTTAGGGCTTTCCCGGTGCTGAGCTGTATAGCCTGGAGATTCACGATCTACTGAGTAACGATCATGCAAAGCACACAAAGAGAGACTGTAACAGATTCTTAGTCTGTGTGAAATGACCCAGGCATATTCAGATCAACCCATCCCTTATGACCATGTACACGACAGCTGAACATCTACCCTCGGCACACTGGGGAGGAGGAGAGAGGGAAAGTCACACTTCCTGGCTTGAATATGCAAAGCAGATACCACACAGTTTAAAACAGTACAATATCCTTGAACGGAAATTGCTTACAAAGTCTTCTACATGATAAATTATTATATCATGCCTACCCTGTTATTTCACTTACAACAAACTGCTAAAACACAATCTTGTTACAGAAGAAAATAAAAATTATGGTGATGTCAGTATTCTGATTAAATACTTTTTCAATAGAGATTTCATACTATTATTTTTGACCAAAAAAACCCCACCCAAACCACACTCTTTAAGATTAAATATTAGGGAGAAGCCAAATTAGTCTCTCTACTCCCTCATCCTTCAACGAACAGGAAACCAAAATAAATAGAAACCTCTAATGCATATAAGATTATTGCCCTGAATCTTTCCCATTAAATTTTTCACAGTAGAGACTACCCTATGTCCTTTATCAGCAAGCTCAGCCTGGGTGAAAAGAATTAACAAACCGCTCCCACATTATCAGGGATCCTCAAAATCACTGCAGATGTCACTTACCAGAAGCAGAAAGCATAGGGTCTGAAGGACAGGGTTAAAGACAGACTTTGAGCCTTAACACTGAATTTCTTAGATCTTTTTGCCTTCACACACTACTAGAGTTATCTCAGTAGGCTGTGTGTATGTCTGATTCTCAATCGTAAGCAGAGTTTGCAAGGTAAATCTCCGCAGTATGGCTTTACGATGATCTCCTTTGGAAGGCTGAATGTGAGTAAAGCTAGAAATTTAAGAAGTCTGGATCAGCATCAGGCACTGGTGAACACTGTCAGCATCTACTGCTCTTGTTCAAAGCTGGGATAAGGGTGGCTTGTTATCTCTGAGTTTATTATTCTGCAGACCCACAAACTGTACTATGACAAGAGTTACACTTGAAGCTTCAGGAGACATGGTTCTGGATATACTAAACTTTATAAGGCATGTGGGCAACCAGGCACTAGACTAGCTTCTGCAACTGCTTTCACTTGCATTTCATCCATATTTAAGGATGCATACCTATTTAGTTTCTTCTAGTAGTTTCCAATGAAGAAGAAAGAAAAGGCAAAAAAAAAAAAAAAAAAGGAATGGTTTTGCATTGACATTTAAAGAAAAACCTACTTCTTAAGTATTAACCACTATTACAGCTCCTTACTCCTCCAGTGGCATTCAGCTCCCACATCATCAAGGTCAGCATTTGCTTTTACATGTAGGAATAAACCCCTGACTATTAGAAATAACTTTCTGCTGGATATGGGATGCCACTGGCAACATGCTATGGGTCTCCTGCAGGAACAATGCAACCTTAAAATTTACCACTTAACATTTCATATTTTATTCACCTATTTCACCAAGGCTTAGAGGGCTGGTGAAATGTAGCAAGCGTGGAGACTGCTGTTATCTTTTTTCAGAAGCACTGCCTCTACAGGATCCCTACAGGTCTCCAGGGAGGACTGAAGCCTTACTGTACAATCTTGAAATTATTTCTGTTTGTGTACTCAACCCCAAATGGGAGGAAATGAAACATAACCATTTTGTGGGCTGTGAAGGGGGGGAAGCGCAGCCCCGTGTCTCGAGCATGGCTGGGAGGCAGTGACCTGGGTTGGGTGCCAGCTTCAAGAGATCAGATTCATACCATGGTGCCGTGCACTCATCAGTGAATTGCAGAATTGCATCTCCTGCCTTTCATTTTCCTCCAGGTGAAACAAAGATGATATCAGCTGAGGGGCCCTCTGAGGTGAAAAAGCCCCTAAGCCTTACAAATATCATCGGTCGTGATTTTAACATTTTACTCCATCTTCAAACGAGTGTTGTTCTTACAAAGGCAAGGCATTATTTTTCTCTGCCCTCCTCTAGAATAAACCAGGCACCCTGACAACAGCTTCAGAGGTTAATGTGACAGCTACCCACATTCACTGCAAAAAATCCAGACATATCTTTGTTAAGCAACTAAGAAAGGATTTCTTTCAAGGCTGTGTGGCTTTTGAGCCTTGAAAAATCTTATTAGTCTGATAGGCAGAAAAAAGTACATATAAGCAACCCATTCTAGGAATCTAGCGGCTTGTAAAGAGAAAGAACACAATTATGCTGAGCTGCACGGGCAAAAGTTTAACAGATCAGACCCCATGTGCCCTAACACACTTAGTCTAACTCTGACTTGCTGAGCTGCTTTAAGCTCTCTGTCAAAACGGCGTGAGCCTCAGCGATTCATTTCACAAGCACAAGACACGAGTGTAAGGTAAAGCTGATGCAAGCTGGGAGTAGCTGGATCAGTGAGATATGACTCTCATGTCTAAACAGGGCTTTGGGCTGAGCAGAGCTGGCTTAAAGCAACTTTCTCATCACAAAACAGAATGGATAAACGAAACTACTGAAGCACTTTCTCTGACCCTCTGGTCCTTAGCTGCAAAGGGGACCAGTACACTCTATTGTCATCGCAAGGCCCTTTTCATATGTCAGCACAGTCATTGCCGAGAAATATAAGCAGTAAAATTCCTTAATAAGCCAAGTTCCCTAAAAACTCCAGAGAATGGAGGCTTCCAAATTTTAAAATTTTATTAGGAAGCTATTTTCTCAAAGACTTCATTTTGAAAATTAACCCCAAGGCTTGGAATAGCTCTAAAACCTCAGTGGCTCTTTTAAAACCTAAGCAATCCTTCTTTTCCCATTTCTTATTTCTTAAACAAACTATTAAACAAAAAAAATCCCTATTTCTTAAGTACTTATAATGTAAAATTGAATGGTTTTGTCTCAAGAAGCAGTTATACAAATAGAAAGAAACATTTTGCAACACAGCAAGCTTGGGCCCAGTTATGTTATAGTATAACACTTGGGCAAATGCCCTCAATTCAGCAGACTTACAAAGCATTTCTAACAGGTTTTCAGGCCAGAAACTTGCCTGCTCCTTCCCCAGTGAGAACTGCCATTGAATAGCAGCTGGAAAGCTGCTGCATGTTTAAGAAACATGAGAGAAAGTCAGAGGTCTGATTTAGGCTTCACATCACATCTCTGAAGAAATCTGGAGACCATTCTTTGTCTTATTTACCCATCTACAACTTGGAGGTAATTATCCTGCATTGCACCAGTCCTGCCCCACTGCAGGACAATGCACCAGTAACCCCGAGTTATCTGTTAACACCAAAGCTGTGGCCCCTACGTCCTTTCCTGTCGGTCCCACGGCAGGCTTTTGCTAATGATGGGAAAACGAAAGCTAACTCCTGCTTGAAAACCCTCCCCAAATCTTCTCAGCTCATCCTAAACCAACCACTGTCTTCTTGTCTTCCTTGCACAGGATCATCCTCTCCCTCCCCTCCCTCTGTGTTTGGACAGTGGATAGAGCAGTGTGCTTTGCTCTCTGCCCTGGGCCCCTGGGTATTCTTGCAATATAACAATTTATAAGGAGGAGGATGGTTGATTTCTCTCTTACATGCCAGGATCAGGGCTTCGTGGGCTTCCCTCTGGCTGTTTGAGCCCTGCTGATTTCACTGGGAGGTTGGAATGCCCTGCACCTTTTTGAAAAGACACAGAAGGTCCCCCTGGCAAAGGATCTCATGAAACTGTGCTTTTTACCATTGCAAAATGGTCCAAAATTAGCCTTTAAAAGCTGTAAATTACCACAGTAAGCCAAGGAATTTGCATTTGTAAAGTACACGCCTGAGGTGCAAAGCACATTAACAAAATACACAAATAAACAAAGCTGTTCAAAACCAAATGCAATTGTATATTCAGGGCAAGGTGCCATGGAAATCCACGTCAGTTGTGCATGTATGTTTGAAGGCAACGTTTTGCCCTGAGTCCAAACTATTTTGTTTCCCCCGTAGGGAAAATATACTAGAAAATACTGGTGCTATCATGTTATTTACAGGGTAGCAGTAGCTAAGGAACAGCTTGAAATACATTTTGCACTGGACATGGCTAGTACGTAAAGGCATATATCTGAGAACTACTTCTTTGCCTGAGATGTGTGCTTAAGTGCACACCTCTGTCTGTGACCATAGTAAATGCTGTTACTTATGCAAGGAGGATGCCGGCAGGCACCTTGAGGTGATTTAGGTACTGAACCTCCCATTTCCGCGTGAGGCCTTCCAGCCCACTCAGGCATTTAGAGTAATTCAATGCATCTGCGCAGCTATTATGTGCAGGCATCACCCAACCTCCCTGTAGTGGCACTTCTAAAATACTGAGAAGCTAGTGATGGTCCAAGAACATTGTGATGATATGGAGATTCATTTTAGTAATCTTTCCCAGCATCCTGGAGACTGTCCTGTGGATGGAAGTGTGACCTTGGAGCAGAATAATTTTTCAGATAGATATCCTGATATATCGAGAGTGGCTTAGATTACCACACAGCTCAGCCACTCACAACGTTTTGCGTTGTTCTCATGCCTTTCCAGCAAGGACTGTGGGGCCTTCCTGAAGATAATGGAAAAATGAAACTTCACAGCCCCTGCATGAAGTGCATCCTCCTCCAGCATTGCATCAGTATGCCCTTCAGTGAATCTCATTGCCTTTAGCTTCTGTCATTAGACACCCATACCCAGATTTTACTTGCATATGTCTAACTCCATGTTCAGTGCCATTCAGTGCAATTCAGTGATTTTTACCAAGTGCTTTGCAAGGCCCATGGGGGATGGCTTCCACCCTCGTGGATGAGTCCTAGCAGTCTCCAAAAGGTAACTCAGGTTTCACTTATGCAGCTGAGTCCCCTGAAGCTCTCTGCTCAAGTAATACAGCCTACCTTATGCCTGTACGGGTGTAGGGACCAGACCCCAGTGCAGACTACCTACCTACTTTGTACCTGGTCTCCCCAGCCAGGGAATCATTTAACAAACCTATGGGTGCAACACAGCTGCAGATGTGTATGAAGCATGGACAAGCTGGAAATTACAACCCCTGGGGAATACCTGCATGAAATACAAATATGCTTTTCAGAAAGCCACTGTCACCAGGCTCAGTGACCCTACACAAAGGCCCACACCTACATGAGAAACTTTCTACAGGTCCACAAATCAAAAGTGGCTGGAGGCAAACATTCGGAGAGGGCTGGTGGGAGGACCTCCCAGGCAGGTGTTTTTAAGCGTCACACAGCCACAAGACATGTTTCCAAGTGGGAATTTTGGGGGTCTTTTCTATGAAAATGTCTTTGTCTTTTGAAAAGGACTATGAGACCTTTTCGAAGAAAGAAATTCCAGTTTGTTCTCTGTTTCAGTCATGGTGGTAGGAAGTGCCTGTGTTTTGAATATGACCCTTTTTCCTGGTCACAAGTAACGTAACACCGAGAAGGTAGGTTAGGCTGATTCAAATCTAATGGCCAGAAGCCTGAAACAGTTTTCCTGGCTGGATCAATAGAGATTTAGTGCTAACTCTCGAGGCTTTCCCGGGCCTTATTTGGGGAATTTTGGGGGGAGTAACAGAAAACATACTGAATTAATTGAACAGACAGAACCACAAATTAAAAAGTTTTTGACAAAAGCATCGCACTAGTATGTCCTTGTTTCATAGTGTCAATTCCAGGCACCAATCCTGTTCTGACCATTGAATTAAAAAAGCTTTACGTTTCATCATAACCATGTCCTACATATACTTGGTGCTGGATTTGCTTGGTTACAGGATAGCTGAAGCTCATTTCCTTTTCTTTTTTGCACAAGTTTACATTGTCCTCTTCCAGACGCCAAGTCTGCACCTCCCCTTGGGTAGGACCGCTTTCTTTCCTAGGCTGGGATCTAACTGCGGTGCCCTCTGTAAGGGCAGATCAAATCTGAGTCCCTGTGGCTACTGGCCTAAATGCAATCATGGGCATAACAAGGCCCAGCCATCATCCTACAAGTAAAAGTATATTGAAAAAACCTAAACTTTTAAAGAAATAGATTTTAAAGTAACAAATAATCTACATGCATGTCCATCAGTCTAGAAAATTATCATCTCCAGGGGACAACCTGGTGAAACTTCAAGCATCCCCGCAGCTCCTTTGGCTCTGTTTTGCTTCCTCCTAGCAACTGTCAGCTATTTCTTGAGAAAGCATCTCCCCTGAGCTGTGCTGAGTTCTCCTGCGTATCTGGGATTCATTCCTCTGGTCAAACTGCAATCCCAGGCTGAATGAAAGTCTTCAAGGCCTGTTACTCTGTCTCCTAAGACCTCTCAAATCTTTCAGAAAGAGTGGCTTATTGTAGTACAGTTCTTCTTACGTCTGCTTTTTCCAGAAAATTTTTACCAATGATCTTAACAAAATACAGTTCAATAATCCAAGCAAAAGGCATGGCCTGTCTCAAAACACATTAAGATGGCAGAAGTCTCTATGGAACTGGTTTTTTCACTGAGAAATCAAAATACATGAGACATATCTTAAGGCCCACATGCTTTATCTGGACTTTATTTAGGTGACTAAGTGGGCACAGGATCTTGTCAAAACACAGTGCCCAGTTATGGATGTAGAGCACATAAACACCTGGGACAGTGATGACGAAAATCAGGTTTGGTGTGTTTTCAGTCGGGCACTAAACATGGAGGGAACCAAAATTCATAGATTCTTTTGAAAAGCCTGACCTAAGTGACTTGGTCAAAATCAAGTGAGTCAATAGATAAGCTGTAAAAAAGATATGCTGCTGGGTTATATACTTTTATTTCTAGCTCAAATTGCTTTTTGAATTTGAATTCAAAACGTCTGGCTAGCCCATTTCTCATTTCTACTCAGCTCCTTTACTACCGAGATGGAGACAGAAGAAATTAAAATTCTGACATACCATGAGAGACCCTGTTATGCTGATGTAAAATTGATTAGAAAAAGCCCAGTTCTGGAATTTTCCAGGAAAAAATGAAGCTTTGGGAGGTAAAGATAATGAGCAGACACGTATTTGTTTATGGGAACTGCAAGTAGTGAAATTTGCTTATCAACGGCAAAAAGGGCAGAATTTGGCCTTACCCTGATGAAAATAACAGGAAAACACAACAAACCTCATCACACAAAGTTTAGATTAGATGAGAACTGCAAGCCGCATAGCTCAGATCAGGAATCCCAAACTTTCCAAGAATACAGAGGACCTTGCTTCAAGGGTGCACGTTCAACCTCTCCTGTGTCACAAGATTCAGGGCTATTTGGACCTGGTACTTTGCAGCAAGGCCACAGAAATTTTAATTCAGATCGTAGAGAGAATACAACTTCCTGATGGAACTGATACAAACCTGTCTTAGGTAATGAAGCACAAATACCTTAGTATTTTCCATTTTTCGTAGTATAGTAGGGAGTGAATAAATATAATAGGTCTCCTCCTCCTGGGAACACTGCAGTAAGTTTTCCTTTGAATTTTTTCTATGCATTACACATGCATATATGCATTGTACCTTGTAAAGACAGTCATGATGTTTTTACTCTGGGATGGATATAGATGTAGATGACATAGATTTGCAAGGGGTAAATAATCAACTGTGTGATTATATGACTATATGTCCGTTCTGTGATCATCTTTAGTACATTGCAGAATGAACCCCCATAGAGCTAACGTTTGTAAAACCGCTTTGTAGTCCTCAGATGAAAGACGCTACAGGAGTGCAAGACATTATTATCATTATTCAAACAGTAAGCCTGAAATAAAGCATGAAACTACTGCCAGAGTGACTGTGGGGAGGTGGGAGCAGGGCAGGGGTGCAAGAGAGGGTGAAACAGCAGCTGGCATTCTCATTTGCTGCCATTAGCACGGATCACATATCTCTACGTGGAGAATCATTTTCTAATTCTACCTTGGGAGGGGAGAGGGGGAAAGAGAGGGGCATTCATTCCATGTCATTCAGAAAGGACCTTAAAGACCTATTTATTATGCTGTTTCCTTCAGGGAGTTTGCTATAGGGTTTTGATTTCAGCTACGATATACTGACTGCTGGAGAAGAAAAAAAACTTCCTGAACCAGTACTCTCCCTTCCTCCTCTCAACCCTGAATTTCACATCAAGTTATATTGTTCTCTTTCCCCTTTCTGTTTGTAATGTCAAAACATATATGCTCATATGCAGATACACAGCAAGAAGATCTCTAAGAGCTGTGAATATTCCTGTCTCAAGAACCAGGATAGTGGAAGATGGCCTTGATCCTGTCTAGAAAGGGCTGAGAGGAATTTGTTTAACTCTCTCAGCTGGGATTCTCATTTATTTAGATCAAAATTCAGTTTGATTTGTTCAGTCTTTAAAGCTGAACAGTAGAGTTAAAATGAGACATGATTTTCATTTAATAACAGAGTCATCAGAGCTCCCACTCTTTGACGTGCAGCTCCTGCTCCTAAATGCAGATATCCTTCTTTACAATGGAGCAACAGTTTTAACTATCAGTTCGTTGTGTCTACAGCTCTTATCCAATAAGGGGTTTAGCAACAAATAAGTATTATTCATATATGATAAAGACAGAGCAAGTAGGAATAATCAGGTTTTGGAGCATCCCCAAAACATTGACAGCAGACATGTTTTGGTATCACCACAGGAGAAAGCATCAAAATTTCAAGTGTTTGCCTGACCTTCCTTCTTCACTATGTTGGGAGTGGTGCAAGCCAGGGGTCCTTACACATTCATCCACTGATGCAGTCCTCTACTTTTGTATGTTTCCTTTAGGTCACCAGACATTGAGTAGCTGTTGTAAAACCAGGAACTCAAGACCATATCTATATTTAATCACATGATAATATTTGACAGAAGTGGATTGTCCCTGATTGACTGATTCTCCTGTGTTCCTGAATGCAAAAGCCTCAACCACTTAATCTGTATCAAAGACGCAGGTAAAAAATCCAGGTTGCCAGCATAGACTACCAGTGAATACACCATTAGAAGAATTAGATATACATTTGCATTGCATCAAATGTCAGAGCCTCTTTGTGGACCTACATAGATGATGCTGAGGTAGGTATATTATGAACTGCTATTTTAGCCATCCCTTTCAACCCCGTTGGCCCTGCTGAGTTATCGCTGCACATTGTTCGGCTACCACATGTTGTGGGATTTCACAGGTCTAACAGCCACAGACTGTGCCTCTGATAGCTATCGCAAGAGTTTGTGACGCTGGGATTTTACTCCTATATCTGCCAAAGAAAGACGGAAAGAGCAAGCAAAAGACTGAGAAGTCCCAACTTACTGCTTTATCTTTTGTCCTCCTTCCCTCACCGTATTATTTTTCTTTAAAAACTGGTGGCAAATAGAAAATGATGTGCTACATCAACAGAATTACAGTCACTGCAAAATGGCTGTTTTGCCCAAATTCTCATTTTCCTACATTGTCTCCACTGTCCTGCACCTTTGCACAAGCATAGAACAAGAAATAGATTTGCATTTGAAACATAGGCAGGAAGGGGAAATACAACAGAAGTATTAGGAGAAAGAGAAGAGTTTAATGTACTATTTCATGAGATATAAATCTGTTCTACAGGGTTTCCCCTTAAGAGTCCATTATAGTACGTTAATTGTGATTTTACACACTAAGTGACAGGGTGTACTCCTCCTCAGTATTGAATTTATGAATAAAAGAGGATCGCCAGCCTGCGTTAAACGCTGGTGAAGGCGTTCCGCTGAAACCTTTGGCTACAGAATTCCATTTCTTCAGCTTCATTCACATTCAAATGTTCACACTGATAACTCAGTTCTCCTCAGCCAGGGGAATAAAGGGGGCTCTGATGCCTGATTCCACTTTCAATTATGCTGCTGCAACTCCAGAGTAACTCCGAGGAAGTCAAGTTTCACACCAGTATGAAAATCAGTACAAGAGCGGATTTGGTCCAAAGGCTGCTCTGACAACGTGTCAATCAAAACTTTTTCTGTCAGACTGGATGGGTCTGAGATGACCGTGTGAAAAAGCAGTGCCCTGGATGTCACTTCAGGATCCCATTAAAAAAGTGCAACAAACGGGCCTGACCCAATACTTGAGAAAGTTCAAAGATTTCCCTGGCCCTGACAGGCGGCATGCAGCTAAAGCTGACTTGGTGCCTCTGGCAGTTACCGAGGCGAGGAGGGCGACAAGGAGCTCAAAGGGGAGAGGCAGGGGCGGCACTCGGTCTGCTGTCACGTCCACCACCCTTCCCCGGGGAACCAGCTCTGGAAACCTTGGAGAAATGCACACAGCCTTGAATCATCAAGTGCTCTCGCAAACATAAACCCCACAACAGGCCTGAACTCTCATCTTCAGCCTCACAGCGAGGGGCCGGAGTACTGCCCAGAGTTTATAACCAGATGTCAGCTTTGTAAGCCTTGAAAAAATTCCCATCCAAGGTTGTTTTCTTGTACTCAGGCCCTTTTCCAACTTGGATGTGTAGCTCAAAGACCTCTAAAAATCTATCTAAAAATTTATCATCTGTTTGCAAAAATTAGGAGACACTATCAACAGAAACCTTTGAGATACTGTATCTGCTCTGATCTATCTGGACAAATATTGTGATTAGTGTAAGATTTTTCTGCTTGTGGGCTTGGTGTGAAAATTCATGCAAACTTCAAGGAGACTGAAAGTGCCTTTCTAAACCAGAAACCTAAAATTTGGATCCATATTGAGACAGTTTGAAAAAGTGGCCATTTGTTAGATGTTTTGATCACTGAAGAACTTCGGCATTAACAACAATTCACCCTTTCCAGAAAAAGCTTTGATTGGCCCCGGCCAAGGAAAGGTCATGTCCCAGATCTACTCACGTCTACTCACTAAACTTGATTGCACATGGGCCAGTCGCTTATTACCATTTTTAGTATAAACTATGAAGGATGTTTGTATCCCAGATGCAAGAAACTCCATCAGAGAAGAAAGGCTAAAACAATAAAGTGATCCTCTAGGTGGGTCTTTATCAAAGTGTCTGCATAAAGGATGGTCTTTCTACTAATAAGGTTTGTTTCCTTAAGATTCTCCCAGAAAATTGCCCCAAGCCCCAAATTCCAAGGTACAAATATTAATCTAAAGTGTAATTAAAATGGAAATCATGAATTTGGAGGCTCATTATCCCCCAGCCAGCTGTACTCTTTTAATGCAGGCTATAAATGCAGCATGATGCATTGGTGTGTCAAATAAGCAAAATTCTATATCTAAATCCATCCAAAATACCTGCTTTTTAGCAGAAATTTCTAGCTAACCCAGGGTTTGTTCATTTCCCTCCTGTGTAATTAGCTATCAAATTACTTTCGTTCAGAGCAGTTAATGGTATTCTACTTGCAGTTATTGTGCACTCAGGATAATCAGATACTGTGTCTTTAACAATAATACATTGGAAGGGACTGAACACAGAGTAAAAATTAATCTACATTCAGTGTTGTAATATATACAAGGAAAAAACTGAAATGGGTCATTGCTACAGCTGTGCTAGTGGCCTTGCCCTGCACCAGCCAGGAAAACAAGAGCTTTCTGGTTGACTTCAGGGGACTTAGGGTTTCACTGACCAGTTCTACGGAAAGCTTACGTAGGAGTTATTGTGACAAACAGCTAAAGCAGAGAAGATTTGTGGGGTTTACATGTCTCTCAGTATCAGGAGCAGGCATCAAGCCTGAATATGTCACGTATTATAAGGATAAACTTTCAGCCTCTTTATATCTCCAGGCCTAAAGGAGAAAGTGGGACAAAGAAGCCCTCAGTCTACCATTGCCACTTACACCTCTTCTAGTGCTCCACCTTGCCTATATGGCCCTGGCTCGCTTCCCTTGGCACTCCTGAGAAAAGCAGCAGGGAGAAGCAGCAGCTCTCCCTCCTCTCCTTCCCATCAATGACGTAGAGAGCAGCCCTCTTCCATTGAAGGTGTAGGCAGCTGGTGATTCAGCAAGACAGTCACAACCCTTCTGGAAGTTGGGAGGAAAGTGTGTGGAGTGCGGATGGGAAGGGGTCAGAGGAAGTGCTTGGAAACCAATCTGTGTCTGTTCAGGCCCGCCACTTCTGTGATCAACTATTTTAATAAAAGCCTATTTAATTTTACATACTGTAGATAGAGTTTTTCAGAGAAAAGCATTATCAAAGCCACAGACCTTTGCAAATTCCAATTGCTTTTCTTCTGCATGTTTTTAATTCAGTCTAGCTTCCCACCATAAATAAAGTACATTAAATATTGTGGCAGTGGTTATTTCAGTGAGTCCAATAGTAAATAAAAATATGTGTTTACAAGGTAAATGATACAGTACATAAAAAGGAGGCAAGCAGGTTGCATGGAGAGGCAGATCACCAAAGAGAAATTTCTAGCCAGGTATCACTGTACAAGCCCTGAAGAAGAGTAAGTTGAATCTGTATGCAGGGTGGATCATGGAAGATGAGAAAGAGAAAGCAAAGCATCTGACTGTCTCCCTTCTGAAACAGAACAAGACACGAGTGAGACACTGCTGCCATGAGCAATCCTGAGAGCCCTGTGGCAGCTGGGAAAGGCATTAGCGGGCTCTCACCCCAGGAGGAAGGAGACCATGCAAAGACAGTGGTCCTCTCTCATCCCCCTCCTACCAATCCTCTTCCTACTCATCAAGACAGCAGGGAGTGAATAGATACTACTATTACAGATTGAGAATAATGGCATCCACACCTGAATCTGGATTCCCTCATGAAGACTGTGGTTTTGTGTGAAACGTGAGATTCAAGTATCACAAGGAGGCTATTGAGGAAAAAGGGTTTAATCCAGAGAAATGCTTCCAGCTAGCAAGGACAGCTGAAAGAAAGGAGAAAATACCAACCCAACCAAGGATGTAAGGGCAAAATGCTACGACAGGAAAAAAAAAAAAAAAAATTAAAAAACGGGTGGGGGAGACTTACTATTTGTCTGTACAGCAAAAAAAAGAGACGTTATTGTAGGTTGTATATGGCAACCCATGATTTCATGTCAGCTCTAATTTTGCTAGCCATACAAACGTGCATGGCATAGACCTCCAAAGGGCTGTACAAGCCACTGCACACCTTGAATTCACTTATGCTGAATTTTATGTGTCTAGGCCTTCACTGGTATTGTTTCTTGTGCAATCTTTACGTAGTCATCCTCTCATTTTCTGGGTAGATATGTTGTTAGGAGCTTTGCTGATGATTGCAGCAAGATCTCAGCAGACATTACAGATAATCAGTACACACACATTGCAGAAGGAGGCAGCTAAGCATTTAACTTTCCATGTTTGCTTGTTGCTAAACCAATTTGCTTCCAGCTGGAGAATGGAATCTGCTGCAATGCAATCCTATGAACACGGGTAAGCGACAATAGCTGACTGAAGATGCATAACCATACCTTAGCCATGTACAGGGAAAATACTGAAAGGCCAGTGGGCAAATTCTGCCTGTTGTGAGAAACCCACCAAGCAGAAGATATTATCACTTGGAGTTTACAGAAAGAGATGTAGGCAGAACAGGACAAGCCTTGGATAGGACTGCAGTTTCACGCCAGATATTCTCAGCATGAAAGGGAAGGGAAAACAGTCCATTGTGCAGCTTTGCCGCTGAATATACAGACGCATGTCAAGGATGGACTCCTTGAATAAACTAAGGTTAAAAACAGATCCCTGTTGGCAACCTGAGCCTGCTGAAATGTGGAGCTCCATTACCCATAATGGAGTCTCTAAGGAAAGAGCTGGCAAAGCTACATCTTTATTCCCACTGTAACTTCCAGACTAGCAGTGACAAGGAAGACTTCAGGTATGCCAGACTCGCACTATTACACAGTTTGAAAACTGGTGTCATTATAAATGTACTCCGCAGGGTCTTTGGGGCAAAGCATTCCCGCTAGCGATGCCGAAGAGTGAACCCAGACTTACCGTGTTAGAGGAGCTCTCCTGACAACCTCTGCTGTACCTTTTGGCATGTACACAAGTACCTCTGGCTGGTCACAAATACCTCTGGCATCAGCCCAGCCTGCTGGGTAAACCGAACCATTCATTAGAGCAACTCCCAGCCACCAAGGCTGTAACTAATGACATTGCTATTACAGAAGGAGCTGACAACAGAGAAGCAATTCAGGATTATGATATCAAAACATCCTGAGAAACCGGAAAGCATTAAGGAAATCACCAGAGCAGGGGTTGTGAAAGAAATCCTGGGATATAGAAAGAGGCAGCCATCTTTCCAGAGGCTGTGCAATAGACAGAAGACTGAGAGCCATGGGGCAGTGGTATAGTCAGAGTAGGTGCAGAACCTCATCCTACAGGAAACATAAGAGAAATAGTAAGCAGGCACTGACCTAAAGTCAGCGCGCATGGGAAACTACTGCATGGGGTTTCAGACTGAGACTGAGGAGCCATGCATATGTCCACAATGCATGTGGCTGAGAATCCAGCTTTAGCATGTGAGATATCTATATCCCCTAGAAACACCCCTCCTGACTCTGATCTCCCCAAACCTTTCTGAGAACAGCATCGAGGCATTTCTCCATTGGGGGGTCAAAGCTGCTGCACACTATGGCATGAGGGGACAGCAACACCTTTGCTCCTTTGCTAAAAGACTCCAGGGGACACAATGGAGGCAAAACCCAGGGCTGATCAGATCACATGAAGCAACTCATACAAGAAGTAACCCTGTACTTCCAGTTGAATTGAGAAAAGTAATATTGCCTCAGGGTGACTGGCAATTATCCCAGGAGACTAGGAATTATCTCATGAGACTAGTACATGTTTCGCACCTGGGGCTGGAGTCCCATGTGAGGTGATCCAAAAAAAGTTTGCAGTAAGCTGTTCATAAAAACAGAATTTAGAGTATAAAGCCGTATTTTCTAATTTTCAGATGCTACAGCTTCAAAAAGCTCAAACCTAAACCTAGGGAAGTGCTGACAGGCAGCTTTTCACTGTCAGTAACTGGAACTATATGGTCACAGCATATCGCTGCTCTCATGCCCACGAGGAAGGTCTTCTGAGGGGCACAAGGGCAAGAGGCAAGCTCAGGGACCTGATGCTGTATTCTGTAGGGGGTCATAACCTAACACCCTTGCTCAGCCAACCGCCCACTGTGCCCTGCAGCGGCATTCATGTAATTCAGTGCCAAAAAGGAATCCAAGTGCAATGCATCTTCCCTTGGATGCCTGCAGAAGTAACATTGGCAGCAGAGACAGCCCAGAGATTGATGTCAAAGACACAGAAGACTGAAGTATGTTGCTTATCAGGCAGCGGGGACCATCACATGCCAACGTGAGGTATTTTCCCAAGGACTAGATAGTTACGCAGCATTGACTGAAGGGCCAGGGGAACACAATTGCTTCCCGTGAAGAGGCTGGAGAAAGAGCAGTGCAAGGCACGCAGGGAAAGGGAACAGAGTGAGAGCCAGCAGCCTGCTTGTCACAAAAAAGCAAAAGATTTGGGATCACAGTGCAAGTGGCTTTTTACCCTGCTGTCAAATAGCTACATAATATAAGGGCAAAAGGCAATGTCCAAGTTGCACCAGAATACCTGTTATATGAGGTAGCTACAGATCCAGGATGGCAAGACAAAAGGCAACTGCAAATAGAAGACATCCAGCACAGGAAGACAAATAAAACCAAGGCCAGGGGACATGGGATGAGCCTCAGCCGACAGCATGGGATTCAGAAAAATAGGTTTATGTCACAGCATTTCAGGCTGGCAAATCATAACTCAAGAGAATCAAGCTGGCAACACGAGGGGAGCGACTCCTCTGTCAGTAGCTCTCATATGAAGATGCTTCAGACACCTGAGCACCCATCAGTTGCAGTGGCACATGATGTAGGCGGGCCTCATCGTTCTTTGCCCCAACAGCTAGGGAAAAAAAACCAACAAAACATAGCTGGAAGAAAGAAGGCTCCAGAAGCTGGAAAAGGTGACCACATAAGTTCTCTAGTAGGCCTAATTTCCGTACTATATGTAGCAACCTGCATGAAGGCGGAACAGAGGGGCGGGAGTTGTCACCTGGAGGAGCTCATGGGGAGCACCTGGAAGCCAGTCTGTCTGCACCTGGCCAGAGGGTTGCCTGCACCTGCAGTGTCTCACATGTAAACAGTTTCAAGACTGTTTAATATTCTGAGCTTGGAGTGTTCTTCTCAGCCAGAATGCAAAATGAGGTGCAATATTTTATATCACTTAAAGGGGTAAGAGGTACTTACTTTCTGCTAGACTCCAGGGGGGAGGAGATGAGGCACAGGGTCTGTGACCAAGTTGCATCTCGTTGCTTGCATAGGTCTGGGACAGCTAAGCACCATGTGTTGCTCAAGGCAGGCTGTAAACTTACAGTCCTGTGTATGGTGTTAAGGAGTGCTGTGATATGAGGGGCTGTATTTTGAAGAGGACATTAAAGCAATTTCTTGAACACTTGCTCATTAAAAATTCTACTGCTGTTTTAACAAGAGTAGGATGCTATGTCAGGCACTGTGAGTTTTTATTAGGAAATGCTAAAACATGCCAAACATTCCTCGTCTGAGTCTCATATCAAGCCTAAAGATCAGTTCCCTTGATTTGTCAGAAGATCCTGGACTTAGCTTTTAAACCTGTGTTGCCAGTTTAGATCATTTATATAAATGATCTTTATCTGTTTCAAACCTTACCATGTCTCTGCAGAGAAAAAGCCCCAAAAATGCAATTTGTAATTCCTTTTACTCTTCACTTCCTAGTCCTACCTAATTTCCTATCCTACTAGCCTTGCTTCTGATGGATTTTCTGGTTCTTCTCTTTTCCTTACCTCTTCCCCACTCGGTGGACTCGGTCTGCCCCTTTCACGCCTCTGCTGTGAGTGCCTACAAATGAGGATGAAGACATTTTCCCCTACATGTCAGGCTTTTAACTGTTGCTGTTACTGTGCTCCTGCTGTTACAGTGCACACCTTTCCACTGTAAAGGCAGTGATATGACTGTCAGTCTCAGGCTTTCAGCTGACTGGCAGCTGGGGTTTGAGGTTGCTGGAGAAGGAGAAGACGTGCTCGGCCACATAGACGTGCTGCTAGAATGGAGAAGATAATCGGGAAAGCCCTTGAGAAATCCCAGTGTTTTATTGGAATCAGGACAGATCCCAGTTTCAGCAAATCAGCTGGGACCCCAAGAATGCCTTGCATGGCTAAAACAATCCCAGTAACACAGCACATCTGGTAACCCTATGGACAGAGTTAAAAAGAAATAAAACTTCCCAGGGAAAAGGTCAGAACTTTGATTAATATCTCCTAGAAAAGCAAAGTGCTTGATGCTGATCTCACAACAGTTTTGCATTACTGCAACTCCATTAATTTTACTGGAGTCACCACAGACTTTCACCACTGCTGGAGCAGCACTTTCCGATGGGTAAACTTTGGTGCTCTATTCCTTGCTCCTCCAAATTTCAAGGCATTCACACTCCACAGGTCTGGGGATTTCTCCGGAATAGCTGTCGGGGGGCTTGATAAGTGTATCTTAGTGTGTGTATTCCCAGCTGCTCCATATCTCATGTACTTTACTCTCCAACTCTGGCAGGCGCGATCCCAGCAGATGGCTATGCATGGACAGCTCAATATACAAGCCCATGTTAAATGTCCTATTTATTTATACATATACAAATACCCATATATTTTTATTTACTCACTGTTGTTTATACACTTTGATTTGGACATCCAGACATTAAAAGAGTTCCTAGCTCAGAGCCTAGGCACCCTAGCAGATTAGTCCCATAATGAAGCTGAGATGAGAACAACAGTAGCAAGACAAATGGCTTCTCTTTGCAGTAAAACAGCCCAGGTATTCACCCCAAACCTAATCACCCCCAAAACTACTACAGAAAGCTAACTCCTCCAGCAAAAATGTTCATGTTACCAGCTGAAGCTCCCTGAATCCAGCCTCTTACCATGAGACATGCTTTCTCTCGCATGCTTCAAAATCACCACCTGGGCTATGGCTACATGAGAGCTAACTAAAAAGGGTGTATAAGAGCGGTGTGCCCCTCTGACCTCCTGAGCACACACGGGTGCTGCACAGGCAGGCTGCAGGTTTGGGTCTAAGGATTCCTGTGTTCCCCAGAGGTTAGGTTCCCACAGCACCCTGGCAGAATGGTCCCCATATCCAAGATAAAAGTCCCTATTTGGCTGTGCCGTGCTACAAGGGAGGGAATAAGCTGCCAAGCTGAGGGTTCCCAGGAATGAACACCTCGTGAGCAATTTTCACATGCGTTTTCTTTTCTCAGCTCCACGCGCAGGAGCACAAAACCAAAAAGCATGTCACTGCGAGCCTGGCTGGTAAGTCTTTTGATAACTTGTGCTCAGTTTGATAACTCAGCCCAAAGCCAAGCTGCAAAGCCAAACTGGAGAAAGAGTGATGCTACAGCTGGGGGTTCAGGTCGGGACCTTAGCACCATCAAACCCTGACAAACGCACAGCTCCAGGTCTCTGTGTCAGACCCTGGGTGGAAGAGATCGCTGTGGCGAGCACTGCAGTCGGGTCAGGCTAGGCTTCTCACAGGCAAGCTTGATGGCCCTTTCACACCCGTCGTGTGGGAGTAAAACTGCAATCCAGAAGGAAGAACAAAATATTCCCCAATTCACAAATTGTGTGTGTTTGTTTTGTTTACTGAACTTTACATTTCCTGCATACTGTACATTGAGCAGAGCGATTGCAGCAGCATATGTATCCAAAGAGCAGGAAACAGACTGCCAACGACCTTCTCAGGGTATCAGCAAAATAAGCAAACATAACATGCACATCAGGTGGTCTGAGTGCCAGCGCTGGGATAAACTGAATCTGCAGAGAAAATGCCATTGGAATTTCCCTTTAAACCACACCAAGCTGTAAAGCCACTTGGGTGCAGGGAGCAGTCAAAATCAGATCAGCGTGTGAATGTTTTAAAAGGGGTAGATTAATTTATGTGAGCCAGGCAGCTCAGCTGGAACTGCTGCTCGGCTGCCGGCTTCGGCTGCCTGCCTCCTCTGAGCGTGCTTTTCCTTCCCCTGGAAAAGACTTTCCCTGGTGAGAAGGCGAGCGTCCCCAGCAGGCACACTCATGGTGCGGGTGCTGGGCAATGACCTACCAGCCTTCATTCCATAGCTAACGGAGGCAGATGCAGAGGGTCTGTCCCCAGCGAGCAGAGAAAGGGGACCTGCCCAGCAAGGGTGGTTTTGACTCAGAGCACGAGCGTGTAATGTTCTCTCCGGGGCTGACCGCTCACAGGCAGCGAGGGGGGAGTTCTTTGGGGCAATCACTTCTCAGGGAACTGAACCTGACTCTGAGCAAGGGACTCCAGAGGAGCAACACACGTACATACATATGTGTGTGTGTGTGTATATATATATATAAAATGTGTACATATGGCTAGCGGCTTGAAGTGATTGACTTTTGGGAAAGATGAAAAATGTTACTGAACCCTTGTGGAAAAGCCTGAAAGAATTTAATAGAAAATTACAGCCTTTCTCAAGAATTTAATATAGAAATATATAGGACAGTTAAAAACAACAATAGAAAGGATATTACTCTCTATTAAACTCTATAGGTTTCAGAGCAGTTTAAATAGGGCCTTTTAATGTTTCTGCAAAGATTCCTATTACATCCTGTAGGGCTTTTCCACACGAATCCTAGCAGCCATCAGGGAAAACCTGGTGCCAGTGAGCTCCTAAGCAAACAAGTCAAGTAATTCTGATAATCTACATTAGACTGAGCTCTGCAGCTCTGCTGCAGCTCCATGAGCCTCTATGAGATTAGAAACAGCTCAGGGAAATTGAGGGTTTGGAAGAGACTTTCCATTCTGGTGCCCCAGTAGTATGTGGTCATCATCACATAAAGCAACCTTTCCTCTTTTTCCTCTGATCAGACCTTACAGGGATGTATAGATGTAATAGCTAAACAGAAAGAACACCCTTCATTTTGGACTGAGATATGATAATAAACATAGCTGCATGAAGTAGGACAAAGTATCCAGGGATACCAGCATCTGGGATACCTTCTGGAAAGCAGTCACTGAGGCATGTGAGCACTAACCACTGCCTTCAGACAAAATGCTACCTTTGGGCAAAGCTTTTCTTTCAGATATATTTTTCTCACAGAATAATACTTGTGCACTGGCTTAAGCATTTTAAGTGTGTTGAATGAGATACTTTACAAAAGGTATTCATGTTCATAGCCCTATCTTGGTCCATTATAAGAACAGTGGACAAACTATTTTGGGTTATAACATCCCTATAAAGCATCATTACACAGTAAACTATACATGCAGTAAAGTATATGATTAATTTACCTCTTCTTCCCATGGAAGATCCATTTTGTGCATTGCATTGCCTTCAGTTTAGTGGTATTTAAAATTACTAAATGCATATTGCACATTTTCCCTTCAGCACAGGCATCCTAAATATCCTAAAATCTACCTCTAGTCACTCATAGGAACTTGAAAAACTTCATGTCGTCTAAGACTGTTGCCCATCTTCTTCAGTCTGCACAGCCTGACAGTACCTCATAGCTTACACGACTGAATGCAAAACCCAGCGGTGCTTACACTAACATCTGAACACATCAAAGCTTTGCACCAAACCTCTGTCTGACCCAGACAGTGGCGCATGTCCATGACAAAGTGCTGTTCCATACAAAAACTAGTGGTTTTAGTTAAGGGGGATGGTGAGGGTGAGGACCAAACTAATGAGTTTGCTTAATACATAGTATTGCAGTTTTGTGATCCTATCATACCCCAGCTAAATTTTCATACTATTGTTTGAACCCTGCTAGACTCTCATCACTGGAATGAACCTCAGTATTATATGACTGAGTTTCATATGCTAAGATGTTGAAAGGCCTTTTGGTTTCATTGAATGTCTTCTGTTCATAATGTTTTAAACTATCAGAATATAAAAAAGCCCCAACACTGTACTTCATCGTAAAGGTTTTTATAATCTCCTGATATATAAGGTTATGAAGCAGATCATCTTGAGTGCCATCATGGGGCACGTAGGGGACAACCGGGCGATTGGGCCCAGTCAGCATGGGTTTATGAAAGGCAGGTCCTGCCTGACCAACCTGATCTCCTTCTACGACATGGTGACCCGCCTAGTGGATGAAGGAAAGGCTGTGGACGTTGTGTACCTAGACTTTAGTAAAGCCTTTGACACCGTCTCCCACAGCGTCCTCCTGGAGAAACTGGCTACCCATGGCTTGGACGGGCGTACTCTGCGCTGGGTAGGAAACTGGCTGGATGGCCGGGCCCAAAGAGTTGTGGTGAATGGAGTTAAATCCGGTTGGTGGCCAGTCACAAGTGGTGTTCCCCAGGGCTCAGTACTGGGGCCAGTTCTGTTCAATATCTTTATCAATGATCTGGACAAGGGGATCGAGCGCACCCTCAGTAAGTTTGCAGACGACACCAAGTTGGGAGGGAGTGTTGATCTGCTGGAGGGCAGGCAGGTGCTACAGCGGGACGTGGACAGGCTGGATCGATGGGCCGAGACCAATGGTATGAGGTTCAACAAGGCCAAGTGCTGGGTCCTGCACTTGGGTCACAACAACCCCATGCAACGCTGCAGGCTTGGGGGGGAGTGGCTGGAAAGCTGCCTGGCGGAAAAGGACCTGGGGGTGCTGGTTGACAGCCGGCTGAATATGAGCCAGCAGTGTGCCCAGGTGGCCAAGAAGGCCAACGGCATCCTGGCCCGTATCAGAAATAGTGTGGCCAGCAGGAGTAGGGAAGTGATCGTCCCCCTGTACTCGGCCCTGGTGAGGCCGCACCTCGAGTCCTGTGTTCAGTTTTGGGCCCCTCACTCCAAGACAGATATTGAAGTGCTGGAGCGTGTCCAGAGAAGGGCAACAAAGCTGGGGAAGGGTCTAGAACACAAGTCCTATGAGGAGCGGCTGAGGGAACTGGGGATGTTTAGCCTGGAGAAAAGGAGGCTGAGGGGAGACCTTATTGCTCTCTACAACTACCTGAAAGGAGGTTGTAGAGAGATGGGGGTCGGACTCTTCTCCCTAGTAACAGATGACAGGACAAGAGGAAATGGCCTCAAGTTGCGCCAGGGGAGGTTCAGAATGGATATTCGTAAAAATTTTTTCCCCAAAAGGGTTGTTGGGCATTGGAACAGGCTGCCCAAGGAGGTGGTGGAGTCCCCATCCCTGGAGGTATTCAAAAGACATTTAGACAAGGCCCTAAGGGATATGATTCAGTGGTGGACTTGGTAATGCTAGGTTAATGGTTGGACCTGATGATCTCGGAGGTCTCTTCCAACCAGAACAATTCTATGATTCTATGATTCTATTCTGTATTTGTCTTCCCTATCAGATAACAACCCCAAAGCAACTCACCTGCTTTTGGTTTTCTTTTAGATTGTGTGAATTCTGGCTTTCTTAGAAATAAGTTAATTTTCAAAAAATACTCATCCCTTCAACTTTGAAATTCAGTTATTTTTGAAAGTAAAAATAATTTTCTTATGAAACCTCAGCAGGCTAACAACAGCAAGAATTAGTGCACAGGCCCTAAATATTTTGCATAATACACCCAAGTCTACATATACCTTTCTTGAAAGATGTCTAAACAGAGGGGGAGGAAGCAAACTATGAACCTGAGCTGTCCTTGCACACCAACTGGAGCCAGAGACAAAACTCCCCTTAATATCTACTGCAGCAGAGGCTCAAGATGCTTCAAGTATTTACACAGTGATAGAAAATTATTCACGTGAAGCCATTGGTTTGCATAAACGTGTCTGCAAGATGAGGTTCCAAAAGCTGGGAGGGCAAGAAGAGGTGATACTGAAGGACCCATTAGACAGACTTGTCTCTGAAACCACATTTTCCAGATTTGTTTGTGAAAGAGCTCTCAGTGTGACTTGTTGGCTAATGCTATAAACCCAGCTGAAATATTAGTTGTGTCTGAATCTAATTTTTCTCTGGTTGTCATTCTTTAAAGTGCTACCAAATTCAAATGCTCGTTGGAAGCACAGCTGCAAGGAGGGGAAAATCCCTCTGCCTGGTGAGAGAACCAGAAGTAAGAATCCTTCCAGGGGCAGCCTTATCAGCAAATCCATGGAGACTTATCAGAAGATATACATCCAGAGGTTTTCAAGCTGCCTTTTTGCACTTCTCCTTAGGCCTGAGGTTTGATATCATTATGGGACACTTCCAAGGCAGCAGCAGCAGCAGCCGCCGCCTAATCTTTTCACAAGATGTAAATCAGTTTCAGTAATTATCATAATAGATGGTTTGCTCATGTTTTCTTGCTGGGAAAAAATACCATGTCTTATAAATTCCTCAGTGCTGTAACATCAAAGCAGCAGGGTCGGCATGCAGATCCAGAGGGGAGGGGAGACTAATTTGATGAGGATGTATATGTGATAGATAGAGATTTCATTTAAGAGACGATCCTGAATGGAGTATGCCAGACTGAGCCCTGAAATCCTGTAACTGGGCATAAAAAGCATGTACATCAGAGGTTCTCGCCCTTGAAGAACCGGAGTGATACCTCACAACCAAACACAGTTAGGAAGAGCCAAAACATTTTGAAACAGCACATTAGGGAATTAGAGGGAAGTCAGGGGGAATCCTACAACACTGGCAGCACACAGAGGGAAAGGAGGCTGTCTGAAACTGGGCTTCTGGGGGTCAGAAGGACTCCTTTGGGACTGATGGGGACATAGGGATGCCATGTCTCTCTCCCTTGTGCTGCCACCCTGCAGCCAGGATCAACAACAGTCAAGACAAAACGCTCTGGATCTCCCCATCGCCAGGGTCCCTCCTGGTAGTTTTCTGCAGCTGGATGTAAATCCCAAGAGCCAAACTAGGTCATTAGCCTGTTCCCCATGAATGCAAAAGTGGTGCTCAGTGAATGTGGCATCCCAGCCCCCAGTCTTTCTGTACCTTTCTGCAGAAATGACTTACAGGTGTAATACCCATGCAGCTTTGCACCTTTATTTTTGCTCTCTTTAAATTTTACTCCCTTTGACTGAAGCGGAGAGAATCCAGGAGAGCTGCAGAGATCAGGGCACAGATCGGACAGGCAGAGTGGCCTTTCCAAAAGAAATGAAGAGCATCACTTTTTTGTTCAGGAAAAACAGCTCTGTGTGTTATACCCCAATGAGCAATAGGTTCACAGCATGGAGAAATGGTAGGAGCAGAGGAAATGAAATTTAACACGAGAGAGGAAAACAAGTAAACATTACATATTTTTTTCAAGGGAGTCCATGTGCAAGTGATTAACTTTTGCTATCGAGGGAGGATAAAGAGGGAGCCAAGATCCTCTGTAACCATTACAAGAACTGAACACAGCAGCAAATATGGAAAATTTCACCAGTCTGGTAGATGCTGTAAAATATTTTTAGCTCAAACACCTTATGTTTGTGGTCCTAACATTGACCCCAGCCTAGCAATCTGTGATCTCAGGAAACATTGCATTAGCTTTCACAGAATCTCACTTGTGACCAACTCTCACAAAGCTGCACCTCTAAAGGAAAATTTACAGCCGCTGAACTGGGTATGTGCCATGGTGAAATGACAAACACTAGCTTGTCTGCAAAGATAGAGTGTTCCCATTCTCAGCATCCTCGGGACCGAGGGAGATGGGCTGTTGTTGTTGAGCAGCTGAAGAATGCGTGCTGCTCAAAGCTCAAGAATGTGGAAATGGCAGAGCTTTTTTATAAGGCCGTTAAAAATGACATCTTAACAACATCTGCAATTAAAAATGCTCAGGGTTGGAAGAGATCTTCCAAAAAAACATGTGGATCATAGAACTCATTCCGTTCTTATGACTTAAAAATCTGACAGCATAAGCCGAGAAAAATGAGAGAAGTGCCTCTTCCCTGTCTGTTGTTTAAGCAGCTTCCTCAATTCAAAATTGCAGTGATAAATGATGGTGCGCTGACCCTAGGGTGTCCTCCAGCCCTGTGCAGCAGTCCACTGCTACAGACGTTACTGCAGGAGAAAGGCATCACTTGTTGTATGTCACACTTCTGTATGTCATGAATACATTTCATATTCTGCGTACCCAAATATACCTAAAGCTAAAGAATAACACCAGAAAGTTTTAAATGGGACTGGATAACTCAAGGGTTTGGTAGAGTAGCTGCACTTTTCATTTTCATGCTGTTGGTTCAGGTCCAGCTGTCAAATAAGCAGTGGGATTTCTGTGAAATGAGATCTTGGTTCTTCTGGTTTGTGTCTGAGCAGAGCAGGGGGCTCTTCTTAAGACCTGCTATGGTTATTAGCACTATCAAGACCCACTTGTTAGTGATCTGGGCAAACATAGCCTCAATGGGCCATCAGGACACAAAAGCTCAGCTCAAGCCTTCCACCTGATGTGAGGGGACCTCCTGCTACCACAGGTTGTGATTTGTGTGCCCTACAGCTGAACAGGCACCTTCCTACTCCAAGACTGGCAGGATGCCACCCTTGTCAGGACTCAAATTCATGCTAAAACAAACCGAAATAAAACAAAACAATAATGGCAAAGAGTAAGGGAAAAGGGAGTCCTTGGTGGGCTTCCTGGGAACTACCTGGCAGGCAGGATAAAATGGCAGCTATAAAAGGAATATTCAAATTAAAGAAATGTTGGGATAGGGTTAATACAAGTTTGTTAATTATCTGGTAAGGACCTGCTCAGATGTACTTTGTCTCTGCATGTGCACGCACACAAACACTTGCTTCAGTGCCTTGCTTGAATAATAAGACACAACAGGGCAATCATTGTTGTACCATAATTGCACTCCTCGGGTGTATGCCAGCCATGAACCCGAAGGAGGAGTGCTATCAGCAGCCTGAGAAGTATGATTATGGCCCAACAAGGCATGCCCTGTTGTGACTTATTACAATTAGAAAAGCTATCTACAGTGTTGCAAACATTGAGGTGAGGGCGACAAGAAATGCTTTTTAAAAGCCTGTGTTCTGGTAGTGCATATTTAAAATGTTGTACCTGCTGCTAGGACTCCCCATTAGCCAATCATATTGCTCAAGTATCCTTTGAATGACATACTTCATGCCCCATCTCAACTCTATGCTGAAAGATTAGAGGAATTAGCAACATTTTTCAACCCTCTTTGAGCTCTCAAGAGACCTGCAAAGCAATAAGTGGTATACTGCGACTGAAAGTACATGCCCCTTGCCAACACCAAAAAGCATTGTTGAATATCTGGGGACAATTAACTGCTTTCCTCCCA
This sequence comes from Phoenicopterus ruber ruber, assembly GCA_009819775.1. Classification (NCBI taxonomy): domain Eukaryota; kingdom Metazoa; phylum Chordata; class Aves; order Phoenicopteriformes; family Phoenicopteridae; genus Phoenicopterus; species Phoenicopterus ruber. The sequence goes on from CM020216.1 coordinate 58,900,250, forward strand.
AACAGATACATTTTTTAGCAAACAGCTCACAAGTATAGTTAAGAGACACTAACTGAAAGGAAGAAATTGGGTTTTTTGCCACATGCTTTCATGGGTGCACATCCATCCATTCTTCAGCTTTCAAACAAGGGCCAAACAGGAATGAGGAGACTCACCTATTTTACAGAGCAGTTGTGAAGATTGATTAGCACTTATAATGGTCTCCAAGATGTTCAACTGGCAGGCATTACAGGCATGCAAAAGAAAGTATCAGGGAAAGCATAGAAAGGATGTACAATAAGCTGTGAAATATCCAAGTGGAAGAAATTGTTCACTCTAATGTGACAGAAATTGTTAAAACAAAGACAGTGCCTTTCCTGCGCAGGGTCCCAAGCAGAAGCTTTGTAGGGGGTGTTTGTTTAGTAATGCTAAAGTTAACCAGGGACTGTGGCAAGGATGCAGGACTAAAAACACAGAAATGTAAGGCCCTCCAGCCGATGCAGGAGCAGAATGCGTCATGCATGTTCAGAAGGCTCTTTCACCTTGAACGAGAAAGATAGCTTCAAACAAGCGAAGTGATTGTGCACAGGGTTTGATGAAATCTGAGCTCCTTCCAAACCACATCGGAGTAATAGGTGCCTCAAAACAGTCCTTGTAAGAAAACAGAGCTAACACAGACATTGCAGCTTCAACCAGTTTGGGGAAAAAAATAATAAAAAGGGGGGGATTGCATACGATATTAAATTCAGAGAGCTTTACAGTCAACATCTGGACATCGGGACAGCTGGAGCAGTGTTGTGTAATGCCTGTGAAGTGCAGAATAAAAAACCCTAAGAAATTGCCCTGTGATACCTAATCATCAGCCAGTCAAAACACATTGGAGCTAATGTATATTAATCACTGGAAACCTTATCTAAGTTCAGTAAACATCGCCTATTACAATAAGTTAAAAAAAAGAGGCTTTGAAACAGCACTGTAATCAGGAGCCTGATCCAGAGCTCACTGAAATATGCTGGAATGTTTCCATTCACCTCGGTGAGTTTTGTGCATTGAGCTTTTTCAAGCCCAGGCAGCAGTTCAAAAATAACTTTACAGCATTATCCCAATTGTTTATTTGTGTATGAACAGCACTGAAAGAGTACACATGGCCAAGCAGAAAAAGAACACTTAGGAATATTTTTAAATTGCCGTCACCAAAACCACTGACAATATAAAAATCCAACTATTTATGATGTTGTAACACTGGCTTTAATAGGGATGGTCGTGGAGAAACTAAGCGTAATATAATCAACAAACCAACAAACTCCAAGGCTCTCCCGAGGATTTTAATAAGCAGAATGTTTAAAATATTAAATAAACAATAATAATGAAAATCAGGATATGATTAAATAGTTTTAACAATCAATCCTGAAAATTTCTCTCCAAAATTTGTTCAAACTGTTTCGTAGTCAGCTCACAAGCTGCAGAAAACATGACATATATTTTAATGTGACCCACTAGGATAAAATAAAGCTGTGTTTGTCCACTGCTGCCTGACTTTGGACTCATTGAGCTAGACTGAGTAGATTTGAAATGAATCAAGATGTTTAACATCTGCCTCCTGTTATTAGGATATTCTCTTCCTATTTATAAACAAACGCTTTGTTGGGGTTAGGCTGCAGATTCCATTGCTCTGTGGACTTGTGTTTCCTTAGCAATCTGAACTTCAGGCCATGAGTAAAAGGTACATTGTAAGTCTTCTGAAATCTATCAATGAATGCAGGAAAAAATAATTAACAGACAGTACAGTCCATTTGCTTGGTCTTATGCAGCTGGCATCTGACCATATGCTACAAGACACCATGTTAAGGCAAAAATGGATTTTGGATTAAAATTAGCTCATGAAAAGTATTTCTCTACAAGTGATTTTATGTTTGTGTGCATGGTCATCACATCTTGTCAAGACTCTCATGCTATTAAGGCTCATATATCTCTCTAGCTACTGACATATGTTCTTGGAAATCCTAACACTTCCTTAAACATGGTAAACACAAAACATCTCCTTTGTTCTCCTAGTTCCTCTCTATTTACTCCCTTTCCCTGGTAGCTCATGTTAATCTCTCCTTCAATTTACTTCCAGTCTGTGTGTTAGTTTGGATTCCTCCTTTTTCTTCCTTACATTTGGTTTCTTGCTCTACTCTGGTCTTTTCCAGTTAATGTAATGAAACTGGACCCCTTTTCTCCACCTTTACTGACAGCCTGGTTTGTGTCTCTGTTCTCTCTCACTTGCCCTAATGTAACACTTTCCTCTCTGGCTTTCCTGACTGCATGTCTTTTGCTCTCCCTGTTACCCTGCATTCTGCAGAAAAATAATCTTCCTTAGTGTGCCCCCTCCCCGAAAAACTAGCACTGTTTCCCTCCTTTGAACCTTTCTTCCAGAACAGACTTCTGCCCCTTCCAGCTCTGTTCTATGTACTGTCTTCATCTTAACCTGCTTTAGTCAATACTTAACAGTATCTGAATGTCTATGATTAATACAGCATTATAGCTCGCATTTATAGTTCTTCTGTTTGTGTCCAGAGTATGTTTACGGCCAAAAACCTTAAAATACATGACTTCACAGCATAATACCACACAAAATACTGGTATGAATTTATATGGATACATTCACTCCCTACTTCATTACAAATAATTGGGATCTTAGAAAGTAAGGATTTCAAAAAGAGGAATATTTTTTTTGAGAATGAGATTTTATGAGATCACCCATTCCAATCAGAAGGATCATGATTAAAGCAGAAAGAAGAAATATCTATGCCATCCCTAACATTTTCTAACCTGTTCCTAAAACATGTAATCCCACCACCTCCATCCCAGAGACCAGTGTTGGCACCTCCTCCCAAGCCATAACCAAACTGTCCTTGCCTCAGTGTACGCCTGTCACTTCTTGCTCTACCCAGAGAGGACACTGAGAGCTGTCTATTCCCATCCTCTTCTGGAGCAACTTTTAACATACTCAAAGGCTGTTATCATCTTTCTCTCTAAGTCTTCTCCTCTTTAGACTAAACAAACTCAAATCTTTCAGTCTTTCCTCAGGAGGCCATGCTTTCTAGGCCTCTGAATATTCATGATTTTTCTTCTTTGGGCTATCACTAATTGGTCCCCTTCCTTCTTAAAGCTGAAACCAAAGCCAACTTAGCAATGAATTGAAATCATTTCAGAGCTGTTTTACTCTTTTACAGCAAATGAAAGATACTTCCTCAAACAACCTGCATCCTCCACTTGATTACTTGATTTAAGTATTACTTGATATAAAGCTGGACTAAGCACCTTAATACCAAAGGTAACATTACTAAACATGATAAGGCAGGTGCAGTAACAAAGCAATAATTCATAGCCAATACTTAATTTTTTTTCTTTTTCCTTTTTTTCCCCACATTTTATATTTTTGAAAAGATTTATTCATTACCTGAAGGTATCCACCATTAAAATTCCATATGCAAAGAGATTTTGGCTTACAAATTGAATGGGAGTGGTTCTATGCGTTTCATTCATGAACCCAAATTGAATTTCATTCACTGATTTTGTGCATAAACTATCTTGCTATATCCTTGGGGTTTTAATTCAAACAATAATCACAGAGCTTATTTCTTAGCTAATGTAAGAAATGTTACTGCAAAACTTGTATATATAAAATCAATATATTCTGATGATTATTTTACCGAATCAAGCAATGGAAAATTTACAAATCTGGCGTTGATTACCTCATGTCCTGAGCAGGAAAAATATATAACACATTCAACTTAATATAGGGCTATAAACATGATTAATGTATTTTCAGAATGTCTCACATAAGCATTATTTTCCAAAGGTGACATTTTAATGATATTCGACATGCAGTATGTTGCACATGTTAAAAATCTGTCATGTCTCTTTAAATATCTTCTTGTATGCACATACATGCATACAATTCCCATGGCATGTATTCTCTCACTGAATTAATTTACATACCTAGGAAGGCCATGCCCGTACCTATTTTCACAGGCAGGGAGCTTGGTTAATGCATTTCCCTAAGTTTGGTTAATCACTCAAAGTTTGAGACACTTTGATTTAATCACTCCAAGTATCTTCAGCACAGCTTAGGTACTAAATGATCCTCTGTGTGGAACCCATGCTTCTCCTGGTAATGCCCCCAAAAACATTTTGATTTTGACCCTCCTCATTACAAAACAAGGAGCACTTTGGCCGCATGATTCCCTTAAGGCCATTGTCCCTGTAGTTCTGACTTGGCCCACGTTCACACCGAGTTTTGAACATGTCCTTTGGGCCACTTTCATCTCTTTCTCTGTGCCATTTAATATTCCTCATCTAGTCAGCACGTTCTCAAAAGGATCTGTCTCCTTCTTTTAACCAGAAGGGTCAAAAACAAGGGCTAAAAACTAAGTTGTCTCTTGGACACAAGCACAGAGCCTCTGATCTGCCTTTGGCTAAGCTAACTTCCACCTGCCCCACCTTGGTACCAGAGACATGAGCTTCGAAGGAGTCGTCCTGCCTGGCATGCTTGGTGCCCCTTGTCCATCACCCATGGGCATTTATTTTAAAACGTAAAGTGGTTAGGACTCTGCCTGGTGGAAAGCCATACAAAAGCAGCAGAACTACTGAGCTGCTTTACGTACCAAGGCAGAGTGGCGGGAAAAAAAAGCTGCCAAACATCATTTAACCTACACCTACGTTACCTCTACCTATTCCAGCTTCTGAATTATGAGTCCCTTGGCAACAGTGGGCGATGCCATGATGCAGACACAGAAATACAAGGGCGGCACAGCAAAACAAGGACTACTGTCCCTCTTAGCAGCATCGCACTGTTACACCATCTGGCCTGGCAAGGCCGTGTCCCAGTCAGTGATGGAGTCAAACTCTGACCGAGCTGAGCATGGGATGGGTTCACAGAGCTCAAAACTCACGAGCTGCTTGGGTTTTTTGCAAGGCAGTGACCTCAGCTGGCCGATACCCCGGGAGACTGTGTGTGATCATCAGATTGCTGTGCTGGCACAAAAGGTTAAAACCACCCACTGCTCTGAACTTGGAGGAAACAAACCCAAATGGGGCTTAGAGGCAACGAGGCCAGTAACCAAGTTCTCCTGCCGGCTGGCTGAGTGGGTGGTTTTTGGCACTCCCAGCCCATTCCTAAAAGACGTATCTCCTCACAAAGGGTGGGAAGGATCCCTGTCCCAGGAAGTAACTCAGAGAATGAAGCCGGTGCGTGGGTGTATTTCCTGCCTTGGAGAGATAGGAAAGGGAAGCTGCTCCAGACCAGTGGCTGGAGGGGTGCAGTGGTGTTTGTGCCAGATGGAGCCAACCATGGGGTAGTTTAACTCCACAGTGAGATTTACACCACTGAGCCCATTTCTCAATGCAACAGAAACAGGAAGGAGAGCTTCAGTTTACTAGGAAATGGTCTTGTTCAGCCATTGGCATAAACCATTTGATCTCTTTGTTGTCAAAGTTTACTTTCTCAGGAACTCGATTATCACCTAATCAAATGCCATCTGATTCTCTTATTACTTAGATAATGAAAGAGAGCATTTTTCTCCTAAAAAAAGTTTGAACCATTACGAGACATGAATAATCTTTTAGAAAAAACTTCAAGCTTGTTTATCATAGAATTGTTTTGGTTGGAAGAGACCTCTAAGGTCATCGAGTCCAACTGTTAACCTATCACTACCAAGTCCACCACCAAACCATGTCCCTAAGTGCCACATCTACACGTCTTTTAAATACCTCCAGGGATGGTGACTCCACCACTCCCCTGGGCAGCCTGTTCCAGTTCCTGATAACCCTTGCAGTGAAGAAATTTTTCCGAATAATTATGACACAGAAACATTAAAAGCACTGGCGAAGCAGAGTATAACCAGCCAAAAGCCACTGATGTCTGAGTGTGTCATGTAACATCTCTATAGAAAGACAAAAATAAATCAAAAATCATGCATGTATCACATGCACGTATCACAACTGCAGATGCATAACTGATGTACTGTAATAATATTCAGTGCTGTCCATTTCTAGCCCCAAGTGGGCCTAAAAGGCACAACCCAGATTTGGCAGAGAGGAGATGGGAGTGAAGGGGATATCAGTTATCAACTATCAAGACATAAAGGAGGGCCCCTATGCCATCAAAGCACTCAGTCCCAGGAAAAACCACAACAGCATTTGCACAGCTCATGCTGTATAGAGCAAAGAGAGAAGTACCTGGGAGCACCTGAGAAATGGAGGATGGCTGAACACTGGGATGGGTTTCCCAAGGAAGTTGTGGAGTCTCTTCAAAACCAAAACCAGGCACAGCCCTGAGCCACTTGCTGTAGATGACCCTGCTTTGAGCAGAGGGGTTGGACTAGGCAACCTCCAGAGGCCCCTTCTGACCCCTGTGATTCTGTGAAAGAAAACTGGACTTGTATTCAACGCCTGATTTTAAGGACTATGTGTGGAGGTAGGTGGAAATGTAAGCCGTGCAGAGCTTAGCAAAGGAAGGGAAGGATCTCCCCTGTTGATGCTGTGAGATGCTGGGAAGGATAAGAAGGTGAAGGAAGCCTGACCCAGCATAACCACTGGCTTTGCAGAGGTGGCAAATAAAGTTGTGGGTAGGACAGTCTTCACAAAGGTGTCCTCGGTGCACCGAGGTCATTCTAGTGAAGCTGCACATGGCTGCCCTGGGGGCTGGCATAGCCCAGTGCTGGCTGTCAGGAAGAAATCCCTTCTGGCAGGCAGAAAGGAGCAGTTTTCCTGCAAGGAATGAGCAGCCGAGAGAAATTTTGCAGCTCTGGGCAAACCTCAACTGTTGCCAAGCTGCTCCATCCCGTCAGCCCAGTCCTGCGTCCCCCCTCCCCACTTTCTCCTGTACTTCAGCCACCTGGAGCTGCAGCCCTTCCCTTGGGGTCCTCCCCAGCCTTGGAAACGGCGTGCTGTTTGGCTTGGCGAGGGCAGTTTTACTATCAGACTCATTACCAAGGAGGGTGTTCACTCCCTGACTCATGAAAGTCACAACAGGCGGCCGTACGTGCTCCGGGCTGGGGTTCACACAGGACCCTGGCACACATCGCTCAGCCCTGCTCCCTCCCGTCGCCCCCACTTCTCCTTCCCGTGCATCCCACTCCCTCCTGCCCCAGCACAGCCATGCTGCACAGACAGCTGCCCATTACTACTCAGTAGTTGCTTGAATCCCACTAAATGCTTGTCAAAGTGCCCAGAGAGCTGAAAGTGAGCTCTTTAAATTACATTTGTTGAAAGATCCCTGGTGCCTGTTCCTGCTTTTCGTTTTCAGCAACTCTCTGAAATCATAGTTTGTTTTACAGTGATGTTTTGTTTTTCTTTTCCTGCATCCAACCTATAAGTCATGGATGATGCATATTAAACACATTAAATGGGTTTCAGTGGGGCTGCGCACCATGTGTGCATAAGGCTGAGGTCTGGGACAACGGCATTTTCATGTTTACTTTCTATGCTGGGAAGCTGTATGGTGTGCTGCTCCCTTATGCACGGCACTGGATAGACATTTGGCCCCATTTTAAACCTAAGAAAGAGGTTGCATGGAGGGAGGCAGAAAAACCACTAAAGACACCGCCGGGGAGGAAGAGGAAGAACCAGAGTCTACTTCACAGGTTAAAGCAGAGCCTGGAAATCAGAACTGCTTGGATTGATGCCCGACCACAGCTGACAACGGGCAAGTCTCTTCACTTCTGTGCTTCTGCTTCCCCATCTGTGAAATGAGGAGAATAAACAAATTCGGTACTCTTTCCTCAGGGAAGGTATACAGCGTTCAGAAAGTGTTTTGAGGTCCGCACACAGAACCACTTCTTTTTATGCAAGGAGTTGTCATATATTTTTAGAAGAGTTTTTAATTAGAAGACGAATAGCTCCCTCCCTTTAAGAAAAACTGAGATTTTTGTTCTTATTATACATTTATGACCACGCACCAGATTATTTTTTTTAATCCTGTGCCTTTCCAATTTTGCTATTAATATGTCATAAGAAAATCAGGGATTGTGTCCAAATTCCAATTCATAGGAATGGAATTAATATCTCCATTAAAATGAAAAAGGGGGAGTAATAGGGGGATGTCTCGGAAGCCCTGGCGGGTGGTAATAGTTGGACTTAGCTATCCCGTCCCGGTGACTCATTCTGGGAATGGATAGTGCCTCTGTCGTCTTCAGACGTTTAACACCTCCCTAACAAGATTTAGCATCAGCTGGGATGTGTGAACAAATAATATTAAGCAACTTGAGACTTCCTAGAACATCTGTCTCTAAGCCGTGTTAGGGCCTGATCCTGTTAGAGGCGGGTGGGAGTTGGAGAGGCTACGCGTCGGGCTTTTTGTTATTAATACCAGCAGTGGGGAATTTCGGTTACAAGTCATCCCTCCCAGATCATGTTTCTGAAGATGTAAAGAAGAAAACAAGGTTCAGAAGACAGCACCCTGCCAAAAGGAAGAATATTTTAGGAAGATCTTTCTGACTCTCTCCAGATTATGTGTAAATTTAAGTTACTAAGAGAAAATGAGAACCATTTGTTTAAAGTTCAAATCCTGTCTGGCCTTTACTAGGCTAGGTTTCAAGCATCCTGTTTTGCCTAATCTCTGCGTCTCAATCCATCACCTTGATGCAACTTCCCCATGAGAGATCTCCACAGCCCTACCCAAGCAGTTGGACTTGGGAACAAAAACATCAGCGCTGGAGCTCTCTCCTGGCAACTTTTGTGTGTTGTCAAGTGTTTGAGCACAAGCAGAGTATGAGATACCCCTAAGCTGTGTGGTTTCAAGTATCTCAGGCTGAGTAGGTGTCAGAAAATTAAGTTCAAACCAAACCCTTTTCTCAAACTTTTCTGACTTTTAT